>JAWZYV010003426.1:0-723847 GCA_038373885.1 Cheiracanthium punctorium | reverse complement strand
TGCTTAAAAATAAGGAAAAATAATTTTAGAATACCGATCTTCAAGCAGAGGGTTATAGTCAAGCTCTATTAAAATCTATCTGAGGTCAGACTTTCTAAATCGTGTATATGTAGCATGGAGATGTGCAACATAAGAGTAGTCTACGCAAAGTACAGGAAGAGTTTTCTACACGGGTGCATATGTGGATTGCAGTCAAAAGAAATTTTTTACAACAACAATTGAACAACAATTGAGAAAAAATTTTTTAGTATTTTTTTTAAATTTTACAAGTTCTGAGGCGGTAAAAAATATTAAGAGATTGGCATGATATTTTCCAAATTCATTTCTTATTACAAATGTTAGCTTTTCTGCGCTGGTACATTTTGATTATATAAATTCCAGTTTTAACGCTCCACTGAAATTTAGAGTCCTCTCTAATGTGGACAACTTATTTCTTGCTAACTACATAGATTTTCCACGGTAGTGCAGAGAAAAAATAAGCTATTTTTCATAACAGTTATTTTTATTATTACTCTAAGGAAATTTAGAACGTTTCTTTTCCATTTCTAGATCAAGTATTTCATTTTTTTTTCAAAATCTTCATTAGAGTAAATAAAATTCATTGCATGTCTCATTAAAATGTTATTAAAGTGTATCTGCAAACTGAAATAACCGATCTTTTGTAATTTATATAACAGGAATATTAAATTTATGCATCAAAAGGACGCTTCATTTTTATTGTAACGGCCTTTAACGCAGTCTGTAAAATTATCATCAAAACTTCTTATAACGTTAATCTGGCAGCAAAACATAAATAAAATCCTTAGCTGAGTTTTGTTTTTCAAGATATAAATATCCTATTCTAAGAAATATTAACATAAGAAGAAATTCAAATAAATGATTAAAATTTCAATGGGAGATTCCGTCCTACACTCAACATTAGTAACAAATAAAAGCCGGCTCGATATCTCTTGAATTCCGCATGTACTGAATTTAGAAAATCGCGTGGCTGACCAAATGATGTCTTAGGGGAAATCAATATGCGCATATATTATACAATGACGTTTTAGCTAAGTGCTTTTGCGAGTGTCATTGCAGAAATGCATAAAGTTAGATAAAAACTAAATAAAGTTCTAGAGCTTTGAGTAATGGTTTTTAATCGTCCACAAAAGTGATTCTGAATCCATTTTCTGTATCTCGGATCATTCGTTTAAAATTTGGTTTCCATTAGATGCATAATGAAGTTACGACTTATGTGCTCACGTGGGAAAACGTGTAATTTGTTTTTACTGAAAAATAATGTAATCACGGTTTTCTTTTTGCCATTTATTGCTGATGTTTTTATCAGTTTTAAAAAAGAAATATCATATATCACATGTGCGTGTACATATGTATATATACAGATTAAATAGGAATTTTTTTGTAAATACAATTTTTAGTATAATATGATATTTCTTTTTAAATGTCTATATATATATTTCATGCTTTCTATCAATGTATGATTTCTCCTATAGGATAGCAACATACTTTTTGATTTCTCGTATTGCGATCATCAATGGACTTTTCCACGTTGTTTCGGTCATTCTTCCATGTTTGCTTTATATCACAGTCGTGCCTTTAGGCTGAATTTATTGGCTCTTTTTGTTAAGTAATCCACCCAATTCCACCCAGTATTTTTCTTAAAATATCTGCTCAGGGTCACAAATCAAAAGAAGAGGGAAAATTCACTTTTATTTTTTTAAATACTTTAACTTTTAATAAAGATGTTAATAAATACATGGCTCGTACCGTTGCCTACATCAGGGCTTCCCAACGTGTAGTCCGCGGACCCCTTAGGGGTCCGCCGGCTCTTTCTAGGGGGTCCGTGGCCACCTTCGAACAGCGGCTGCGGTTCCCAAGTGTTGACCCGCTCCGCCAACTAAAAAGGTTGGGAAGCCCTGGCCTACATAATACTTACACAAGGCCGGGAAACTGTCGTGTTTTTCAGCAATAAAACGGGCAAAAACATAGTTCACTAAAATGATCGTTGGGGGCGCTCTTATGACCCTTCAACGTTTGTGTTTTCTGGCTGTTTGAATGTAAACAATGAGTTTTCGAGACGTTTAAACATGTTTAAACATTTACCTTATTATATTTGTTATTATTTCATATCGTACCTATACATAATTACATTGTACGCAAAAATAATTAGGTGAAAATGGTGTACTGCTGTGTACCATATTGCAATTATTCTGATTGCTCTTTAAAAGAAAATATCGGATTTCACCGTTTTCCAAAAGATCCCATTTGAAAAGATAAGTGGCGGGATATTTCCCGCCAAGGAAATAAGGACAAAATGAATAAGTTCTTAAAATTTCATATTTCTATCTCCAATAGTTTTGACTGGTCGTTCATGTGTTTGAATAAGTCAATCAGTGAGGACATATTTTATATAGATAGATAACATGAAATTTAATGCATACGATACATACTTTGACATCCATATCGGTTTGCGTCGTAAACCGATGCGGATTTATAATTATAAATCAATATAAAGAAATCTAAAGGTACTTTCGTAATATTATCCCTGTGGTCATTCCCGCCAATTTTTCGTCAAATATACTTCAGCGTTTACTTTGGCGAAAATTCGATTCTCTTGGCGGTACGCCGGGATACTACGTAAGTACCAATCTAAAAATACGAGGAATATAAAGATAGCTCTCATGGAGTAACAAGGCAACGATGAGTTTTTATAGGACCAAAAAGCGCCAACTACATTTTCCCCAGTTTTGAAAGCCGCATTTCCCGGCCCAGCAAACACAGTCCTATCGGATAAGTTTTGGGCCGACATTGGCATGCCGGCGCAGAATGTGCCGGTGCGATATCGCTCACGCGGTACCGAAAACGACAAAATTGCGTCCGCCTGGGCGTCTGTCGGGCCGAAAGGATGGGGTGGTTCTGGTTCGGTGTCGGAAAACGCTAACGGCGTCGGCCCAGCCTTGTGCCACTTTTGAACCAAAACCATTACGTTTTTGGTGTGGTATCGGCAACGACAAAATATCGAAAACCGGCCAGCATCTTATTTATTGCCAAAATACCCTAATTAGCTCCGTAGTTAGTTCTCTAGTGTATTAATCAACAAATTAAAGTAATAATAATTATTATTACATAAATGACTTTACACCACTAGGACTAAATTTATTAAAAATACCTAATTAGCAAAATAGTTTGTTTTTAAGAAAATATTTGATGAATTTAAGAAGGAAAGCTCATTTTAAAATTAACCGTATGATTTTTTTATGCATCAACCAATGTTTTACTTTCTTTAAACGTGTTATTATATGTTTGTCAGACCATATACATTTTTTTAAACAAAATATTAGACAATGTTCCTTTTTTTTCCAAAAATTTTTTAGAAGCCAAGAAAATTTATAATTTTCCAGAACCAAAGATTATAAATAAACAGTCACGCAGTGCTAAAAAAAAAGAGAGAGAAAAAAAATAAAGTTATACAACATGCTTTTTTAAAAAATGTTTTAATTTATTTTTTTTGTTAAGTTATGTCATAATACAAAATAAAGTTGCCTTTTGATTTTATATATTATTTTAAAGAAGAATGTAAACAGCATACGTTAAAAGAAATTAAAATATTGGCTGATTCTACAAATAAACGGTTAATTTCATAAAAACCTTTTCTCTTCAAAATAATTAAACATTTTCATATACAAACAAATTATTTTGTTTATACTTAATAAAAGTATTTTTTGTATTTTAACTAAGTATTTTTGGCAAAATTAGCCCCAATGATGTAAGGTAATTTATATAATAATAATGATTAATTTTAATAGGTTGATTAGTGCTAAACTATATATGAAACTAATAAGTATTAATAAACCATGTTTATTATTATAAGATACTCACTTTAAGTAAATATTTTATATTACTGAACTTTTACAGTTTATGATTATCCTTTAGTAGAAGAAAGGAACTTTCTATAACAGAATATACTTATTTTTTTCTGTTGTTTTGAGTAATATGAAATTAAGTACTTAAGTAAATAGACACATTTTTCAATGCAGTACATAAATTATTTATTAAAAATACCGTTCTGCTTGTTTATTAATAGTTTCCAAGTTTGCTTATTTGAATTATAAAAAATTTCACTGAGATAACATAAGAACTAAGATAACATAAAATAACTCGTAGTCCTTGAGATAACAAAAAAATCTAGCTAAGAAAAAATACAAATTCTTAATATATACTTAAAAATCAGCTTACCCCTTTTTAACTGTCGTGAGAACTTAGCAAAATGAAAACCAAAAAGCACTAACCACATTTAGACAACTTTACAATTTTTGTCTAATTGAGGTTAATACCAGTTAGTCTTTAGAAAAAAATAGTTTATCCAGAGAAAACTACAGCAAAGTCCGATCTAACTGACGTAAGAACTTAGCCAATTTAAAACTAAAAAGCACTGACCACATTCAGACAATTTTAAAATTTTTGTCTAGCTGCAGTCAATGCCATTTAGTCTAGGAAAAAAATCTCAATTTATCCAGAGAAAAATGCTGCAAACTTCCATCTTCATTGCTCTGAGAAAACTCAAAATACACGTTACTGAAAAGTTAGCGTTGCGAAATGACTTCTGTTCAACCTTGGGGCTTCGAATGGAATGGACGGGACACACGTTACAGGACACGGACACAAAAGGCAAACGAAAAAAAAAAAAAAAACAACTTCCGCTCTTCGATTGACCCTGAAAACTCACCCCCAAGTAATAGGGAAAGGCCCATTTCATCCTCCTGCGTATACTACGGTTCTTATAAGGGTAGGAAGGCACTCGCCGTCCCCCCCCCTCACTGTGCCTGTCATACTGTACCTGTACACTGTGCCTGGAAAAGAAAGTCCGGAGAGACTTTAGCTTTTAAATTATTCCCTTTAAATTAGATCGCGTGGAAAAAAAAAACAAAAAACAAATTAAGTGTTATTCTACTGCAAAATAGTTTATACTTCAATATCTGCAATGAATTAATCAATTAATTTTTAGAAAGATAAAGTACTATAATCGGCAAAAAATGGTTACTTTTATTCATTTTTAAGGAGATAAGAGCATTAAATTTTATTTAATTTGTAAGAGCATTTTACAATGTTGTAGCAAAACATGATTTTGACGTAATTTTTACTATTATTTTATTTGAACAGAAACATGACAAACAAGTTGTTCAAATAAATGCTATTAAATTAATTATTCATAGTTATAATTTTAAAATGAAACTATTATTATTTTTTCAATTTATAATTATTCAGTATAGTTAATTAAAACTTTTATTTATTTATTTAATTTTATTATTATTTTTTTAACAACAGCAGCTAATGTATTATAAAAAAAGTTCCTTAACTGTAAATTGTACTGATATTTTTTATTTTTATGGAAATACTAATGAAAAGGTATTTTTTCTAATATTTTAATCCAATTTAATTTCAGAAAGTTTTGTTGCTTTGTGTTTTTTGTAAGGCAAAAACACAGGAGTTAATCCTTAGGGCATCGGTGCCCTGAGCAGAAGAAGGCTTCTAACGCTTGTTCCAATATATAAAACAATTAATAAGCAATAAAATTGGGGTTGAATAGTAATTATAATAATTATTTGTTCCCTAATTTTATAAAAATCAACCATATTTCCTTCATTTTATAAATATTAGATAATGTTTTGTATTTATATAAAATTTATAAAATATCCCCAACTTTTGTTCCAGAATTGAGGATACAACGGTGATTTGTCCTCAATTCTATGTTCAAAAATCTGGTTAATTTATATAACCCATATTCACATTACATCTGGAGAAAATCACCCAACATCCAAACTATAAATGCGCGGTAGACCAGAACCCTGGACCTTTACTCTTCAACCAGCGGCGGATCCCGAAAAAAAATTCTGGAGGGGGCACAAGGCAATTTTTGCCACATTTTCTTATAGAATGACTTGAATTTACAAAACAAGTCAATGTTCTATAGTGTAAACTTCATTCGTCTGGGGGGGGGCTCTGGATCCGCCAATGACTTCAACCATGTTCGGTGTCTTATCCACTCGGCCATGGTGGGCCCATTTTGTGAACTTTTAAAATGAAGACAGAAACTGCCTCATTTGAGGGGTGGGGGTGGGGGCTTAGAAACCCCTTCAATACTAAGTCATAAAAAACTGGTTAACTTATCTAACGCATATTCACAATACATCTGGAGAAAAATCACCAACATCTAAACTGTAGATTGACAGATGCGCGGTAGACCAGAACCCTGGACAAGACCTCAGGTAAATTAACCAGATAGAATGATTCCCCCCCTCCTTTTTTTTCGCCTGTGAAGGAGGCACTTGAATCCTACGGGTTCAAAACATTGTAAATAGCAAATATTGAAATCATAAATTAAAAAGAATTACTATAACAATATATATGTGCTGCTTGTGCTGGCTTTATACCGTTCAGTTTAGAAATTACATTTCTGGACCGATATCGGTTTTGACGCTTGGTGCAGTACATTGCCGAAATCACATGTTAACCCTGAAAGGCTAGCCGCTATCGGACCGTTGCATGCCCGATATCAACTTTTATTTGCCTACGCCAAATCGTTTTGCCAACACAGAACCTACACCGTCCCAATTACCATCATGCCAATGCCGACATCGAAACGGTACTGCCGATGACGGACCGTCCCTAACCCGATACGGCTGTGTTTGCTGGGGGCCTTGTATAATATTACGTAGGCAACGCTCGTACTCTTGTCATAGGGCAAACCTTTAAGGATCCTTAAGGGCCTATTAAAGCAAATTCAATGTTTTTAAATTTGTTAGATGTATTTAGCTGATGCACGAGAAACGTGATTACATTAAAATATTATTTTGGTTATTGTTTATGGCCACGGTACTGCTTCGTTAAAGTGTATTAACAATACAACGAAGTGGAAAAGCGAACATGCCCATCGGAATTAAAACAGTCAACGCAGGCAAACAAGAAAATAGCCTCCATAATAATATGGAAATTACGGTTAATATTTTCATGCATTAAATGTTTCCGTTTTTGCTTATATATCAAATATCTGACATATATTTTAACGTAAAATGTATAGTTTGACAAAATTTTGCGAAAAGTGAAGATATTTTGAGTATAATTAAAATAAGTATCAGTAACTAGAATAAATGTGCTTGCGACTCAATAAAATAAATGCATACATTAATTAAACTTAATGATTTCAATTTATTGTTGATATGCTATAAAACGTACTTCTTCAGACTGTTCATCAGGATTCATGCGAGGCTCATCAATGAAAATATTATGACAAACATAAATAAAGGAAATTGTTATTCCTTTGTTATCACGGGCCATCGATTTAATTTCTGGCATAAAATTGCATCTTTAAAAATCATATATTAGCTTTCATTTCGAATCATATTTATTTTTCAAATAAATAAAATCGCATGACATAAAAAAGAATATTTCACTGTAAATGTAAAATTACATTAAAAACAGAATCGTGCAATTAAATTAACGATAAAACATGCGTGTAAAAGCATTGCAAGGAAATAGTAATTATGTTGATATATTAAATTTTTCATCCGTGCTTAATCAGTTAGGAGAGCAAAAACAATTTATTTTATCTTTCGAATAATCCTACTATTTTAATAACCAATTTTGTTTTGGAGAATTCTTTATACACGCGGAAAATATTTTTAATTCCATAAATTGAAGAGAGTTTTACAAAAATTATTAGAGTACATACATTTCTTTAAATATACTCAAGGAAAGAGAACTTTAGTGTGTTAAAAAAACATATTTAATGAAGCAGAATGTCAGACTCAAGCATTTAAAATTAACGTAAAAACCTGAACCCGTCTGTGAAGGAGCATTTTCTAATAAATATTCAACAAATATTCTTATTTTGAGTTAAAATAAATATTTTTGCAATGCACTGGAATCTTTTTTTTCTTTGATTTTTCAAAGAAATTAATTGAGTTTTATATGCTGAGATGCAAATTGCAGATCTGCTCATATACATGATACAAGCGTATTCGAGAGCTGAGCAAAAATAATTTTCTTCATTTACTTCATGTTTATAAAATTGATTATTTTTAATTTAAATCAAGTTGATTTTAAATTATTATTGTTACTTCATAAAAAAACGCATTTCTTGAAGGAACTATCATTACTTATGCAATAATACTAGGAAAATCTTTAAGACACCATGTACAGTAAAATTGTTCAACAACATAAAGTTATGACAGAAGCATCTTATGTGTGATCGTGTGTCATAAGCACGATCATCTGAGATTTTCATAATGAGTAAGAAAGAGATAGTCAAATAAGAAATTCTTTATAAGAAATAGTCAAAAAGTAAAGTGTGGTATGATAAAGGTTAAATAAATCCAAAATATTATTGCATACCAGATTTACAAGATTCTTAGTATATTGTATTCATTCTATATAACTTGAGATGTAATATCACATGTCGCAAATAATAGGAAGTTTTTGCATAGCGGTTTCACTCACGGTAACGCTAACGTAAAATGCCTTTGAACAATACAGCGCATGCGCACGTATTAAGTAAGTTTCATGATTGGATCGAAACTCAGAATAGTGGATAGCCTTAGCGTTAACGTTGTTAGAATCGATGTGCAAAATCTCTCTGATAAGGATATGTCAGATTTTATCACACTGTAATATTTAAATTAACACTTTTATAGTTATTTTACAGTTATATTACACTTTTATATAGATATAGATATCTTACACTTTTATAGTTATTTTATAGTTATTTTACAGTAGAGTACAAGTTTTTATTTAGGAACTTTTAGGAAGAGAAAGCGAATTCGTGAGAGACGCATTTAAGAAAGAGTTTCACCAGGTCAGTTCTGGCAAAAGAGTGTTTCAAACAATGTTTTTTATTCAATGTTTAAACCTCCATTCTGGGTGTGAATGCTTGTGTAGGTTATTTACACTCTCAAAGTGTAGCAGATATGTCGAATACTGAAGACTAGCTTAGACTGTCAGGCTGTGGGATTAAGTCAGATTTGAGTAAGAAGCAGAGCATAAACAATTTTTTCATCTGGTGATGTGTATCATGATTATTTGAAACAAGTTTCAGAGCCAGATATTTGAATATGTGAAAATATTTCTTAACTATCTTAAGGTTCAAATTTATTGCACCATTACTATGTTTTATTCTATAATTAACCACGCGAAATTATGTAGCATTTATTAGTAAGCATAATTTTGAAAATTTGTAAATAAAACTATTGATAAGAACTACATTTTATTTCCTAATGATACATTTCTAAGTTGCGTCATCTGCAGCTATGAATATGTACACATTGAAATGAGCCATTAACTTCTGAACAATTTCATTTAAATGTTTTTCCGAGAAAACTTAAATTCTAAAACTTTGTACACTACTTTATTATCATATGTTGAATATATTTTACTCAGAGGAAAAGTTTTAATTCGGGGGCCCTTTAAATATTTTAAAAATTGTATTTCTTCAAGTTTAATCCCCAGCAAAGTTGAATCCATTTCATAAAATTCTGTATCTTTTTATTTCACAACACATTATAAATGTTCACTTACTTATTTTTAAAGGGCATACACTTCACGATTAGGCATTAACTACTAAGACCGAAATATTGACCATTTAAATATTAAGGGCACCTAAAATGGAGCCAACGTTACGCTCTATCGAGGGATTGACAAATTAAACGCATGTTGAAGCCGGGAATTGAACCCAAACTCAGAGTGTGATACAGAGGTTCGTCGGCCACTTTATCTCCTGGACTGCTTTTATTCCTAATAAAAGTCAATATTTATTTATTAAGAACCTGTACATAAGACCAATACCTAAGGAAGAAAAGTCGTGTTAGATATTTCTGGAACAACTTTTATAGGAATTTGAACTTCATTTAACGAAAGTAATTTGAGAAATGTGTCAATAAATCCTTGACTTCAGAATGTGCTGATCATTATTTAACAAGAGTAGGACCTATCTACATCTTTCCATATAAGATAAAAATAGTACGAAACCATGACATACCTTATCTAATGTAAGACTTCTAGGTTTGCTAAAGATTTACGTTACGATTAATCCCTACGTAAGAGGAATAAATATTCAGACGGAATAAATTTAAAAACTGGTTTTGTAAGGATTTATAATTTTAAAACACAATATTACCAAAATAGCACACAGGCCATATACATACATATATATCGTTTTAAAAATTAATTAAAACAAGGATCCAATCAAATGTTCAAATGAAAAATCAGAAAGTCGCAGAAAAGTTTAATCAAGCTTAAATAAAATTATAATTTAGTGGTAGAAAGAAAAACAACGCACTTACAAATACTTTTAATTACAAGATTATACCGACGAATAATTTTTACAGCACGACCTCTGTACACAAGTAACAAGCATAAAAAACAAACAGCATGGAAATAATAAGTGAAATTAGTTTAAACTCCCCTGACGAAACAAAGACCGTTTCGAAAATTAATTTCGATCGCAAATAGGACTAAAAAAATCCGCGTAAGTAAAATCTCAACAGGCTACGACGGTAAACACGCTGGGTTTTGTTTAATCATACAAGAGCACAACAACGTTCGGAAGAACAAGTTGAACTTACTTTATTGAAATATTCTTTTCCCAGTTGAATTAAATATAAAGATAGAAAAATGTTGGCAAACACGAAGGGAAATAAGTGAGGTTTCCGCAAGAATGAGATTACATGAGCAATAAAAAAATGTCGGAATTTCGGAGAGAAAAATAATGATGTGTAGGTAAACGTGTTCTTAATTTTCGTTTTAAGCTATTAATAATAAATGACAACTTAAAGAAAACTTCACTTCAACGAATAAAATTAAGTATGTACACACCAGTATTAAAATATTTCGAAAGAAAAGTTTTTCATGAGCTGGGATACGGTAGCGATTATTTTTTTAGTAACTAGTTTTGGTAGTTGAGAATTAGCAGATATTTCAAGATTTTAAAATTCTTGGGTGATTCTGAGCACTTGATTCTCTATTTAAAAAAGAAATGTTTTTTTTCCCTTCAGATTTTATGTCATTTAATCAGAAATCAGATTATGAACTTTAGAAGTATTTAATAATGAATATTACTGTTGTTCATTAATGAAACGGAACTGGCTAAAGAATAAGTATATGCATTTTTATTAGCATTCAACGATTTATATAAATAAATACATAGCTTAGCGAATTGTAATAAAAGCACATTTTTAATAACAATGATGATACTTCAAGTGTGCAGAATTTGAATTTATAAAGGAAGAAATTATGAATAACTTATAATGTGTCTGGAAGCAAACTAACGGCAATTATGTGTTAAACTTAGGCAGGTTAATTTAAGTAAAACCTATGTTCAAAAATTAATTAATATCTAATAAATGTCTTTTTACAAATTATTTTTATTATATATATTTTACTTCTTCCATGTATTACTGAGTTTAATACAATGTGTACGGGTATATTTTTCTTACACCTGTTAAATAGTTAGTGTTCTAACTAACTTAATATAACGTATTCCTAATAAATATTTTCTAGAAAAGTTTTAAAACAAATGTCATCCGAGAAAGCATAATAGCTTTATAAACAATGACTTAGAAGTTTAATCAACAGACTCTAGACATTTTTAATATAATTAGGGATAATTTAGTACAAGACATAGGAAATATTGTACTTCTGCCCCCTCTCTTAAATTTAAAAATCGTCAACTCATGCGTTAATAATTTCTTTCTTTCACGTTTGGGTTTGGGTTAAGAAACTGATTAAAGAAATAATCTTATTATGGAAAAGTTTTATTCATTCAAGATTTCATTACTTTTATAAGCTTCATGCAGTTTCGAAGTGTGGAAATGTTTTGTACATTTATTAGCCGTATCTGAGCACTTTTTTCCCCCATGAAACCCCCACGTTTTTTTTCTTCCTTGTACGAAATATAAGAAAGTAATGTGATCGCAAAAAACTTCCCATACCCTGATTTTGATTTAAAAAACGATTCGACTACCTTTAAATTTACTTTTAATAATTTTTTCAAAACATATCATCGAACGCATGTATGTGTGTTCATATAAATGCATGCACAATACATTTTGACCGACCGGAAGTCCATTTTGACCAGTTTTTCCCCTGACGTGTGTACGAACGTATGTAACTAGACCAATAGTCTCAAAAACTATTGGTCGTAGGATGCTGAAATTTTAGATTTAGAATTGTTGTAACATCCAGTTGTACACACCCTTTTGGTTCCAATCGACTAAATAATTTATTTACAGGGCCACTCAAAATATTTTTCATACATTACGCTCTATTAACAGAAACTCATCAAAGCATATTTTAGAGGCATTAGGCTATCTCAAACGAATCAAAAGTTATATATAATAGATATAAGATATGTGTTGTTAAGTATTACGAAATGAATCTCTCTATCGTAAATTTGTCTTTACGGTTCTACAGGAACACTCAAAAAAATTTCAACGCATTACAGCCAATGGTAGTTTTAGAGACATTCAGCCATTTCAAGCACAAAGCCGTCCTTCCATGTAGTTTCAGTGGTTCTAGTTTTTTTAAAAGCACCCTTGTAAGGCTAAAAAACAAATTGAGCACCCTTATCAGACTAAAAAAATTCGCGATATTGTTATCCTTAAGGTGGTTTTAATAAGATGGCGAAGAAAAAAATAATAGTGCAAAATTCATGTCCATTTGTTTTTAATGCGATGAATGAAACTGTTTGGATGAATTTTATATTATTTTCTTTATGTTTATAGGAAGTTTGGGTAATTTTACTCTCGGTTCACTTGACCCAGAAGTTCGTTTCTGTATTTGTTTATTTTTTCATGTATGTGTACGTTGAGAATGCAGATTCACGTAGATAATTTGAAGTAGATATCACAAGTCCTTTCACTGCAACCTTGCCAACAGCATTTTTTTCTGAGTACATCAGCATCCAGAACTCTTCTTGGTTTAATTCACTGCGTTTCGGCTTTAAACTGTTGTCTTCGCTGATCCGAGGCAGATTTTGAGATATTGCGTTTGTCATTCTGGAAGGTTTCTCCTTAGGGTCGTAGGAACACTGGTTCATCCTCCAGCCGTATATGTCGTCAGAATTATGTCATAAAAAAATCAGCCATGCTTCTTTCGAAACCTTGCAAATCAGAAATGACACATTCGAGAAAGTTCATTTGAAGATTGATATCTTTTGTCATAACAAATGCTTGCTACGCAGAAAAGTTCGAGATGTCACTGTTCTGGACACACACTTTAAAAAACGTAATTATTTTACTCAAAGGATTTATTTTCTCTATTTGTGCTCCTTTTTTCCCTTGAGAAGAAGTGGTAGTTTTGTTATTTTTTTCATAATAAATATATCCTAACTGAATCGGAAATATATCCTAACTGAAGCAGCCAATACACATCAGATGTCTGTTCGATAAAAGGCTTCTCTATAAATATGACCACCAGTGATTATTTTAGTTCAAACAGTATGGTTAGAGTTTTTCCCCTTGAGAACCACCGCACATCTGCATGCAGCAAGAGGTAAAAGTGATCCAAACCCAGATCTTTGGCGGTAAGTTTTAAAGTGCGTGCTTGAAGCGGGTGGCTCTTAACATCATTAATTATCTGCACAGCGCCATCCAGTACGAATTTTAAATCTTGCGATATCTTTCTAGTAGCCGGAGAGTAAAGATGGATGGCACAGTGGCTGCTGTAAATTTTTCTGGGACATTTGTCCCAAGTAAAAATATATTATGTTTGCATTCCTCTTCCGAGGCACCCCTGGCAAACGCTCGCGGCCCCCAAGGGTGCCGCGGCACACAGTTTGAGAACCTCTGAGTTAGATAGCGGTCCAACGATGGTCACGTGGCTCCCTCAAAAATTACACCAAAAGTCACCAAGCTTGGCGGCTTTTGGTGTACTGGTGTTTGCATTTAGTTTTCATATCTTGAAAACTATTTGTCGTAAACAGTTGAAATTCCATGTATAAAATTGTTGTAACACCTAGTTGTGCACATAGTTTTTTTTTTGGTTCTAGTCTACAAAACAGTCTACAGTTATTTACAGGTCCACCGGAAAGAATTTCTATGCATTAATGTCTATTGACATCTTCAATACAGTATGCCTGTGGTCTGGCGCTGTTTTGTCGATTTCCAAAACATCGCCCTTTGTCATCGACTTTGGCAAGTTTTGCCGCAATATCGCAGAATTTGGTGAAAAGAATAATTTCGTATTTTCCATAACTCTAAAACTGTAAACTGTTGAATGTTGAAACTTTGTATTTAGAACTATTGTAGCATCTAGCTGTGCATCTATTTTTTTAATTGCAATCGACTGGGAAATTTCGAGTAATTATGTTACAGTCAATGACTACCTTCAATTCATTGATCACTCTTTTGGCTATGGCCAAATTCTCGATAGTTATCTCAAGCTAGTCGATTTTTAGCGAAATGTCACTCAATTAAGTGCCAAACACGAATGTTTCAAATTGAACCCATCTTGGTGATATCTCAAATATTTGGCTAGAAATCGCTAAACGTTATTATTATTGCAGTATTTTATCTCTTTCAAACAAAATAAGTTTAGATGAAGTGCACCGAAAATATTTATGATTTAATAGACGTGCGAGGAAGTCATGTGGTGCCCACATCAGATTTTTTTTAATTAATAAATAGCACTTTAAACTGTATTATGCATAATATAAAATTAAAATAACGATTTTTACAGAAAATTAAAATTTAAAAAGTGAAGAATTATGGATTTTTATGTAATTGTAATCGTAATTTACGTCCAAGGGTATATAAAGCGAAATAACGTGATCAGTCATTTAAACGGCAATCATTTTAAAGAAGTCATTTATTTTATTTCGTCTCCACTGCAAAAAGTGTATTTCGCTTATCCTTTATCAAAAAAAAAAGAAATGTTTTCAGCTTTCTGAGTAAATATAGTTATAGTAATGGTTACACCCAAGCTGATTAAACATAAAAGTTTTCGTTATATAAAGATTTTTTTTTTCGAGAAATGTCGGCAAATGACATTTTACGCTACTCCAGAGTACCGTAAAACTCGTCTCAAGGCATTTTAGTCCACAGGGAAAAAAAATAAAATGTTAGATATATATTCTAGTTTTCTAGTAACCGAGATTAGAAAGAAAACTTGTTGCTTGTAATATGACCTTATGGGAATATTTTAAGTACAAAAAATATGCTTTTCCTTTTAAAGACAAAAAACTTAGAAATCTTTGAATTACAGACTACACGAAAAAAAAATATTATATGAAAAAGACATAATAATAACAAAAATAATTCACGCAGGGATAGAAATATGCAGTTTCGAACTTTTAAGAAAACTATTAAGAAAAACACTATCGGGACTAGCTATATGAATATGGTAAAACAATTGTATTTCACTTATGACTTTAAATATCAGAATATGTTTGAATTTCTAATGATCTTGTAAAAAAAATCATAAAATTTCAACAAGCTCTATATTAAATTATAGAAAGTTTGATGAAGTGTGTTATGAATGATGACAGTGCGAAATTTTAAGGTGCCTTTTTCTAAAATGTGGCATACATACTTAATTACATCTATGAGGATTACTCAACAAAAATTTCAGCTTTGGTAGAGTATCTGCAGAAGTACAAGACAGGATTTAAATAAATTTGTTTTAAGCATAGTTTGAAGTTTTACAAAAATATGTAAATAATATTTTCTTACCAGTTATAATGCGCACGTATAATCCTGCTAAACACTCATCGAAATTGGAACCACGATCGCTAATAAGTACCTGAATTGGAAAGCCGTGACGATCGTTTCGCCAGCAGATCCAAAGCAGCTCTAAATATACAAAACTTGAAGCACGCACTTCAAACCGCTATAAATGGCTTAGCCCTTTGCATACGCGCTTGGAAAAATGCTTTCTCATACATAACTATAGGTAAATTTGATTCATAAAAAACCCGATTAGATCATTTAACTGAATGTTTTCAAAGTATTGTCAAAGTAAGTCGGTAAATCATAAACAAAACGAAGAATGAAATTTTTCCAAGAGATAATACATTTATTCGAGCGACTGTGTAGGCATTGGATAGTTGCGGGAGAAGGCTTGTGGTACGATTTGCCATTTCCTTCCAATGAGTGTCCCAGTCAAGTTTTATAATGTTGAGGTCTCGAAATGACTTACCAGTATTTTTTCGAAAATACCTTCACATAGCATAAAATCATCATTCGGATGAGTTGTATGTGGAAGAAGATTGACCATTCACAATCAGTTGAGCTCAGTGGAGAATTCAAATTAAAGAGAAAATATTTTAATTGGAAGTCCACGTGATTTTTTTTCACACGAACTTAATCAAATTTCCTTTTTTTAAATAAATAATTCAATTCTTTGAAACAATGAACATCTAAGTAAACAAAATATTATCGCCAATGCCTATAGAGCAATTTTTAAATTCCGAAAATGCCCGATAAAGAAATGCAGTAATGCCACATATTTAATGCAGAAGGGTTTCCTAAAATATAGCGTAAACTACTACGAATGGTCAATTCGGACGCTCATATTCGGAACCACAACCTGGTTTTAAAGTCAAATAATCATGACGGCAAAAAATCTTTATCCTAGATGTTTTACACATGAGAATTATTATTATTATTATTATTATTATTATTTCTAGAAAGCGAGATTTGATTGTTTTTGAATACATTGAGGCCACCAAAAAAATTTAAAAAGCTTATTATTTTATAAGTTAATGAGCTCATAATTCCATATAGAGAACCCACTAAAATTTCAATGAGCCGTCTAGACGGTCACTTCAGCATTTCAGTATGCTCCTTCAAGTATTGTTTCGTATACTGGGTCAAGCTTTAATTTTCATCCAAGTGGCTTCATTTTGAAACTAACAATAGGTAAGAGAATAACTAAGATGGAGTATTGAAATAATAGCCTGTATAACTTCCACATAAGTGTGAATAAGAATTTCAATTTAAAAGTTGTTAGAAATACGACGAAATCAAAAACTGATTGGTCGTAATATTATAGTTTACATTTTGTACAATACACGAAGATTTCTGAAAATCTTTTAGAAACATACGGCGTTTCTGAATATTTTTACACCACAAGCGGAAACGTTCTTATAACTTTAAACTAAAATTGCTGTCCCATATTTCAAAGTAACGTTTCCGAATTTTTTACAGTGTATAAGTATGGTACGAATGGAAAATTTTTATCGTTCAGAAATGTACGGAAAACTTATTGAAGATGAGTACCATATTAATAATGTGATGTAAATTTTGGTTTAAATAAGCAACAGTTTAAATTTTAAAAATGTTTCGTCAGTTTGGTGGATTTTTTAATAGTTCCAAGGAATATAAGTTAGTTTTTACAGAAGTAACGCAACAGTACACTGTGAACTCCATTGTGATTAAAATTAATCAATGGTGAGAAAATGAAATAGTATTATTTAGAATTTTTCTGATTGAAGGCACTTTATTCTGTTTGCATAGCTTATAAAATAAGTTTTTAATTATGAGCTATATGAAAGAAAGAAATTAACTTTAAAAATGAACAAGTAAAATACAACCCGTTAATAAGAAAATTTGATCAAAACTGCAAGCATCAAAGGAGTAAAAATGTACCCAAAATTACTATTAAATTTTCAATATTTGTATCAATATTGTGCCTATTTTATTTAACCTTTACAAATTTCCTTAAGAAGAGAAAAAAAAAAAAGGAAAAGCATCGGAGTCTCTTTTCACTCCTATTTTAATTAAAATCAAAACAGATCTGACGTATGCATGAATGTGAGGAGGGTTTTGGTAAAACGAAAATGAAAGGTAGTGCTGTCTAAAGCTAAAATTGGAACAGTTCGATTAATTTTCAAATGGAGGTGCTGAATATGTCTACGTACATAATATATATATATTATGAGTTTTCGATTTGCATTTTTTACTAATGATTTCATGCGTGTGTATGCTTCTGTTTTACTTGTGTACATGTTCATTAAGCACTAAAAGAAAGAGAATAAAGATGTTCCAAAATTACGCTGAATAAACGAATACAGTATTACCTGTCTGTGTTTCACTTGGCTTTCCCGACACCATATAAATATATTTACGAGAAAAATCCTCTCAATGTATTATTATTTTTTTTAGCCAAGGAATTTTGATACCTGCTTCTGGACACTTCCCAATATTTTAAAAAGAAACACAAAAAATCGACACCATTGATTCATTTTCTCACGCATTTATTTCATTCCTGGGAAAGGAGGCCATTTTAGCATTTGGAACCTGTCCAATATCTCACCCCTTCTTCTCACATTTTGCTATGTTCCAACAATATCGATATTTCGAGAGTGTTATCACCTACCTCCGAACTGTCAAAAAAAGTGAAACATTTAATCCACATAAGAATTATTCATGTAGAGATGAAATGGACACTATTATTACTACTATTGTAAAACTTTTGTGCTTAAGAACGTTTTAGCGAGTGTTTATAAACATATGACTATATGGTACAGCAGTTTCAAGTATGAATAACAAGAGATATTTTGAAAATAAGGTAAATGGAATAAATTCTTTTATTGAAATTTTCTTTTTTAGGCTACATAAAGACTTATTATTAAAATAATAATAATAATGAACCGTGTGACATGCATGGAACACCCGTTCGTTATTAGTTATTGCACTTGCGCCACTAAAATATGCACATCCTATCAAAAAAGTATTCGTTTAAGAGGTAAACTAAGTTAGCTTCATATATTAAAAATTAATTATTATATAATATGTATAAGATTGTGTATAATAATAACTTTCATATTTTTAGCGTGATATGCGAATTTCATAAACTCCCTAAATATTCGAAAAGCTAAAAATAGAAAGTTTCGCTTATACTCGAATACTTTTTGGAGAGATTGTACCATTAAAAATTTGCGAAAGACTTAATGCGTAAAAAATTCATAGGAAAAAAAAACATATTTTAAGCAATCTTACAGAAATTTTGACATATTTCGAAATTTTACTATTTTCTATTTGTATTAAAATCTTCAAAATCAATTAAAATACATAGTTTTATAAATCAAGGAGATGAAGGGAAAAAATCATTTATGATGAATTTTGTCGAAATTTTTTTATGAAGTAATCGTTTTTTCAAATTTCTCTTTATCAATTCATAGGCTGAATTTTCATCCTAATATGTAGACTAGAAGTGTTTTTGATAGTGCTAATGAAGCAGAAAATAATAGGCAACTTGAACGTATTAGAATTTTGACTGTTAAATATACATATATATATATATGTACATATGTACATATATATACATATATATATATGTACATATGTACATATATATATGTACATATATATATATATATATTATTGCAGGTTGTACGATCAACTAAAAGTTTTACACAAACATAATTAATTATTTTAAAATAAACTTTTATTTTAGTAATTAGAATATATCCCTTTTTCTTTTAAAATGCCCTATACGCTTTATATGGATACATACATAGTAACTAAACCGTCTATATTTTCCTAGTATTTCGAAATAGTAAGTGCATGTTTATTCACATCCATACATTTTATGGCAAAAAAATTGCACTTCCTTTTCCCTTTTTATGAATGTAATGTACTCTCTTTTATGCAAACATAAAAAGGAGCTACAAAACTTTTTAAGGGTGAATAACTGTATATGACGGCACATGTTTGAGGTTTGCTTTGTTCGCCAAGAAGCCCTGATGTACCTGCATTTGGAAGGCTACCAATTTCTATGCATGTTCCTCAAAAGAGAAGCTGCCAATGATTTATGTCCAATCACTTTTCTTTTATTGTTTGACAGAGAAGATATTTTGATGCTTGGCTTCTCTCCAAGGTTTTATCTTTCACGTAAGATTGGTATGTATTAAAAAAAATAAAAGACGTTACCTTATTATGATCAAATATATGGAAAATGAAAACTGGGAAACACGTATAAATTTAATCCGTGTAATTATATAGATGAGTTATAGTAGTTTTTCATTGGCAAATATATTTTGAGATATTTTAATGTAAAATTTGTGTAAGTAATATTTCATAATGTAAAATGTATTTGTACTTTCCAGATGCTGAAATGACTATGTTAAAACAGAGGCTTGCATATTTTAAATGATTTAATCCAGAACCACCAAAACTCGATAACAAAACTCACGTTCCTTGACCCGCATTAAAAGTCCTTGTTAAATTTAAAGCCTGTCGTATATATATATATATATTAAACCCCTTCCGTGTTGCTTCCACGATATTTCGAAGCTGTAAAGTTCAAAAGTTATGGGGCAGAAAAATTAGAACAACGTTTCAATTCTAATGCACGGATTTTTTTTAATATCAAACTATCCAAAATGTTAAAATGAATACATATATATATATATTCCGTGAACTTATTTTTACACAATATTGTTTTTTTCAAAACTAGGTACTTTTATGACAGTTTTCTTGAAAATAATACTACCTTTAAGGGTTTTTTAGTTTTCTAGCAAGTTTTTAGTAAGCTCACTACCGCAGTGAAACCTTGAGATTTTCCGATACGCACGACCATTCATATGCTTTGCGTTGAAATCATCTATTTCCTCTCACAGTTGTCAAATCCATGGGAAGACAATGAGGGAAAAAGAAAGAAAATTTTTAGCTGATTTCTCTTCTGGTTTATTGGAAATGTGTCATAAATATCGTTAACCGTAATTTTAGTCAGACGGTGTAAGTCGATATTGACTAGAGAATTAAAAAAAAGCGTTAATAATTCAAAGACGTGAAATACATCGAAACACTGGACACCCAGTGAAAAATAAATTAATTTTCATTTGTTGAGAGAAGAACTGCCACCAGTGGTGTAGTCAAAAAAAAAATTATACGTAATTACTTCCAGTTTAGTTAATAAGTTAAAAACAATAGCTATAATTTGCTAAATCATTAATTTTATTATTTACTGATGATAATTATTTTGCTCTAAATAACTAAGGTTTGATAGTAAAAACAATGTAACTTTTATCTTCTGTACCTCACAAAAAAAAACACTTTTTTTTAACTGTCACCTCTAAAGTCCTAAAAGCATCTTTCCCACTAAGACAGATAGTCTCTTCAGCAGCTTGCCTTAATCATAAAAAAGAAAATTGTCTTGAATTTTGTGTGCTGGACCTCTTTCTAACCGAGTTTTTCTTTTATCCTTTACAGCTACCTGGAAAGACACCAACAATGCATAAAAAGATAACGTGATTTTACACGTGTTTATTTCTAAGGATATGTTTACATTATTTATCATTTGCAAAGTGATTTAAAGGGAATCTTAAAATCTACTTATAGGTTGTTAAAAAATCTCCTACTGTGTGTCTTTCTGACGCAGTGTCGCAAAATGCATAAAAATGAATTTGAGCGGTGCCCTTGAAAGCACTAAATACGCTCCCTAAAAAGTACTAAACACGAGGTTGGATAGAACATGAAACTACCCCAGGCAGCACACACAGGTTCTCGGAATGTCTATCAACTTTCTGAGAAGATTCAGTAAAGTTATCTAAACATTTATAAACGTTCAGAGAACCAACGTGTGCTACTTATGTCACGCCTTTTTTATCAGTTTCATTAAGCGTAAATCCACCCAAAAATCAAATTTTGAGCTTCGAAATGCATTCTGGAAGCATGAGTCATGGCTCGAAACTCAACGTTGGTCGCTTAATCCAAACACGCCCAATTTATTTTTGAAAGTGTGAAAAAAGTAGAAGGCCCGTTATATATATTCATTTTATTTTAAGCTACTATATTTTGGCGTAATACTGAAAGTGTTAAGTAGCATATTATTGCTTACCGACTCTTAAAATATTTCTTTATTTTCATTATATCTTAAAAAATACATTATAACAATGATTGTGATAACTTTTACTGTAAGTCTTTGGCATGCATCCTAAATTAGAAAGTATATTTGAGTTTTTTTAAATTAAAAATACATTAATTTTGTTATTGATTCTTCAAATGCATTAGAGTCCGTTTACCACTTCTTTTTGTTCTCGAAAAAATCACGAGCGAGTTTTCACTCGCTATTTCTCGTGGAAATGATATTTCCTATTTAATAGAAAATACACATTATGTCTCTAAAACCCTAAATGTTGACTTTTCCTAGAAATTTATTTATTTGTTTTTTCGTGCTAAAAAATGTCCACAGCTATAAAATGAATAATTATATTGTAAATTCACCTATTTTTATAAAAAATTCTTGAATAAAATATAAGCTCTTTCCACTGTTTTCTTGGAATTGATAGAATTTTTAAAGGATAATCGATATTGTTAACGGAAAATAACTGAAATACGCGTAAAAATCACGGAATGCTTGTTTTTGGATGAAAATTTTCATAAATTTTTAATTTATCATAAATAGTAGCTCGTGTTGTAAAAAAGTGTTTGACTGAATTTTTTAGTTAAATTTTAACAAATGTAATTTTTCCACTTTAATTTTTCCACTTTAATTTTTCCACTATTTTTCCACTAAAATTGTACGAATCTTCCAATTTTCAGATCCGATACGTATGATATCTTTCCTCCTTTAGATTTGTGCTAGTTAATTTAAACAATGAGTTTCACGCAAGTAAATCATACTCCATGTAGTTTGTATTTGGTATTGCAATGTTTTCTTCAGAAAGAAAGTCTGCTAATATTTTCTCGTATTAAACTGGTATTCAAACCATATAAAAACACGAAACTGAAGAAAAATATTTTACTTTCACAGTGAAACCCAATCCTGAATTCGACAAAATTGATGTTCGTTCTAAAAAATTTCTCATATACTTTTTACTTCCTTGTACGTAGTATAAGGAAGTAATGTGATCCCGAAAAATTTTGGGGGCCAAATTTCGACAAAAAAACCGATTTTGACTACCTCTAAATTGAATTTTAAAAATTTTTTCGATGCATCTCATCGTAGGCTAGCATGCACGATCCTATTAACGCGTCTGCAACTCATTTTGACCAGCGGCGAGTTTATTGTGGTCAGTTTTTCCATGCCGTCTGTACGTACGTACGTACGTATGTATGTAACTCGCATATCTCAAAAACTATGGGTCGTAGAATGTTGAGATTTGATATTTAGGATTGTTCTATGATCTAGTTGTGCACCTCCCCTTTTGGTCGCAATCGAATGAATAGTTTATGTACAGGACCGCCCAAAAGATTCGAAATACATTACGCTCTATGGGCCGAAAATCATTAAACTCGCATATCTCAAAAACTATTAGGCGTAGAATGTCGAAACTTCATATTTTGGATAGTTGTAACATCTAGTTGTGCACCTCCCTTTTTGGTTCCATTCGATTGGATAGTTTATCTACAGGACCGCCCAAAACATTCGAAATACATTACGCCCAATGGGCCGAAATTCATTAAACTCGCATATCTCAAAAACTATTAGGCGTAGAATGTTGAAACTTTATATTTAGGATTGTTGTAACATCTATTTGTGCACCTCCCCTTTCGGTTCCATTCGACTGGATAGTTTATCTACAGAACTGCCTAAAAGATTCGAAATACATTACGCTCTATGGGCCGAAATTCATCAAAGCGTTTTTTAGAGGTATTGGGCTATTTCAAACGACTCAGAAGTGATATATGCTGTAAAGAGTTAGAAAATGAATTTCTCCATTAAAAAAAGTGTCTTTATCATTTACAGTTCTGCTACAGGAACACTCAAAAGATTTCCAATACATTACGGTCAATGGCAATTTTAGGAGATTCATCCATTTCAAGCACAATACCGTCCTACCACATAAGTTAGGTAATGGTCCGACCACGATCACATGCCTCTCTCAAGTACTATGCCAAAAGTCGCCAAGCTTGGCGACTTTTTTGTGTACGTGTGTGCATATTTAACTCTCAAATCTCAAAAACTATTATGAAATTTCATATATAAGATTGTTGTAACATCTAGTTGTGCATCTCGATTTTTGGTTAAAATCTACTGGTGAGTTTATTTACAGGACCACCGAAAAGAATTTCAGTACTTTAATGTCTATGGACATCTTCAATATAATACAATTGTAGACAGTCATTGTTTGGTACATGCCCAAAATCTCGCCGTCTGTCCGCGACCTTGGCGAGTTTTGCCGAAATGTCGCCAAATTTGGCGATAGTCAGTCATTGGGTCCATGCCCAAAGTATCGCCATTTGTCATCGTTCTTGGCGAGTTTTGGCGAAATATCGCCAAATTTGGCGATAATCTGTCATTGTTGGTCCATGCTTAATATCTCGCCAAATGTCGTCGACATTGACGAGTTTCGCCGAAATATCGCCAAATTTGGCGCCAAAAATTATTTCGTATTTTGTATAACTCTAAAACTTTAACCCGTAGAATTTTGAACTTTTGTATTTAGAACTATATAATATCTATTATAATATCTAACGGTTTTCAATATCTTTTTTGACAGCAATCGACTGGGAATTTATTTACAGGGTGAGCCAAATGACTTTAAATACATTAAGGTGTATGGATGCATTCAATTCATTGAAAGTCTGTGGTCAATGACTACTTTGGCTATCCCCAAAATCTCGCAAACTATCTCAAGTTTGTCGGCTTTTGGTGAAATATCGCCAAATAAAGTGTCAGAAAGAAATCTTTCAAATTGAACTCAGCTTGGCGATATCGAAATGTTTGGCTAGAAATCGCTATATCTTACTATTATTGATATTTTATATCTTTCAAACAAATAAGTTTAGAGGAAGTGCGTAAAAAACATTTTTGATTTAATAGACGTGCAAGGAAGTCATGTGTTGGACACATCAGATTTTTTTTTCTTCGCATGCAGTTTTTTTATTTATTTTCTACTGTAACTTGAAAACACACATATTTCTAGCTTTGTGAGATTTCCAGGAAAATGTACGTCACCCTAATTTTGATTTTCGTTTAGTTTTTAATTGTACCCCTTAATTACATCGTGTTGGGTTCTTGATTTAGACACACACTTAGAAATAATATATGGTGTTAAAAATAGTTTAAAGCTCTGCAAACGGACACGTTCATGGCTGATAATGCGTTAATGATTTACCATAGCTAACCGATAAATATGTCTTTTATCATGGTCAGTAATTTACGGATCAGAATGAACTGAGGTACGGAAGTCCCGGGTTTAGAATATAAAATTAAGCATAACACAAAAATCAACGTTTTAAAGGAGATTTATTCTATTATTGCCCTTTTAATTTTGTCTGTAATACACACTGGTTTAGATATCAATTTTTCACTAAAATGCATAAATATTAAATAGAATTTATTTACTTTTTTATTTATTTATTGTGATTATTCTTTTCTCTCACTTTGAAATATATTTGTTTCGAAAAAATAATCTTTTAACTGCACATATTCACGTCTGCTGGAAGTACTAACCTCTAGGCATAAATATATGGAAAATAAAGATCATGGAATAGGAGTTTTACAGATGATGACCTTTGGTATGTAATCTGGGGCTTATTTTTTTTCCTATTTTAACAGTAAAATTAGAAAAAGAAATACCACTCACCAGTATTCACTGCATATGCAGTAAATTGCTTTTCTTTTATGTATTCAAGCAGAAATTAAATATTGAATCTGTGATAAGTGGTTTTTAGGCACATAAGTTTTACTAATTTCAAAGAAAAACTCTCATAAGTGTGTTCCCACTACAAACAAAAAATCATTGTAAATGCAAAAATAACTGTGATATAACCCCAGTATAAACACAAGTCGCTGCATTTATGAGAATTAAAAATATTCGTAAGCTTTAGGGACTTGTTTGGGAATATTCTTCACTGTGGTCTCTTAATTAATTCCCTACAAATTGTGAGAAATAAATGTATAAAACCATATGTACGAAGTGGGATAAACTGATAGCCATATTGGGCGGGAAAAAAACCCTCTATTGTTATTAATTCGGTTAAGCCACGTGTTCTATTAATGATGGAGTTCTCACATTTATCATGTTTTATTAAATTATGTAAATAGCTTTTAGGACGATGACGTACTACCAATTAGTGCAATTTTAACGAAATCTCAACAGCCCTGTACTATGGATCCTTGTTTGTTTAAGCCCAGAAACAGAAATAAAATTTGGTGAACAACTAGTATAGCATTCGTGTTTTATAAAATAACTGCATTAAATGTAAAATAGAGAAGTGTTATTTTATGGAAGAAGGAGTCTCGCAAAATTGCGTCCAATTGACGAAACTTGAGTATTATGAATTTCAATCAGTATGATACCGGTCAGTTTTCTAAACGTGACATGTGAGTTAATAGTAAATATACCAACACGATACATGTTGAAATCTTGTACTATGCATGGGAGTATATTTAATTTGAATGAAAGTTACTTCAAACAAATTATTATTATTAAAATTAATGTACTTAGGTTTCTAATAAATAACTTTCAGTTTAAAAGGGTCTCATTTTTTAACTTTTTATCTTCCAACAGAAAAATGATACACTTTTTAAAGTATGGACGTGTATTTTCAGCGCATTGAGAGACATTTTAGAAGTAGGTCTTTGGAATGTGTAAAATTTTATGTTTTGCGGCAAACATATACGAGGGTCATTTTTAAAGTTAGAACCGATTGCACATCGTGTCCACGCATCCTGTCAAGTGACGTCAGTTCAAGGTCGGCCACTCTTTGCCAGTCTCTAACAACGCCGCCATTACGTTTCACGTCTTTGCCGGTGTTGGCTGTGTGATTAAACTGCTTCGTTTGCCGCCATGTCAATCAGAAACCCACCGACTGGAAAGTGAATTATTAAAACTTAGGCGGGGTATTCAAAAGCGCCGGAGAGGAGTGCTCTCTAACGTCGTCGTTTTGCTTCACGACAATGCTCGGCTGCACGTTGCGGCAAAAACAAAGACGCAACTGGAAAATTTCCATTGAGAAGTACTGGATCATCCAGCATACAGCCCTGACTTCGCACCATTAGACTTTAATCTGTTTCCAAAACTTAAGGAATTTCTTGGTGGAAAGTGCTTGGAAAATGATGACAAGTTGAAAGAAAATGTTTGTTACTAACTGGTTTAACTGTCAGGCGGCAGAATTTTTCATGATGGGATGCAAAAGCTGGTGCAACGACTTGGAAAATGTTTAAATGTTAATGGTGACTATGTTGAATAGTGAAAAAATGTTTAAATTTTAGTTTGTAATGCAATTTACGTTCAGAATTAAGTTTTCTCCTACTCCATTACAAAATGATTCTTACTTAAAAAATGATGCTCGTAGTTTACATTATATTTTCTGTACCATTTACTTTATTGCTGGGAAATATCACAGCGGCTGTAACAGCTACACAAAGAGTGACTTGATGGATCCGTAAAACAGCTTCCCGAAAATACTTCTTCAATTCCACTTATGTGGATTGGAAGTTCGTATTTTAAAGATACACACAACGAGAAATCTATTCTTGTAACCCCAAGTGATCAGAGAGCTTGGCAGACTCGCATCGTTTACTAATGGCATCATCTTCGGATACATATATTTATATAGTACAACACTTTTACTTCAGTCTTATCTCTTAAAATACGCCTGACCTTAAAAGCTTCATAACGTACCTAAGCCATATCAAGTTAGTATAACATAACATAAATGTTTTATCAAATTTCAACTATATCGAATAGCTAAATGATTAGTTTTTCTTAAAGAATTATTTTATGTTACTAATTGGTGATTGGGAAAGCTAACAAAAACCTCTTATAACTTATTTTATGGAATAACTGTTTACACATTCCTAATATTAATCCAAAATCCACATAAATAATATCACGCTACCCGAACACCTTCAATGTTGTTATAAAATAAAACATTAAAATTAAATGTAATGACAGTTTTACAATTAGTTTTAAAAATTTAATAAAATATATTCAGACATGACATTTATAATTCAATTAAAAAAATAACATTTTCCGTAAAATCGTAATCACATTTCGGATAATTAAAGTGATAATGATTAAATTCCAAACAACCCACGTACTGAGTTTTCTCATTCAAGAATTAAGATTTTTTAACGTGAAAATCCTAAGCAAACTTAGGAAATAAACTTGTATTAATCGTCAAGATCGTTGCTCGTTTGTTGTTCCTTAACCGTCGGATGTCTTAATTGGATAATATATATGCATGGTATAAATTTATAAAAGTGATTATAGTATTCCTTATATTTAAATGAATATACAAAAAAAAATATAATTCGTTTTTGTAATTGACTCTCCTCTTACATTAAACCTTAGAATTTGACACAAATATAAGTTGCACGAATATATCGTTTTTGTTTTAATCTAAACTATTCTAGGCTAAATTTTAATTGAAAACGTTTTTAAGAATTAACTACTGGAATCCAGACTAAAATATAAATACATTGTGTAAATAGCGACGCTATTAGTCTCGATACATTTCATTAACATTAAATATAATGTTAAATTTAATCTTGTTTTCATTAAAGTTAAATCTTCGTTTAAATATATTTCCGGATTATGTTAACTATAATTCGGATTATGTTAACTATAATTCGGATTAAAATATAAATAAATTTTGTAATTTACGAAGCTATTAGTCTTAAAACCGATACATTTCCTTAAAGTTAAATCTAATGAGTGTAAAATATTTTTCCCCCTCTGAAAAGAAAAAAAAAAAAGAAAGTACATCAAATTTATTTTCCAACAGCTCAGGCATGTACCTGAGATTATAAAAATAACATTTATTGCTTATGTGCTTTATTATTCATTTTGATTTCTTCGTATCCACTCAGCAGAAAAAGGGGAGTTGCAACAGAAGGTAATTTCCCGTGAAACAAAAGCGAACATAAACCACTAAAACATGATAAAGGCAACACGAGAGAAAAAATAAATAAATAAAAAGTACAAATATGGTGAGTTAGTACTTTATCGCTAGCTTCAGGAACTTTGGAGAGTTATTTTCCTTCCAATAAAAGGTACCCAAAGGTTAGTCTATTGTAAATATATCATATACGCGAGACGGGATGGAATGGAATTTATTTTTATCATAAGATCGATATAATGAATCCCCGTATTTGGTATACAGGAAATATTGATACACAATATTGTGCCGTTCATTTGCTTTCAAAGCAACCCAAGTTCCTTGCTATTGACGGTTTACGTGAGCTTCCATAAACATCTATAAATCAATGCACTTTTTAAGAATAAAACTTCTTAATAAGGCTGCCAATAAGCGTTTCTGTATTAGATTCACTATATCCATTCTTTTTATATATATTTTGTTTCAGAAAATTTCAAAAAGACATATAGGATAATAGAAAATTAGTAAAATGAACTGCATTTTTCTTTTCTTTCTCTTTTTTTTAATAGTAAAACAGTTGAATTTTTTTGCAATCTTAACACTAGAAGCGCCGCACTTTCTTTATACCTAGAAGCGCCAGCAGCAGTCAAATTGACTGCTCAAAGAATTTTGTACATTTATTTAAATACAAATTGTTTATGGTATTTTTAAAAGCTTTTTTAAAGAATAAAATGTTAATTTTTGTTAAAATACATGCTCTAAAAATATTTTTACTTACTTTTTAATAAAACTCCTTTTAATGCTATTTGCAATTTTTACATATTAGAATTTTTTCAATGCTGGAAGTGGATTTACTACATATGAAATGTGAGCATTTCTGGCACATATCACTTGTTTTTTTGTTCTTACAAAATCCAATTTGGCACTGCCGTCTCTTTTATGAGAGTTTGTTAGTAGTGTTCGATTTTTTCTTCAAATGACTCGCTCTCAATTCTTCTGCCAATTGAAAAAGAAAGTTATGTCATATTATAGATTTACCACTCATTTCTCGGTAGATAATGCAGACATTAGTTCCTGCCAAATCCAGCATATTATAGAAAATATGCACAGGCCATCTACGGGAAGCAGCCAGCACAGAATATTTACGTGTCATTTGGTCAATAATGTTGACTTCACATTTGGTTTTGTTGTAGAATTCTGCTGTTTCTGGAAGTTTTTTCACAGTTTGTGATTCTACATTTACATCTGTATGCCAGATACTTAAAAGCAGGACATTTTTATTCTTTTTACCCTGATAAACTGTCAGAGTAGTGCCTCCATTTTTCAGTAAAACTGTTTCGTGAAGCTGAGTTTTTGATTTCCTGATCTCATGCGGAATTTCTTTTCGATGTCTTCTTACTGTCCTCACAAAACTTGTATTCTTCATTTTAAGTTTTTTAGCTAATGAAAGCGAGGAAAAATAGTTGTCCACTGTCACATTTCTACCTGTATTCAGATAAGGGCTCAGAAGGCGCATTACTATATTTTCAGGAAAGCTTACATTTTCATTTCTTGCGTTATCCTTTCCAAGGTATGGGAAAGTATAGCACATAAACTTTGAGTCAACATCAACTAGCACCCAAAATTTTATACCAAATTTGTCTGGTTTATTCGGCATACATTGAATAAACTTGCACCTAACTTTTGATGGAAATAGTTGTTCATCCAACAGCATATTTTCTCCTGGCTTATTACAAAGAGCACAGTTTTCTATAAATTTGTTCCAGATGTCTGAAAACATATAGCAAACTCATCAGTTTCTAAACTTTGACGACTCCTATTTGACAACGAATCAAATCTTGGATTTTCCATGATATCTCGAAAACGATTACGGGACATTGTTTTTTTTTAAATGGAGGGGGGTTAAGGGAAGGGGGCGGAAAATGACAAGTATTTCATTTATTAGAGAAATAGTGAATGAAAGGAATACGTAGGGGAAATGTTTCTTCATGATAAGATTTTTTCTGAGTGATAGAGTGCGATGAATAAACTGAATTTCACTAGCAGTCAATTTGACTACTCGTGGCGCTTCTAGGTATACATAAAAATATTTCGAATAATTTTATTTTCATTCAATGCATATTTGGTACCAATACTTTTCATGGTTTTTTAGGAGAATTCAAAAAATTATGACTTCCTAAAGTAAAGGGTCTTTTAGGAATCCAAGCTAAAATGACGAAAACAGTCAAAATGACTGCTCTGGCGCTTCTAGTGTTTTAATTACCAAATTTTGATACATGTCGTTGTCAAAATCTTTCAATATTAACTAAAGTGTTTCCCATGTTTCTTATTTTAAAAATTCTATGTTTAACTTTCCAAAGCTCCAGAAATATATTTTAGCATTGTCAATTGATTACAGATGAAAATTCTATTCTATGTATGAAGTTTTTTACTTCTTAATTTTATATACATATCAATTAATAAAATTTTCTAAATTAGTAAACGTAAAAAAAGTAAGAAAGAACTCATAGTAAGAATAAAGACTTCTTTAAACACAGGTCGACATGGAAAAGAAGTGTTACTGCCAATATTTTATAATCTTTATGGTTATGCGTAATTTATTTCTGTGTATAATTATTCAATTTATGATCAGAGGAAAATAACGGTTTTGTTAAAAGAGGACTATTGTAAATGAATTTTGTCAGATTCTTAAAATATGGATGAATTGCATTTGAAAATGTGTTGCTCATAATTTTCAATGTACTGCATTTGCTTATTTTACCTTTTAAAATATCGTGTTATAAAAAGATAAAAAATATCTGAATCATTAAATAGATAACAAAATTTTAGAAATGTGATCTTGTAAGCAGAGTCATGTGAGAAAACTAGCTCTGCATTTTTTAATCAACAGAATGAAATAGAAGGTTATTTTAAATTTCATAGTTAAAAAATAAATAAAGTTTAAAATATAGATAAAAATCAAGAAATTCTAAGACACTTAAAGAAAAATTCTATAAAGTTTGAGAATTGCGGTTATTTTATTTTTTTTGAACTGTGCAAAAATAAATCTTTGATGGAGATTTAGTTAGCAACAGCTTGTCTGCTTTGACTAATGGACATATAAAAAATTCTAGAGGATTTTGGTCAATTCTGCATGATCGATTCTGTCAGTCATTTTTCATTTTTAAAAATACTTAAAAAAGAAAAAATGAAAAAGAGAAGAAAATCGATCAAGTATCATGCTTCTTTCCTTCCTTCCATTATTTTAAAGCATTTAAATACGCAACTCAACTGTTAAAATGTGTTTAAGCATTTAAACTTTTTTTGCATTATTTAATGTCTATATACTTTAGTTTAGTGCCAGAAAAGTACAAAATACTAATGTACCAAAAAATCTACTAGATACTCTAGATCTATATATTTTAAATACTAGATATATGGTATCTAGATATATATTATACTAGATGCTATATATTTTAAAAATAAATAGTCTACTTTTATTAAATGCACCTAGGCAAACAAATTATTCGCATTTGCTTGCAGATTGCACGCATACATATAAACTTTTTTGTCCGTTTGTTTTGTGTTATTGCAAGCCTTTACTTGGGCCGCCCGAAATAATTTTTGAAAATTTCTAACCATATCCTTTTTTTTTTCATCCTGTGGTACGAATATGAAATCTACATTTTTTGAAATAGATATCCAGTTTTCACAACCACGAATCCTCTGAAATCATAGAACAGATTTGAAGAATAAATTTTTAAAAAAATGTAGATTATTAGGAAGTTTACAGAGAAATGATAATTCCTCTGTCCGAATTAAATATAATTTTAAATAGTATTTTAAACTTATGGAGTTACTCCTTTCCTGTTACAGCTTTTAATCATTAAAAAGAAAAATTTTGGATAAGTGAGAATATCATTATCAAATTTAAAAAAATATTTTATTTAAAATGCTTGAAAAACTCCAATATTTAAAAGGAGAGGGATATAGAAAGAATGAAAGCCAGCTGATAGTAATGTAGGAGAGATCAGAGTTAGGTGGCTACATGCATAACTAGGCGTATTCTCATGCTTATCCTGTTTGTGGACAAATTGTTTGAACAGTTTTTGAATACATTTCTTTTTCCTTTATACAAAAGCTATCGTATAATTATCCTATAATTATTTTGCAGCGTTACCCAAGCGCAATTGATATTTGCAGCGATTTTTCCCTATTTGCATGAACAAACAATTTTTTGCTGACTTATTCTTTTTTAAATTCTTATACTCGTCGTAATAATTACGATTTATCTTGTGTAGCTTTTCACAGTGTATGAGCAATTTTATCTACTCCATACGTGGTTAATTTTTATTGTTTATGTTTCTCATTTTTTCGCAAAATTGTATTATCTAGTTAGTAGGTGCACTGAATATGTCGTAAATTGGCTGGTCGAGCCAACAAATTTTCTAATATTTATAGAATGTGAAAACAAATAATAAGATGCATGTGCTTCTTAAACATATTTTTATTAATTAATTAACTAATTAAAACAAATCACTTAGCCCATACATTACCAACATTTTGGTGATGTATATTGATTATCATGCGATTGACTTTCGATTGCCGATATAGCAAATACTATTGTAACAATAGTAAGAGTACTATGGTATTTGTTTAATACACCTGGCTTTCGAACATATAAAAATCCTCAAAGAAAAACTTATAACTTGTGTTTAGCAAATAATGCATATTTTTTTAATTTTTATGTTACTTTTTTCCATAAAATTTAAAATGTGAGCTTTCAACGATATTCTGATAAAATAATAATTTATTTTTTTAACTTAATATGACCTTCACTTAACATTAGTGTTTAATTATTAAGTATGGTTAAACTTAAATACTATACAGATTATCGAAAACGTAGAAAGCATTCATGTGATGCCTTTTTACTTTTTACTTAAATTTTCTCTTTAAAATTTGTTTAACATGTCTTTATTTTCAAACATGAATAATGTTTAAATCCATTATAACACAATTGAATAGTAAATTATTATCTATTTTAGTATTCTTTTTAAGTATTGAAATGCATTTCGAATCAAGTTACTTCTGTACCAAACCGTCAATTTGTAGAACCAGTCTTAATCATTGACTAGTTTTGCTAATATTTTAATAGTAAAACGAGAGATTATTTTATATATATATATATATTTGTAGTTTTAAATTTACATTCTAATTTTAAAAAGAATTGTAACTATGTTGTTAAATCGACGGCTTCTCCTCTTCCGGGAATAAAATATCTGCATAACAACGCATTTTTAAAAAAATATTTATATTAATCTCTAATGGTTTAGTTATATTCACTTACATGCATTATTTCATGACAAATTTTACTGTACCGCCCTAACGAAAACATTTATTGATAATTATAAATCGTTTACTATAATTTCCCCTAATGTCTTTAAAATTTTAATTACACAAATATTGCATATAATAATGATTATTTATTTTTTTAGAAATGAAATAGCACCAACCCTTAAACGACAGAATTCTCGTACAGATGAAATAAATAAAATTATTTATCTGCCTAGTGAAGTAAATTGAATTAGACGTTCCAGCTATCTCTCTCCAAAACAATATTTCACTGTCAAAACCATCTGTTTGCAATATTTTTATCTTTTAAGCGCACAGATATAATCAATTTGAGAACTTAAGATTTTTTAAGGCTCCGAAACTTTAGCATATTCGTAAGACAGAACAGTAATTGTTTTGAGGGTATTTTGAGAATTAATTTATTTAACAATTTATAATAAAGTAAGTAAAATTAATATGATACTAACTTTAAAGTCAGCTTTATAGATTAACTTTTATGCATCCTTTCTATTTGTCAGTACAAAGGAAAAACTGAGACTATTTTAAAACACTCTTAGAAACTAATAATTAATTTTTCAAAGTCCCGTTGTCCAACGTTTCATTATTAATTGAAGTCTTTTACAATATGTTTGTTTCTGAAAACTATGCTCGAAATAATTATTTAAAAATACATATTAAAAATATCGTGCTACACTAAGTAGTACTTTCAACTGAATGAATATAATGAGAAATATCAACAGATTTTTATGGATATATTCTTAATTTCTTCCGTAGTAAATGTAATTTTAACATTTATTCATCAAGTATAATTTATTAAATTGGGTAGCAGTTTATTGCATATTTATTACTCTGTAACATTACCAAAATCATTTGCGACTCAAATTTAAAGATACATTTGTTTCTAACCTCACGAATTGATTAATTTCATAGTTTAATAACTTTATTAATGTGTCATGAAATAATAATATTATCAACTGTATAGTTATTATTATTATTACCTGCCATAACAAGACTGTAATGCGTGTTTATCACAAATAAAAATTTTAATTCATAGGTCTATTATTGATGCTCTATTTGCGCATTGCGTAGTTCATGGAGTGCAAATATACACTCAGTCTAGACTTTTAACAAAATGATTTAAATTTATTATTTCTCCAAATGTTTAGCCTGCAGTGCATCAGACAAAAGAAATAAAATTACGGCTTAGTTGCTATATATACTCATAAAATTACTTTTATATATCTGCCATGTTATCCATGTAATATGAATAGTTTGTTATTAAATTTCTTAGTGACGTAATGTTATTTATAAAAAAAATACGCAGTGTATGAGTACTTTTTCTAGACAAAGTCTTTTTTTTAATATTATATGCAATGTGGTATTCTAAAAATAGTACATCTTATTTGGAAATGTCAAAATATAAACTTATTTGAGAAAATATTCCTTAAATAGTAAGGAGAGCATATCAAATTGATTTTATTATATAAGTGCAACAGAAGAAAAGCATTTAGAAGTGGATGTCTATATCTTAGCGCGTTTGCGGTATAAACTAATTGCTGTTATAATTTGGTATTGTCAGTGTTAGTTTCTTTAATAAAAATATTAGTGTTAACTTGATATTAAATCTGAAAGTTTGGAATGCATTATTTTGCAATGCGCATTACGTTTGAAACCTAATTAAATTTTGTCTTCATACGCTGTTAACCATCATTTCATTTTCATGCTTGTTATTTATTTCCGTAATGTATGTATACTTTTTCAGTGTTCCCAACAGTGCTTTACATTTTATCAAAGTGCGTGTACAACTTCTCAAAACAGTATTCGAACAAAAGTAAATTTATGCTCAAATATTTTTTGTGAAGGTGTATGTATTCATTTCGCTAAAATAATTGGTTCCTTGAATGAAAAATTAATTTTATTAATGAAGCAATTTGTTCTTTGGAAATTAATAAAAAAATAAAAGGAAACAACGTATGAGGCCAGTGATCAAAATTTATCTGATACAAGCACCGGCTAATTTAAATAAAAGTGCTAAATTCTAATGCTGTATTCATTGAACGATAGAAATTATATTCAGAATTATTGATAATAATAAAAAAAAACTGGCCAAGAAAGTACCACATGATACATTTAAACATATAAGAAAAGTAAATTATTTTACTGAAAGTTAATGGTCGTTGTATAATTGCATGATAAAATAATGAGACTATAGATGTAAATATATACTGGGTGTCCCATAAATAAATCCCAAACTCTGCACAGAGAGATTTCTCGTTCGGAGTACATAAAAAATATGCAAAAACACTGTAGACTAACCACCCATTACCCACGGTTTAAAAACAAAATAGGAAAAACTATGTATGACGTCACATCCGGTGCAAGGAAAGGAATTAGAAAAATTAAATTGGACACTGTATTAAATATGGGGAACTCGGTTTTATGGCCGCTACAGTCATCAGATATGACACCTCTGGATTTCTTCAAATGAAACGCTGTATCGAGACCTAATTACCAGAAAAAGTGAGTCAGTCCCTCCCCTTTATGCTGTGTTTACTTATGTGGGCATCATATTGATGCAACGCGAAGAGTTAGCTATTACAGGCGCACGAATGCAAGACTCGATATGCACGGTGGACAATTTTAACATCATTTTAAGAAAGCATATGAGAAAAAATCTAATGTGGACACCTCATGACTTATTTATACGTCTATTAAATCATGAAAAATTTCGGTGCTTTTCATCTAAACTTATTTTGTTTGAAAGAGATAAAATATTGCAATAGCGCAAAGGTTTAGCGATTTCTAGCCAAATAATTGAGATATTAATAAGCTGGGCTCAATTTGGAAGATTTGTTGTTGACACTTAATTGGGCGATTTATCGCCAAAAGCAGACAAGATTGAGATAATTAGCGAGACTTTGGTCATAGCCGAAATAGTGAATTATCACACACATTTAATGAATTGTCGGTATCCATAGACCTCTTTTGAAGTCTTTTGGGTGACCCTGTAAATATATTACTCAAATGATTGGAATCAAAATAGAGACGCGCAGTTAGATGATGCAATATCTCTAAATTTTGACCATTATGCGGTTAAAAGCTCTAGAGTTATGCGAAATAATTATTCATTTTTGACGTTAAATTTGGCGATATTTCGGCAAAACTCTTTTAGGTCGATGACAAATGGTGAGATTGTGTGCATGGACCAAACAATGATAGACCACAGATGTATTACATATTCGATGTCAATAGACCATAATGTTTTTCAATTTTTTGGGTGTCCCTGTAAGCAAACTCCCCAGTAGATTAAAACCAAAAATCAATGTGCAAAACTATATGTTGCAACTTTCTTATCTATAAAATTTCATCAATCTACGAATAATGGGAGGCACATGACCGTCGTCGGATCATTATCTAACTATATATTAGGATGGTATTGCGCATGGAATGAATGAATATCTCTAAAACTGCCATTAACCTTAATGTGTTGGAATTATTTTGAGTGGTCCGCTAGAAGAATTATAAGTGATAAAATTTATCTGATCTGTTTTCGAGAGAGATATTCGTTTTGTAATCCTTAACAACATATATCACTTATGATTCGTTTGAAATAGCTTAACATTTCTAAATACGCTTTAATGTATATGCCCGTTTAGCATAATGTATTTAAAATCTTTTGGGTGGCCCAGTAAATAAACTATCCTGTAGATTGGAACCAAAAAGGAAGGTACGCAACTAGATGTTACAATAATTCTGAATATAAAATTTCAACATTCTACGATTAGCAGTTTTTGAGATACGTGAGTTACATACATACGTACGTACGTACATGTACAAACGTTATATGAAAACTGGTCGAACTGACGTGTGGTCTATTAAAATGGATTGTGCGGGCATTTATACGAACATTCATACATAAGTTTTTAGGTATTCAAAGTAAATTTTTGCTTCACAATCTTGATACCGAAATGTTTCGCGATCAGATAACTATTCTTCTAATAAAGAATCTTTTTGTACCCAGGATATGACGTTTCCGCTTTTTTCTCATATTTTTCTTTAAAACTTTGGGTCGTAGAGACATGGTTCTTTCGGCATTTTTTATGTATTCGCAACAAGGATTCTTGCTGACAGAGTTTGGGAGTAATTTATGACACCCCCCCATGTGTAAAGAAAACATAATTCAGGGTGAGTTTGCCCATAATTAAATAAGATTATTGTAATGTTGTCTATATATGAAATTTATTTCCGAAAACAAAGAAGTTTGGGAGTAAGTATAGGTAATAAAACTATAGGAATTTGTTTGAGCGTACAAAAACTTTAGTCAACATTTCAGCATCAGAGGTGAATTTGTAATGATTTAAACATTTAGCATACATTTTTGATTGTTTACAAAATTAATTACGTAATGTTGATACCTTCATATCAGAAGTTCAATAATTGAATCAACTTCCGTAGCGTATTTTACGAAGGTTTCATCAGATAACAGTGATAATGTTTTGAGTTTGTTTTGCAACAAATTATTAGAAATCTCCGTATTAGAAAAAGCTGAAATTAAATTCTAATAGTACGATTCAACTATGAAATGACGAATGTGAAAATTCCAGCTACCCAAGCTTCAAACAAGACAGTAACAAAATTCGTACTGACTTAGAGGGATAAACCATCAAGTTTAAACTTGAATTAAAAAGTAGACATTTCCATGACCGTTGAGATAAAATTTTTCATCAACGTTACAATTCAGAAAACTGAAAATCACTTAATTTAGAAAATAGCATGATTTTTTTTAATTACCTTTACTCTGAACCATAAAACTGTGGATCACTTAATTCAATATTAAATTATGCTTACGAACATCAAATTCATAATATTAGAGTTTAATAAATAAAATAATTTTGTAAATGATACCCTCTTCAAATAATAAAACATTTTATTTATAGTTATTTCAATGGATTAACAAATGTCTCATTAACATTCAATTTTGTGTCTGGATGTGAAATTAAAATTTTAGAGCCAACATAAATGTTATACAATAGTATCAACTTTTTTCTAAACAAATATGAGTTTCAAATATTTTGCCTAAATATTTTGCTTTTTAAAGCTTTATCAGGAATACTTTTCAGACAATGACAATATAATAGAAGTGTGTCACGTGGTATGTCTGAAGAAAAATATATTAGATTTATATTAAAGGTAAATGTCATTTTTACTACATATAGAAAAAGCATTTATCTAAAACATCGTTCTTTTTCATTATTTTGCCACCACTTAAAAGATATTTGATGCAAGAATAGTTGCTGGGGAACACAGCTTGTTTCCATGACAAATTGTCTAATGTCCTAACGTGAGATCAGCAATATTTCCCGTCTCTGTGTAATATATCAGAAAGGAAAATATGTCTTTGAAAATAATGTCAAGAAATATAAAATGTTTATTTAATAAGACCAGTATGGAAGAATTTTTCGAAACTTCTTAGGTTACAAAGTTACGCGAGTTTGACGACTTAATAAAACTTAAATGAAGATTTAGTTAACTACTTTTAATTTATCTAAACAAAACTATCCTGATTTTTAAAAAGTAGATATTCCACATTTATAATCATAGTTTCATATTATTTCTAAACATTATTATTAAACATTTTAATCGAAATTACTTTACAAGATAATATGAGCAGTCTTTTCGAAATAAACACTAAATGTTAAGTATATCCTAACAATTTTAACTTAGAATTTATAGCTAAATTTCTGATTAATTATAAATATTTGATGAAAAGCTAACAGTAAAAAGAAAGAAAAGGAGGATTTAACACTGCCATATTTTTTATCTACCTTTCTTCACAAGACACAATTTTTCATCATTATTAAATATCGCCGTGAAATTTGTTTTCAAACATAAAGCGTCAGTAAAGATCCTGATGCTCACGAAATTCTTTTCATACAGGTATTTTAGAATAACTTTGTACGTATGACAAATTAGTAATTTCAATCGTCAGTTCAGTGGTATGAATACCGGATTATGCGAATTTTAAATAGTCAGAAGGAACATGAAAGAGAGTTAGTTATGGTAATATGTATTTTTAATTTTGTGTAGTATTTTCGTAAGCCTTAACTGTAACTATTCACGCTCAAGAAATGCGCTTGTGGTGCCTGGCAATTCGTTTGCCATCAGTGTTGGTTCGCCAGCTCAACTGGATATCGATAAGTGACATCCGAATCTACTTGAACAGTTCCGGATGTCTTCCCGTATCCATGGCTACTAAGGGCTTGAGCCGATTGCCATCTCACTCACACTACTGTTCGGTCTCTACGCAAATACTGTTCTTTGAGGGTAACAAATGCTTGCACGTACAGCACTCGCAGTAGCATTATAAATTTTGTCAGCTCAAATGTTTTCTATTCGCTAGCGTAGTTTAAAGGGTACGTATATCTGACCTTGCTATGGAGGCTCTTGCACCTGGAGCAATTGTGATGAAGATCACATATCTAATTTAATAATCATTTACTTTGGCTTTCTTTAATGTAATCTATCCAAAATTCAAGAATTCTAAATCACTTCTGTTTTTCATTTTACAGCCATTTCGGTTTTTAAATCTGTATTTTCGCTTTTCCCGTATGCACTATTCTTTTTGTTCTTAATTGTTTCGTCTCTTCAGACCGGTGTGCTAAAAATAGATTATATTACGTCCGTTTGCAAAATCAACGGCCTTTTTCAGTTTCCTCTTGGCATCCTGCTGGCGTAAGTTATTTAGTTGTTCCCCTGCGACGACTTTAAAATTATTTGCTCGCGATTACGTCATTGTAATTTTATTGGATTAACTGTTAGGTTTGCTCTGGAATTGGCGCTATTAATCTCAGCCAAGTTATTGTTCTCGCCAATGTGTAATTCTGTGCTGGCGTAATTTTTAAATCATTCCACCTTAATTTCACTGTCCATATAGGACGTATTTTTATTTTCGCTGAGCCACCACCGCCGTTATAATAATATTTCAACAGCGTATGTTTAATAAAATAGTTTTTCAGTATTTAACGTCTTTTTATTTTATTGCAACATAAGTGCATTCAAACCTGGTTTATTCATGTCACAAGGCAACTTGAGAATTTAAAATAGCCCATCCAAATAACCTTCTTTACATAAATTGGTGCCTACCCAGGCACTTGTGTTGCATTTTTCGGTGGTGGCTCAGCAAACAGCGTATGGAATCATCTCGGACGGTCGGATGTCAGCGTTCAGAAATCTGCTGCTCCTGCATTTTTAGTGGCTTAGCAAATGGAAGCGTACAGTATTCAGCTTGTATATATCCAGCATGTTACTACTCCTTCTGAATGGCGTGACTTCCGTTTTCGTGGTCGGGAACTTACTACTTGTGGATAGCCGTTTATTCATCTGGTGCTCGGCCCGCTGTGCTGATCTCTAGCCGTATTCAGTGTTCGTGTCAACCATGCGTTTCGTATGACTCATATTCTCAAGAATTCTCGAATCCCGACTGTGTTTTTACGGAATTGTGCAGTTTTGTTTTGCGTCACTTCATCAGTTTTGTTTCTCCTAGGGGTGCGATTAATACGTAATGACAGTGAATATTTTTCTGCCCGGCATTCTTGGCTCAGAAGACTGATTATGGAAGCCGAACTCTGTGCGTAAAAAAAAAAAAAAAAATTAAAAAAAAATCACTAGTTCGCCCCGGCATGTGACGTACGATATGTTATTTTCTTCGGCTGTAGTGCGTAGCTCCGTGCACTGGAATGAACGCGAGAGAAAAACAGTGTCATCCCCACACCTCTGTTTGGCGTTTTGTTTTGTTTTTGTGCTCTACTCGCTCGTACTTCGCCTTGAAAATGAAGGCGTTTTGCTGATTGGACATTGGTCAGCTGTGTAACATGGGACACAAAAATTGAAATAGAACAATAGTAACAAAGTATGAATAGTAACAAAGTATGTAATATTGTTTTTTTTTGCTTTTGTATAGAGAACATTTTATTTAAAGGTAAAAGTGGTGTTTCTGTCGGGACTTCACAAAATCGAAATAACTGTGCCGAAAAGGAACACGAAATAATTTAATTTTTCAACAATTATTTTTGATATAGTGATATTTTAATGGTGATAATTTTATATATGTAAAAAAAAAGAAATGTTTCAGTGGTGTATTTATGTATACTGTATAAAATAATTCTACATAATTTTGGGGTTTTCTAAAAATGATTATTTACTTCATTACTTTCATGTATACATTAAAAATTAAATTATGAAAGTTAAGTGCTTTATATAAAATACGCATTTTTCTTATTAAATAGAGTAAATGTAGCGTTATTTGAGATTTTAGTACATGGCGTTACTTTCAATTACATATTACTTTTGCAAAAAGATAAGTCCTATTAATTTTAAAGATGAATATCAGTTTTACTTATTACTTTATATGTTTTGTGTATATATCTTTTTATTTGTTTAATTTTTTGCTTAAATATTCCTCTTGGTTATCTTTATAATTTTTGAACTTTTCTCGTGCTATATTTTACATTACTATGCTCGTTGTACAGTTTCTATGAAGTACACATACATCATTAGTTTTTTATTTACTCTTTATTGTGATAATCACGACAGTCTTCAATTACATGTCTTTTCACACTCTTGCAATAACTAAGTCCATGGCAAGGCCTTTCTAAGGCACACACTTTTTACTCACTCATACACACTGCAATTTTGCATATTAAAGTCCATGGCACAGCATACGTTTGCTTTCAGCCTTTTTTCTTACCTCACAATATACTGTTTCTATTTTTATCATATATTTTTACACATTTTTTTTTTCTTTGAACATGCTATTATTTACAGTCCTCATGTTGACTGATTTTTTACACATTATTTGTTTTAAATACTTTTTAAAGAGTACTTTATATTTTTGTGTTCCACTTCTTTTTGGCCTTTGTAATACAGTGTTACATGTTTATCATAGGTTGTACAGTTCACACTTTTTTACATTTTTTTAGATACACTGTTTTATTGTTTTCTTTCCTGCCATTGATATGCCTCTGTTTAATACATGTATTCTTTGGAAGAGTATAGTGGTATTCATTTGATTACCTTTTTTTTCTTTTCCATAAATACACAATATCATACATTGTTTGTTGTACTTCAAATAAGATTCATACTTGAATAGTCACTGATCTTTGAAGTTTGTGTTTGTCCACAAGTACACTTTTTCACATTTACTTACATTTTTCATGCTGTTTTTTTTTATTTACATTCTTACACTTGCTGACTCTCAACCTTTTCACACACTTGATTTTTTTTTTTTCCATCACACTTGTGTTTATGTCTTATATGTTCACACTCACAAACATGTTCACACTGATGTTCTGCTCATTGAGTTCATTGTGCTTGTCCTTCCACATTTTGCTACACACACAATTTTTGAATATTTGTTACATTTTTCTCCCACATTTTCACTATGGTGTACAGTGAGTAGTGCATTTCAAAAATATTTTAAACACATTGTATATGTTTTGTCACTCTTTTGTGTTCACATACACAAACATAACATTTTATTTTGAAGTTTTTTCTATACTATGAGATATTTAAATCTCTTCTGTACCTTACTATAAATTAATACAACTTTAAGGTATCAAGTACTCACTGAGTTATAAAAAAAAATTACATTGATTTACATTTTCAGAGTGCTTATAGTTAATTTATTATTTGAATTACGTTTATTCTTATCTTAGTGATTATTTTGTGAAATATTGTTTGTTTAGTTAAGCTCATAATAAAATATATATGTAGTGATCAGATTAACTCAAGACTATAATAAGTGAAATTTGATGGTATATAATTTCAGAGTATCAGTATATTGTATACTTTAGTAATTGCATTTTAGTGTATTTTTATTTGTACTTTTGTGTGCTATTCTTTGCCAATTTTGTCACTTTTGAAAATATTAGTGTGTTAGTAAGTGACACAACAACATTCCTTTCTTGAACAAACAAACAAAAAAAATCATTAATTTTGTTATTTTTACCGTATGACCACAATTGCCTTCAATTTTCTTTTTAAGCTATAACTAATATTTTACGTACTTGTTACCAACTTTAAACCTACATTTTCAAGACTTGCAAGTTAACTAATTTCATTCTTTTATAACTTAATTTTTTTCTATTACCTCCACATAATTAATAACTTGTTTATTTGACATTCACTGATATATTATTGTGTGCAGGAGTTGAATGATTCTTTCCTTGTTTGTGAGGCGCCCACAAGCTTGGAGGTATAATTGCTTTTGTGTTCTGCCTGGCTGGTCCAGCAGTTTTCACTTGTGTATTTGGATTCCATGCTGTGTCTCTCAATATATCATTTTTTCAATAATGTTCTTAAAACTTAACACTTATTAAATGATGACTTCTAAAGTAAATAATTACACAGTCATAAAATAATAATTAATAATAAAATTAAATGATTCATTTAGTATTATCTCTAACTTGAAAATTTAAAATAAATAAATTCATATGTGAGTGTTCAATAACACTTAAACCTTTTACTGAGATCCTTTTTTAATTGTACTTAGATTGATGTTCGTTGATGGTATTGTACAGATTGATATTCAATGTCCTTGTTTTTTTTTTTTTTTTTCATTGTCATTTTGTGCAAGTATAATTTTTTCAATTGAATGTGCTTATTGTTCTTATGATATACAGATATGTATGTCAAGATACTGTTATGTCATGTACTATTTACAACATTATTACAATTCTGATGGTACAGAACTGTATGAAAAATTACCATCAAACAAACAAAATTTTTTTTAGTATCATATTATAATTTGAATGTATTGTTTTATTTTGTCAATTGAGTGAAGTATTTTTGATGCATAATTCTGATATTTGAAGGCCTTATTGATATATATATGCAAACCATTCAACAGCGCTGGTTTATAATTATAATTTTGAGTACTCACTGCAAGTTTAAGCAGTATATCTTTGATGTGCACATGAGCTTGAGATGCTCAATTAAAGAGAAAAGGGTGTGCTGAAATGCCCCTTATTTAAAAAAAAGGGTGTGCTGAAATGCCCCTTATTTAAAAAAAAAGGGTATGCTAAAATGCCCCTTGTTTTAAAGAAAGGATGAGCTTAAAATGCCCCTTTGTATTGTGAGCTAAATGCTCCCTTTTTATTTTGTCGACATTTACTTTGTATTGCTAGCAGTTATTTTTATTGTGTCATGACATTTTTTTTTCTTCTCTAAACATTTATTAGGTGGTGGTCAGCAGTAATTTTGCAATTGTATAATTTTGTCTGAATATGTTTAAGATTTTCTTAATTGTTTATGGCAGCCAAACAGAGCATTTAATTAAAATTTTTTAAATACATTAATTGTAACTAATAAAAAAAAATTTTCTTAAAAATTTTTTTTCCTGGTTGAGGGGAGTATATATGTGATGAAGATCACATATCTAATTTAATAATCATTTACTTTGGCTTTCTTTAATGTAATCTATCCAAAATTCAAGAATTCTAAATCACTTCTGTTTTTCATTTTACAGCCATTTCGGTTTTTAAATCTGTATTTTCGCTTTTCCCGTATGCACTATTCTTTTTGTTCTTAATTGTTTCGTCTCTTCAGACCGGTGTGCTAAAAATAGATTATATTACGTCCGTTTGCAAAATCAACGGCCTTTTTCAGTTTCCTCTTGGCATCCTGCTGGCGTAAGTTATTTAGTTGTTCCCCTGCGACGACTTTAAAATTATTTGCTCGCGATTACGTCATTGTAATTTTATTGGATTAACTGTTAGGTTTGCTCTGGAATTGGCGCTATTAATCTCAGCCAAGTTATTGTTCTCGCCAATGTGTAATTCTGTGCTGGCGTAATTTTTAAATCATTCCACCTTAATTTCACTGTCCATATAGGACGTATTTTTATTTTCGCTGAGCCACCACCGCCGTTATAATAATATTTCAACAGCGTATGTTTAATAAAATAGTTTTTCAGTATTTAACGTCTTTTTATTTTATTGCAACATAAGTGCATCGTACCTGGATTATCATGTATCACAACGCAGTCTTTAAATTTAAATCATCCCTTCTAATTAACTTCTTTACATAAATGTGCATCAAAAGAAGTAACTTTTGTTTTTTGTTGATTGTTAAGATTTAATAAGTTAAATTATTTATTGTTTCTATTTTTTTTTCAGTTGAAACTTATGTGGCGAATTTGAAATTAAAATCTTCTGATGCATTTTATTAGAGGTTTCCGTTAAGTTAAATTCTGGAGCGCGTCAGGCTAATGGCATGTTTTACATATGTACTTACAAAAATTGTTCATTTACTTTAAATAAATACAAATACTTTCCAGAATCATGTTTATATTAACATTGACATTTTATGGGGATCGAAAATATAAGCACTTCAGTATCTGTGTTAATCCTTATATCGAATTCTTTAATTTTTAGTAATTACAAATTGTTAGTAAAATGCAGACGATTGTCATTCACTTATACCGATGCAGTCTCTTGTGCTTCTGTATGGGAATTTCAAGACTTTTTTGAAAATTAAGTTATCAAAAACAACTTTTATAATGTAAGAGCTGACGATTTATAACCCAGATGTTCATTAGTAGGTAATTTGAACCTTTCTCCCCTTCATTCAGATGTGTGACGAAATCAAACCTGTGTTCGTAAACTTCGACCCTCGTTGTAGAATCGTGTATAGTTAAGAAGTTCATTTCACCTTCGCCATTTTAATCAAGAAGCAATTTCCTTTTCAATATACGCAGATTGTCAACCATGTATCCTGTCTCTATAAAAATATAGAAAGGGGATGCACTATAGCCAATTATTTTGTTAAATTTAACAAGAAAGTTTGGATTTTCTCAGCCAACCGAAATCTTTGTGATGCGAAAAATTTCAGAAAAAAAAAGACTCACCAATAGATTCCGCATATTCTTCAAAAGTGCATTCTTGCCAGTCATTCCCAATTTCGAAGACTGGAACACAGTAGACTCGCTGTACAACATGATGTCAGATGCGCGAGTGAATATTACTCCTTGCCCGAAATACGAGATTTTTTTTGCCAAAAGTAAGATTTTCCTGTCAGTAAGAAGCATCAACATTCACCAATTCATTATTATATGTGGTAAATGATGATATGTCGTTAGGGAATAGTAAAGAACACTTAGAGGGATGTTTATCAGTGTCTAAGATATCGTATCTGTTTCTAAAATGTAGTATATATACTCGCAACCCGAAATTTTCACTTATGGGAGAACTTTCGGAATAAATCTATAGCGTAAGTCAAAACTGCACTGTACTCATTTTGAATGCACGAGACAGGGATCAAGAGCACTTGGTAAAAGGTTGACGAGTATCTAATTTATTGTCTCGTATTTGACAGTATTCTACTGGCATTATGGTAACTTTCGAAGCAAAATACATAAGGTATATCATTCAAATCGAAAAATCGGATATATATCCTAACGATCTGCTTCTGAGATCGAGTACGCGCTACAATATACTCACCAGAATTTCAGCCAACCTCCTGAGCCTGGTCAAAACGTAAATATCACTTTCTCTTTTGTGTAGATTTCACGAATTTTGCACCCGTACTACTTCTGAAATCCATTCATTGAGGTTTCGTATTATGTTATTCACCTATTTCCCTTTATAAAAAATTGTCTTTATCCTTTTTATGGAATTGCATTGCCTGTTAGCTTTTCGTAGCCTTTTCTGAGTTACCCGAAATGGTATGCTCTTCAGGTTCATTTCCGGAACATTCATGCTTTACCAAGATATCACACAAAATATGCTCACGAACTAAAAATTATTTTGCATCTGAAAACAAATTACTAAATTATTTCTGCGTTTGCTTAAAACAAATGCATTTTTGTTATATATTGAAATTTGTACTAAATTGAAAGAAAAATTATGTGCATAATTGTATCTGGAACCGAAGACAAAACTTCAAAATATTGCGACTTTGCAGTTCTCATTAAAAGAAAAATATGTCTTTGACCATTTTAAAAATTAATAAAATGTGTTCATGACAGTTTCATATTCTTTATGATTATTCGCCAAAATCTTCCTTTATATAATAATACTAAAATGAAAAATGCGAGCTGATAAATGAAATAGTTTAAATCCTTCTTACTTTAACTTAATTTCTGGGGGGATTTCAGAAATACTTATATAAATGTATTATGTATTACTAAAAAGAAAGTCCCCCGTTTGAAATTAAAGTTCTTTATATTGCTTTTAATATAAGTACTACTGTAACTTAATTTCTGAATGGTGTTTAAATGAACTAGGATATTTTGAATTGTCCTAAGAACAAGTTTTTCAAAATAAACGGAATAAAATGATAACATTTTTTTAAATTTGTTGATAACTAAATAGGCAAATAATGATTCAATTATGTTCAGTTCATTTTTCACCATATAAATACAGAAATAATGTACTCATCTGATTTCTGAAGGTTATGACACATCAAGAAATTTTACTAATACTTCCTTCATGACAGTAACTATTAGATACTTATTTCTCATTAAACAACATAAGGATAAATAAATTGAGAATTAAAATTTAACAAAGCTATATTTACGTTTTTTTTTTTTTTTTTTTGCATGTACTGCCCTCTAAAAGTTAAGGTACAATGTGTTTTTTGAAGCTTATCACAAAAAAAAGTGGCAGTAGCAATAAGATTCATAATTTATATAAATAATATTAACGAACCTTAAAACAATTATGCAAAAAACATAGCTGACACTTTTATTTTATAGAAAATAACAAGTTTATATATACGCAAGTGAAATATACGCCAGTAACAAGTTAAGGTACAATGTGTTTTTTGAAGCTTATCACAAAAAGAAAGTGGCAGTAGCAATAAAATTCATAATTTATATAAATAATATTAACGAACCTAAAAAAAATATGCAAAAAAGCATAGCGGACACTTTTATTTTATAGAAAATAACAAGTTTATATATACGCAAGAGAAATATACGCCAGTAACAGTCTTTTCGTAATTCCATGTGTATATTCTGTTAATTTACAACTGGTGTTGTCATATTCGTTGGCAATACGCAGTAGAGCCCAGTAATTTCTAGGAACGTTATTTCTACACGGTTGCCTGATTCGTTAATGTGGCATGCGGTCGGATGATGGAAATGAGGTTGTCACAGGCTGGTGCTGATAGAAGTGTCCGCGTGTCTCACAGTCTGGTACAACAAGTTTGGGATCAATATGAGTCCGAAGATTTTATGTCCAGAGGATATATTTCATACCGACCACGAGCTACATCACCTGCAGAAGAAGCTTACGTTTTCTGGATATTTCGGCCGGAAAGAAAAGAAGTACTACTGTGCCACATTTTGTTACAAGCCACTTAGTAACAGCAGTGAGAAGAATCCCCGCTCGTACGGAGCGAAGACTCCTTCATGCAGGTCTCTATTCAAGGAAACCGGTTGTGTTTATCCTCCTGAAAGAACGTCAGTTAAGCGATTGCTTCTGCCGGATATCAGAACGTATTTCATGAACGAGACAGTGGTGGGCTTTTCTACTCATCACATCGAGTACAGTTTCACTAACAGAATGATTCAGCCTTCCTGCAGACAGTGGCGGCTTGTGACCCGTTTCAGTGGTGGGGCCCGAAAAAAAAAATAGTGTCCATTAAAATCGCGAAAATATATATACATATAGAACAACCTATCCCCACGTGCACACAGCGTAAGTATTTAAAATTTCTCAAATGACAAATAATCATCGAATTTACTATACAACTTTTGCTATTTTTTACGTATTTATGTTAAATTGAAAAGTTTACTTTATTACTAAACAAAAAGCCACATTTAAATATTTAATATTTATGTTCTTTATAGTTGCCTGTTCGTAATTTTTAGATGATTTATTTATTTTAAAATCAATATCAACATATATAAAAAATACAATTATACATCGCTTTTCGTAAATCAAGAAAACAAAACAGAAAAATATCTGACTGCACTGCAAAAATACGATCACGCAAATAAAAAATGATTTCCTCCTAAGCGGAAAATTTCGCCAATAGCTACCGATTGCCGAAATTTCCCCGTACGGTCGTGTAGATCACCGTACGAGGGCCCGAAGATCTGGGCCCAAGGCAGCGCCAAATAAGCCGTTTGGAAGCCAAGTTAATTCCGCGTCAGTAGGGCTTTTGTGCTCAATGCCAAATATTGTCAACCCGGTGAAAGGAGAAGAGACGCCCAATTCAGGGCAAACCAGCCCATGGCCCATGCATGGTTTAGATAGGGGGGAAATCGTATAACTATCGCTTTTTTAAGTGCGCTTTTTAATGGATAGTATTAAAATATAGAGTAAAACGCTTGTATTTTTTAATGAAGGTAAATTATTGAAAGAACTGCCTTACATAATAGGAAGATACTTTGATTTAGACGGTGCTTAGTCGGTGGGGCCAGGCCCCTCTGGCCCATAATGACGAGCCGCCACTGCTTGCAGATCTGGAGGGAACAACACACCAGATACCATCAATTCAACACTGAAGAAAGGCACAGTAACAGAGGTGGTGGAGTCACGGTTTGAGAAGGGCCCTCACGGGATGGTCACACTGACTCAGTACATGTGTTCCATGGAGGAACTCTGACTGGTTTGAGATATCAGGATGAGATCCTTGATTCATATGTCTGCCCATAGACCGATGCTATTGGAAATGATATCATTCTCATGAATGATAATGCATGACCTCACCGAACTGTGGCATTTGGGGATTATCAAGAAGGTCATGGTTTGAGGTGAATGGAACGGCCATCTCGATCCCCGGACCTGAATCCGATAGAACATCTTAGTGACTATTAATGTGACTAAATCCTTCTCCTAGGTCGTTAGATGAGCTGGAACAAGGCTTACTGCGTGTGTGGTCTTCGGTGTCCGACAACTTGACGACAGGGAAATTCGATGCCATGAATGCATTCGATGTCGGTCGATGCCATCCATGCCATCATTGCAAGTTAGGGGTGGACACATTCCTCTCTAAAACTTTTTTTTATAAGTCAATACGGCATTTTACCACATAAAGCTGTAATGAACGGTTTTCTCTAATAATGGAATTTTCCACCAATATTGCTTTTTTAGTTGTAATATTCATTTTTTTAAACTTATATAAATTTCTAGGTTGCATTCATTTCACAACTGTTTAGTGCACATTTTCTCCAAACTTGTTCTTCCTACATTCGTTCATTTGCAAATTAAGCACAGAAAACCGGGTGCATTTTAACTTTTGGAGGTCAGTGTATATATTTAATATAACTATGAATGAAAATAGTATTTTATAATTTTATAAATAAGTTATCCGAATTGTAAATAAAATCAAGGGAATGTTAAAAGTACATTTAAAGACTCTTAATGTAATTTTCTTTGTAAATAAAGAGGTAGATACAAAAAATCTTTATTAATATCATTCTTGAAATGTCTCAATGAGACCATGTCTTAAATAGTGGGTATCATCTCAGCTGATTCATGGTATCCGAGAAAATTGTCATTTAACACTAGTTAAATCATCCAAAGACCCACAGTATACCACCAGCTCGGACGATGCCTGGAATGTCTCCCCAAGCGCACATCCCTGCTGTTGAATAGACTGTTCAGGGCAAATAAATGTCTCTTGAAGACAGCTGGCCGAAATGCGGCCGCGGATATATTGCTGCTTGAGAAAGGAATTTTTTGTAAATGAATTTCTGTGACGACTTTTCACAACAGAAATTTTACATTTTGCTGGGAATAACCACAATTTTTTCTAATTCTTACTTTAATAAAAAAAAATGTTTATTCATTTCCAAAATGTGATGACTTTTTGTAGAAAATTGTGAACAATAATTAATAATCGTACTTTATTTTGAAGGAAACGATTAGAAATTATAAGCATGACTTTTCGTATACACTTTCATAAGTTACTTTAATCAACACTCCAACACCTTGTTTTATGTACTGGGAAAAGAATATGACGTTTTTGACCCCTCACGTCTATGCGATACTTAACCCTTGTTATGCTCCTTACCTCTCCTTAAAGCTTTCCGTTTAATTAACAGAGCACTCTGTATCAGGCAACATTGATGGTTTTGTCCAAATTACAGTGAGGAGTTTTACGAGCGGTTGCCCACACTCTCAAAAAAACTAGTTTAATACACTAATCTATCCCTTATTTTTCAACAACTAATCCGCACTCTATGAATACGTAATACTTCTGTGAATTTTTCTTCATCAAATCCGAAGATGAGGAAAAAATATCTTTGAATCTGTAAGAGTTTCTTTAATTGACAAGAAAATAAAAAACATCGTCAAATAACAGAGATATTCCGACAGCACTACTGCCAGAAAAATTTTCGTGAATAGAAAAAGTAATTTTTGAGAGTGCGACTTTATATACTGATTATTCATCATTTTTACACGAATAGTTTCCGTACTCCATGGAAAAGTAACATTTTCGGTAATTTTTTCAGAAAATCTTAAGAAGATAATAAAATTATTTTCTTAAAAATCGGAAGACGTTTCTTCAATTCACAGGAGGAAAAAACAGATATTCGTCAAATAACGGAGGTATTCCGGCAAAGCTGCTGACTGTAAATGACTATCCGTCCAATTTCCTTGAATTGGAGAACAAATTTATGAGAGTGTAACGTACGCCACATATAAAATGCAAAAACTAAAACATTAAGCCTTCGAACAAAGAAATACACGGTCGCTTTACACCGTTCCATGCTGTTTCTCTAATTCTTAATTGTAGAAATCTAAATTATTGAAAAATACTGCTTATTGTCGCTTTAGATTCTCGAAACTGATTCATTGTTAATGAAGTACTTCTTCCGAATCTCTTAAAGCAGTTCTTGAAAAGACTCGAGTCACTGCATGTTATTCGCAACGCCTTCAAGTAGAGCGATGAGTTATGTTTGTTTATATTGCTACGCAAGACAAAGCGTTCCAGAATAATTTCCTGAACTTTGTTTTGCAAATAGGATTTGCAGAGCAATTTTGAAGGAATAGGGTTATTAAATTATATTCAAGTACAACAATTGTATTTGCATTACGTGCCTGATTTTAATTAAAATGTTGAATAAGCTTATATTTCTAATCCCGAAATAAATTAATGAAAAGATCAAATGTTGCCTATTTTCTAAAATTAGTGATTCATGCTCATTTATTGTTAATTAGTGTATACAGATTTATGTTTCACTTTTATTTGCTTAATAATCTGTGTTTATTTTAATTGAATTTTTTTTCATTTACCTGTAATTTTATTTATATTATAAATGTATATATAATACATTTATAATATTAATGAATGCATGTGTGTGGGTGTGTGGTGTTGTGAAAAGTGGTTGTTTTATTCAGACAAATCTATAAAAATTCTCTATTGTTCACATGCATACTTTCTATACTATTCTCTATTATTAACATATATACATTCATCCTTTTTGAATACATCATTATACATGCATTATACATGCAATATAATACATGCAATAATATATGCTACAATTACTTAATTATAATTATTGCTTTACATGTCCATATTTACAATATCTTTTATAACCGCAATTCAGTGAACTTTACTTCTTTCCTACAACATTGCCTAGTAATAACTCAACCATAATTATCAGGGTGAATTTAAACTCTTGGGCAAAACTTTAAGGAGAGGGCACATAATAAGAAATCAGAATCACATAGCAATGTGGGGTCGGCTACGTCGTCTTCGTATCGCTGTTATTAATCACTTCGGAAAAAAGTGCTGAAAAACAGTGCGCTTTCCGACCATTATTTCGCCAGAAACTAATGTATTTTTCTCCAAAAACAGAAGACTAAAATGGATAGTTTAAAAAGTTTATTTTATTTCATGGGTGAAATTTTCGGAGACGAGCCTATTGTTTATGAAACTTGGTTAAGAAATTAGACGGACAATTCAATGCTTTTCCAAAAGTGATTATTACCGGGTAAATTAAAACTGCGTTTTTCACCCCAGATTGCTATGTGATTACGATTCCTCATCGTGTGCCCTATCACCCCTTAAAGTTTTGCCCAAGAGTTTTGATCCACCCTGTATTATTGTTCTGCTGATTGCAAAAAATAAGTCGCTCTGCAATTGTTCGTGTAAAACCTATCATTTTCGGAATGGTCCGCGGATTATTGTTTGACACCACCAGGAATGTATTTATTAATTTGCCAGGTGAGGACAGCTCGCGTCACTGAATGCGTCACTAGAGCTACATATAGGTCCTTCCCGGAATTTCCCCCCACAGTTTGGGGCCTCATCAGAAGGTCGCAGATTTCTGAATATTGGCACGGAATGATTGGCCTTCGGAAACTGCTTGCGACTGCCGAGAGGACTTCCGGAACCACGGATTTAACGTGCACGTACACCGCATCTACACTGTGGTCTTTAGTGGTACGTCCGTATCGAACCCACAACCTTCCGGTTACAAGACCGGACACGTATCGATGTTCGTGGTGGCAAATTTGAGCACTTACTGTAATATTTTGTAGATAAGGAACTTTTAATCTGCTAAGCACTTTTTTTTTGCCTAAATTTTTCATTTGCTAAACAAAACAAAAAAAAATGTTTCCTTGTATGTATTTTACCTAAACTTAGCATTTGATCCTAGAATTTGGGGACAATTTGTATGTATATAAAAATAATTCCTGTATAAAGCCTTTCCTGTAAAAAGCCTCCTATAAAAAGCCTTTACCATAACACAATACAATACAACCTTTTCAGAAATAGTTATATGCTTTTAGTGTATGTTAAAAAAAACTGAAATTAAATTAATAACATAATGTACTTTTACTTCCTTGTACGGAGTATAAGGAAGTAAGGAAGTAATGTGATCCCGAAAACTTTCGGGGGCCAAATTTCGATGAAAAAACCGATTTTGACTACCTCTAAATTTACTTTTAAGAATTTTTTCGATGTATCTCATCGTAAGCTAGCATGCGCGATCATACAAACGCGTTTGCAACTCATTTTGACCAGCGGCGAGTCTATTGTGGCCAGTTTTTCCATGCCGCCTGTAACACGCATATCTCAAAAATATTGGTCGTAGAATGTTGAAATTTTATATTTATGATTATTCTATGATCTAATTGTGCACCTCCCCTTTCAGTTCCATTCGACAGGATAGTTTATCTACAGGACCGCCCAAAAGATTTTAAATACATTACTCTATGGGCCGAAATTCATTAAAGCGTATTTTAGAGGTATTAGGCTATTTCAAACGACTCAGAAGGGATATATGCTGTTAAGAGTTACAAAATGAATTTCTCCATTAAAATAATTGTCTTTATCGTTTATAGTTCAGCTACAGGAACACTCAAAAGATTTCCAATACATTACGGTCAATAGCATAATTAAAATCATTAGCATGGTTTCATAATTAAAAGCATTGCTTAAATGAGTAAATCTTCTTTAGAAAGTAAAACGGAAGCAACTGTAATGGAATTTAAAAACAAATCTTTAAAAATCACAGCAGGGCGTCACTCAAAATTTGATATTATTATTTTTAAGACCATATTTAAAATTCATATAGCTATAAAGTAAAATGCTGCGTCAGAAATTTTTAACCCGTTAAGGGTTTTTGCATGGTCTATATCTACGGGAAATATAACCTTATGCATCTTTCATGCATCATCACATTTTCATACTACATTACAGAGGTGGCCAAAGCACGACTCTGTTATTAGAGATTTGGGGCTCGTATAAAAATAAAATATTCGTGTAAACTTCGGTATAATATATCACCTCTATTGCCAAAAGTAGTTAATTGGGTGTTGTGTAATTGTGTGTTACTTAACTGTGTGTTCGATTCCCATCACGGGCTTGAGTGTCCTCTCCTGGGTTTAGTATTATGATCACTGCATAGATTATTAATTTAATATTGGATAATTTTTCTAGATGTATTTGTCTAATGATATTTCGTATATTGAAGGTTTCATTAAATTTTTTGTATGCGTGAAAATGCAATTACTGCCCTTCATAGGAGGCTGTGCTACTACACCTATTAGTTGCCTCCATAATAAAGTGATCAGTACTTCTGGCGTTAGTAGTGGTGGATGATTTATAGTCAAGTGCCAGTCCTTTGAAAAAAAAAATATTCGTTTAATTTCTTGTAAGTTAATAAACTTAGCAATCTAAATCAAAACATTTTTTTAATGTTGCTGATTTTGTGAAATAAATTTGAAAAACAAAGCTTTAAAACCTTTTTTTACTTCAAGATGTTATACGAATATTGCCTGTCTTAGCTATTAAGGTCGAAATTCTGGTTAATGACTTTTGAGAGAAGTTCTCACTAGCACGATTAATTTCTTATCATGCTATTGCCCGATGCATTTCTTATCATCTATTGCCCGATGTTTATTTTTGATAAACATTATTATCTTGTACAGTTGCGGAAAAAAAAAGTCCCACTTGCTCTTTATTTCGCCGTCGTTCGTCGTACAGCAAAGTCATATATACCATTCATATGCAAATAACGCATACTTTAATTTACTATTAATTTAATTTGCATAAGGGGTCGTCTTCATATTTAATTTTGCATCAACTTCGTTTTTCTCAATGGCAACACTGTATTTTGACTTTATTTAAACGAAAGAAAACCTTCAAATTACCCTAAATATAAATTTTCACCAATTTTCTACGATAATTTCCGGAGATATTGCTAATTAATTTTTGCGCATTTTAAAGGGACTCTCTGCAAATTAAAAAACGCTATTTGTAGGCTTGTAGGCTCCGAACTTTTTGTCTTTCATTCATTTTGCTCGCTAGAGTTAAAAGAAATAAATCTTATTTTCAAGGAAAATTTTGTTTCCATCTCTCTTAAAGTTTTTTGTACTGAGAATATCTAGGGTAGAAATTAGAATATTTAGTCAGTGGTCCAAATGACCTGGGAGTTCAAAACTTCCTTGGTTCGTACACATAATTTAAAGGAAAAATGCAAAACAACTGCTCCCGATTTTGAAAATCTTTCTAATTTTGAAATTGCTATTGACTATTTCCCTTGATGGTTCTCTTAGACAGGTGAAATGTTGGCAGGAGTCAGAGGCTGCTCTCTGCTCTTCTGACTGCAAGCATGAATGTTACTCAGCTGCAGTCGAACTAGACGAATGGCTTCATGATTGAAAATTTATTTGTTTGAATTCCGTATAAAAAACGCAATTACTTTGTTTCCGACACAATATTATCACTGTGTTTGTTATTTCATTTTCTTCATTTAATATTATCGTCTGCAATGTGCAATACTCTTATAAGAATTTGGCGGTATTTTAATTTATTGTCAGATGAAAATTTAGACAGAAAGACGTGATTTTAAATGTTTTTTGAATGTCTGATAAAATATGGGGAAGACCAAAGACATAAGTTTTCCATTATTAAAAAAGGTCTGGAATGTCGAGGATGTTAGTTTTTCAGTAATAAGACGTTATATTAGAAGACATACATCTACTGCATCTAATTCTATACTTGGAAAATATTTAATTTGGAGGGATATGGTAGCGGACGCAACAATAGACGCTTTATGCAATCGCCATCAAACTGTAAAAGCCTCTAATTTATTTGCTTCAAAATTTGATATTTTTTAATACCACTATCTTTTACTGTGTTTTGGCACAAAAGAAATCTAATTTACGTTTATTTTAAGCAATTTTCAAAAATGTGTCACTTAATAATTTATATATGGTCCCTTAACCCAGGAAAATAAAACAATTTATTTAATATAAATCAAACAACCTAACGTAAAATTTTGAACAGCCATGTAATATTACTTTCTGCATCTATTTCCATCGAAATTTGGCTAGGTCGCTATTCATAATTTTTTAATATTAATCTAGTAATTCATAATTCCTAGTAATATTTTATTAAAAATCGTAATAATAGTGAATTATGTTTGGGTCGTTTAGTTCTAATAGTAGGAATAAAATTCAGCTTCTTACAGTCAATATTATGTGAGATATAAATTATAATATGAAAAAATATTTTAACATATGGGGAGGGGGATTTATGCAAGCTCGTAACTCACCCATTTTTAGTTCAAATTTATTGAAAATTGGTATCCGGGGTTAAAATGAGCTAAATTTTTGAAATATGTCTTGGGGTTGCTGTTGGTGCGAATTTTAATATGGAGACGGTCCCTTATACAACTTTTATGTATAGTAAATTAAAGTGCACGTCAGTAACGAAAAACGGCCGAGGGATTTTTTTTCCCCGCAGTATGCAATATTGCTATTACAAATCATTCAGTTGACCCAGTCTGTAATTTTAGGATATTTTGTTCCGGAACCAATTTCTACAAATCAGAAAGCAACCATTTTGTTTTACATCAGAGATTGTTTCAATCAAGTATGTTTAGTCAACTTTGGATTTTGCCATTGTATTAAAAATAAGTTAAGGGGTCTAGTACCCTTTAAAAGTGATGAAAATCGTAAAAGTGCTTTCATGTATATGATTCCATATTGGCATAAATAATTTATCTGCATGTAAGAAATATTGCATACCAGTACAACGGCATTTCCAATTTCAAATAATGCCTTCAAAAGTTTTCCAGGTTTATTAGTAAACTTAAATTAACTAACAGATTAAAAGAAATTATTTTCTGTATGTATTCACTGCGCACAGCCAAGCACACGTAAATATCATTTTACAGACTCAATATTTTCTCTTCATACACTCTGATAATGCATAATTAAGATGACCTATTTTGGTACTCAACATTTAATTTTGTTTAAATAACAAATACTTTAATTTGTTAATTAGTGATAAAATAATACATTGTTAGTTTTCTGTAGATAAGTATGCAACATATACATAATAGTAGGTCATTTTAAATATATTATTAGAGTTTATATAAAAAATATTGAGTCGATAAAATAATTTTTATATGTGTTAGGATGCTCTCAGGTAACCAAATTTGAAAAATAATAGATTTTATTTAGTGAATAAATTAATTTTTCGTAATAGACATAGAAAACTTTTGAAGACATTAATGCAAACAGAAAAGGTCATTGTACTGATATACAAAATCTGTCACATGCACATAAAATATTTTTGTAAATGCATGATCATATGCATAAACAGAACGTTTTTTTTTCAGTATTTTAAAACGGTACAAAATCCAAGGGTACTTAATTTTATTAATAGTTTTGGCAGACTATATACAATAAGTAAAATAAAAACGTATAGAGTCCTTCCCTACCCACATCAGGGTTTATCCTTCTATAAAAAATATCCACTTCCTGTGACTCTAGAATATCTCAAATCCATCATTCGTGCCTTACAAGTTTGGCCATCTCTATGTTAATTTAAGTTTTACAAATATATTTATGCGTTATAGAACTAGATATCAATTATTAATTAACCGAAGCATACTTGAAATTGTACTTTAATTCGAGAAAACGTATTGTATAGTTTTAGATCTGGAATTCATGGTGTGATCAAAATTATGACATTGTAGTCATATTCCATATTTAGCCTATTTTAACATGCTGCAAATATTTTAATTTATGTTTTAGGGATCTTTAAGTACGTTTTTCTCTGCTTACCTAACATAAAAAATATATATATAAATTTCGCATTCTTTTTCTTATTCGCGGTGTCAAATATATCATATTCGCGATATTTAGCCAATTGTATATGGATTTTTAAAGAATTTCTTCATAACCTAAATAAGGTATTCTAAATATTTTATTTTCCACAAGACTTACACATCGTCCAGTATTTTTTAATTACGACTGAATTAGTTGGGTATCGAGATTTAAGCATTAGCTAAGACAAACTTAACGACATGATAAACTGAACTCCGCGTACACTTAATTGCCAAATTGTACCCTGCACACGATTCTTCCGAACGTATAATAGTACAATCCATCACAAAGAAATGACATATAGAGAAATGATTAGCATATTTGTCATTATTTTAACTTTACTGCACAGAGAAAGATAAATTATTTAATATAGTCCTCAAATTATTCATAAGCAAAAGACTTGGTTTGATTTTTAGTTACGACTTAGTCTATTTCCATACGATTGTCATTAAAAGAATGTCCCACATGTCTGTATAATACTTGTGTGAAATGAAATATTTAAGGGAAAATATTTTTACAATGAAGTTACAGTTTGTGATTCCTAAAAAAAAGTAATAAAATTTACATTACGGGTACTTTTGACAGTAATCGAGAATTCCTGTCACCTGCTCAAATATTAAAGATTGATATAAGATGTAAGGATTTATTTTATTGTTGTTAATGTATATTAGAACGTGATTTTCTTCATTTTTAAATACCATATTGGAGAGCGGGTTTTTTTTTTAATTCTCGAAGTTTTGTTTTTAAAATAATATTTCTTCACTCGATTATAAAACCATTAAATTCAGTTCAATTACTGCACTTAAATGTAATATAATTTAAAAGTAAAACAAAAAGCGTTAAAATCTGAATTTAAAAAAAAAACAAAAAATAAAAAGCATTACCAAAAGGGAGACTTAGATACTAAAATAATATTTTATTTTCAGCATTAAAATATTACTACATCCTTCATGAATGATTTATTCACTCTTGTAAACTTCAATTATATATATTAATGTTTTAATCTTTGAAATTGAGAAACGTTTCTCAGATACATTGAAATTGTGCGATCTTATTATGACTACGGAAGTTTTTATCATTAATGCAAATCACACCATTATGGATATTTTTGTGTAGATTGATAAGTTTGTAAAATTTTAAGTTAATAGAAAAATTAAGTTTTTGATTACTGGAATAGTCTCTGCAAGGGATAAAACTTTATTTGTGTTCTTTAAAAAGTTGCATGCTTAACATACAAAAAGATATAATTTTGAAGTGAATCCTTATATCTGTATTAGTTTCGAAAACTTAGATGTCGAAAATGCTTGTTTCAAATATGTATATGATAGGAGAGCCAAAATGCTAGAATTTTCAACCCCATACGTATGGCCAAATATCATTAGTTTTCGAGAAAATTGAATTTTAAACATTTTCTTTAAGCAACCCGAAATTGGACATTCAAGTGACAATAAATATATCTGCTTATTAGATTGATTTAATATTAATTTATTTTCATAGCTGAAACTCTCATTAAAGTAACATAATCATAAAAAGTAAAAACTACTCTAAAATGTCAATTTACGAGCCATTTCATGTATTTTTAACACGCTTTTATTAGCTTCACCTGTATGTATGTTTGTATGTTTGTATGCTTGTATGTTTGTAACCGACTCCTTTGAACTCGATTTTGACCCACTTTAAACGGTCAGATTTAATTTAAACTTTGTAGATATATCAAGGATCGATGTTGATACAATAATTTGATAATTTTATCCCATTATTCTGATTTTAACACGTTTTTATTTATTAGCTTCACCTGTATGTATGTTTGTAACCGACTCCTTTGAACTCAAATTTAGCACACTTTAAACGGTCAGGGTTAATTTAAACTTTGTACATTGATGAAGAACCGGCGACAATACAATAATTTTATAAGTTTATCTGATTATCCTGATCAGGATCGCCAGGATTAAATAATTTCCTCATTTCTTATCCTGATTGAAAGTAGAACTCTTCAACGATTACAACCTTAAGAAAACCTTTTTTAGTGTGGCCGTGATCGTATAGTGGTTAGTACATTGCGTTGTGGCCGCAATAACCCAAGTTTGAATCCTAGGCACGGCAATATTTTTTTTAACAAAATATCGTGATCCATCACATTATGGAAGAGTTGAGTACAAGAACATGTTAAGGCCATTCTTTTTAACACGCTTTTATTTGTTGATTAGAGACCTATTTTTCCTTTTTAGTGAGAAAGGTAGCATTTAACTGCAGGTTTTTTAATACTTTGGTGCACAGCAGGGCGTAGCAAGAGGGGGGGGGGCTCAGGGGGCTGCTCCTCCCCCAAAATGGGACCCTTTACTTAGCTTACAATTTGATATTTAGCTTACAATTGAACTTTAGCTTTAAATTTAATACCAATCCACCCCGAAATAAAATCCTGGCTACAGTTTGTACTTTCCAACTTAGTGTTCCTTAGTGTCTTATGAGAGATATCGAAAAATAAAAATAAATTTTAAATACATACAGTTTAACAAAAACAAAAAAACACGCTTTTATAGCAAATCGAACTAAAAAGTGAAAAATAAAAATATAGTTTAAAAAACCAAAAAACACGTTTTAGTGATAAATTGAACAAACTAAAAAGCGAAAAATAATTCTTAATATAGAAATAAATTAATGAACGAAAAATAGTGTTATTGTGAAGTAAGCGCGGGGTGCTCCATATAACAGTTCTTGAGAATATTAAATCGGTACGATTAGTACAAAAACGATACAAAAAATATAGCACAAAGCGCCCCACGCTTTTTTTTACAATAACTATTTTTCGTTCATTAATTTACTTCTATATTAAGAATTATTTTTCGCTTTTTAGTTTGTCAAATTTATCACTAAACCGTGTTTTTTTGGTTTTTTAAACTATATTTTTATTTTAATTCACATGTTTACTTTCAAAAGATCGTGTTTTTTAAATAAATAACATAGCAGTAAGCGAACAAATTACCAATGAAAGTTCTTGCATTAATCAGCTATCAAAAATGTATTAATGCCTATCCAAGGGCATGTAATTTTTGAAGAACGGTGAGTTTTACTTAGCGCAGATAAAAACGGCAGTGAATGCATCGCCGTTAACTCTTTAGGATAGTTTTCCAACTAATTAAGATAACACCATTTTTTTAAATATATGACACTCTAACAAAGCTATCGTAATCATGCAAATTTACAAAAATACAACAAAATTTTAATTTACGAATTTAAATGGGTTTTTTTGTAATTTATTTCTATTTTCCTTTCAAAAATAATACAATTTGTCTAATTAATCAGCTATACAAAAATAAATTTGAAAGGAAAGATGTGAATTAAAAATTAAAAATAATACATCCAATGGATCTTAAATAGAAATTTTAAGTAGTTTTGTACTTTTTCTGATTATGTTACTTTCATTAAGGCTTCATCTATGAAAATGAACTAAAATGACAGCCATGTAACAAGTAGGTTTTTTCAATTTTTCGCTTCAATATCATTTTTTTTAATTATTCAAGAAAAACATTTAAAATTAAATTTTCTTGGAAACTGTTTATTTTCGGCCATATATATGAGGTTGAAAATTGTAGCATTTGGGCTATTCTATCACGTCTTAAAAGGAATACATCTCGTTACCAGTATTCCTGTATACACACACACACACACACACACACATACATATATATATATATATATATATGGGTCATTCCACAAAAATCGGGTAACTTTAGAGGTGAATTTGAAACATACTACATTTATCTCAGATTAGAATTTTTTTGATAAAATCTATGAAAAATAAGTTAATTTTATTGTATTTGTACAGCAACACTCAATTATTTGAACATTTTTGAAAAAATCGATTTTTTTTTCAAAAAGTAGATTCCAGGGGACTGGCGGGAACAGGTGATTTCATTCTAGAATGAACATTTTAATGAATAATGCTAACTTTTTATTAATAATTAATAATAATTATCCAAACAAGTAATAAAAACATGTTTCATACATAACCTCAATACATATATTTTCCTATTTAATCATCTTTAACTAATACATTTTTAATTATTTATTTTAATTATACTATTTAAAACTTTTTTTAAACTTTAAATAAAACTTTTTTAAACAAGTCATAAATTTAACATCAAAGCAAAAATAATAGTAATTATTTTTCGCAAACATCAATAAATTTATTAAATGTATAAGTGACTCTATTACACTTGGTACTTGAAATAGGTATTGGTAATTGTTACAATACATGCTTAAACGATATATCAGCTATATCATTTTCATCTAATCGAAATAAAGTATTTTTATCATTACATTTTTTGAGCAATGTGATAGTCAACTTCTCTTCGTTTTCTTTAACATACGAAACAAATTGCAACACTCCGGTATTCTTTATTTCTGACTAAAAATTTGACTAGGATAAAATCACCAACAGTGAACTTGATCTGTTGCTTACTTGTAGATTTTTTACTTTGCTTCTCACATATTTTTTTTTTTTTTTTGAAGCTGTGAGTGTCGAACGGCGCCCTGAAAGATTTTGATCTTGTTCAAATTTAATTGTTCTCAACTTGTAACTTTCACAAATTATAGGATCACAGAAACAACTCAATGACTTTATAATAAGACGATTAGGGTGTTGTACATCACCACAAATTTGATATACCTTGAGTGTTCCTTGAAAGGAAATTTGCTTATTCTGGTTTTCGTTTATCAGATCATCCATTGTTTTAATATAAACATCATCAATAATAGAAATTTTTATTGCAGGGCATTTTTTATGCAAAATGTCAGCAAATTCATGCAAATTCATTATATCACCTTTTTGAGCAATTACTTGGTCGGCAGTTCTTTTACAAGTTATCCAAGCAGTTACAAGCAGTATTCCAGATGGAAAACTGCCAGGGTACTGATGCCAGGGGACTGACGTTTTTACTATAAAACTCAAAAAATCTACTTATTGGAAGCAAAATGCCATATTATTCTGTTCTAATATTAAACCTAGTAATAAAAAGACATTAAAATCAGCATACATCAATAATAATTATTTATAAATTATTAAATTATTACTTACCAGGGGACTGGCAAATTGAGTGTTAGCATTCTGTTTGTTGACACAAGAATGGCGAAAAACATTGAATAAAAATGGCTGATGTATAAATAAACGTCGTCAATGCCATCTTTATATGATAAATAAATATGAAACAGGCAATAAAGTTATCAACAATGGATAATATCAGACATTTTTGGAATTTAACATGAGCCAGGGGACTGACGCGCAAAGTAGGGGTACACTACTTAAAATTGAACAAAAGTGATGAAAATTTTTAAAAAATCACATTACACACATAAGAAGTTATTAAATAACTATCTCAGAACACAACAGCGATCATTTTTGTTGCCTAAATCGGTTAGTTGAAAAATAATTAGCACTTAACTCTTCACTTTTTCGAGTGGTACATGCAAGGGGACTGATTTTTGGGTGTTAAAAACCTAATTTTCAATTAAAAAAATTTTCAAATTGCAAAATATTATACATGCTCCTAAACAGAATCAATGCTGTCTATAAATGGGCATTATTCAAAATTTAAAAATGTTGAATAGTAAATAAATTTTTTACAATTTCACGAAGTTACCCTATTCTTGTGGAATGACCCATATATATACGAAAATACTAAACTTTATATATTTTTAAGAGAACTGCCGCTAAATAGGGGATCATCTTTATTCCTTTACTTTGCATATTTTTGAAAAAAATATTTCGGATATTACTTTAAGATTAAAAATATGGTGAGATATATTTCAAGAAAAAAAATATGTATTTCAATTATTGACAGTTGAAGATATCTTATAACACTTGCATTATTTAAGAAAGGAAAGTTACTGCTGATAAATTTCTAAATGCCGTATAAATATGCGCGCTTCCTTTTAAACCGCAAGTAAAACTTTTAGGTTTACTTACCGTTGTAAAACCTGGCATAAACAAAAAATATTAATTTTATTCCTGAAAAGATCTTCATATTTCTTAAACTCTCAAAGCTAGATCTAAATTTCTCATATCAACCAATTGATAAAAAATGACACCTCGAAAAATTTAACTGATGCATCATGTACGTGATAATTTTAATTTAAGGTATAAAAATTAAATTTGATAACTAATTTTGAAAAACTTTTCTTGAAAGGATGATATAGACTTGAATAGATTTGTGTCATGGATATAATTGTATTGGAACCATTATAACCGTTTTATGTCATTTAGCCATGTTTTCATTCTTCAATGTGGAAACAGTCTAAATTTGTCAAAAGTTTGACATATCTTTAATTAAGTAGATTGCTCTTTTTGCATCATTCTTAAGATTAATGAATTCGTGTTTCTGTTACTGAAATAATTTATTAAAAACATACGGAAGTTTTGTCCCATTAACATGATCCCAAAAAATGATAAATGATATTCAATTTAACATGACTTAAAACCCGCAGCTGGAAATTTTTACTTCGTAATAATTGGTTACATTTAATCTACACACTAAACGCAAATACAATTCGTTCACGTAATAAATACCTTTAAATGAGGAAAGTGTGAAACACAAAGAAGCGTATATGCAAGATAAGCATTTTATTAAAATTTTAAATGTTCGTTCAGTTCGATTACCAAGAGGTGACCGCACTTTTATAGGCGGATAACGCGTTTATTCATGGACGGAATTAAACGGTTTTATCTGTATGTAGAATTTTTCCCCCCATTTTTGTCGTAGATAATCTTTTTAATTGTTTTACTTTGTGGGAACGATGTTGAATAGTCTTCCTTTTAAGTATTTTCTGAATATTCTCGATAGGAGAATGATCTGGATTTGCTGCTGTCCACTATGAAACAGGAACATGCTTCGAACATAGCTATTTTTTCCCTTCACTATATGCGGCGTTGCGTTATTTTAATGGAAAATAGATTGTTTTCTGCCAAACAATTTCTGTGCTGATGGAGGTAGATTCCTTTCAAGAATGCGTATATAGTCTTGCTCCTTTATCATGGCCGTACAAGAATGCAAATTACCAACTCCATTCGCTTACAAGCAGCCCCACACTATCACAGATCTTACTTTAAGAACCAATATGCGCTTACAATGAAACGGATCGTTTGCTTCACCCTTCTTCCTAGTAAACTTTCGGCCAATATTTACTCGTGAAACCTGAAAAATAAATTCATCTGACCACTGTACGTCCTTCCTCTGAATCGGAGTTCAGCTAAGGCAGATTTGGCCCACGCAATACGGCGACGTTCAATCGATGAAAATAGACTTGCTTTACGGCTTTCTTTGTGCAGTATGTATTCACAACTGTTGATACATGAATGCAGAGTTGCTGAGGAAATGGTCTTTTCAAAACTTTGTTTTTCGCAAGTGACAAAATCTCCAACTGTGCCAAATGCCTATTTTTAGGATTTTAACGAAATAGGCGTACTTCCCGATTAGCCAACATTTACTTCCTACCAGAACCCTTTCCTGAATGGCTATTTCCAGTTATAGTGAATCGTTTTATAATAGTACTCACTGCAGGTTGTGTCAAGTGGAACATTCGGCTAATATGACACTACGAAACATTATTTTGGTGCTGCTGTATGATTTGTTTGCATTTTGCAAGAGCAGTAGCTCCACCCATCGTTCCATTCTTCCGCTTACCACAGATAACGATTGGGAATTGCTCATCGTCATATAATATTTCCTTCCTCTGACGTCACTGACTCAGAATTTTGCACGAAACGTCTAGATTATTCTCATTATTTCTAATGAACGAACTTTATTCAAAAGCGTTTTCAAAAATGAAATTTCACACGAACTTTTCATTCTTTTCTGCTGTCTTTTTTTAAGTTGGTGACATTCGTACATAGTATAGATAAATTAATGCATAAATTACCAAATATTTATGCATTTTACAACATTTCAACTATTTCACATTTTTAAAATTACAAAAAACCCTAGAGAACGATCTTCATTGACTTTGACTATGTAGAATCTAAACTCTGAACGTAGAATGTAAACTATGTAGAGTGAAAACTATGTCGAATGAACTACAGTTTCTCATGCGTTCAAAGCTATTGACTTTATGATTTAATCTAGCAGCATTTGTACTTTTGATATTACGAGGCCGCTAATGTGATCGTTACCAAATCTGTCACAGTGATAGCGGCCATGGCATAGTCAATTTGTGAAGCAATATGGTGCTGATCGGGAACGTCGTTTAGGAGTCATCACTGATGAGCATTTTTCATTTGTTCGCTGATTCCTCGAAGACCGCTGATTCGCTCTTATTCTTCGATTAATTTTAGCACAGTTACTACAACGTAGACAATAACGAAGCGAGGTGGTAGTGAGCGGTCATATCGATGAGTAATAATCGCTGGAAATCCCTGGATCTGAATAACATTTTTTGATATTCATTAGCAAATTCCTCAGAGATTGCTCTTGTAATCAAGACAAAATTTGGTACAGTGACAATATGCATCCGTACATAGCACTGAAGCGAAGTGGGAGTGACCAAACATGTCGTTAAGGAATAATCCACAAAAATTGCGATTCCAAATATCCGCTAATTACTCCAAAATAGCATATTTGATCTTCATCAAATTTGACACAGTGATAGCGGCCTTAGCGGTACTGAAGCGATATGATAGTGAAGAATCATGACATTGAGGAATATTAATGAAAATGATTTTGTTATAATTACTTTATAATTAATAAAAAATGAATGGAAACCCTTTCCCTATGATCTCTTAATAATCACTGAAAAGATTTTCGAATAGACTTACGGACATTTTCCTACCGGTTTGCATTATTCAGCCTGCCATGCGGGTTTTTTTCTGTCATTTTGTGATAAAAAGCCGTAGCAATCTTAAAATTTTCTTTACAGCGTTTTCTAAATGTCCGTAACTACGCATTTTTTTAAAACTTCATATGTATTTACATTTTTGCGTATTAATCTGAAATATATTTAATTCCGACATTCATTATTTAGGATTCCTCTTTTTAACGAACGTTGAGAAAGTCACCCTTATTTTTTAATAGTTGTACTAGAGCGCAAATGTTGAAAGCCGAATTTATATTAGTTTTAAAAATAATTATTGCATCTTCTTATTATTTTCCCCGTTTTTAATTATATGTTAAACATTAGTCTGTAAAATCCATATTAAAAAAATACTAAATCATTTGACATTTTTCTATTTTTTTATTTTTTTTATTTTTTTTTGAAATTCTAACCAATCGCGAAAGTGAGTTATAAATTTTTCCATTCATTTTCTTAGTATTTATTCCTGCTTCTTTAAGATTTCTAGGTACTAACTTTACGTAAAAAAATTAATTTTACAACAGTAAATCGTGATTATTGCATTGATCGCCATAATCTAGAAGAGCATACAAAAACTTAAAAAATATTAAATAAATACCGAGGCAGAATTTCCTTTTTGAGCCGGATAACAATGCCAATGTTGAGCCGGATTACAATGCCAATGTTGAACGCCGAATTTATATTATTTTTAAAAATAATTATTACAGTTTTTATTATTTTCCCCGTTTCTAATTATATGTTTAGTATCAGTCTGTAAAATCCATATAAAATAATACTAAAGATTTAACTATTTTTTTTTATTCTAAGCAATCGCGAATTTGAAAACTATAAAGAGTTTTATTCTAAATTAAGATTTTTTTCATTAATTTTCCTATCTTTTATTCCTGTTTCCTTAAGATTTCTAGGTACTAACTTCACATGAAGAAATGATGATTAGATTTAAAATAAACGAAATTTTACAACAGTAAATCGTGATTATTGCATTGATCGTGATAATCGAAATGAGCATACAATAACATAAAAAATATTAAATAAATACCCTAGTAGAATGTCATTTTTGAGCCGGTAAAATCAATAATAAAACAAATAAACAAATATCTATAATAGCTAACGCGGCTTACATGAAAAAGTAATTTTCCAGAAACAATGTATCAAAAATCAATATGTCCTTCGCAAATTCAGACAATTTCAAGTTTTACAATCTTAACATGCCCTCAGCATGCCTCTTTCAATAACTTACAATTTTTAATATAATTGCATTAGAAGATACATTTCTGAAAGATGCCCCCCACTTAAAAAAAAAAAAAACGACAAAAATTTAATAAAAACATTCCTGTTTTCAAAGAAATGCCACTTTTTTTTAAAGGGGGAAATTTCAAAACGAGCTTGATAACAAAAGCCCTTGGGAATTTATGCATTGTTTGGAAGATGAAACAATTACGTTAACCCCCCCCACCCTTCCCCCCTGTTCTATTCTTCAAGACCTATTTCATTCCCAGAAATAAATTCTGTATCTCCGTTACCTTTCCTATTTGCTCCCTGAAAATGTGGGTCAGCCGGGGTGACCTTTTGCTTCTCACCGACTCCAGGTCTAATGCTAATACATCAGGGGTGTCATGGTGTCTCTCTGTAAGAAAGCTTATTAGTATGCAACCATTAAGCCTTGGGAGTTAGCAAAGCATTCAGAGAAAGCATTTGTCATATTACATGGCTTTTGGAATTCCAAGAAAGATGCATCGGGAAAGTAGGGCCTCTCCCTCATCATCTCCCCCCCCCCCTCCTCCTCCACCGCACTTCCCCTTTTCTTAAGTTTTTGGAAGAAAAATTTTCGGAAAATGAATTCTTTTCACTGGGAATGATTTAGACGTTTAATTCTGAAAGAATTCGGGAAAAAGTATATTTTATAAAGGAATGATACTGTGTCATGTTTATAAGTGTGGGTTCTGAAATTGATTATTTAAAATTTATTTATACATGAGTGCTTTGGTATTATTTCGCTATCGATAAAAGAGTAAATGATTTGCTTGCATTGAAAATTAAAAACTAAAAAATATTTGGCGCACCACAAGCGTTTTTAATGACTAAATTCAAGCTAACGCGCTTTTTCTATTTTTTTCTCTTTGTGCAACCTTATATCTTTTCATTCTTGATAAATTTCGCAAAATATCATGTTTTTTTTGTTGTTGTTTTTTTTTCCCACAGCCAGTCTCAAGATGCAGGACAGATGCCTTAACATTCAGCCTAATACCACTTATTAGAAAATACATGGAAAAATATTTAAAATATTTATTTATAAGCTATTGTTAAAGCGCAAAGTATAACATATAATAAGCCAATGCTTCTATTTTGGAATTCTCCTATATTCCATATAAGAATGCTATTATTTTATCTAGAGAATGTTTTATAAACATTAATTTTGTTTACTGATGTTGTATTAATAATTTTATTAGTGTAAGATCTATTAAGCTTAAATGCAAAAAAAAAAAGTATTTATGTCTGAAGTGATAATAAAAATGAGAACTCAAGCTTCTTACTTTTTGTTTTCTATTTAATACCAAGCAAATACGTGTAAATTATAGGAAATTTATTCTTTAGTTATCTTTCGGCATTTTATATTACCATTTCAAAAAATTCGCATCTAAGATACATCATATTTCTAAAATTGTGTTTGTTATAGATTAAGTAAGTATAATATAAAAACAGATCTATGTCATACAGTTTTAAAAAAAGAAAATGCTTCTTCAAGGCATTGAAGTACTTGATTTTTTATACACTTCTTGAGTTTAATTTAGGTCAATTACAACTAATTGATTTTAATTACAACATAGCGCGAATAAACGCACTAATTGAGTTTAATTACAACATAGTCGAAACATAAAAGTCCCGCGTCGGCCTAGTCACTAAACTTCGTTCCCGTAAGAACACGGAAAGTGAAGGAATACTCGACTTGGCCAGTGCTCGGGAGGGTAAACTCCACTCGCGGCTGGGCTGCTGTGGGACCGTGTGAGCTAATGGCAGCTGGCCAACGTAAAATCCGTCGTGGCTCTATTGTCATCCATGTTTAACGCTACCTCTGAGGGCGCCAATTTTAGATGGTTGCTCACTCATCTGGAATCGGTTCAAAATTAGGGCACCCAGAGCTAATTCAAACTTTTCTCCCAGTGGGGCTGCTTTAGATCCCGTAATGGATCTAGGCGCCCGGCATAAAGTGGATCCTGTATCGACCGGGCATGCCTGAGAAAAACTCCTGTCAATCCTTTTGACACATGATAAGCGGTTTATCTTTTCAGGGTTGGGGGAAGGATAGCTTCTATTCATATGACCAAAAGCAATCCGTCAGTGTCAGCGATAATCCCCGTCCCTCTCTGCTCTCTTCTCAATTACGGAGGGGTAGTCCTAACAATGAACTATTCTTCACATTTCACATGTACATGGAAAAGGCGAGAACAGCTTGGTTCTGTTCGTCCTTAAAAGAAGCCGAAATTTCTCAAGGGGGGGGGTGAAATTTCGGGATCATTTTCGGGACTCTAAGTTTTTGAAAATATCTGTAACTTGGGAATGAAAGGGTTAAAATGGAAGTCGCCCCTTCCGCCCATCGCCTTCCCATATGGGGGATCTGGCATCACTCCGCGATTGCCAGAGGGCATTAGCAACAACAAAAACAACGGAACATAAAAGTTACTTTTAAAAATTTTAACAAAGATTATTTCCATATTTTGTTTAAGAAACATGCATATGCTTAACTACCTATCAGTGTCCATAGCAAATATTTTCTTCTATTAAATTCTATCTATTTAGATAGGATATTCAAAAAGTAGAAATCTCATTTAAATTTAACTTTTAATTCAACTTGATACAACGCAACGCGAAAATGAACAACCTCGCGACTATGTAATATCCCAGCAATTTTACATAAATGCATGAAGCTTAAACTATCGTATAACTTAAAAGGCAACTTCAGTGGGATAGAGAAATTACTGGAGCGAAGTAAAGCGACATCATCCTGGTACTCTCAGAGGAAACGCGGAGTAATTAAGTGTATTAAGCTAATTACCGGTCCTGTAATCAAATGATAAGTCGTCGATCAATTCACATCTAATGAAAGGTTCTTGAATTTAAGTAAAGTGCATGTGCATGGTCAGATGCGATTGCTGTCATAGGAGCTCGACTTGCATGTAATTGCATGTACATACACTTAAGGCCACTTCACTGAAATATTACACTTCAAATGCACTTATTATTTACTTTGATGTGACGATAATTAACCGAGCGATGAGTAATTTTAAAGTTTAATGTAAAACTGACAGAAATGTCAATAGAAATGTGAGATGGCGAAAAAAATGCTTTATAGAAGTAATGCTTTTTAGTGTGGGCAGTTATTAATACTTGGCTGGAGATGCTTAAATGAAAAAGAAATTTGCATTTTGAAAAAGGAAAAATATTTCAAAATTAAATACTCCAAAAAAATTTACTGTTAAATGCAAAAGAAATAAGACGAATACTAAAATATTTTACACACACACACATACATGTATATATAGAGAGACATGTTGTGGAGGACTGTTTAATGATGCCCTTTAGAAATTTTATTTCACAAGCAATTGTAATCTTTTATTCTTTTTCTATTTATATACACATAAAATATGTTTTTCTCTTTTCTAACTTGAAATCATGCACCATTTGCAATTCTAAATTTGAAAGAAACAATGTTAACTGAAACTCATGCTGCTTTAATTGTTTGAATCTATTTCTTTATTCAACTAAATAAAATTCTAAACGAAAACTCAAAGGAATCACAAAAGGAAATAATCATTTTCCGTATCATATTTTATCTACTTTCTTCAGTTTTATTTTAAGAATTAGAAGATATTTTAGACTTGAATTTCAACACTGTGCGAAAAGTAATATACATTTAAAGCTTCATTTTCATTACGTGGTGATACTTTATTTTAAACATAATAATTAAATTCTGTTGCAACAAATCTCCAGATTCTTTATTTTGATTTTTATTTATTAATCTTTTTAAAATATAAATTATTTTAATGTCAACTAAATGCAGAAATCGGATATGTGTTTCAGAATTTTAATAAGTGTAATTTGTTGAAAAATGTATATTCTGTATAAAACTCTATCTGTCTTAAGTAAGATTGAAAAATTAATTAATGTTTATGTTTTTAAATTAAGGAAGAAGTAGCGCCAAGAAGAAAAAAGTATCGATGCTGTTAACTAAGAAAAAAAATTTAAATAGAAAAAATAATTGCTATTCCTTTTCTATCACATAAGGAGCTAAATTTATTTGTGTTTAATACATTTTATGGTAAAATATTTATCTTTCGCAATCCTCCGTGATTTCATTCGATTTCAAATTTTTCAGGAAAAATGGAAAAGGTTTTATGATCCCATATGCGACAGATTTTGTGAGATCACGTGGTGAACATCGTGGACGTCCCTGCAACGTCACTGTGAAATACGTGCTTGTCGCACAGTCACGTTACTTCCTCACTAATTATCAGTTACGCTGAACGTCACTCTGCAACATCACAGGACATGAAGAGGTGTCAGAGAAGGCGTACGTTTACGTCACATTTTTAATGTGACGTAAATGCTGCATTACTACCAACGTGAATGCTGTATGGGATATCGCTCTCTTTTCGCAAAATAGCAGAGTATTTTTTTTTTCTTCCAAATTTCTTTTAATCATTCCTCCTTTTCTTTCGATTCTGTATGCGATGAGGGAAATGTTGTTTCGCGTCATAAGTAATTAGTAAAGCTATACAAATCTAACTAAATTTAGTTTTTTTTTAAATGCTCTCAAGCATAGATGGTATATAATGGAACTTTTTATAAAGAGCAGTCTCCATCTGGATTCCACAAAGTTGTTCATTCCTCTAATTTTTCAATGAAATAGCAAATGTCGTGTCTACTAAGATACTGCCATGTTTAGCAATTTTTACTTTCCGAACATGTACCATGTAAGGAAAGTATTGTAATCATGAAAAAATTCGAATTCGAGATTTTGGTGTATTTACACGTTTCGAGGTCTTCTGAATTCTGTCATGCTATTTTTACGAGATGTATGTATGTATGTGCGTGTGTGTGTGTGTTTGTGTGTATGTGAGGGAACACAATAGCTCCTGAACGGGGCATTCGATTGAGCTCAAATTGGGTATATGTGTTATAAGCCACCGTCGCAAGACCGGTATTGATTTCGGTTTGTATAGGACTTATAGTTTTTCTACAGGGCTACGACAAAGATTTGTTTTACATTATGGCCTATGGGGAGAAATTCTTGAAAGTACGCTAGCGTTTAAACGGTGCATTCGATTGCGCTTCAATTTGGTATATATGTTTGAATTATTCATCGATTAAAATTTACTTAAATGCTAGGTAATGATCTTAATCGTAAGTGTTCGGAAAGTCGAGTGGAGTCACTCCAGATTTTTAGTTTTATCACCATGAACCACTGTTATATATTTTATGTAATGTAAATAATTTTCTCAGTTAACAAGATAATATACAGTCGAACTCGCTTAAGAAATTTCGGTTAAAGGAGTGCCCCGCTTACGGTAATAAGTTTTCAATACAGCAAACCGTAATAATTAGTCAATGTGATCCCGGATAATGGAAATCCCATTTATTGGATTAAATTTTCGGCACAAATTGGCTATTCCATTAAGCGGATTCAAAAGTATTGCTTTTCTGACATGATTCTTGTCACCCCCAGCAGGATGTTCTTTTAACCGATATTTCGTTAAACGGTTTCGATTGTCCGATATTTCAATATTTTGGTAATTTGGAGATTTTTACTTCGTATAGGTCTCCAAACAAATAAATTAATGATAAACAAATGATAAAATATTTGATAATTCATCCTGAACATTGTATCATTTTCATTTTCAGTTCCGCAGATGTTCGTATGCGTATGTATAATTGCTTTAAAATAAACTTCTACATAATTGAAAAATCGTATCACAAATTAGAACTTTCAATATATTTATTATATATATATATATATATATACGGTTGGACGATATTCGCATAGCAAACGGCTAAACGGAATAGAATTCAACGGAATAGAATTAGTTGTGCTGCGGCACCAAGTGGCAAGTTAAGGAAAACGGATAGCATAAAAACCTTCTATATGATAAAATACTTAGGTGAACCAAATTTCATGGTGCAACGGTGCTCAACGGTGCTGGAGTTTTTCAACCTCATACACACATACCAACATTCATTTTTATCTATAACCAGTGTCATTATATATCCCAGTCTCAAAGAAAATCCAGTTTCAAATCTAAGCCTCGCCAAAGTGCCAACATACGCCATTTTGCAAGCGTTTTTTCAGGAAATCATTCGAAGCATTGACTTAGCAGAAATCAATATGGGAAATGGTTCGACCGCGAAAAAGTAAAGCAAGCCTTTATTTGAAAATTGGAATCCTTTAATACAGCCGATTTTTTTTTAAATTATCAACTATAATGTGTTTTATTCATCGTTACTCCTATGTACTAAATGAGAAGATTTCAATTTTCTGAAATTTGGCGGAATTTCCCCAACTTAAATCAAAATACTCAATTGGCGAGAATTCTGAAGTTAGATCGCTTGAAATCCCTTAATAACTGCATTATTTCTTCACGGATCATTAAAATTTAACGCTGTATTCTAATAAAACCTTCGCACTTGTTTTCAAAAATCTATTTCCTTAAGCTCTCAATAAATTGCGCCAAGCCGAAAACTGTGCAAACCGCTAGAACTCACTTTCTCAAAATCCGTATTTCAGCCATTTTATTTTTTCGCCAAACTAAAAAAATTTGCACATTAGCCTCGGAAATCTTCAATTCTTATTGTTTTGCGTGTAAAGCATTACATTCCTGCTCTGATTTCCCATGCACACGATATTATAATTAAAAAAAATAACCTTACGAATATAAACTTATTAAAAAAAATCATTATTATTCTTTTATTTTTACTTTGAGAATTTGAAACATTTTATTCGGCAAAATCGCCACACATGGCAACCACGATCCTTATTTCACACTTTTTTCACTACAGGGGTTACAATTACGGAAAGCTTTTTGCGTGAAGAACATAACAAATCTCTTAAATTCCGGGAACGGGTGGACTTTCAAAGTTTTAAAGTGGAATACGATTTATTCTATATTATTTTCAGGCCGATAGGTTCATTTTTGTGGATTTGTATACGAACGACATTTTATTCGGCAAAATCGCCACACGTGGCAACCACGATCCTTATTTCACACTTTTTTCACTACAGGGGTTACAATTACGGAAAGATTTTTGCGTGAAGAGCATAAAAAATCTCTTAAATTCCGGGAACGGGTGGACTTTCAAAGTTTTAAAGTGGACTACGATTTATTCTATATTATTTTACATATCTGTGCTAAATTTCAGGCCGATAGGTCCATTTTTGTGGATTTGTATACGAATCAAATCCACAAACAAACAAACAAACAAACAAACAAACAAATAAACAAACAAACAGAATTTCATTTTTATTTATAAGATATTGAGTTCTCACGTAAAGCAGAAATATTACAGTTTCTAAATTAGTGATTAAAGAAGCAGCAGTTCTTAACATGGTATGTATAAAACATATCCCTGACGTTTGATAAGCAGAAACATATCCAAAAGCGTTTCAGAAAATAAATGTACAGTAACAGTTTGGAACAACTGTGGGTTCGTAAATATACTATAACTTACTTGTAAGTAATACATAACTAAAAGAAAGATAAATGCTAGTTTGGGGTATTACTTGTTATATTTTTACATTTTAACTTGTTATTAGTTTTTGGTTATTTTCAGTGTAAGTAAAATGCTACGAAAGGTTGTTTGGAAAGATCGGTGCAATGAGAAGTCAATGAAAATTTACTACATTATTACAGAAACATTGGAAATTTACTACATTAAGCGGGATGCTCTTTTAACCGATATTCTATTAAGCGGTTTTTATTTTCCGATATTTCAATATTTTGGTGATTTGGAGATTTTTACTTCCATGTAGATCTCCACACAAATAAATTTGCGTTGCCTGTTCTTGCAGGTTGTAATGTAATTACAAGACTCCACAAAATAATTGGCTATATTTTACTCGCATATTATGCTGCAATTAATAGTAACTACATCTCAGCTTGCGGTAAATGTAGCCCAATGAAAGTAATGGCAATCTGATGTGATTCGGTGACGATAACATGCAAATTTCCTCTTTTTTTAAATGTATATAATTAAAGTTAACATTATTATTTTCATTTTACTTATTAAACATACATTAATACTGCAAAAATAATTTTAATACTTTCTATGTGAATTTTGGTATAAGTGGAATAGTTCCCTTTTTCAAAAACAAAGAAAAATCTATGAAGTCTACTCTCGAAAATCTATTAACTATTATTTTTCTTATTTATTTGAGAGATGGCATGTGACACTAGTGCAAAAATTAATTTTATCAAGAGAAGTGTATAGTATTATTTAACAGTTATAAACGAAGTATTTTATGAATACATATATACTACGTATTTAAATGCTATATTTTATAATCTTATGAATGAAGTTAAAGGGGTTAAATGTCATTTAATGCCAAAGTTTACAGACGGAGTATTTTAAGAATACATATATATGTATGTATTTAAATGCTATTTTTTTATAATCTTATGAATGCAGTTAAAGGAGTTAAATGTCATTTAATGCCCAAGTTTACATACGGACTATTTTAAGAAAACATATATATATATGTACGTATTCAAATGCTATTTTTTTATAATCTTATGAATGGAGTTAAAGGAGTTAAACATCATTTAATGAATGCTACATTATTAATATAGCGAGGTGTATGCTAGTACATAATGACAACTAGTTTGTTCAGCATGTATTATAAATATTTACTGACAAAACGAAATCTTGGAAGATGTCTAGTGTACAGTTATTCTGATTCATGCTCGTCCTGGACAATAGAGTATACTAAATTATGAATGGCAATGTGTTTTTTTTTAAATAAAATCTCTGGAATTACACTTTGATGATACTACATATAATACAATAACCATAAATCTATTGAAAAGAGGTTAGGTAAAATTCACAAAAAAATAAATGCTGAATTTCAAAGAAGCATGATAAAAAAGGCTGAAAAAATCCTCTTGTGTTATAAAAAATGAAACGCCTTATCGCACTTCTGCAGGGGATTCCTTTCAGCCTAAACAATTCGTTTTTGTCAAAATATAGTGATTTAAAGTTTATTTTGTCAACAAACAGTCTTTAATCATTTATCTCAAAAACCTGAGCTTAGAAAAGAAGATTATACCTTATGAAACCGAAACTTTTTAAAACATTTTTTAAACCAGTGTTCCAATTTTAAAGTTTTTTCTGTTCACTGCAGATGTTAAATATTTATAAAAAAATATCTTTTTTTTAACAAAAAAAGAAACATTTGGCAAGCAATTTTATTCATAAATAACCATCTTTGAAAAATTGCAAAATTCCAAAAATAAATCAAATATTAAATTTATTTTAATCTATAGTAAAGAAGTTGATCACTCATATGTACTTTTTATGATAGTTTCTAGTAATTTATTTTTACTGAGTGCTTGAGTATTCATGGAGAGTTTTGAGTATTTTTATGTCTCATTAACTTCAGAATTTTACTTTTCTTTTATTCAAACACTCCAACAAATAATGTTTATTATTATTTCTCCTCTTAAATAAAAAATGCTAAAATAAGCATTATGATAGGTCATGAAATGTGTAAAATTATTTTAATCGTTTTAACAGCGTTTATCTGAGTTCATTAGTTCTGGAGTTTCTTCTGCAGGAATTTTCTTGACAAATAATATAACATGCATAATTTAGTGATAACGTTTTATGATTGTTTTTCAAAAATCCTCATGAAAATGGAATAACCTCCAAATTTCTTCGAGTATTTGGCAGAACATAAAATATATTTTCCTCATTCTCTGACGATAGGAAGTTACACCCTGCTCATTCAAGCTTGCCTCGTTATATCTTTCATAGCGTCGATTAAAGTGCACCTCCAAAATGGATCTTCACGCTTATAAGTCAATGCATCATTTCACGAATGTTTTTGAGGAATGTGGGATGTTCATAAAAGAAGCTTTTCGCTTGAGCATAATTCTGTATTTTTAGACCAAATGCAAATGTATGTTAATAACTATCGCTTATCCACTTTCTTAATAGGCTATATTGCTTGCAACATCCAGAAGTGCTTGAGCACTTTATAACTTTACAAAGGATATAACTATATTTATACACTGCTGGCCATCGTAAATGCAACACCCTGAAGGAAGCATGCAAATAATATGAAATTTACAACATGCATTAGCTGAGGTGAGATATGCAAATGATTAGAATTTCAGCGCAGACGCACATCAAGCGCGCCTGTGGCGCCACCTCAAAGCGCTATTTAAGGCTTGGAGATTTCGACGGTTTCAAGTACAGCAATTGTGTTTTTCTTGCTTTTTTTTCAAAAAAACGATAAATTATGCCTCGTAGGAAACAACAATCATCTTTTGATCAAGTATCCGAGTTTGACAGAGGAAGGATAGTGGCATACCGAGATTGTGGGTTATCTTTCAGGGAAATCGGTCGTCGTATTGGACGAAACCAAACAACTGTGATGCGGATATGTGATCGTTGGGTGCAGGAGGGTACGACGGACAGACGTGATCGACCGCATCGACCTCAGTGCACCACGTCACGTGATGACAGGCAGATTGTACGCATGGCAGTGACGGACCGCTCAGTCACATCACGAACCATATCACAGCAGATTCAGTCTGTAACGCATCATCCAGTGTCTGCGCGTACCATTCGACGTCGTTTACAGCAGAATGGTCTGTCCGCAAGACGTCCGTTGCTTTGTCTACCTCTGACGCGGAACCACAGACGTCTCCGCCGCCAATGGTGCGATGAAAGAAGGATGTGGACGACAGAATGGAATGAAATTCTCTTTACTGACGAGTCACGCTTCTGTATGCAACACCACGACGGTCGGATTCGAGTCTGGAGACACCGTGGAGAGAGGATGCTGAACAGCTGCATTATGCACCGTCACACTGGTCCTGCACCGGGTATTATGGTATGGGGCGGTATCGGATATCTCTCTCGCACTCCTCTAGTACGCATTGCCGGTACTTTAACCAGCCAGCGCTACATCTCCGAGGTGTTGGAGCCAGTTGTCCTTTCTTACCTTCAGGGCTTGCCAACAGCCATATTTCAGCAGGATAATGCACGGCCACACGTGGCACGCATTGTCCGAGGGTTCTTCGTCAATCACCAGATTGAATTGCTTCCCTGGCCGGCGCGCTCTCCGGATCTTTCGCCGATAGAAAACATGTGGTCCATGGTTGCTCAACGACTGACCCAGAGTTCATCCCCAGCTGTCACACCAGATCAACTTTGGCAACGTGTGGAAGCTGCTTGGTCTGCTGTACCCCAAGAACACATTCAAAGTCTCTTTGAATCAATGCCGAGGCGTGTGGCAGCTGTGATCTCCAACAACGGCGGCTACTCTGGGTACTGATTTTGGCAGGAACCACGCTTCATAGAATGCTGTAAATTTAATCATTTGTTACTTGGTCAACATGTTATCTACACAATAAATTTTGTTGTGATATCTCTTGTTTTTCTTGGTGTTGCAATTTGGGTGGCCAGCAGTGTATTAATTACTTCAATCTTGATCTGGTGTGAGAAGTAAAAGATCAATCGGCATTCTTCTTTTTATTACCGACCTAAATACGGACAAGTGCCCTAAACGAGCATGCTATGCATCGTAGTTACGTAAAATTCGTGACTGTTGAATCCTTCTAGTGTACTTAATGGTTTCTGAGCGAGCTAATTGTCAGCAAATAGGTTAATCTTTGTAATGTGAAAAAACCTCCCAGTCTTCTGAAAGAAAAATTGCATTATTTTCTATACCCGCGTTTTTATAAAAACATGCTTTAGGGGTTTTTGGAGAGTCATTTATCTGTCATCATTCTTACTACCTAATTCAAATGTCAAAATTTTATTCACGACACTGTATATTTAGGTTTGCTTGTAAAATGCACAATTACCATGATCTACTGTTTCTTAGCATGTTTTGATCCGATGCTATTATAATGAACGATTACTTGTGTATTTCTTGACCATTCTTCAGCATTTTACCAGCGGTCAATCACGATCTGCCAGCTTGGACTTTCGTTCTCTCTAAAAACCTCTCTAAGAATTTTCTTAGTGATATTATTTACGAGCATTTTATTCTTATATATAAATTCTGTGGCGGATTCAGAAAACATTCAGGAGTGGGCATGAAATTATTTTATTTTCTTTTTTCTTATAAGTTCGTTTAAATATATAAGCAAGTCAATCTTCTGCAGAGCAAATTTAGATCGTTTACCCTCGTCCCTTTGTGTACCCCTGTGTATCTGCTAATGGTCCTTCTTATCTCCAAATATTAAGGGGAGGGGGCACAATATTATTTTGTCTCCTTTTTCTCATAAATTCGTTTAAATTTACAAAGTAAGTCAATCTTCTGTAGAGTAAATTTAGATACTTTACCTCCCCTCACTCTCTGCACCCCTCTGGATCTGCAAATGGCCCTTCTTAACTTAAAATAGTAAAGGGTTGTCACATATGGCACATTATTACCTCAAGTCAAACTCAGCCCAGATTTTGCGAATTTTAAAGCAGCTGCTTTAACCTTACGGCCAGTGTTAGCTGTTTTCTTACACTAATGGGCCGAGCACATAGCGCTATGAACTGGGAGACGGAAGATGCCTGGTTCAAAACCAGGTCGCGTCCGCCTACCTAACCGTTCGTAATTCCCGTTCCCGTGGAAACGTAGCGTAAATACGGATTAGGACCTATTAGAAAGATTCCCACTGAGGGCTCTCCCACCATCGTCCTAGATCCTTAGAACAGATAATTGGTCGTATTTCCTCAAAAGAAACAAACATCTTACACAAGCATTTTGACTGCACATAACCCTGTTTATATTATATTTAAAAGCACGAACATCGTCGATGCAGTTTTTTGTTTTGTTTTGTTTTGTTCCTTAGAAGATGAAATTTATATGTGAAAAACATTTTTTTTCAACTACCACTGTTATATTCGTTTGAAAAATTCCTCAAAGATATTTTTATTTATTTGTGTTCGTTATAGTTTAATGCTAAAATTTTATGACTCTTTGTATTCTACTTTGAATTATGAAAGAAAAAGTGGAAACAGCGTTCTGGCCCATCGTGAATTCTAAAAATTCATGAAAGTATTTTTAGGTAATTGTGTTAGTTCTATCTTAAGGCAAGAGTTTTATGGCTGTCTGTTTTCTTTTTTTAGAAAACAGACGATGGGATATATAAAGAGAGCGTTACAGAAATCATTTTCTAAAAAAAATCTGAATACAGCTTCTTGGTGTTCTTGTTAGTAACAATTTTAAAACAAAAATTTCATGGGGTTATAGCTGTTTACTTAGAGATATAAAGGGAAATGGGGAAAGAACGTTTTGTATCCTCACTCCGGATTGGTTGCGAATTCTAAAAAATTCCTGAAAAATTATTTTTAGGTATTTCTGGTACTTACACATATAAAGCAAGAATGTTATGACTATCTCTATTTTCATTAGAGATATGGAGGTAAATATAATAATAAAAACGGTAAGGAACGGTTTTGCTGTTTTCGTAAGGCTATGCTTGGGTGTAAATTCTAAAAAGCCCTGACATTTAATTTTAGGAATTTGTGTTCGTAACATTTTAAATGAAAGATTTTTTGGCTATTTTACTCCATTTTTCTATTCTCACTTTTCTTTGAGATATGAAGGAAACCGCCCAGGGTTGGAGCGCTACTCCCGTTTTGTGGCGATTTTTTAAAAAATCGTTTCTTAAACATAGATACATGAATATAAGGAGACTACATTAGCTAGATGATAGTGAAGCCTAAACCTCAACCGATCTGCCGTATTGCTTAAACCGCATTGTAATGTAACTGTGTTATTCTATTTTGACAATACAGATTTTAAAGAAATAATGGCGCCAAAGTTCGCGCCAAGAAGAATTATGTATTTGACAGAATCGTAGAACTTTTAACTGTAGAATGCTGAGATTTCGTATTTAGAACTATTGTAACACATAATTATGCATCTTTACTTTTTAATCCATAAAATAGTGCACCTTTCACTGTTATTTAAAAAAGAACTAACTAAATCTTCCACCTTACTTAGATCATTGCTGTTACTTAATTTCGTCCCAATGCTGAAGATAGCTAGTACCATCTCCTTGTATTCATATCTCTATGTTCTTAAATGACGCCACATACACAAAGCACATATAAGATCTTACGACTTCAAGTCCGTACACGACTGATGGATTTGGCTGGGTGTTGATGAGCCAGTCATTCAGACAGGATATGTTTTGAATGTATTAATAAACACACACAATATTCTCTGTAGGGAGGTCTTCTCGAATGTTCGCTACCAGGGAATGATGATTATCCCTAGCAATCGCCTACGTCATTGTAGAAAACAAACAACCAAGCTAACTGGATAAATTTCGGGAAATATATGGCCCTTTATGACATTTCCCTACCAGTGGCCGAGCGCTCCCAAGTGTGAGAATGGAACTGGGAAAATATGCCTGTTTCGAAACCAGGTTGTGTCAGCCGATCAAACCGTTCGGAGTTTTCCTTGGTTTCCTCCGAAGCTTAGAGTAAATACGAATTAGGACTACTTAAAAAGACCCCCCTACGGAGGGCACTTTTTAAAATTTGCATACAGCCCCCGTAAAAAAATCCCTAGTTAGTAAATTAGGCCCCATACACTGATGAAGTGAAATGCAAAATTTCAGACTTTCATCATAAAAAGTCTCATATTGAAAAAAAGATGGCCCGGGACTGTACTTGAATTTGAATGTAAAGTTTTATTGCTGGAATGAAAAAATAATTCTTCCATAATTTCTGTACAACACCTAAAGTGTGATTGTCCGACGTGATTTTAGCCCTCTGAAATATACTGAATAGAAGTTTAAGTCAGAATATATTTATCTTTATATCTCTGACACTTTCTTGTTACAATTCTCAGATTTTATGCAATCACCTCATTAGTGTATGGGGGGTACATTTTAATAATCGGGATTTTTTTTTATGTGAATGGTCGTAAACAGTTTAAAAAAGTATAGCCCTTTGAAACTAAGATTTTTTAAGAAGTATTTTTCCTACCTCATTTTCAACACTTTTTTTTCAATGTTCATTGACCACTTAGCTCTAACACATAAATAATTAAAGTGAGTTTTCGCCTTTTTGGACGCTCCTGTGTATACATATTGAAATTATTCTAAACAATGACATTCCATAAATCGAAGTTTGTTAGTATTGTTTTACTTGTATATAAATTCTGTATGCTGTTCTGGACCTCGGTCAGGCACAGGGTTCCACAAACAATCCAAAATTATAAACACTTTTTTACGTGATTGGGAAATGTTAAAAGAACTTTTTTCTAAACGAGCGAAAATTTTAAAAGATACTAAATAAAATATATTTTTACATTATTTATGCATACCCATTCATTAAAATATTATATCTTTCAGAAGGTGCGAAGAAATCCATTACGAAAGTAATTTATGAAAATAAAAGTTTAAAACTATCATTATTCATGATTTTCTCATGCTATATATATATATATATATATATATATATATACTCTTCTCCTTTGCTTTATATTAGTTTCTACGTGTTAATTACTTGAAAATAGGTAAAAGAGATTTTTATATCCTCCTTCAAAGACAAATTTTATTTTTAGTATTCGGAATGAATATGGAAATATGATATTTCAGTAATTGTTTATTTTTTACTTGGTATTTTTAACACACACACTCATATTTATATATACATGTATATGTGTAGATTGATATATATATATATAGATATATATATATAGGTACGGTATATATATATTGTTGCGGAATTACTCTGCTACTCCTGGGGTTCGTCGTTCTAAAGTCCAATTGGTGTAAAAAGTTCAAGTAAAAAGTCACTTGTCAGGATGGAACACAAACTTTATTTCTTCTAGAACTTCGTAGAACAATCAGCTGCACACAATTCACAAGCACAATCTAGCAGTAACGTGCTTTTAACAATCCGCTTGGATCAGAAGCTCTCACAAATGCTGTATTTCTCACACAAAATAAGTCACTTTTACAGGCTAAAATTCCGTGGAAATATTCAAGGGATATAGTACACTATCCCTTAAGACACAGCAATGAAGAATTTACACACAGCACTTTAAAAACAGCTTCACAAAGCAAGCTAAAACACAGCTTCTATAGCACTATCAGTTCACACAAAACAAGCGTACTGAGAGCTCTTCACACATTGAATGTTCAACTCGCACTCTGAATATATATATATATAGCTAGATAGATAAATAGATCCTTTTCTCACACACATATCTAATATTAAAAATACTCTTTTATCAATCTCTATTGAGCGGAATTTTAGATTTTATGGTTTTTTTGGTTATCAAAATCTCAAAGAGTGTATTTTAGCTAAAAAGCTGTATAGTTGAATGGCTAAAATTTAGTTTTTAATAACTAGTTATTAATAACTATTATTTTTAGTTTTTAATAACTATTTTAACTTATTATTCAACTATTTTAACTTATTATTTCAACTTAACATATTATTTCAACTATTTTATCATTTTAGCCCTAGGGCTTAATGTATCTGGCATATGTTTTATTGAATTTCGTACTTAAAGTAGTCACTGGAAAATGTTCGAAATTTCTATTCCAATCAATTTCTAAATAGGCAAAGTTATGAACGCTGCTACTAACTAAGGGAGAAACATTTCTTTTTAAGTATGTCTTATTTCTGTGAATACTGTGCGTTAGAAATATATTATTTATTGCTATTTTTATTCAACGTTTCATTTTGTTTCAATATGCTACATTTTATGTTTACAAATGTAGGATTGCTGTTACAGATGGCAATGATTTATGAGTTAATTCATATATGCGTGTTTTCAACTTATTAATTAACATATTTTTTATGAAAAGTACATCGAATAACTAAGGAGTCATAACATTTTTATCTATTCCCAGTTAATTTATTTATAGCACACATTATTAGAATAACACACATTAAAATATCAGGTTGTAACGAAAGTTTTCCGCCAAGTCTGCCTGAAAAACTCACTTCTAACTCCTTAGATAACTGTTTATGAACTTTCGGTATCAAACCTGCACAGTGTCACATGATACAACTATAGTACTTAAAGCTGTACTCATAATTCGTTGATATTCTGTAGCTGACTTTTTGCAACACAACTGGAAGTAAATGATTGTTCTAATCCTCTAGAGTGATAGTGTCATTTGAGACACCTTGTACTTAATGATAACTATATTTTTTACAGATTTCACACCATAGTGTTATAAAGTAAATCTCTTTCTTCCAAATGCCAAAAATCGTTTGACAAAATATGAGCAAATACGCCAACGCGAACTGTGTGCTGACGATGTTTGAGGTGGCGGGAAACTTTCGTTACAATCTAATATATTTCAAAATGTTTAAAATATTTTTTTAACTTACGATATAGCATATTTTTTAATTATGATTGATCTTTTAATTCCTATTTTACCAAATTTTTCAGTAAACATTGAGTGTTTTTCTTTTTTTCCATTGAATCTAGTGTGCCCAAAAATAGGGTAGTTAAATATTCAGAAAAAGTAATTTAATTTAATTGTTGGAATGTTTTCGCATTCTAATGAAGCGACATTTTATTATTATCATGCATCGGAAATTCGCTATAATTGATTTTCTTTATTTTGTATTAATTTTATAAACATTTGGAAAATATTATCCATTTAGTAAGTATATGTGATTTTTTTTGCGTATTTCCGGCACTAATGCATTTCATTTGTTTCAGCAGAAGACTTAGAGCCCGAATTCACAGAAACTATTCCAAATGTCACAGTGGCAACAGGGCAAGAAGCAGTGCTGAGTTGTGCGGTGGATAATTTGGGAACATATAGGGCAAGTTTTAGTTATGGAATTCTATTTATTTACCGACCAAATGTATTTTTACTTGTATTATCCCTTAAGGGCACATGGAACATAACATGGGTCAAATTTTCTGATTTTCAATTATAGACCTAAAACACAGAGTAGACTGAGACGCTTCCATACTCATGTAATTTATGTCAGTTTAGAATGTAAAAACAGTCGAAATATGGCATTTAAAATGTAAGAAAACTTAGTTTGGCTGCAATAAAGCCTTATTTCTTTGCCTGTTTCTCAAAATGTGTATTTTGGACGCTTTGGTACACTTTTCTAAAAACCTGTTTCAGGTAAACAGTTTTGAAACTTTCAAAAATTGTTTATCTAAATCGTTTATTAAAAAATACCTAACGTTAGAGATCTGAAAGGAAACAAATTTGAAAATAATGTCTTTTTTTATTTCTTTAATTCTTACGATTTTAAAAGTTTTTTTTTTTTTAGTAAAATATATTTAACTTCTGACCTGAAGTTAATCCTATTGATCTTCTTTTTATCTATATTGAGAATAGCTTCTTATTATTTTTAGATAGCATATTTTCTGATACCATAACAAATTTTAAGGTGATAAACTCAGTAGTTTTCTAGAAAAGTGTATCAAACTGACAACTGTTCAAAAAATTCCTTCTTATTAAACATTTCTTACAAACTAATTTATAAATAAATAAATAATTTTTATTTTATATATAGACTAAGATGTGTGTATATATCTCTATTTTTAAATGAAATACAGGATGTTAAACCTTTTGTAAAAACGTCCTCTTTTTACTCGTCAAGATGTTCCATGTTCCTTAAAAACATTCTTCTATTTTTGGTGAGATCGAACGCTATATCTACCAAATTCCAATACTCGCTTGTTCCAGATATGTGATAAATGCCAAAATTTGACCGTGAATATATTGCTTCTTCTACAGAAATATCATACGTTTTAAATGAATAAAAACTTTTCTGTTTTCAATCGATGTTAAAAGGTTTTCTTTTCAAGTACTGCGAGTTGCGTTTGTAGTTGCGAGTTTTACTTTAATTTCGCACAAATCATTATCTAACACTTCTTATTTCACAATGAAAAAATAAGTACAGTTGCATAATTTTTATCTTTGATTTTAAGTAACTAGAAAGAATTTCCTGTACAATTGCTTCTTTTTTTAGATATGTGCTTGCGTTTGGCATGCATATTCATTCAACAGTATTTGCAGCTAGGTGTCGATCGTCTTGTATTCTGTTTTTCTTTTTCGTCAAAACCATTTATTATGATCCATGTTTCCCATCTCACCTGGAATGCTCCACGGGAGATGAACACATAGTAAACAGCTTAAATAATCATTTAAAAAATTCGATTAAGATATAAAATTTAACATCAGAATTCTTACTTACGCAGTTTATCTATATATTATAAAAAGTAAAATACAGTGGCTGCCGCTCATTTGGATCACTGGTTAATTGGATCAGCCGCTTTTTCGAATCAAATCACAGACAAAGGAACGGAATTCCTCATTTCGAAGCTTCAATCAAAGCAGCCGCTTTTTCGAATCAGCCGCTTTGTAGGATCGAAAACCGATATCATGAACATGATCCATTTAAGCGGCGGCCGCTGTATAAGTAATATATCGAGGAATAAATATAAGTATTGTATTTTGAGAGGACGAAGAAATAACCAGTTCTGAAGCTTTGGTGGTGTATAAATATGACACCTCCTTAAATTTTAGACAATGAAACCCGTCGGAAATAAATATTTTATCTTGTTGATTTGTAAAAGTCAAAACAACCTTCTAATTACTTAAAATATTCTTTCCGTATTATAAAAATGAAATCTGACAAATTTTAAAAAATGTGGGAAGGAACCATTCATTACCTTTTTTAACATGATGTTGATGTGTTGAAGAGATATATTCAATTCTCCATATCATGATTCTTTTTTTCCAGGTAGCATGGTTAAGACTAGAAACACAGAGCCTGTTAACCATACAGAAACGTCTTGTACTTAAAAACAGTCGCTTGTCAGTCCATAATCCAGACTACAGGCACTGGAACCTACACATACACGATGTGCAAGAATCCGACAGAGGCGGATACATGTGCCAAGTCAATACAGTACCAATGAAGAGCCTTGTCGGGTTTTTGGACGTTGTGGGTAAGTAGAAATTTCTCAGTGTCCCTTGAAAGCATGCTTATACTAGGGTCATCCAGAAAATAGCATCCGTTTGATAACAAACAAAAAAAGAATAAGAATCACTGGATTTTTTGTGATAAACATTTTTATATTTACATGTGCAAACATTAACTGTTTTTTCCGCATAGTCACCTTAACTTATAGTAGAGTAAAACGAGGTTTTGCTTCATCGTATACCTCTGTCGCCTACACAATATTCATTCGGATATAAAAGCACGGTACCTTAAGGCTGATGCATATTATGACCTTGATGATCAACGAAGAGCTGCAGGAAACAAACTTTACATACCTGAATGAACTGGCGACGTATTGGTACGATTAAGGCATCCAAAAACATGATCTAAGGTGTGGTAAGGGGGTAAATGTATTCATGTACCGGGTGGCTATGTGGAAGAACAGCTTGAAGAATATTGTTGTAAAGTTAACAAGTTTATTAGGAAATCTTTCTTTCCATTTTTTTTAATTATCAAACTTGTTCTACTTTCTAGACGTCCTTCGTAAAGTGTCATTCTTTTTGTTTAGCTGTGCGAAGTCAAAAGAGGTACAGTGATTGCAAAAATTTTCTTCCCTCCGATTTTGATAAAAAATCAATTTTGACTAGATTTAAAATTACATCGACGAGTTTTTGAGTGATGCATCACCGTACGCCTGTACTCATGCACGTATGATAGCAAGTATAATTCATTTTGACCGATCGTGAGTCTACTTTGAACAAAAATTTCGCTACCTCTGGAGAGATGTACCAATTTACAATGAAAGTAAAAAGGGTTCTAAAATACTATCAACATATTAATACATTATAAGACATGATATCTGTAATTTAAAGTCATGAGGCATTAATTTTAATAATACAAAAGAGAAAAACTTGGAACCTATACCTTTTAATGATTCTCTTTGTAAAAATATTTGCTACGCGATGAAATTGCGTTTATTCGTGATTTGAGTTTATAATTACCTTAATATTTCCTCTTTTTGCATCGTCGCATTTTTGCATTAAAACAATGACATGTAACAGCAAATGTTCAGTGAGTCTCAAACACGTCAGTTTAATTATCATACTTATTAAAAAGTTGCTTTTATTCAAGAAGAATCTTGAGAAGAAAAAATTCAGTACATGTACGTTTCTATACAAATGAAAAATTGCATTTTAGAAAGAACTATTTTACATTAATCTTTTTTTAAATCAAATATTCCTTCTAAATATGCAAGGTGGGCATGACGTGTAATTTATTAAACTCGATATTTTTTGGGGCGTTAATTTCATTTTCGAATGTTTAGTTGAAGAGTATCCCTTTTAATACAAGATCTCCATTTTTATGACGTAACGAATGATTAAAAAGTCGATACGTATACAATAAAATAATTATTGTTTCCGTATTCCGTTTGCTATTGATTGAAAATATGCATATGGCAGTTTTAAATAATAACTCAATGACTTTCAAAAGAAATAGCTAAAATACATTATTCATATGTGTAAATGAATCAGAAAGCCCTTAATATTTAAAGAAACGCTCTTTTTTCCCCAATCTTCAAATGTGAATCATGTTTCCGTGCTGTTTAAGTTTTAATGCCATTTGCGTTGTCACTATAAAAATGAATTCAGATATTTGAGAATTTTAAACTTCTTCCAGTGTCTGAAACATGGAGAATTTTGTCAAAACTGCTGTCTGGTGTTATCTGTCATAAACTGCATATTGAAAAATAAATCTTTAGAGGAATTTTTGAATATTAATATTCTCAACACATTAGCATACATTATTTTTTTCCTCTTACATATGCATTTCAAGTAGCTGATGGTTTATTTGCATATATATATATATGTGTGTGTGTGTGTGTGTGTGTGTGCGTGTGTGTGTGTGTGTATGTATATATCTGAACAGAGTGATTCATACAAAATTTAAGGCGTGCTCTGGCACATAATAAGAAATCAGAATCACATAGCAATGAAGAGTCAAATGCATCTTTTTCATTTACTTGTTAAGAATCACTTTTGGAAAAATGTTGAAGGGTTTATCTAATTTCGTAATCAAGTTTCCTAAACAATAGGCCGGTCTGCAAAAATGTCATCTATGAAATAAAATAGAATTTTAAACTGTAAGAATTTTAGTAACCTGTTTCCTTAGAAAAATACTTTAGATTTATCTGACAAGGGTCGGAATCGGAAAGTTAACTATTATTTCATCACTTATTCCAAAGTGATTATTAACATCATGAAGAAGACGTTTCCAAACCCACATTGCTATGTGATCATTGTACTTTATTGTGTGTCTTGCCTCCCCTTTAATTTTGAACAAATAATTATGAATCACTTTGTATATAATCTGCTATACTTTTAATCTTGATATTGTATTAGTAATATACACGGTATCCTAAAAAGCAGTGTCTGTTTTTAAAGCTTTGTAAAACAAGTATAAAGGAAAGTAATGTACGATATAAGTTTTTTTCAGTTGCAAATACGATTAAGTTTAAAATTACTGTTTATTATCAATACTATTATTATTGATTGGTTGTTTTTCTTAGAGCCCTAAAACTTATAAAACAAAATACTGAGAGTATCTAAAAATTAATTTTAAGCAAAATATCGAATAATATTGTAAGAACGTGCTGGCATTCCATTAACAATTTTAGAACATGTTATTAAAATTCACAGGACGTGGACTGATATATACTGGATGTGTCACAATTCCCTCCAGGATTCGGATAGCTTATAAGAGTTGGAGGTAATTACAACGTAATAAAAACAATATATTACCAACGCAGCAACGAAGTTGACTTTATTGGAAAAAGAAGCGTCACAAGTTTTGTTTCACGAATGTTCAATATGCTAACCTATCGTTATGTGGCAGGTATCATGTCTTAACTCAGGTCCCTTCCGCACTCACTTTAACATTCTAGCAAATGCGGTTGCGATCTTTTAGAGTGATTATTGTAAATTATGCGGTATAGGGGCATGAACGCACGGTCTTTTATCTAACCCTCGTAAAAATCGCATGGAGTTAGGTCTGACGAGAGAGGTGGCCACAGAAGAAGGTGATTGTCGTCTTCAGAACCTCGACCAATCCAACGAGGAGGAAGCTCGTTATTTGGGAAACAAAACTTGTACTGTTGCTTTCAAAATCAACTTCGTTCCTGTATTGGTAATATATATGTACTAGCTGCCTTCGGAGACCAATTTTGGACGTCTGATAGCCGCTTCGCGGCCAAACTGTGCAACCTAGTACACAGTGGCCGATTCGCGACTGGCTTGTGCAACCTACGGCACACGGTCCACTTAGCAACCGAAATTTGTTACCCGCGGGTCGTCCGCCGGCTGGTAATTATAGATTTACGACAAAAGCAAAATAAACATCAAATTAACCTAAATAAAAATTATGAAATCCAAGAACGTTGAAATCAAAAACGATCTGGTTAAACGAATTCAAAATTAAACAAATGCTTATGACAATGTCCCACAACATTCGACATAAAACTTATGATCCAACAACGTTGAAATCAAAGTACATCCGGTTAAGAATTCAAAATAAATGGTTACAAAATAAACAAAATAAACAATCTAAAACACTCCAACACTTTTAAAATACGATTTCACAAAATGTCAGGCCGTTAACATTTAAAAACACTCCGGTGCGAGCAATGAAAAAAAATGTGACTTCCAAAAACAATAACAATATACGTTTACGTTGTCAATTTCTAAAAAGGAATTCCTACAAATGGATGTTTAAGTGTTGTGCCAAGGCTAAACTGGTGAAAGTATGTTTATCCAGGTGAATTAGTGTTATGCAGTTTAGCCTTGGTTGTGCAAACAAAATTTTACGCATTCTAAATAAATTTGCCCAAAGTCTATCAAAATTTTTCAGTTCAATAGAACTTAAATAGCGTTTCAAATCGACCTACGCCAGAGATTATGCTCTGATTTTTTTTCAAGATTCGAGGAATGAATCATTTCCTCCCATTCTGTGTTTACTTTTTCAAGGCGTGATATCGCTGGATACTTAGAATTGGAAGAAGCTGCAAGTTTAAGAAAGGTATACTTTTTAGAGATCTTTCGAACTGTATTAAATAATTTCGCTTTCAGTTAGCTATAAAAATGCCGTTTTTATAAAAATTTCAACATGGCGACAGATGCACTGGGGCGATGAGTCGAACCCGGCAGCGTTACGGACAGGACTTTTATTATTTAGATACTTATGGCTTCCAAATCCGGGAGGGAATTGTGACACACGCTGTACATTTTTTGGAGGGGACAATTTTCCTCTTAAATCTGACCTTGAAATTCTCCCAGTTTCTTGTTCTGCGAAGTTTTTTTAAATATTACCTCTCACTGAAGGTTGCGTTTCCCTCCTTTGTTTTTGTTTTCAGTGCCGCCATCGTTCATTGACTCGGAAACCAGCTCAGAGGTGCTCGCAAGAGAAGGCTCAAACGTCACATTATCGTGCCGAGTGAGGGGACATCCGTCTCCGTCTGTCGCCTGGCGGAGGGAAGACGGACAAGTGCTCATGCCCAACATCTGTTCGCAGCACGAAGACAGATGCCAGAACGGTAAGGTTCCTGAAGACGTTTGCGCTACATTAACCCCGAATTGTTTCACTAAGGGCTTTACGATCATAATACCGTAAATATTTCCCATTAGCGCCTTTCAGTTTCCTATCTGTTCTAAAAATAACTCAGCATATCTTTATAACAGTGATATTATCAAGGTAAGCAGGGAACCACATTCAGTCATACATTTCATTTTTCGATTGCACAGTTCGCCTGATTTTTTTTTTTCTGGAAAACTGGGTAGTAATATTTTGCCAGCTACAAATACCATTATTTGATACTATTATGTTTTTAAAAATAAACCCATCAGTGTAATTTTAATTATTCTCTGGTTCTAAGTGCACGCATTCTAGTTTCAAGCGTTGTTTTATTCAGTTGCAGTTACAATTATATATGGGAATAAAATGTTGGCCCATTTACATAATTTAATACCAATTTTCCCGTCAGCTATTCCGTTATGTGCAATTTCTGTGTCACAGTTGGGAAAAGGAAGATCCTCTCCAGGCAGCTACTCTGAACACAAAAAGGAAGCCGAACTTGTCTCGATTTTGTAAACATGAGAGCGAAATATATAATATAACAAAATATTTATTTTTTATCACTGCACGCATCACATAATGTAATATATAATTCGAGTTTGTGAAACAGACATATACGAGTTGTCTGTACAAGAATGTCGTAGTTCCAGTGGTACATTATACAGCTTAACTTAGATTATTTTCAACAAACCCCACAGCAAACTGACGGTGAACTAAAATATTTTTATTACATATATTCAATTTGTGTTTCCTCTTAAAGAATAATGACCATAAACTTAAACTAATCAAATCATGCTACAAAAACTATATTCGATAGAGTACGTGGCACTGTATTGTTGCAGAAATATACTTAAAATTCGCATTAAGGAGATATATATATTTACGACACTTGGGGCATGAACAAATAAACGAAAAGAACCCCGAGACTTATTATTATTTTTGGTCTGCCATGCAGTCGAATTTTGTCTAGGCATGGAACAAATTTTTGTGTCTTAGCTTGTTTTATCTCGCATCTTTTCAGCGTTGGAGTAGCGTCCTGGTAATAACGGGAGGGAAAATGTTAACCGTTCGTTAAGATATGAGCCTACTTTCGGAATTTTTAAAAGTAAAATTATAATGAAAAATCGATATTTTACATTAAAATGGGGTATAAAACTAAAAGCTTAAATATCGTTTTAATAAAATGTAAGGTAGACTTTGAAATAATGGCAAATTTTAAGCGAAATTTTGATAAAAAAAATACATTTACGCCACACCTTCTGTAACCAATTCTAATTAATATTTTTAATAATATTAATGCAGTACTAATTAATATATTTATCTGTAATATGAACTGAACGATTTGCAAAAGTTTTAATACCTATACAAAAACTTCAATTGTAAATGAATTTTTTAAAAAGACTTTTATGAAGAAAAAATTATCATAGAATCAAAAAATAAACACAGAAATATTGTATCCTGCTTCATTACACAGCTAAAGCTTCTAGCAAGCGTAAAAGCAAAATTAAACTGTTTTGGAATCCTTCTCGTTAGATCTATGAAATAAGAAAAAAAATAAAAATTTTCAAAAAACAAGGATTTTTTTTTTTTTTGGGGGGGGGGGAGCAATCTCATACCTTAAGTTGCAGTACGTGTGCCAATCAATAGTGTCAAAAGACTGTTTTAAAATGTATTTCATAACTGTTAGTGTTTATTTTTCTTTTCTTTTTACTCATAGACGTTATTTTTTTACCTATTTTAACAGAATAAATGAGTTAAAATAATTTTTATGGTAGGTTACCTATTACTGCATTTTAAATTCTATTCCTGCCGACTGAGTTCTATGGTGGGTAAAGCACCGTACTCTGGTTTCGGGTTCAAATCCCGGCTGCCGGGGTACGATCCCCGACTGTGCGTGGTTGTCATGTATTGTTGTTGCGAAGTATAGTGTCTCTAGTCATGTACGGCCCTTAATAGGGGGCGGCGTTGGTCCACCTACTAGGTGCCTCCATAATAAAGAGACCAACAATTCCGACCTGCTGTGGCCAAAGCCTTCAAGGCAGAGGCCAGCCATTAGAAAAAAAGATCTATTCCACCATTTAAGGTCCCTAAAATCTAGGGGTCTTAGTCATTTTTCATAATGAAGGTTCGCCCGATATCAAGGAAAAAACGTATTGTTCATAACAATTTACTAATATCAGCAGTTCTTATATTTCAAAATGTGTATGTATGAAAAATCTTAAATGAACACGTGCTACAATTATAAACATAAAACTGAGCATTCAATAAGCACCAAAATATAATCCGAGCATTTTCTTAATGCAATTTCTTATTTCGTAGATCAACATAAATATGATAATACTTTCCAAGCACAATAATTTTGAAAATCGGAAATTAAATAAAAAATTAACAAAATAAAATAAAAATAAATAATGATAAGTAATGAACTAAACTATTTTAACGTAATGTTCTTTGAGTTTATTTTAAATAAAATATTTTATTCGTGTAAGTAATTTCCAAACCATGTGAAAATTCCCCTTTTTCTTGTACTACATAAACATTTCTAAGCGTTTCATAAAACTCAGAAAAAATATAATCACCAATCTAACAAACGGCATTTTGAAAAGAGTTTGATTTTTTTCAACTTCTTTCAATATTAGAAACGGGTAAGTAAACTAACTCATACTAGCTTAAATTGCAAATTTTAGAATCAACGACATTTTTTTCTTCTTTTGGAGAACAAGATTTTCTAAGTAATTGCATTCACCAAAAAAGTTTATGTAACACATCGGTGACGTGTTCTGTTTCCCTTCTTTACGACTCAAAAATACATTAGGTTTATTTCCAGACATTTGCAAAGCTTTGGGAATTCATAAATATACGATGCCATTTGACTACGGTTAAAATTACCCAATCAATTCTAGAGTGCTGATGTTAGTCACATAAAATAACTGAATTATTGTAAGATTTGAATTTTGCAAGTACATGCTTCTTAAAAACTCTTATTATGAAAGAAATATCTTATTGCATTTTCTAATGATGTAGTCTTAAAAGAAACTTGTTGAAATTATATCAAATATGAAAGCATGTTGTTGAATTTTATTTTATTTTATTTATGATAATATAGCTCTTATTATTCTTATTTATTTCTTTTGTGATGTTTCCTTTCTTCATCATTTATGTTTTTTCATAAATAAGAGTCATTTAATGTTTGTTCGAAAACTCGTTTAATTATAATGCAAAGTTTCTATGCTGTATTTGAATAAAATATTATTTTGTTACTTAAATAGTTCTATTAGCAAAGCGATATTTTCACATTTTTTATGCCGCATTAAATTTATAAAAAGATTAGAAAATAAAATTTAGTAACAGAAATAATGTCTTCGCATTTATTAAATGCTTTAAAATAAAAATTAAGACCAATTTGTTTTATGTATTGCACGTGAAATACCATTTTACAGCGAAGGTAACACACAACATTAGTGAATATATAAATATATTTTTCTTCATCTGAAATGCTTTAAATTTGGCTTATTTTTAGTAACACTTCCTTGTGTCTTATTTTTCAACACCATAGAAAGGAATGAATAGAGCAAAATAATTCAAAATTGAAAATCATAAATAAATACTTCAAAGTTAATCCGTAAGAAAAGCTTTATCTAAGAATCCTTGGAAAGATGAAGAAATGAAAATAATTTTCAATATCGATTGTATTAAATAAATCCTTAAAAATCGCATCACATGATCCTAAAGTCGAGAAAACTTCGCATACACCTAAGGCTTCAATTTTTTTTATCTTGACAGATTTTTGAGAAGAAAATAAGTAAAATATGTATGGAATACGTCCTACTAAAAGTTTTAAATCTGAAAAGAGTAAAAAAAAATGCCTTTTAAAAGTAATATAAAATAACATTATGGTATAAAGATAAATATTTTGCAGAACATAAAAAATATGGCTAAAGGTGGAAGACTGAGCTTCGTGCACTAAGCCTTTTAGAAAGTATGCGCATATTCTTGACAGATAGTTAAAAATGAAAAAAAAATATGTGAGAGTTTTAAAATTACACCCTTGTCACCGTAAAAAAAAATTGTTTCTATTTATTAATATAGTAAAAATGCTAGTTGCCTTCGAGTAACGTAGATTTATAACTTTCATAACCATGTCTCAATTTTACTGTCCATATGAGGAGGAGAAGAAATAACAACTCTTATGAATTGCTTTGAATGAATTCTTGGATAAAAACGATGCAAATGTCAAAACATTGTTTACATTTTTTTTTTAATTTAGTAACATTTGCCTAGTGTATCATTTGGATACTCTATAATATGGACGCATTCCTAATTTCCATATTTTTTGAGTAACTAGAAGTGTTTAACCTTTGAACACTTAACTCTTTTTTTTATAATATGAGCTCTAAAACACAATTGTACTCTGCTAAGCATATAAAACTATCAGGTTGTAACGAAAGTTTTCCGCCAGATTTGCTTGAGTCAGCTCACACAGTACCCAGCTTTTGACCTTATATGTCAAGTTTATGCGATGCTTAGCGCCACTAATGGAGATGACACTAAAGTCTAACTCTTTTAGATAGCTCTCGTGGAAGACTGTTTTATCTTCTTCCACACATTCTCGTAGTCGGGCCACATCAGCATCAGTAGTCCGGTCAGAGCGCTCTGCTTCTTTAATATCCTAGTCCTCGTTTTTGAACTTTCGGTGCCAAATCTTCACAGTGTCATATGATACAACAGTAGTACCTTAAGCTGTACACATGATTCAGTGTCATTCTGTAGCTGACCTTTTGCGACAGACCTGAGAGTAAATGATGGATCAATCTGGTAGCGTGGTAGTTCCATTTCAGAAACCTTATACTTAATCATAACGATATTGTTTTACGGATTTCACAACACAGTGCTCTAAAACAAGTCTTTTCTTTCAAATAACAAAAATCGCTTTACAAAATATTGGCAAAGACACCAACGCGAACTGCTTGTGCAGGCAATACTTGTAGTGGCGGAAAACTTTCGTTACAACCTAATATAATTTATGTATTATGGAACTGTAATTGAACTATAGTCGGATGATTATGAAAATTGAAGGCTTAACATATGGTTATTTTGTAACTGAATTTTACTGTAACCATTTACAATATTTTAAACACAGTTATTTATTTGTATACATTTATTTATTTATATATTTCAAAAAATACAACATTTTTATTTTTTGTTTTGTACTAAATCTATGAGTAAAATACATTCATTTCGCTGAAAAGTATTCAGTAAATATATTAGATTTATATACTTTAATTTAATTATGATTATATTCTTTTTATAAAATAAATGTATCGTGTTTCATTGTATTCATTTATGCTGTACTCCTAAACAAAACACTCCATTTTGATATTCACTCATAGTTAAACACTCTATATCCAAAGAGCTTAATTCATGAATTTCCACTTCATGATATGAAACGCTTAATTCTGCTTTACAGGGCAAATTCCTGTATTAATTTCACTCATTAGATGTACCTTACACTGCTGCATAATTTATATTTGCCTTAATTTGTTATGAATTGTAATCGGCTCTGCATGTGATCTATTTCCTATTCATATTTCACTTCTATCAATCAACTGAAAGGAAATCCCAAAGCATTACATTGTGTTACATTTATTTTGGCTTAACTCCAAAATCCTTGGTTCAAAAATTCAGTAATGTGTGTATCGAAACTATAACATACAGTTATCATGTGGTACGCCGTGTTTGTGGCACCAATATAAGTAAATTAAAGCGTATTGTGTGTAATGTGTAAGTAAAACATGTTTATTTTTTACAGTCATAATTAATAAACATGTATTAATTTCAACTTGCTGTTACGCGCGAACTTCGTTCGTGCCGGCTTTCGAATTAGCTCCAGTAAGAAATAAAGCGTGTGTGAATAACAAATATGTTTGCACTACAGACAAAAGTGACTATTTACATATTATTTATTTTTACTTCCTTGTACGGAGTATAAGGAAGTATTGTAATCGCGAAAAACTTCGGCAGCCAGATTTCAACTAAAATACCGTTTTCACAACCTCTAAATTTACTTTAAAGAAATTTGGCGATGCATCTCATCGTACGCTAGCATGCACGTTCCTAACCGTGAGTCTATTTTGACCAGTTTTTCCATGCCGATTGTACGTACGTATGTACAGCTGCGGAAAAAAAGGCCCACTTGTACTTTTTTCGGCCGTCGTTCGTCATACAGCAAAGTTACAGATACCAATCATTTACGATTGACGTATACTTTAATTTGCTATGCATAAAAATTGCATAAGGGGCCATCTACATATTAAAATTCGCACCAACTTTTTTTTCTCAATAGCAACTCCTAGATTTCACTTCATATTTCAAAAATTTAGCTCATTTTAACCCCGGACACTCATTTTCAATAAATTTTGACTGAAAATGAGTGAGTTATGAACACACAAAGTCCCCCTCCCCCTATGTTAAAATATTTTTTCATAGTTCAATCTCATATAATATTGATAGTAAGAAGCTGATTTTTAATCGTACTATTAGAACTAAACGACCCAAACATGATTTAATGTTATTATTTTTAATAAATTATTAATATGAATTCTGAATTATTAAATTAATATTCAAAAAAAATTATGAATAGCGACATAGATAAATTTCGATGGAAGTAGATGCAGAAAGTAATATTACATGCCTGTGCAAAATTTCAAAGTTCAACGTTCAGTAGTTTAATTTATATGAAACAAAATATGTTATTTTCATGAATTAAGGGACCATATATATATATATATATATATTAAGTGAAAATGTTTTGAAAATTGCATAAAATAAACGTAAATTAGATTTATTTTGTGCAAAAACACAGTAGTGCAAATACCAGTATTAAAAAATATCAAATTTTGAAGCAAATAAATTAGAGGTTTTTACAGTTTGATGGAAATTCTATAAAGAGTGTATTGTTGCGTCCGATACCATAGTCCCCCAAATAAAATATTTTCCAGCTATAGCATTAGATGTAGTAGATATACGTCTTCCAATACAGCATCCTATTTCTAAAAACTAACATCCTCAACTTTAAAGCATGAATGTGACCTTTTTTAATATCGGAAGCATTAGGTCTTTCGACTTCCCCATACTTTATCAAACATTCAAAATCACGTTTTTCTGTCTAAATTTTCATCTAACTATAAATTAAAATACCGCCAAATGTCTTAAGAATATTGCACATTGCAGACGATAGTATTAAATGAAGGAAGTGAAATAACAAACACAGTGATAATATTGGGTCGGTAAAAAAGTAATTGCATGTTTTACATGAAATTCAAACAAATAAATTTTCTATCAGGAAATCATTCTTCAAGTTCAACCATAGCTGAGTAATATTCATGCTTGTAGTTAGAAGAGCAGAGAGTAGCCTATAACTCCTGCCAACATTCCACCTGTGTAAGAGAAACATCAAGAGAAATACTCAGTAGCAATTTCAAAATTACAAAGATTTTCAAAATGGTGAGCATTCATTTTGCATTTTCCCCTTAAATCATGTTTAGGAACCAAGAAAGTTATGAACTCACGGGTCATTTGGACCACAGACTAAATATTCTAATTTCTACCCTTGATATTCCAAGTACAAAAAAAAAAACTTTTAAGTGAGATGTTAAGAATATTTTCCTTGAAAATAATATTAATTTCTTTTAAATCTCGCGAGCGAAATTAATGAAAGGCGAAAAGTTCGGAACCTACAAATAGCGTTTTTCAATGTGCAGAAAGTCCCTTAAAAACGCGCAAAAAATAATTCGCAATATCTCCTGAAATTATCGTACAAAATTAGTGAAAATTTATATTTAGGGTAATTTGAATGTTTTCTTTCGTTTAATAGAGTCAAGATACAGTGTTGCCATTGAGAAAAACGAAGTTGATGCAGAATTCAATATGAAGACAGCTCCTTATGCAAATTAAATTAATAGTAAATTAAAGTATGCGTTATTTGCAAACGAATGGTATATATAACTTTGCTGTACGACGAACGACGGCGAAATAAAGAGCAAGTGGGACTTTTTTTTCCCGCAGCTGTACATATGTATGTAACTCGCATATCTCAAAAACTATAACTCGTAGAATCTTGAAACTTAGTATTTAGGACTGTTGTAATATCTAGTTGCACACCTCTTTTTTTGGTCTCGATCGACTGGATAGTTTCTCTACAGATCCACCCAAAAGATTCTAAATACATTACGCTTTCTGGGCAGAAATTCATTAAAGCGTATTTTAGGGGTATTAGGCTATTTCAAACAACTCAGAAGTGATATATGTTGTTAAAAGTTACAAAATGAATTTCTCCATCGAAAAAAGTGTCTATCATTTATAGTTCTGCTACAGGCACACTCAAAAGATTTCCAACGCATTACGGTCAAGGACAGCTTTAGGGACATTCATCCATTTCAAGCACAATACCATCCTACCACATAGTTAGGTAATCACCCGACTACGGTCACTTGCCTCCCTCAAAAATTAAACCAAAAGTCGCCAAACTAAGCGAGTTTGGTGTACGTTTGTATGTATTTAACTCTCATATCTCAAAAACTATTAGTAGTAGAATGTGAAATTTTCATGCATGAGATTGTTGTAAGTTCTAGTTCTGCATCTCGATTTTTGGTTCCAATCTATCGGAAAGTTTATTTATAGGACTACTCAAAAGAATTTCAAAATATTAATGTCTACGGACATTTTCAATATATTACATCTGTAGTTAATTACTATTGGTCCATGCCCGAATTCTCGCCATTTGTCATCTACCTTGGCGAGTTTTTCTGAAATGTCGCCAATTAGGTGCCAAAAATAATTTCGAAAATCCCATAACTCTATAACTTTTAACTATAGAATGTTTAAATTTTGTATTTAGAAATATTGTAACATCTAACTGTGCATCTCTTTTTTGGTTACAATCGACTGGGTAATTTATTTATAGGATCTAGAATCTCTTAAATGACTTTAAATACTTTTAGGTGTATGAATACATTCAACTCATTGAAAGTCTGTGGTCAATTATTTATTTGGCTATCCCCAAAATCGCGCCAAACTATCTCAAGCTTGTCGGCTTTTGGCGAAATATGGCCCAATTAAGTGTCATAAGGAAATATTTCAAATTGAACCTAGCTTGGTAATATAAAAAATATTTGACTAGAAATCGCTAAACATTAGTATTACTGCAGTATATTATCTCTTTCAAACAAAATAAGTTGAGATTAAGTGCGCTGAAAATATTTTTATTTAATAGACGTGCAAGGAAGTCGTATTGTCTACATCAGATTTTTTTTAATGAAGTATAATAAATGGTAGTATACTTCATTTAAAATAAAAGAGTATGCAGAGTTACTAAATATAGATTTTTTTACGCATTTGGTGAATAGAGACAGTTTCAACAATATTTGAGAACTATTTTGAGTGTTCTTGTAAAAGAAATATTTATGCTATTTGCATGAATTTTTAGCCTGTGTTAATCAGGAATACTGTAGCTTTCTATTACTGAAAAAGTTTTAGAATCGGCTCCGTAGTTACAGAGATACCCATAGAATGTAATGTATGAGGCCACGCAGAGCTCACATTGACGAGGATCTTCTTAAAGAACATTCACTTCATTCACTTCAACACATTCAAAACATTCACTTCATAAACTGGCCTACGAAGTCTCTGAATCTCAATCCTGTAGAACGCGTTTCAGATGATCTGAGAGGAGCCACTGCTGGATGTTCACGACCTCTGTATGACGCCACAGGTGTTAAAAGTCTTGATTTTTGAAAAATGAGATTTGTCGGAAGCTTTTCTAACCGACATCATTATCAGTGCTACTCCTCGTTCCGAAGTTTGTAAATTAGTGCACGGCGGCCACACACTATGAAAGAGGAACCTTTCCCGAGATATGATGGATTTCGATTTGACCATTTTTGGTATAATCAATACATTAACTAACAACGCATCTATTTTTGATATTGTTATGTTGCTATATGTTTTCTCATATAACATATATACGTGGCCCATTTTGTTACAATAAAAGGAATATATCTTTAGTTATTACAGATTTTGATTTTGTGACCTTAATTTTGGAACTGTTACATATCGGCTTATGTTTTGTGCGATAGATTAGTTCACCTTTTTGAAAACCAAGTATTTTTCAACTACTAGTAGATTAAATATACTTTAATTTTGAAATAAAATAAATTGTTTTACTTTCACAAGTGTTTATTAAAGTCTTTTGAAATGAATATTTTTTTTTTAAATTTTTTGTTTATAAAAGTACATAATATTGACAAGTTGAGAAATACATTTGAACCATTTACTGATAAACCATGATTGTGATCTGCATCGGTCTATTTTTAGTGTGTCTGCGCGTGCGCTTGCATATTGGATAATTAAATATTATATATATATGTGTGTGTGTGTGTGATTTTTAAGTTAATATACATAACGCTCTATCAAATTATTCATACATGTATCTACATTTATATTTTCTTTCTTTTAGATGTCCTCTACGAAGGCTCTGATCTAATAATAATCAAAGTTAGTCGACTAAATATGGGGACTTATTTATGTATAGCAAATAATGGGATACCTCCAAATGCTGTAAGAAAAGTTATGTTGCATGTACATTGTAAGTATATATTCTTTACTCATATAAAAATAAATTAAATTTAATGATTTTTAAGCATTGCAGATTTGAAAATTTAACTTCATAAAAATGATGCCAAATAAAGCAGTCACACCTGAATAATAACACAGACCATTGCCAAATCACACACTTCTTATTGTATAAAATATATTTTTATATTTTTTAAATTGTATGTGTTTGACTAGAACGATTTTAATGCTTTAAATTTCTTATTTAATAACAATTATATTTTAAAATTTATAATGCACATTCTTATTTTTTACTAAAATATAATGTTTGTAAATCTGAAAAATTGCAATAAAAATAAAACAAAAGTCTTACGGGGCAGTTACTTTATTGTAGATTTTAGAAATTGGATTACTTTTTTCAGAACGTTTTCGCTCATAATTTATTTTCTTTTTTATGATTTGCATTTTCTTATTTCTTCCAGATTTTAGTCAACTTCTGTATATTGTTTTATGACATTACAAGTATAATGAACGGGACAAAATTCAACAATCAAAACATTGAACTATGATGTATCAAAAGCTTCATATTTCAGGAGAAAAAAACACTAGAATTAATTATATTTTAATTCACGCTTTTCGTCCGCAATATTTTTGTGCGGAGTGATTAGCTGAGTGAGTTAAATAAATATTCTTAAAGTTTACTTTTAGATATGTGTTTTTATGAGATTGAACTAAATGCACTTTAGCTTTTTTTTAACTGAGTTTATTCTTTCCTTAAACATATTATATATACTTTTTTTAACCAATTTCCACGCTGTATAACTGTTGGCATTTTTATTACGTTTGTATTCTAACGTGTTATGAATTACTTATTTTAACGGTTTTCAAGTATTTGTGAGCGGTTATATGACAAAAAAATCGTTGATTTTCCTAACATTATATTTAGAAATATAAGTCCATAACAAGTGTTGATGGTTTATATTAATACATTAACTTCTTTAAGTTCTTATACTAGATTTTTTATTTATTTTTATTAAATTTTCAGAATGCACATGCTCAAAAAAATCTAAAATTTACGTACAGAACTGTTTTAAATATCCAAACAAATAACTATAACTTGTCTTTTATACTTATTCATCAAATTTTTCTCAGACATTTAGCAAAGGAAATATTGCAATTAGTATTTAAAATACTTTCAAAGAAAAAAAAACCGCTCACAAGGAATTCATTTAAATTACAAAATTTTATTTAATTTTTCTAAATGTATACGTATGGCCTGACTTCTAATTTTCTCCTGAATCTCTTTTAGTTCCACCAATGATCTCCATACCAAATCAACTGATTGGTGCATCCATAGGTGAAGATGCGACGTTGGACTGCAATACAGAAGCATATCCAATGTCCATTAACTACTGGACTAAAGAGAACAGTGTGATGATAGTATCCAATAGTAAATATATTACAAGTATACAAGATAACACATATAAAGTGCACATGAAACTGACTGTAGTAAGTGTACGACCAGAGGACTATGGTGTATATAAATGCTCAGCAAGAAATTCTTTAGGTACAACAGATGGATCTATCCGGTTATACCGTAAGTATAGTAAAACAACTTGTATTTAAATGTTTTAAATGTTTCTTTTTCAAATAAAGCATTCATGCTGATATTAGTATAACTACTTTACCACCTACTAGGGCAACTTTATTTGAAATTTAATCCTTCAGATTTTTATCAAATGAATAGTTTGGATTAATTATTCAAGTCATTATATGGACTTGATTTGTTAGCTTATGGTGTGACGTTTTTCAAATGTCAGTATGCATCTACTGAAGTTTTACCCAACAAACCTTTGCTTTTGCACCCTTGTAATATAACATAAGCATATATCTAACGTTAGCAGTGTTTTTATCATTTAGTATTTTAATAATTCATTGAAAACTGAGCTGCAAAGATCATATTACATTAAAAATATAAAAATGTTTAATATTCTTTTAACCTCAAAAGATGTTTCTTTCCCACCAGATTATTTGAAATTGCTGGTTAACATTCGATTGTAAACACAAAATCCAAATATGAATTATTTATTAAGTTGAATTAATTTTACACCAAAAAGAGAATATTTCAAAGAAATTTACGAAAACAGTCTTTACCCAAAGGTCATCTTAGCATTTAATTTTTTAATAGAATGGAAATCATACCAAAGAATTTTCCCCATACTTTTCCTATTCGATTTTGACTACTTTTTTTTTAAAAAAAAAGATCTTATACTGATTAGTACAAGAAATTAAGCTTGTTTAAAATATAATAAGACATCAATGACTCGTTACATTTGGTTTTTCTGCAAGCAATCTAGTTATATACGCCCCTTTTTCTGTCTATTTTAAGAAAGTGAAATGCTATAATTCTTGCAATAACTATCCACAGTTTCTAAATCAGATCCCTTAGTTTAAATGGATATTTTTGTGTTTTTAAACCCGTAACAGCATTTTAATATTATACGCAATTTTATATATTATTTCTTTTAGCCTAACTTATATACCCAAAACAAACGAAGTTTTTCTTTCGATTAGATGAGTTCAACATTGACAGCACACATTGCACGCTTTCATAACAAATTAAATGTTTGTAAAAAAAAATGTCTTCTTTACAAGAACTTTCGGAAATGGAACAGGAATCTATTATAAGACTTACATCAGCCTTATCACAAGGGCGGCTCCAGTGAGGCGGCCCCCTCCGAAATTTTGTTTTACAACTTTAGATTCGCATACTTCGCGATTTCACACGTTCAATTTGCATTTTGAACAATTTATAGACCTAAGTAAAAAGTTCGATGGCCCCCTCCGAGAATTCAGTCTGGAGCCGCCCTTGCCTTATCATAAGTAAACGTTTTACTAGAACACTTGAAGAAATGCTCTTGCTAGCGTACATTTATTTTTTCAAGTAGATCCTAGGTCAGATTTATTTAACATCTTTTTGCTACACGCATCTTAAACGGATCATCGCTTAATTTGTATTCTCCACAAACAATCTCTTTTTAAGACTACAAATAAATTGCTCTCTTCTATTTGTATATAGCTGTTTAACTTTCCGCGCGTGTAGAAATTGTTCTCAAATATATCATTATCGGTGTTCTTTTATACGGCTGTGTGTTCCGTACAGTTATTTTATTTATTTTTTTCTCCTTCTCTCCATTCCTCCTCTCCGTAGGCACTTTCATCATGCGAATGAAAGAATCCCCACACGTGACTCGCCACTCGTCTTCCACAGACAATCGCCATTACTTTCCTCTCCCCTTTTATATACTTTATCGAATTCCATTGTGGGGTATAATGGAGTTGTTCAACTTTCTGCGTTTCATTGAAAAGAATCGATTGTACACGAGCCCCAATCATAATCGATATGTTTCCCGAGTGATAAGTGTTACTGATGATACGTTCGGATCATATTGGTAATGATTGCCTCGGTACACTTATAATTTATTGTTATTTCAAATACTGATAAGAAAGTGTGGAATTGTTTGTCTTTGGACGATTATAATGCTGGGAGATAAAGGAGAGTTGTTTGTTCCAGGCATGTGGAAATTTGCCAGATACGTTACGTCCTGTATCATATCGAAATGTATTTATGTTTTTCCATTTGATAGATAATTAGAGGTTTAATCACGCTAGACATCGATTAAAGTAAAAATAATTTGTAATCGGAATAGTTAATTTGTGTCTTTCTATTAATCAAGAACGATAGCGCCGAAACAATAAATATCTACTGCAATCTCTTAGATTTCTAGCTACGTAATCAACAATGACTGGTTTTATATGCTTGCTAAATATATAAATCACTGTTAATGAACTCCGAATATGAACTATAGTAAATATAAAATATGATTGATATTTTCTTTATAAGGATATTATCGAGACTGTTAAATACCCATCATAATGGTGATTTCTTATTCCAAATTTTAAAGAGACAGCAGACACAGTCGAATTCTTTTATGCGATTTTAATTTGCAATAGATATTTCCCATTAATAAATGTAGAAGATTCATTTATACCATTTTCAAAATCTCCTTTTGACTATTGTTGCACAACTTGGCATTAGTGCTGTTTCAAATCACAGATTTGGTGGGCAGATGAACAAATGCCTCTAGATTTTTTCATATATTTATATTTTGAAATCCTCTCCGCTAAATTATGCCTACAAGTGGATAAATTTGTTCTGTACGCACATACTGTTATCGCTCAAAAGTTTTATGAATTGGGATATATTTTGGAAAGAGAACCCCCCTAAATTTTGTCGATTAATTAACAATTTAAATTAAATGTGATAAAAATTTAAGACTAAAAAAAGAGTTCTTAAAATCAATCTTTCTATTCGAAGAAGTTCTAAAAATTGTACAAAAAATTGAGATGATTTTGAAGCACACACACTTATCTAATAACACACGGAAACATACTAACCTATCCATCGTTAGCGACAGTACGTAGAAAATTTATTAAATATTATTTTTAATGGAGAGTAATATATAATTTTTAAGAGTTGGTATGTTTTACCTATTTGTATTCGAGGACAGAAGACACATTAACGCCTCAAGCTTGAAAATTACTTATTATTTTGCGTATAAAAAAGTAATATTTAATTTCTTTTTTTTTAGTACATCCGTCGATGATCGATAAGCTAGGATGTATTTCTATGTAGCAATAAGTGTTTTTTTATGATTCTTAACTTTCTCAGAAATTATTTTACACCGTTTAATCCATCTCTGAAAAAATGATTTAAAAAAACTTTTTTGTTTTATATATATTTAATTCTTTTTTCATTGAATAAACTTTTCCCATGGTGTTCCTGTGGAGACTTTGCAAGACCTGCTGGCTTTGTGTAGCTGTTTTTTCGTGTTCGTATTTTTTGTCCTCATGTTGTGTGCACGAGTACCGGGAAAAAAACAATAGAAAGATTTCGAACTGATATATAAAGGCTTAGGTCCGCAATTGGACATCACGTCACCCGAGGGAAAACCTCAATATTGATGCCCACTTTTTCCCAAGTTTGTTGGCCCCTGTTTGTGCTTTCACCTCCTAGTTGCAGCCCTGTATATGCTAATCAATGACTGAGACTCGAAAAAATTATTTTCTACCAACTATTGGGAAGCATCAGTTCTTTGTTATTAGAATACGCTCTCAAAAGTATATATCAGATTTGGTCTGAACAAACATTCCGACAATCGCTAGATAATCGCTAATCCAGCGAATAGCAAGGAGAACCAAAACGGCGACCCGGCTATGTCACATTTGTTCAACCTTCGGCCAGAGGACCGATGGTGGCTTGTCCTGACTTTTGATCGGGCCGGCAGAATATATTCAAAATCCATATAAACCGTTCAAAATTCCACATAAATCCCGAATTTACATCCCGCGATTTCGTAAACATCCCACAGTTTGGCCCTCAACTTTTCACAGGTTGCCCATACCTGGGCTAAGTAACCCGAATAGTGTGATCGGGTGATAGGAACTGGAATAAAATCCCTGTACAGACTTTGAATTTGACTACATATTAAAAAAAACAAGCTAGTGAAAAGTTTGAACAAGAAAATAAAGTAACAGAAATAAGGAAAACCATACAAACACGGTTTTTTATTTAGAACAAGATCTGAAGAAAGATTGCGTGAAAAAAAAAAATGATTTTTCTCGGAACCGGGAGCAAAACCTACCGCCAGATTCTACCACAGAACTTATAGGGAAATAGAACGGAAGTAGATATAGGGATTCCGTATTGAGGTCACGTTATTTTTTCGTTGTCCAGTGGATGATCCAGAATGTCCCTTTTCCTGAAAAGAACTATCAAGGAGAAATATTCATTTACCACTAACAGATTCAATAAAGAGCGCGAATAGTTTAGTTTTTGATTTTAGCTAGCCTTAACAAAACAAAACAAAAATCATTAATCTTATCTCATAGGGGGCGGAGAAGCCTTCTTCTGAGTGGCTTTCATTACTGTCAGTCACATAACGCAAGGAGGGTTTTCTGCCAATGAGCACAGTCCCATCACTACCGGGCAGCCGAACAACCCCAAACCTGTATTACGGGTGAATGCAAATCAATTGCCTTTCTGCTATACAGCGTTTATAGATTCTACTACTTTTGATTAAACAAATAATTGGTTAAAATTAAATATTTTATAATTTTTACAATTCTTCTTTTAAACTAATTAAAAATGATACTTCGTATTCAGTAAGATTTTCGAATAAGTAAAATGTATAGTTTTTTGAATGTCAAGATATAAAGAAATTGAAGGCAATAATTGATCATTCCTTCGAAAAATCATTAAAAAAAATAAATAAGGTGGAAAATCGAAACTAATTTCAGCTTTTTGAATTACTAAAAGAACTTTCCGATGACGAATGTATAAAAAAAATCAATCATTAGTTAAGACATTAGGAAGACACTGTAAAAAAATTTCGAAACGTTTCATTAAATTACCTGAAATCTATCAGATATACAGCAGAAATTGTTGTAAAATTGCAATATCATTGTTTTACCGGAAACTTTTCAGACACAAATCTGAAAAATTCTTTTTTCCACAAAACCTATCATAAATGTTTCTCACGCTTTGTGAGAAACAATTACGAAAAAAGTTGCCTTACAGTTAGCTGAAACGTTTCTGAATTTTTTTTACCGTGGAGAGACGAGTCGACACCGGCAAAATTTTGAAAAACGAAAAAAAAAAAAAACCAAATAAATAAACGGCAATACTCAGTGTCATCGGAGTTACACGTGTATGCGGAGTTTCAGCTTCATGAGACCGCAGGGAGTGGACTACAATCCGTAAACAAATTTTGAATGCGATTAACAAACACTGTTCAAGTAAAATAAAAAGATAAAAGGGGTATTACTTGGCATTTACAATTAGAAATTGATATCGTACATACATGTATAGATATATACAAATACGCATCGTCCCAATAACATGTTTCTTTGTTTTCTAGGTTTCGTAGGTTTCAGTTTTATTTTCTTCAATGCAACATACAGTTACAAGTCATAAATGTAACTCCTGCTAACGTTTTCTGAAAAACATTGTTAGAAACATGGAGCTTTAAATTCTTTTAACTGAATGACTGCATTCGTTAGACATGACTTCCCAGGAATATGTAGGCGTGCCCTTTTAAGCGTCAGTCACACGCTCGACCATTATGTGATGTCAAATATATGTCATCATGTCACTCGTCTGTGATTGCTTGTGGCACACTGCAACGATGGAGTGACGAATTTCCTGTTACCCACTACTCGTAATGTCGCAGAAATACCTCTCGTCTTTCATAGATTCGTATTTAAAAAAATTGATTGGTATTTGTGTTAAATTACTTGAATTAGTTGTCTTTTGGAGAAAAGTAGTCAAAACAGTTTTATAAATTTTATAAAATCTAAGATTACTGTAATTTGAAAGAATATATATGCATGCATTTCAACTAAGAAAGCCCCGACTTGCTTCCAACAAGACCGACAAAATATTTTAAATAAAAATGTATATCAGAACTAATGGTAACTATTCTTTAAAGGTATAAATCTTAACGAATTGAAATTCATACAGAACAAAAGGCTTGAGCTGTATCATTTGTGATATTCAATATGTATTTACAAATAATGTCGAGGTCTATGTTAAAAATTCCAAGAAATTTGTTTACAGTTCAGATTTGCTTCTTCTTCTTTTCTAAATTAGCTCTTATATTTTTTTATTTATATCTACTAAAAAGGACTAGCTTCTACTCGCATTTTATGGATAGTTTCAAATTGAAAAACTGTTTTCTTAGTAATGAGCTCCGGTCTAAGAGAAAAATATTATGTTAAAAACACACTACATTTAACCATCCGCATTTTTCGACTAGAGACGTATTCTACAGATCTCAGTCACCGATTATAGGATACGTTCTACCTTAAACTCATCTTCTTGCAAAGTACATTAATTGATCTTGATTTTTCCTTTGTCAAATACGGTCAGTGACTGAAAATGGAGGATTTTTTAATTGTGGTAGATCGACACATGTGTTAGTATCTTTTAAGTATTTGCTTCAAAATCTTAAACTCAAAAATTTGAAAACAGTGCCAGAAATTTCTTTACTTAATTTCTGTCCCTACCATAAACTCTTTATGAAAGGAATATTTTTGTAAAAATTATTTTCTCTGCAATGCCCAAATAAAAAGTGAAATAATTCTGATTCCGTTCACATTTTTTTCTTCCTGGTTAGTTTTCTACAGGAATATCATAGTAGCAATGTGTACTTAGTGAGTGTTTCGTGAATAAAAACAAAGGTAAAACGTACGACATTGGTAAAATTCAACGATTTTATAATTAATTAACTGTGGGTGTATAATTGAAAAATTGTTATTGTGTTAAATGTTCATTGATGAAGGCGAGTTTGAAAAAGTTTGTTTGAGAGATGTTTAATATTAAGCTGTTTCAATAGTATTCCTTATAATTTCTCTAAAAAATAGCTAATTGTTTTTCATAAACCAAAATACTCTCCTACTTTAGAGTTTTCAGAAAAAAAAATAAAAACCATACTGTAATAAAGCTCTGCTAAAATCGCATTTTCGTTATATGCTCTTTTCCTTTTTCGTAATTCAAGCTTGTGCGATTTTTGTTTGTTGTAATATAGATTCTTTGTATGTTAAATATTTATTGGAATATTTTACTCAAAATTTTACCTTCTTACACACTCTTTCAAAATTCCACATTCATATGAAATTCTGAAAGTATACAAATGGCACTGGAAAGTATACAGCGCACGTTAACTTACATTCACAGTCTGATTTTGTTAATTAGAGGTTGAAATATGTGAGGTTTTTTTTCGCTCTACGATGGACATGAAAAAGACATGTGCAAAAAAAAAAAAAGAATTAGTAGTAGAATACTTTATAATACTGTGGATAATACTGTGGATACTTTATAATACTGTAGAATACTGTGGATTGTCTGTAGGTGGTATAGAAACTGCCTCGCAGTAAGCTTTCCAAACGAGTAAAAATTGTCTAAGTAAAATATATTTTCGGCTTTGGTTGTGCGTAAAAAGGTGGGAAAAACATCAGCCTAGTTAATAAATAGCCTAGTCAAATAAACGAATTTCTCAATTAATCTGTGAATGCACAATAAACGTCTGTACAACATCGTAGAGGAACGAAGAAATATCTTACCAAAGTCCTACATGACCACTCAGACAAATGGCAGAAGTGCAATGGCCTGGCCGGGGATTACATCTAACTAATGTACAGTCCAATTTTTCTTAATAAATTTTATTCCGTCCTGAATTTACGTCCTGCATTTGGGGTATCAATGTTTGCACGACCTCATATGCTTGATTGTCTGGGCTTTGCACGCGAGGGCATTTCTTCGCACCCACTTTGGTGCTTGATATTGGCAGGGTGCATGGACTCAGTAGATGTAGCTGGTGCAAGATCTCGAAGGATTCCCATAGTAGCAAATATGCTACCATCTTTAAACGGTAGTATTTTAGGAAAAATGTTTCGAAATATAACTTTGAAGTCATAAAACCATAAGCAGTACCTATAATTATTGAAAGCAGTAGTTTGTGACCACGGATACCTGCATTAATGGATGAAACATATTAAAATATATAACAAGCAGGGTGTTTATACTAATTTGTTCTACTTGCAACATGTTCTACTACCAACTTTGTCTTAATTATTTGAATAATATTTTAAATGAGAAAAACATAATATTTCTCATTTTTATGTAAGAAAACATATGCTTTTTTTCACTAGCTACATTTAAAAAAAAACTTCATTTACTGACTTTTATATTTAGAAGAGTTTAAAATCATATTGCTACCTTTGTAAAAACTTATAAAGATTAACTTTTGCCACAATATTTTACTACATTTACATTATTTTACTTAAACGAGTATCATTTCTACGAAAATAGTTTATTTTTTTGCTTGGGAATTTCTTATTGTGGGAATAAAAGGGTTAAATAATCATTGACCATCGTCCGTAGTGAATTGAAATTCTTTTGGATGCACCTAAAAAGTATCATAAATGTTACATTCGCCATTATGATTGGTATGCTTGGTATAGTTTAGGAAAATAACATATTTAAATATCGTAAAAAAGTATCGTTATTATCGTAAGTATCGCAATTTTCATGTATTTTACGAAGAACTGTCAAAGAGGTCAAAGTTTGAAGAAGAATGGTCTTTTGCGAAACCACGTTCTGTCCCATCTTGCATCAATACAGACAGTGTATATCGGTACTGATGCAAGACGGGACAGAACGTTTAGTATTTAGTATAAACTAAATACTAAACCTGCAGTCTTTATTTCCTGTTCAGTTGGATACAAGAAAGTTTGTTACTGAAGTCGGTTTCTTAAAGAAGCATTTAAGCCTATTTTTAGTGATTTCCTTAAGAGGCAAGTCTTTATTCAAAGATTTTTAACGCACATTCTGCTTGTTTCTAAAATCAATTGCTACTGATATTATTTGATTATGTATTTAATGTACTATAAACTATCGATGGATGAAATTATAATAACAATCATGAATAGCACCGCAAAGCACGTCTGCAGATATTGCAAATGTTTCATTTCTCGTGACGATTGTGTCAAAAAAAAACTATATATGCGTATATACATATCGGACTTTTTTTTTCTTCACCGTTCTTCGGTGCTTGGATTGAAAAACAAGCTCTTATATATACAACTAGAATTGGTAGCTCTAAATTTTACTTTTGAGAAATTTTTAAACATTTTTAATTCATGAAATATTTAACTACACAGAATATAATTGACTATATACACAAAAAATCGAGGCCATTGTTCCTAAGTATGAGGTAAACAGAGAATTATACATTCGATTGATTTTTCATGATATAAAACGGACATCAATATATTTCAACTGCCTTACTATAGGATAACATTAGTATACTTATATTTAGAAGAGGCGTGTACTAAAGAATCATGTATCACTTTCTTATTTTCTGATATTTTTAGCAAATTTATTTAGTTAAACTTAATAGTGTCCATCGAAAGTTATTAGAAGAAGAAATAAACGAATTTCTAGTTTGGGGACTATATTAAGAATTTCAAAGCAGTAACCACTCGGGGCTCTTTTCATGGGGCTTATAATTGATATATCATTGTTCAAAAATAGGATCTATAGAAGGGGTTCCCAAACTTTTTTCGTTGCGGCACCCTCTTCAGGCTGAAAACTTTCGCGGCAGGTTACCTTAATAGCAATTAGGTTAGAATGAAAGAGTTTGGATGCATTTTTCATTACTTCTTTTATGTTGTTTATAGGGATAATTATCAAGAAAGTACTCTCTTGGGATAGGGACATAGAATTTTGACACCCCTCTCCCATTTCAGGGAGTTCCTGTAAAAGAGAGGCTACTGGACACTGAACTCTCTCGAACTTGACTGAAATATTTTTATATTCGTCCACTTTTTCACTGGCTTGGCTAACTCTTTTGTGGGATGCCGGCTCAGAGGAAATAATTTGATTGTACTTTACCAAAACACTTTTCTTGATTATCTCCAGGATACCCCTAGCATACGCTCGCGGTAACCTAGGGTGCCGCGGCACCCAGTTTGAGAAACTCTGCTCTATAGGGTAATTCCGTTGCACATCTCGCTTATTATTTTAAATTTTTGTATAAAGTTCTATACTGCATAAAAAAGAAGAATAAATCACGCTGTACTATGTATACAAATACAATATGTGTGCTGTGTAAAAAAATGTATTAAAAAATAAATATTATTTAACTTTTTTTTTCTAAAGCACTACACTGCGTTACTCGTACACTCACTTTGAGACCCCGCGCCACCCCTGCACAGGAGTTACACCGCGCCTGTCATAAGAACAGAGTAAACGAGCACCTAAAATAGTATATTCATATCTGGACTACAATTACCTATGTAATAGCAAAAAGAAACTAAGTAAGTAAAATGAAACGTAATAGTAGCCTCAAATCAATATTAACCTGCTTACTTCGTTCGCTACTAAAATTATGCACTTATTTCTTAAAGATTGAATTTTAATCATTATTTCTTAACATTTATAAAGTATCAGTGGATTAGAGAATGAGAAGAATAAATTAAAATAATGTTCACATTGTTTTATCTTATAAATAAAAATGAAATTCTGTTTGTTTGTTTGTTTGTGGATTTGAGTTGTATACAAATGCACAAAAATGGACTTATCAGCTGAATTAGCCTGATTTGCACAGATATGTAAAATAATATAGAATAAATCATAGTCCACTTTAAAACTTTGAAAGTCCACCCGTTCCCGGAATTTAAGAGATTTTTTATGTTCTCCACGCAAAAAGCTTTCCGTAATTGTAAACCCTGTAGTGAAAAAAGTGTGAAATAAGGATCGTGGTTGCCATGTGTGGCGATTTTGCCGAATAAGATGTTTTAAATTCTCAAAGTAAAAATAAAAGAATAATAATGATTTTTTTTGTTAGTTTATATTTGTAAGATTATTAATTTTTTATTATAATATCGTGTGCATGGGAAATCGGAGCAGGAATGAAATGTTTTATACGCAAAACAATAAGAATTGAAGATTTCCGAGGCTAATATGTAATTTTTTTTTAGTTTGGCGAAAAAATAAAATGGTTCAAATGCCGATTTTGAGAAAGTGAGTTCTAGCGGTTTGCACAGTTTTCGGCTTGGCGCAATTTATTGAGAGCTTAAGGAAATAGATTTTTGAAAACAAGTGCAAAGGTTTATTAGTGAATTCAGCGTTTAATTTTAATGATCCGTGAAGAAATAATGCAGTTATTAAGGGATTTCAAGCGATCTATCTTCAGAATTCTCGCCAATTGAGTACATTGATTTAAGTTGGGGGAATTCCGCCAAATTTCAGAAAATTGAAATCTTCTCATTTAGTACATCGGAGTAACGATGAATAAAACACGTTATAGTTCATAATTTAAAATAATTCGGCTGTATTAAGGGATTCCCCTTTTCAAATAAATGTGTGCTTTACTTTTTGGCGGCCGAACCATTTCCCATATTGATTGCTGCTAAGTCAATGCTTCAAATAATTTCCTGAAAAAACTCTTGCAAAATGGCGTATGTTGGCACTTTGGCGAGGCTTAGATTTGAAACTAGATTTTATTTGAGACTGGGATATATAATGACACTGGTTATAGATAAAAATGAATGTTAGTATGTGTGTTTGAGGTTGAAAAACTCCAGCTCCGTTGAGCACCGTTGCACCATGAAATTTGGTTCCCCTAAGTCTTTTATCACTGAGAAGCTTTTTATGCTATCCGTTTTCCTCTAACTTGCCACTAGGTGGCGCAGCAGAACGTCGAATTCTATTCCGTTTAGCCGTTTACTATGCGAATATCGTCCAACCGATTTCGATGAAATTTGGCACACGCGGATATTAGAACACGGAAAATATTTTTCAGTATCCATTTTGCTGTAAGTTGCCGCTAAATGGCGCTGCAACGCGTCAACTTCTATACCGTTCGACTGATCGGCATAAAATTTCTTATACTTACACATTTCAGCACGAAGAATATATTCTAACTGTGTTCCTTTTGATGTTACTCACCACTAGATGGCACTTCAATGCATTATTATTTTAACTCGGCACTAGATGACGCTGCAGCAGGCCAAATTCTTGACCATACAAACGGTCGCTATGAAAATCAGTATACATAGATATTTGAACAATGAGAATATTTTGGCGTTATCCATTTTGCTATAACTCGCCACTTGACGGCACTGTAGCAAATCATTACTTTAATTAACCACTAGATCGCGCTGCAGTGTATCACTTCTTGACTGTGCAACTGATCGCTATGAAAATAGGTATGCATAGATATTTGAACACGGGGAAGAGTTTGGCGCTATCCATTTTCCTATATAATTTGCCACTAGATGTCGCGTCAACACATGAACTTCAGGACTGTCCAGCCGATAGTCATGAAAATTCGTATACATCGATATCTGAATGCGAAAAATATTTTCGCCGTATCCGTTTTGCTAAAACTCTCCACTAGATTGCGCTACGCCTCATGGCCTTCTGCACCGTACAAGCTATTGCCTTGAAATTCGGGATGCATGGTTATTGAACACAATATAAATCGATATCCATTTTGCTATATCTCTTTATTACAATAAATAGTAGTCCCCACAAATCGTAATATCAAAAAGTCCATTCATTCCCGCGCGAAGAACGGGTACTTCAGCTAGTTGTTAATATATTTATTTTTTATTTCTACTGAAATATGCACAAAAAGTGTCGAAAATAGTAATCTGCATGTAACCACAGGTGATACATGATGCAACGAAGCCGATACCACTTCCTTTTTGGTTCTGGAATATTTTTTGAACAATACTTGCAAAGAAAGCTTGCGTCACATCCAACTTCTCATTTTTATCATCGCGAATTCCATCTTTCTTCATCTTCTGAACTTTTCTTTTTCCCTTTACCTCTTGAGGTGTAGTAAGCATGATACTCCTTGAACATTCATGAATATCTGATGAATTGCCTTTTTATCCTATACCTGATTAAAAATTTAATTTTCTTTTGCCACATTTGTCATCTTTTTTTCCCTAGACATTTGTATTTTCTATCGAATTGTTTTAAATACATTCTTATTGTCACTATGTTGTATCAGATTAAGAATACTGCCATTTCTTATTTCTGTGCTTTGTTACGGAGTAGGACAGATTTTTATAAACATGTTTGGTAGACGATGGGGGTTTAAAACTGCTGGTTCCAGGTTCTGTAGGTTGTTAATTCACTTGAAGTGTGTTAATTTGCACTTCACTTGATGGATTTGCCTCCTATTGTATCGCATTTTGTAGTGCAGGTTTTTCAATAATTGCTAATGAAGGAAACAAATGATCTGGAAAGTGTAACGTGTACCTGATCTCAGTGCATTTCTATCCCATTTTGTAAGGTACAGACTTCCCGAACCACAGTTTAACTCCTTAGAAAAGGAAAATGACCCATCCATACACAAAGTATTCCATACAGACGCTAAGCTTAACTTAGACGTCGAATTCATGCATGGATTTAGTTGTTAGCATATAAAAAGTATAAGAGTTTAAAAGCTTAGCACCAGGCACTTAAAATCATGCATTTACCTGAAAATAAGGATTGTACAGCTATAAATAAACATCGAAATCAAGTTCATGCCCTACACTGATTGAAAATGTTTATTTGCACCTAAACAGCGACTCTCACTGCCGCCATATATTGATAATTACAAGAAATACAAGAGATGCGGCACCTATGCCGGATGCGGCAACTGTTGAAATTTTTTACTAATTAATATTACTATAAATCAAAGCCGGTTCTGGAATCAATTTACAACGGGGATTAGAAAAAAAACATTTGACAAACATATGTCTACACTCAACACATTTAATCTTCGTCCACCCAAAATAAATAAGTTCATGTTCAAATTTTATTATATACCGAAATCGAATTTCATGCTCTTTTGGAAATGTGCGCAAACTTTCGGTATTCGAAAGCCTTTCTTATATCTATGCAGACGATTTATTCGTAAAAAAAAGCCTAATGACCTTGGTGAATACGACGTCATATCCATTGCAACAGCTCATTTTGTCACGCAAATTATTCACTTTTTTTTAAACTCTCGGAAATAAAACGAAGCTGATAATAGAAAAAAATCGCTTAAAATTAGGAAATCGGTAGATTTTTAGATTTTTAAAGTAGAACAGACTGTTTTTTTTTACATTTTCATACATAATGGTGAAATTTTTCAAGTAGATCGTATAAACTGTAGATATCAATACGCTTTTTTAGTTGTTCAATCTTTTTGAACTTTTTAATCTTCTTGGAGTAATGGCGATAAAATATTAAAGTGATTGCCCGGAATGGATACAGAGTGAGTCAGGGATCAGCGTAACCTATAGAGACTATAGAGATATGAATACGGGAAAGTGGCATCAGCTATGTTCCGCATTGAACGAAAGGAAATAATGTAAGTACTGTAGTAGTGGGCCAATTATAAATTTTGAGTTGAAAAACAAGAAATTGCAACGATGCATTGAGATGAGAGATCAACCTCTGATTGGCTGAAACTATTATCAACTAAATACCAAACGTGCAGCCTTCATTTCCTGTTTAGTTGGATACACGAAATTTTGTTACTGAAGTCGGTTTCTTAGAGAAGCATTTTTAGTGATTTCCTTAAGAGGCAAGTCTTTATTCGAACCATTTTCAAGCCTTTATTCAAACCTTGTTTTAACGCACATTCTGCTTGTTTCTAAAATCAATTGCTACTGATATTATTTGATTATGTAATGAATGTATTATAAACTAGCACTGAACGAAATTATAATATCAATTCCTGAATAGTGACTACTATTACTGGTACAATTGATAGTGACCCACTTTTAAATCAATGGTTTACTAAATGCTCTGGAAGCGGTCCGAGAGGCCCAGTACTGGAGCACATGCTTTTTCTCAAACTCTTCAGTATAGAACCACATGGCCCACTTTTGGTTTACTAAAAGCTCACTACTGATATACTCATGCTAGTGCTGCACAAACTTTATAAGAGAAGAGCCACTCACAGAAATGATGGACCATACCTCTAGTTTAGTTTAAAATTGAAACAGCTTCAATATAAAACTGTGTCGGCATTTTTTTACTACACAAATTCTTATTTTAGAACCAGTAATTTTGCAACAACGCCAAAATACTGAAATAAAAAGTTTATAGCAAATGGGGATGAAAACCATCCTGCCACCAGAATTAACATTTGGACAATCACCAAATGTTAATTCTGGTGGCCAGATAGCAGTTAATGAACAGTTGGTTGGCCAGGCAAAAATCAGTGAATCAATAACAAGACTAACAATGGTGACTATATTATTGCTGTCCTCCATCACCATTTAAGAGGGATCTTTTCTGGCCACAAAAGGCAGACGATAAAAAGGAGAAACATAAAAAACTTACTGTTGTGGTTACTTCATCCGCAGTGATTATGTATTTATTACAAGAAAAAAGAAGATGCTGAAAATGTAAATGCTGCTGAAAAAGAAAAGAGGAAAATGGAGAATGAACAGAAAAAAATTCACCCCATAAAAAGAACCAGAAATTCTTCACTGGAGTCTTTAATTTCACTTGATGATTCGTGAATGAATGTATTGAGTGACTTTTGTTGATTGTGATGAGAACGATAAAAAAAGTATTGTATATCTAAAAAAGTATTGTCTATTAGGACTGAAAGAAGGTCAATTTGTTTTTGCGCTCCTCATGAGAGGTAAAAAAATGCACGAAAATTTGTACTTCTAGCAGATAAAAAAGATGAAGAAATGTTTTTTCAGTGACAACACTTTCTTCAACGCAATACAAAAATTGGCTGTTTGAGAAAGCGATGTAAGTCTCATGTGGCTAGAATCTGTAAATAAAACATTCACCTGGCATTTAGTGTATTTGCTATAGTGTGTATTGTTATAATCTCTGTACATAATGACTTCCTAAGACATTTGACAAATGTATGTGGCATGTTTTTGGTATACCCACAACCGGTGCATCAAAATTTCGCTGTGTAGCGACTTGTTGAGAAATATGTTTTGTATTAAAAATTATTTCGAGTATTTTTAACGTTTGCTTACTACTTATGTTCGTTATAGCTATAATTAGTATTCGTTTTTAATGTAAAATTCTTACTACCGTGGTGGTATTTTATGAGAATATAAATACTAAACGGCTTTTACTTCCGCTCAAACGAACACCTAGTTAGCATATAACATTATATTGATACACTTTAACCCTTTGAAAGGAGAGCATTTTTACAGTACTTATTCAGTTTCTTTTAGATGCCAGGAGAAATTATTATATTTCCGATTTAAATTTAATGAAAATTGTATAACGTCTTTATAGCAGTGACAAGGCTTTCGTAAAGCATTCAGAGTTTAATCCTTAGCTTTGCCATCATTTAGTTTTTCCATAAAAACTAACCATGTGGTAGTTCTGAAACAGCTGTAGGAAATTTTTCTAATGATTACATATACTTATATATATATATATATATATATACTTCTTTTTTTACTGCAAATGAATGTGCTGAGATCAGGTAGTTTCACGAGACCACTGCGCGTTAAAAGGTTAACAGCAACTGTACAGGAGTTATATTATTTCATACGTTGTGAAATCTGGATGCTATGTATTTTCTAATTGATTATTCAAATATTTCTTTAAATATTTCTAATGTGCTATTTATACATGATTTTTTAATACCAGTCTTTTAAATTACCCGTAAAGCTTGAAATAACGATATAATGGTTGAAAGTAAGACTTAATTTCTTAAATTTGGCATTCGGTCGTACGCTATCGTACACATTTAATATCGTACATAAAATATCGTACGCTATCATGTACAAAAGAAGCAATTTCATAATATTATTTTTAAAAAATAACTTTCACAGACTAATGCAAAGAAATTGTTGAAAACGTTTTTTCTCAGAATAATGCTTTTTAAGAAAGAAATTTTATGTATGTTAAATGCCGCAGAAACTTAAATTACATTAATACCCGTTTACAAACATCGCATAGGGAAAGATTTATTTCAAAAAAGTATTTTCGAATTTACAACTGTTATTTGTCAAACAAGGTTTGCACATGCGGCAGTCATTTTCTAAATAAGCTTTTTGATGGTGAATATCACAATGCGCATTTCGAAAATGGGAGTCATAAACACTTTATGCATATAGTTAAATTCAAATTTAAATAACCAGATATTTTAAATAAAACGCGTGATAAAAATATTGTTTGTACAACCACAGTAAAATAAGTTCTTAAAGTTTTTTGTCTCTTTGAATGTGGCGTTTTATATAACTATAAAAATCTCTTTCACCCTTAATTTTTTTTAAAGGAAAAGCTTATTGCACTTTATTTATTTATCATTATTTCTAGAAATTTATCTTATTCTTAGGATTCTTGGTTGATTCCTACTTTAGGGCCCCCACTCTCGCCAACGCGACGATAAATATTGATATACAGTTACCATTACGGTTTTTGTATTTATATTGCAGCCATACGGCAAAGGGTTTATTCGAAAATATCTCTCAATAATCAACCGGTATTCCAGTTGATTTTGCACGTGATCAGTCATGAGTTTTGATCTATGATAAGGCCGTTGCCTACGAAATGCTCATAATATGTAGTATTACGTAGGTAACGATAAGGTTTATTATCCTTTTACGCATTCTCGATCTTTGTTTCGAAAATTTCTATTGGTTTTTACCCAGTAAAGTATAATTTCGCAAACACTGGATACTAAATTCCTGTAGTATTTTCATATTGGTACGTATGAATAGGAGCAGACGATTTCAACTCATTTATATTAGCATCGTCAAGCACAAATAAATCTGATAAGGGAAATTTGGTTGCTAGGGTAACTTTAAATATTAAAGTATACGTATGTATTTTTATTTATGGACTAGCTGAAGTACCCGTCCTCGACGGGTTAGTGAATGCAAATTTCCTAAAAGCAAGAACTTTCGTCAGCATTGTAGGAGTACACAGAATGGATGGAGTATGTTGCCAAAGTAAAGAAAGCGAAGTTATGATTTTTATGTATTGTTAAAATATCACAGGTTAGAGAGTCACTAAGTAATAACATTTCATTCGCTTGAGTCGTAATTAGGTGATGCGCGAACGAATATTGACGCATATTGAAATAATTTTCGCAAAATCTCAAAATTTAATCAACATTTTTGAAAAATTGGAAGCTCAGAATTTAAGTTGAGTGACCACCTATCCTGTCACCCAAATTCGTTTCATTCCCTGCAGTCTTTATTTCGTGATGCTGGAACAAATTTTCAGCATTTTGAAACGATTTTCGCAAAATCTCAAAATGGAATCAAAATATTTTTAAAATTATCTCTCTCTCAACACATATAAATTAAGATTAGCAACTACCTATCCTATCACTGAATTTCGTATCATTCGTATTAGTCGTTATTAAGTGATGTTTGAAGAAATATAAATGTATTTTGAGAGAATTTTCACAAAATCTCAAAATCTAATAAAAATGTTTAAAAAATTGGACTCCTATAGTTTTCGTTGAGCAACCATCTATCGTGTAAACCCAATTTCATATCATTCATTTTAGTCGTTATTACGTAATGCGGTAACAAAGATTCACTCATTTTGAAACGATTTTCACAAAATCTCGAAATCGGATCGATTTTTTTAAATTAGATGCTTATAGTTTAAGGTGAGTGACCACCTATCATTTCACCCAATATCATTTTTTCACCATTGCAGTTATTACGTGATGTGCGAACACAAATTTACGCAGTTTGAAATGATTTTCGCAAAATTTCAAAATCTAATCAAGATTTTTTAAAAATTCGACGCCTATGTTTTAAGTTGAGTGACCACCTATCATGACACCTAATTTCATATCATTCGCTTCAGTCGTTTTTGCGTGATGCTTGAACACAAATTTACGCAGTTTGAAAGGATTTTCGCAAAATCTCAAAATCTAATGAAGATTTTTTAAAAATTCGACGCCTATGTTTTAAGTTGAGTGACCACCTATCCTGACACCCAATTTCATATCATTCGCTTCAGTCGTTTTTACGTGATGCTTGAACACAAATTTACGCAGTTTGAAACGATTTTCGCAAAATCTGAAAATCTAATCAAGATTTTTTAAAAATTCGACGCCTATGTTTTAAGTTGAGTGACCACCTATCATGACACCCAATTTCATATCATTCGCTTCAGTCGTTTTTATGTGATGCTTGAACACAAATTTACGCAGTTTGAAACGATTTTCGCAAAATCTCAAAATCCAATCAAGATTTTTTACAAATTCGACGCCTATGTTTTAAGTTGAGTGACCACCTATCATGACACCCAATTTCATATCATTCGCTTCAGCCGTTTTTACGTGATGCTTAAACAGAAAAAGCGTCACGGACAAAATGACAGAATGACAGAACGACAGACAGACAAACTTTTTTTTGAGGGTCGCATCGGATTCCCGGGTGCTTGAAACGGATAGAAATCGCAAAATTTTTGAATTCCAAGAAATGTACAGACAAAAGTCTAATTTTATTTATATAGATTAATGATATAATTTAACATCACGGACGCAAAAATTTCTGGCACCTGAAAATTGGTTGCTAGAACAATTTTAAATGTTAATATTTTAACTTATACGAATTGAGTTCCTTTCGAATATACTAATTGATAACTATTTCTAAGCAGCGGATTCGGTGAATTTATCTATTCTGTTTCTTAATTTGGTGAGGTGTTTTAAATTTGCCTTGCAAATTTTTAAAAATCATTACAGAATTAGTTCTTTTGTTAATTATTTTAACATTCTGATTCCATTTCCTAAAATTGTTGCGATTCAGCATCCTTCATTGGTTAAAATCAAGTAAACCTTCACGAATACGCTTTTAATAAAGGAAATACATATAAATTTAAAGAATCTGCTCATAAATTCTTGTCAAATGAAGTCATTTGGAACATATAAGTACATCATTACATTTATTTTAATTGCCAAGTAATGTATTTTTATAATTATCTTCAAATTCCGTATTTGGTGCGTTGAATGCTGAATTGTTCACATTAATTTCATCCAGTTTCTCTGCGAAGCGTTGAAACTAGTGCGCATGCACGATTTCGGACTATTGACAGGGAGATCGCCAAAACGCGGCGATTTTTTTCGTTGGCGCGAGTGGGGGTCCTAAAGTAGGAATCAACCGGATTCTTCATACATTACTTTAATCCGTGCAATTCAGTAGCCATTTTTCAACACACGTGAATATATCACTAACAGAAGTAATGCAAATTGTTATTTTATTGTAATAAGAATGCTAAACATATTCCGGTGCGTAAAGGTGAAAGTTAGTAAAAAAATTTGTAAAAAATAGCATTTTCTTTTAATTTGTGTGTTATTTATAAAGTACTTTGTTATTTTTAAATACTTTATTCTCTTATTTCCACTAACTGCGTAAGAAATTTAATTTTATAAATTGTGGAGCTTCATGATCCTAGAAACTTTAAAGATTTTCAAATGCTTTGTAGAAATCTATCAATCTCTCCCACAGTCTGTATGTAATCTCTGTATGGAATGAATTTAGAATTGGATTCATAATATGTAGAATATCTAGTATAATATCGAATATAAGTAGGATATCGTGCATAATTATAGAATATGATTCTCTTCATGATTTAGCTTCGATCTTTGTGAATATAGAATAAGGTAATTGCTTACCTTTCCTTGATTCTGGACACTTCTGAAATCCAACAGGATGAATAAGTGAGACACTGAGTTAAAGTTGCATGAAAGACGCATATGGATAAGTGAATATTGAATTTAATTCTAACATATTAGGAACAGACTATTACTGCCAGTGAGTTGACATCTTTGTTACAATGTAGCATCTGAATGTCGCCTCAAAAGGCTAGAATTAGAACTTAAAAATGAATCAAAACTACAGCAAACGTGAAGCGAAACTAAAAATATGAACCAGAAGTAACCCATCAGGGCCTCCCATCCCCGTTAGTGGGTCAAGTTCTTAAGACTAGATCAAGGGTCTGAATGGTGCTCCCATCTGTTGGATCACTTTCGGATTTCATTTCTGTTGTATCTGACAGATTCCGGGGGGGCGCAGACTCAGTATCAACATCTGGAAGTGGCAAGAATGCTATCTGAGAGGCTGGGCGTGTGACAGTTCCTCTGGCAGTCCGGACGGTGACCACTCTGCTGATGCCATCAGCGCCTGGATGGAGAGCGGAGATTCGGCCTAATTTCCACACGGTGGCAGGGGCGATTGGATCCTTGATGAGGACTAACCTTCCTACAGCCAGGAGATGGTTGTTTCTCATCCATTTTGTCCGTGGCTGCAATGTGTTTAGGTATGAGGTGCTCCATTTCTTCCAGAATTGGTCTTTGAGTTGTAGTAGGAGGGACCACCTAGAATTAAAACTTAAAGAGATAAGATTAGATTTATGTTCAGGGAGTTCGAGCAAAGGACCACCAATAAGAAAATGTCCGGGTGTTAATACACTGAAGTCTTTGGGATCAGCTGATAATGGATATAAAGGCCGAGAGTTGATGATGGCTTCAATTTGGCAAAGAAGGGTGGTAAGTTCTTCAAAATTGAGCAGTGCTGTTTTACATGTTTTGATTAAATGCTGTTTAGTTAATTTAATAGAGGCCTCCCAAATACCTCCGAAATTTGGTGCATATGGAGGAATGAATTGCCAGCTTATATTACGTTGGGATGAATAATCTTGTATTAAGGGATCATGAGGAATTCTAAATAATGATTTTAGGTACGCTGAGGCTCCAACAAAGTTGCTTCCATTGTCACTAAAAACGTGCGATGGGTAGCCACGACGAGCTACAAATCTTCGAAATGCTGCCAGAAATGCCGCTGAAGATAATGCAGAGACCAATTCAAGATGTACTGCTTTAGTGCTCATACAGATGAATAAACAGATATATGATTTGAAGGTACTTGATTTTCGAGTGTGTTGGCACTTCGTGGAAATTGGCCCTGCAAAATCCATGCCCACCTTTTCAAATGCACGGCAAGGATTGACTCGTGCACTCGGTAGATCACCCATCATCTGGGTAATTGGTTTTGCAGATGATTTAAAGCATTCGATGCATTTCCGGAGTTCTTTTCGAACGGTTGATTTTCCGTCTGGGATCCAAAATTTCTGTCTTATTAGAGATAAGACCAATTCTTGGCCTGCATGAAGATTTGCATGATGATAGTGCCGAATAACAAGAGTTGTGAAGTGATGATGTTTGGGAAGCAACATGGGATATTTCTGATCAAAAGTGAATTCTTGTTGGTGACGTAGACGCCCTCCAACACGCAGAATTCCTTCCTTATCAAGAAAAGGATTTAATGCTATGAGTTTGCTGGATTTTGGAAGGGGTTGATTAGAGTTAAGTTGGGTGATATCGGAATGGAATGCATCATTTTGTAATAATTTAACTATTGTCTTGGTAGCTGTATCTAATTCATGGGCTTTCAAAGGTCCTTGAGTTTTAGGATCTGATTTTGAGTTATTGTAGAACCTAAATACCCATGCTACAGTTCGCAGTAGCCTCATGTATGATGAAAATCTGTCAAATAAATCTAGGAAAGGATTGAGTTGAGTGACAAGAGATGTGCTTTCGAACGATGAATTAAAATGAATATCAGAGGATATATCATACATGTCTTGATTTGGGGTATTTACTCCTACAGAGGTAGGATCAAAATCAATGAGCCATTGTGGGCCATTTAACCATTCTGAATGCTCCATAAGTTGTTTTGGATAAAGGCCTCGGCTTGCGCAATCAACAGGATTCGACTTTCCAGGAATGTGATGCCATGAATCCTTTGAGGTTAGAGAATGAATTTTACATACACGATGCTGGACGAATTGATTTCCTTTAGTTGGTGGATTGTTAATCCAGCACAGTGCAATTGTTGAATCGCACCATAAATAAGTGTTATGAATGGGGAAATTTACAGCCCTTTTGAATGTGTCCACTAATTCTGCGAGCAGGACTGCACCACTCAATTCTAATCTGGGCAAAGTTATAGCATTCAAAGGTGCAACACGAGTTTTGGCTGCCATTAAGAATATACGAGATGAATTGCAAATGACTCTAAGATAAATGACAGCAGAATAAGCCTTTAAAGATGCATCACTAAATCCGTGAACTTCTATCTTTACTGAATTGACAACATGGATGTAACGAGGAATCTTTATCTCTTTAAAATAATGAACTTCGGCTTGGAAGTTATTCCATCGATCGAGAATGGCTGATGGTAAGTGATCATCCCAACCGATGTTGGCCTTCCACAAATCTTGCAGAATAATTTTCAAAATTATCGTAGAAGGTGCGACAAACCCTAAAGGGTCAAAGGTGCGCGCAATGATGGATAATAACTGTCTTTTCGTTGAAACATTATCTGAAGGGACTGCTCTAACTTGAAATGAATCCATCGTTAAATCCCAAACGAGACCTAGAATTTTTTGAGATGAATCTTCTTGAAATGAGTGTGTAAAGGTAGTAGCCTTTAGGGCATCTGGAAATTGTGCGATGACTTCGGGATGGCTACATGACCATTTTCTGAGCTCAAAACCACCAGCAGACATAAGATCTAAGAGTTCTTGGATTATGGATTTTGCTGAATCGACCGAATCAGCACCAGCTAACAAGTCATCTACATAAAAATGATCTTGAGCTAGCTTAGCTGCTTGTGGAAATCGTCCCTTCTCATCGCTGCATAATTGTTGTATGGTACGGATTGCGAGATACGGCGCACATGCTGTGCCATAAGTGACCGTATTTAATGTATAAATTTTGAGAGGTTCATTTGGAGATTCTCTCCAGAAAATTTGTTGGAATGACTTGTCTTCACTAGCTATCAGAATTTGGCGGTACATTTTTGTAATATCAGCAGAAAATGCCACAGGGAAAGTTCTGAATTTTAACAAGACCGCGAAAATGTCTGTTTGGAGTTTTTTCCCTTTCAATAATACATCATTTAGTGATTTGCCGTTACTCGTTTTAAACGATCCATCAAAGACAACTCGTAATTTCGTTGTTAAACTATTTTCATTTATTATACCGTGATGGGGTAACATATAACTTTGGGAAGCTACATCAGATATGAGAGGAGTCATATGACCAAGACTTTGGTACTCTTCCATGAATTGAATATATGTTTGCCTTAATTGTTCATTTGATTGTAATTTCCTTTCAAGAGAAAAAAATCTCATTAAAGCTCCTTCTTTACTGTCCCCAAGGTTTGAATCTTCTTTAAAGGGTAACTTTACGATGTATCTACCCTTGGAGTTTCGAGTATGAAATTTGTCAAAAATCGCGTCAGCCAATTCGTCTTCATCATTAGGTTTAACAGGTTTATGGATTGTTTCGCTTTCCCAAAATTCCTTTAGATTATTTTCAATGTTTGTGAGAGTGTGACATACCACAGATGAATTTTGAGTGGCTGGTGTATTTACACTACCAGACAACAAATGTCCTAACTTGGTAGGTAATGCGGAGGGTGTACCTTTAGGTCCCAATATGGGAGAACCAGTGACTAAGAATAAGAAAATGTCCGCACCTAACAGAATATCGATCTCACTTTCCACAAAATATGATGGATCAGCAAGACATAAATTATTTAGATGAGGCCAATCCTGTTTTTTCATATTGAAATTTGGAAGAGATGTTGTGACTTTGTTTACTACTAACGCATTCACTTGAAATGTATCTCCTGAGAAATATGGAGAAAATTCGAAATTGGTAGAATATAAACATGTTTCAGCATAGATTTCATTTATTCCCACCAAACGGTGCGTAGTTGGTTTCATCGACAATTGTAGTCGTTCTGCACAGTATTTTGAAATTAGCGTGTTTTGTGAGCCGTTGTCGATTAATGCCCGGCAAGTTATTGTTTTACCAGTCTGAGACTTAACTTTAATTATTGCTGTTGATAGCAAAACATGATTCTGTTCTTGCGATTTTGTGTAGCTATTTGCTACGGTGCTTACTGACTGAGATTGAGGCACTTGATCATTATTTACATAACTATGCAGTAATGTATGGTGCCTAGCTGCACAATTTTTGCAACTGAATCCTATTCTACAATTATCAATTAAATGATTACTTCTTAAACAATTTGTACACAAATGATTATCATTAACGCACTTCCATCTATCATTTATATTCATCGCATGGAATGTGGGACACTTAAATAACGCGTGATTTTGTTTACATAGCATACAATTATTAAATTTTACTTCACTACTTACATTTTCTCTTTTCACTACAGTATTATGTACATTAGATTTTTTTACTGCGTTATTTACAACTGATTTCGCTTGAACCTTTTTGAATTCCGGTTTAGAAAATTTATTTTCTTGTAGACTTCTAGCCTCTTTCTCAATAAATGATTTAAACGTATCCAGAGACGGACAGCTCTCATTATCCAAAGCCAATTCCCATCGTTGTATCACCGCATCATCGATTTTGGACGTAAGGAAATTTATTATGATTAAATCCGTAAGAGAGTTAGTTTCCAACCCCAATGTTTTCAGATTCCTCACGGCTTCGTTACAAATGTCAATGACCTCTAAGAGTAACTTTGAATTATTTGCTTTCGTTATCTTCATTCTAAAGATTTTATTTATTTGGCTTATTGCCAGCTGTCGTTTGTTCTCATACCTCTGACATAAAATCTCCCAGCAATGCGTAAGGTTTTCTGGCGTAATTGCGAAACCTCGAATTAATTTTGCTGCATCACCGCGGATACACGACTGAAGATATGTCAGCTTTTCAACATCATTTAAAGATTTGTTATCAAGAATAGATGATTTAAATATTTCTTTAAACGATAACCACATTTCACTATTTCCGAAAAAATGTGGAACTTCTAATTTGGGCAACTTCACTGCCAATGAAGATTCTTTTCCTGATGAATTCTCGCTTTTGGTTATTTCAATCGGAATTTTATTTTCGAGGTCAATGACCCATTTTAATAGTAAATCTTTACTTTTGATATAACTATCAAAATAATCAGCGCTTTCATCTTGGGATAATTCTGTAAAATTCTCTACCAATTCCTTTTCAAACTTTTCTACTTTGCCTTTTAAAATTCCTATTGCGCGATAATTACTTTCATCAGCCTTTTCTACATTTTTCTCAAATGCACTTATTTCCTTTAATAATAATTCGAATTTGAAAGAACTCTTAGCTTGCTTAGGAGGCATTATTACTCTTAATATTTGAGAAACTTCAAACTGACTAAATATAGAATAATATATCTTAATGGAAATGTAATAATAATACCATGAATAATGAACTGAGTTATTTTCATACACTTAATAAATGTCATTCATATCCTTCGATAGTCACTCAGGCTGGAACGGACCAGAAATATGTATGGAATGAATTTAGAATTGGATTCATAATATGTAGAATATCTAGTATAATATCGAATATAAGTAGGATATCGTGCATAATTATAGAATATGATTATCTTCATGATTTAGCTTCGATCTTTGTGAATATAGAATAAGGTAATTGCTTACCTTTCCTTGATTCTGGACACTTCTGAAATCCAACAGGATGAATAAGTGAGACACTGAGTTAAAGTTGCATGAAATACGCATATGGATAAGTGAATATTGAATTTAATTCTAACATATTAGGAACAGACTATTACTGCCAGTGAGTTGACATCTTTGTTACAATGTAGCATCTGAATGTCGCCTCAAAAGGCTAGAATTAGAACTTAAAAATGAATCAAAACTACAACAAACGTGAAGCGAAACTAAAAATATGAACCAGAAGTAACCCATCAGGGCCTCCCATCCCCCGTTAGTGGGTCAAGTTCTTAAGACTAGATCAAGGGTCTGAATGGTGCTCCCATCTGTTGGATCACTTTCGGATTTCATTTCTGTTGTATCTGACAATCTCTACTTATTATAAGAGAAGATTTTTGTATGTCTGTCTGTCTGTCTGTTGGCGGCATTACGGGCGAACGGCTACACCTAGAAACACCAAATTTGGTACTAGAAAATTCTAAACATGAAGTTATGCTTCTCAAATCGTTTTTTCCAAAATTCGACCTAGAAATTATTTTATTTTGTATTTTATGTGAATTTTGGCATTTTTCTCACCTAATTCTTAATAACGGCGGTAATTATGCTTGCAGCAAAACGGCACTTGTTTTAAAACAGTTTTTCTGACTATGTAACATAATTTGCAGATTAGGAGTTTTTAAGCTAAGTATCTTTTTTAGGAATTTTTTTCGTAAAATAATTTTGAAACCGTTGCATCTTGAATTCTTTCATTCCCTTATGAGTCATAACTTTTTGATATGACAAATCGTGAAAAATACCTTTCTCCCTCTTTTAAAATAAAAACGAAAAAAAAATATGTAAATTAGATGATTTTTTACGAATTTTAATCTAACATAATGTTTAGAATTTAACATCATCAACACGGATACGCCATTGTATAAATCAATTATGACACGCGTTTATGAGGAAGGTTGCCACATTAATGATTAGAAAAACTCGATTTTTTAAACCTAATGATAGAGTTTTAAACGGGGCACTGGATAAAATTTCACGTACATCATAAATGAAATGAACGTCAGTTTGATGTCACGCGTTTAAAAATGCAAAAAGAAATCCTTTATTAGGTTAACAAGTTTTGACAAATAATAACACCAGGTGCGAAATCATAAACTTTCACATTTTCAGATGCAGTAGAAAAGTAAAATAACGTGAGATTTTTTTCTTCTTTCACTAATCCATGTTGGATATTGCAACTGAGAATGACGCGATTTTGACGTCACGAGTTTAAAAATAAGTAAAATTCTTATTAGGTTAAATGGTTTTGACGTAAAAATGACTAATTTCAAAGCATTTTGTTTATTGCGTGAGCTAACAATGGCGATTTTTGACCACTATGATTTTTCCAGCAACCATAGTAACGAAAGGAAACGCAATTTTTTTAATCGTCGGAAATTCAAAAGTCGCCACAAGATATAAAATACTACACTGGCTGGCCACCCAATTGCAACACCAAGAAAAACAAGAGATATCACAACAAAATTTATTGTGTAGATAACATGTTGACCAAGTAACAAAATGATTAAATTTACAGCATTCTATGAAGAGTGGTTCCTGCCCAAATTCAGTACCCAGAGTAGCCGCCGTTGTTGGAGATCACAGCTGCCACACGCTCGGCATTGATTCAAAGAGACTTTGAATGTGTTTCTTGGGGTACAGCAGACAAGCAGCTTCCACACGTTGCCAAAGTTGATCTGGTGTGACAGCTGGGGATGAACTCTGGGTCAGTCGATTTGAGCAACCATGGACCACATGTTTTCTATCGGCGAAAGATCCGGATGAGCGCGCCGGCCAGGGAAGCACTTTCAATTCTGGTGAATGCAATTAGAATCCTTGGACAATTGACGTTGGATCTGCACGTTGGACCAATGCGTGCACGTGTGGCCGGCTTATCTGCTGAATATGGCTGTTGGCAAGCCCTGAAGGTAAGAAAGGACAACTGGCTCCAACACCTCGGAGATGTAGCGCTGGCTGGTTAAAGTACCGGCAATGGCGTACTAGAGGAGTGCGAGAGAGATATCCGATACCGCCCCATACCATAATACCCGGTGCAGGACAGTGTGACGGTGCATAATGCAGCTGTTCAGCATCCTCTCTCCACGGTGTCTCCAGACTCGAATCCGACCGTCGTGGTGTTGCATACAGAAGCGGTGACTCGTCAGTAAAGAGAATTTCATTCCATTCTGTCGTCCACATCCTTCTTTCAATCGCACCATTGGCGGCGGAGACGTCTGTGGTTCCGCGTCAGAGGTAGACAAAGCAACGGACGTCTTGCGGACAGAACCATTCTGCTGTAAACGACGTCGAATGGTACGCGCAGACACTGGATGATGCGTTACAGACTGAATCTGCTGTGATATGGTTCGTGATGTGACTGAAGCGGTCCGTCACTGCCATGCGTACAATCTGCCTGTCATCACGTGACGTGGTGCACTGTGGTCGATGCGGTCGATCACGTCTGTCGTCGTACCCTCCTGCACCCAACGATCACATATCCGCATCACTGCTTGTTTGGTTTCATCCAATACGACGACCGATTTCCTGAAAGATAACCCCCAATCTCGGTATGCCACTATCCTTCCTCTGTCAAACTCGGATACTTGATCAAAAGATGATCGTTGTTTCCTACGAGGCATAATTTATCGTTTTTTTGAAAAAAAAAGCAAGAAAAAACACAATTGCTGTACTTGAAAACCGTCGAAACCTCCAAGCCTTAAATAGCGCTTTTGAGGTGGCGCCACAGGCGCGCTTGATGTGCGTCTGCGCTGAAATTCTAATCATTTGCATATCTCACCTCAGCTAATGCATGTTGTAAATTTCATATTATTTGCATGCTTCCTTCAGGGTGTTGCATTTACGATGGCCAGCAGTGTAATTACCGTAATACATAATATTCGCTAACAGTTTACCAAGTCGTCATATGTATTCCCAAAAATCGAGGGAAATGTCTACAAGTTTTGATGACTTATGGATGTATAAATATTAGATATACTTTTTTTTGGCTGAATTCTAGCAACTTAACAAGCTCTTCCACAAAAGTTACCTTTATTAGCAAAATAACTCCGAAGAATGTTCTAAATACCTATTATTAGCTAGGAATAACCCCAGTATCTTAAATTAACTTTAATAAGCTCTGATGCAGGTGAGAGTAAATTGAGAATATGAGTTAGAAGAGTTAGTTAATAATGAGTAAATTAAAATAAAACGGTTGTCCAGATCATGTAGTGTCTAATGAATTAATGCTATAAGTTAAACCTTATAGCATTAATTCAAGGATTTTTGTAGTCTAATGAATTAATGCTATAAGTTAAACCTTATAGCATTAATTCAAGCTTGACAGCCAAATATAGAAATAAGATATTTTGAAAGTTTTATCTGCAAACCGTAATTCTTTTCTTTTCTTTTCTTTCTTTCTTTCTTTTTCTCTTCTTTTTATGTGATTGAGAACGTCACTGAAATACTTTTTTTTTATGTAAGAAACATTTTAGTTTCCTACCGTGCGGAGAACGGGCACACAGTTAGTGAGAGCTGAACGATGTTCATTAGCAGCAGTTCCCGCTCCACATGTCTAAAACAAAACTCTTTATGGTGGTTACACACTATTGTAGTGATCGACTAACAATTATGTACACCTCAGACAGCACAGGAAATTTGCATCAAAGTTGCAGTAAGCTTGATTTATCAAGTCAATGAACTTGAATTAAGCTTGAAAATTTCAAGCGCGTAAGCTTAATGCAAGCCTGAATCAAGTGTTCAAGTTTACACTTGCCCAACTTGCATTAAGCTTGACATAGGAAGCTTAATCCAAATTTTAAAAAAAATCCTAAAAAACAAAAAATCTAAATACACAAGGCACCTGTCGGAGAACTCCCCCCATATATTTTACTTTTCCACGCATTTTCCCCTCTGCGCTGATATTTCAAGTTATTTTAATCTGTTTCCGTCTTGCGTCTGCGGCTTGGATCGAACTCGGGACCTAAGGTGTGCGAAGCCAGCGTCCTAACCACTCAACCAATCTGACTCGCGGTGATGTGGATAAAGTTTGAAGTGACTGTTAAGGGTTTGACGCCGTTTTCTGGCGAGATTGATCAGTGACCGATGCCGAGCTGCCACATTCATTTTTCTATGGTATAAATCAAAATTAAAATAATGTTATGTGTGATATATAGACTCTACTAATAGGGAAATAAGCATAATATAAACTTAAAAGAAGCACACATTTTAAAACTTTCAATATCGCAACACTGATGTTGGGCAATATGGGCCGAAATCGAGACAAACGACTGATTTTGAAATCAATTTCGTAGTATATTTGTATTTTATTTTGAAGAATTTCAATATTTGGAAATATAGATTTTTTTTTAATTCTATGGTCAAGTACATTTTTGACTGATGATAAATTATTTGTTGTGTGGATGTGGCTTTCCAAATCAAGCAGTAATCAAGTTGTATTCAAGCTTGACAGTTCAAATGACTTCTCCAAGCTTGCTGCAAGCTTAAAATGAATTGAACTGTCAAGCTTGTATTAATACGTCAAATTGAAAGAAATGTCAAGCTTGATTTAAGCTTATGTGCTGTCTGGGACATACATAAAATAATAGAGCGAAGGGTGTAACCGAGTTAAAAAGTAAATTAAAAAGTAGATCCGTTTGCCGATTTATAGCAATTTTGGGCAGCATTAAGTTGTAGAGAAGTATATATATATATATATATATATATACACCCTTGGGCAAATTAATTGAAACAAAGTATTTTTTTCCTTGCTTTTTAAAATCATCCATATTATTCTTCAACAATCATACAAAAGTACGTTTAAATATGTGTGGAATGAATAACTCCTTCGCCTATCAACAATTTCCACCAATCAGAGGGGTTTTGAGAGCGCATGCACTGGAACTTTCGTAGATAGTCTAGCTCCAGCTACACTGTAAAAAAAATTTGGAAACGTTACCCCAAAAAAATGGGGCAGATCTTGCAGTTCAAAATTGCGGAAACGTTTCCGAACCATTGCGGGTAAAGTATCTAGAAACGTTTCTCCATATGTCGGGAACATATTTACCTATTTTCCTGCAGTTTAGGTAAGGTTTCTGGAAAAGATGGGTAACGTTTCTGTATATTTTGGTAAAATATTGAGTAACCTCGCCGTGTATTTCGGAAATGTTTCCGAATTAACGAGTAACCTTTCACTTCCTAAACTGAGTTTTTCGGAAAAAATTACATGCACTAGATCAAGCGTTTCAAGTAACTTCAACTAGATGGCAGCACCAAACTAACGGAAGGAGCGCAGCGACCAAAATCGAACCGAAGACAGACGGGCTCGTAAGACAGCACGCTACCGCGACGCTGCGTTTCGCTTGCCGGAATTTGCTTTAAAAGTAAACTGACTGCTGTTGTGGTACGGCTTGTTTTGGAAACTTAAAATTTTTTTGAAGTATTTTGTAAATGGAGAGAAAGTACCATAATTAATAAATATAAATTAAAAATCTTAAATCTTTTTTCTTCCACATAAATTATTTTCAGGAGATAATGTGCTGTTTTATTTAAGTATTCATCCGTTTTATTTAAGTATTCATCCGGCGACGTCACCTGGTGACTGGTCACAAATAAACTTCACAGTGACCACACAGTGAACTTACATCACTCACAAGTTACCAGACCCTTATTATCGCATGGGCAAATAGGGCTTTGCCCAGGGCCACCAGTTTCAAATGTTGTTCTGAAATATTCTTTTATATGTCAAAATATTATGAATAAGAAAACAAATTTTATAGATGGGGACCCCCAAATTCATCAATGCTCGGGGCCCCTGTTGGTCATAATCGGGCTGTGCAAGAAGTTACAATGTGACAGTCCTGTGACAATTGTGACCCCCTGTGACGTCACAGCGACTCTTTTGTGACCATCTGTGCTATTAGGGAAAACGCGTTCACTCTTATCCGTCTCTTGGCACTATCCCCCGAAATCCTCCCGATCCCCCGAAATATGGGTTATGTTTCCGAAATCGTGAGTTCGAGTAGAGCATCGGTATGTTACGCTATACTTTCGCAAACCTTTCGCAAACCTTATAAGTACGTAACGTTTCTGAATTTTTTTACTGTGTAAGATCACATCAGTTGAGAGTTTACTATCGTCAGAGATCAGAGTTGGATTTGACGCCGCGAAAGCGTACAAAGATTGTTACTCTGTTCGAACATACTCCAAAGACTTGTATAGATATTTCAAAGATAGTTGGCGTTAGTATTGCAACTGTGCGCCGTATCATAAATCAAAATAAAGAAACAGGATCCATATCTCCAAAGCGAAGAGGAAAATGTGACCGAAAAAAGAAAACAACGCCAAGAGATGACTCGTCTCTACTTACACAAAGCAAAAAATACCCTCGAAAGACTAATGCTGCAATTAATAGAGATTTAAAAGAACATGGAATAAATATTAGTTCATCTACTGTTCGGAGGCGTCTTCTTGCAGCCGGTCGACCAGCCTATCGGCCTGTGAAGAAACAGTTTCTGACCCAACCAATAAAGAGAAAGCGCTACTTGTGGGCTTTAAAATATAAGAATTGGACAGTTGAAAACTGGAAGAAAGTGCTATTTAGCAACGAAAGCAATTTTTTTTGTCCAAGGCCTGCGAACTCAACATGTGCGTAGATCCCCGGCGAAAGAATTCGGGATTGCCACACAAACCAATTTGTTAAACATCCTCAAAAGAAGATGTTTTGAGTTGTTTTGTTTACAGTGGGGTTGGTTCTTTGCTGCCTGCCGACGGTATCATGCGTTCTGACCAATATATTACTATTTTGAATAGCAAGGTTACTCCCGATTTGAAGAAACGATACCCTGATGGAACAGGGATTTTTCAGCAGGATTTAGCTCAGTGCCATACGTCCAAAATGGTCAAGAATTTCATGTCTGAGAAACAAATTGAGATATTGGAATGGCTTGGGAACTCTCATGACATCAACCCAATAGAGAATCTCAGGGCTATACGCAAGAATCGCCTATTAAATATGGATTGTACAACTATGGAGAAGTTAATCATGGCGCTAATTCATGTGTGGTACAAGGACACAAATACTATAAATGTTTGTAAAAAATTGGTGGAATCCATGCCCAATCGTGTCTAAATGCTAATAAAGAATCGAGGGGATCATATTATGTACTAAAATTGTTTTATTCTACATAAAATTAAATAAAATAGCATTTTTTCTTAGTTTCCTCGAATTTTTGAGTTTTTTTCAATCAATTTGCACAAGGGTGTATATATATATAGAAGCACTTCAACACCATAAGAAATACTGTTCTGCTTGAAATTTATGAAATTTGAAAAGTGCTGTACATCCGGGGTTCAATGTTGATGCTGCAAGCACGCACAATATCCTCGATTCAGCTGTTCTCAGAAGGAGCAAGCATTACAGGCAAACGGCTTCTCGGTATGGTCAACTGTGAGCCAAACGCTCGCGAAGATGGGCTAAACAGCACAAGTAGGACAAACTGATTAGGTACGAACTTCAAGAACTAACGTTGACGTAATAAATTACTCACGAACAAAATAATTTTAGCGAAATGCCGTACAGTTGTCTTAAAACTACGCAGAAAATGTCAAGAATAATTCATAAATTATATTTTCCACTGTTTGTTATAAATGAATCGAGTTAATATTATTCTAAACTTGTAGTTTTGAACTTTGCAATCACGTGACATTACGATGCACTCTGATAAGAAACTAATTTTATTAAAAATTTTAATAAGTCGTTTATTTTCTCTAATAGCTAACAAGTATTATTTCGATATGGTATATCATCACGCTTCTTGAATGCCAATTCAAAAAGGTACGCACTTTAAATAAAATTAAGTGGCTCATTAATGACAAATAGTCATAAAATATTAATTATGAAGTAATCTTTAAATTTTCTGCTTAGTTTTAATAGAAAAAGTTTGCTAACTTCATAGTCAAATGTTACAAAATGGACGGCATGTCTCTTTTCTGTGTTTTTCGACAGTCGTATGTGTGACGACTGTCTCGCAGCTGTTAAAATTTTTTAATTGCTGCGAGATGTGGCATGCTTTTATGTAGGAAGCTGTGTGTTAGATTAGATCTCATCACCCTTGTGGACAGATCTTCTTTTGGTCTTTTACGGTTCTATTTCTTGCACGATGTCTACAGATTTCCGCACAGTCTACTCTCTGTATCTCGTTCTTTGGTATTTTGTTTTATGGTTAGTAGGAAAATCTACTGCATCAAGTGCACTCCTGTTGCACTCAGCTATAGCAGGCTCCTGAGCTTTAATACTGCCGAAGTGTACAATAATTAAGTGCAATCTGTTCAAACTTGCCACTATTGACAATGCTACATAGGCTTAACCGCTCACGAAAACTGAATACATAGTACCTATATGGGCATTCGTTAGACTTTTATCACTGTGTTTTCTTCCACAGTCCAGCTGTCACAGATGCATCATCCTCGCATATTTTAGCACTACAGTGTTATTGAAATCGAGCAGGATTTTTAGCGCCGACACAATTTGTCGCTCCGAGGCATTTTTCAGATATGTTTTCCAGATAACACGGAGGGAGAAAAGTAAATTGTTGAAAGCCTTACAAGGATGCAAATTTTGATAATTGATCGCCAAGTTTGGTGCCAAAAAATAAGTCTTCAGAACCGAACCAAGCATCGCGATATCGTCCAAATTCGGCTAGAAACTGGCAAACGCGAATGTTTATCACAGTGGAAAAGTAGAGTTAGAATATGCCTGGCGGACATTGTAAAATAGTTTAATAGGCGATTTTAATATAGATTTCAATTCCGAAGAAGTATTTTATGATACAAGGAAAACAAGTACTCATCTAATATGACGCCCATTCCAAACAGCATTTATAATGATGAAGAACAGTTGAAATGTACTTGGCGAAGATTTTAATACAGTTTTAGTATGTGATTTTAAGATAGATTTGGATTCCTAGATGTGTTTTATGGAACAACGAAGACTCATGAATAATGATAACTTTCTAACTTAATGGGATAAGAATTAAAAATAAATACGATGTATGTATTATGATACGCTTTTAATATATAGCACTTTCTCACACAGCACAAAGATATCCATTGGTTATCAAAAAGGAATGAGAATTGGATAATGGGTATATCTATTAGAAGTTCCTCCACATAATATATAACATGGGACTCCATGAGAGATTTGGGATGTGATCTCTCTAAGGACTAGACAACATCTATAATACCCAGGATATCTATAAGAGATCTATATCCAAGTAGCATAGATATGAATTGGACGGCCAAAATATCTAAGATTTCTCGGGGGAAAAGTGAATTGTGACTTCATAACTACGACTTTTTTTTTACCCACTAAGAATTCTTCCTCCGTTCTGTGAATTTTGGTGCTGCCATCTATTGTCTATTATCATAGATAAGAACTTCAAGTTACTTTTAAACTGAAACCAATTTTCTTTGGCTGGTTTCGAACCATTGATCCAAGGCGTGAAAGGCGAGCGTCCTAACCACCAAGCAGACTCGACTCCCGGTAAGAAGACTAAAGTTTTTTGCTTCAATTTCGGAATGAAAACACTTTTATGTATGTAAATAAATAAAATTATAATTTGCTATACACTACTTGGTATCACAAAATTTTCCGTTTTAAGAATTACCACAGTAAAAAAAAAAGTTTGTCTGCACATCACGTAAAACTGACTGAAGCGAATGAAAAAAAAATTTGGTGACATAATAGGTGGTCACTTAATTTTTAACTATAAGACTCGAATTTTTAAAAAATTCATTAGATTTTGAGATTTTCTGAAAATTCTTTCAAACTGCGCAAATTTTTTTTCGCACATCACGTAAAAACGACTAAATGAAATTTGCTGACATGATAGATGATCACTGAACTCAAGCTATAGGCATCAGATTAAAAAAAAAAAAAAATTGTACTAGGTTTTGCGATTTTCCTGAAAATCGTTTCAAACTGAATAAATTTTTGTTTCAGTAGCCAGGTAAATAAGCTGTCTACAAATTCATCTGTTATGGATGTTATACACGCACATCCAATAGATTTGTAGCTTTGGATGGCAATTAAATATCTATGGGACATCTATTTCCTTAGCTACATAACATATCTACTGCAAATTGCTTGCTGCAACCTCTTTCCTAGAAATTTCCCCAAATTACCTTGGAAACGGTCAAATCCGACTTTTCCGTTCAGAGATGGACATGTTGCTGCTTGCTGGAATGTCGACCAATCGTAATATTTTCTATATCTACGTTACAAGTAAGATGGCGAACCTCTGACGTTTTCGAACAGAAATAGAAATTGTAATCACAGCGCTAAGCTTCTGTACGTGGCAACCCTGCATGCTCATCCAGACTCATTGATTTGCTGGAACTAGTTGCCGCAACTGGTGAGGCAATCAAAAGGGCTGGATATAATGCCAGTGTAATAAGACTTTGCGACTGAAGATAGAATCAGTTTGGGTGTATACTTCTAACTTATCCGCGTCTAAATTTGTGGTTTAAATATAAATTATTTTTTTCAGACATTTTTTTTTCTCGTTGAGGATCGTCTTAATTCGCTATTTTAATTCTGACGTATTAGGAAGAAGTGATGTAATTGACTGGAAGCTTTAAGCAATTTTTAAAACAGTCGATGAAATTCTTGAAGATGCTCGTTGCCCAGATGTCGGAAGTATTATTCAAAAAGCAGGTTGCCGCACCACAGATTGAGGGAAACAGTTGTTTGAATAAACAAGTCAGTGTAGTACCTTCTTTAGTCGTTGCAGTAAGCTTAATTGCTATTTTCAATTAATGTATGTGTCATTTTTTAAGAATAACGCTTAGGTTTCCATTTACTTTGCCAATGAGGGAAGTCATTTGGTCTTTCAAATTGTGGGACCATAAATATGTGTGTCTGCGGTCTTTTTTCTCCAACTTGAAAAAAATATTTTTTCGGTATATAACACCAAATAAATTATCTGCATTTTCTTGTATTTTAAATTTTTTCAATTTTCACGGTCTCTTGCATAAATATAAAATGTTGATCTGTTGATCTATTGCATGCCCTGAAATCAAAACTTTGATAGTAAAAAAAAAAAATCTGATGTGTCCAACACATGACTTCCTTGCACGTCCATTAGATCAAAAATATTTTCGAGGCACTTCCTCTAAATTTATTTGTTTGAAAGAGATAAAATATCAATAATAGTAAGGTTTAGCGATTTCCAGCCAAATATTTCGATATCGCCAAGCTGAGTTCAATTTGAAAGATTTCCTTCTGACACTTTATTTGGCGATATTTCACCAAAAGCCGACAAACTTGAGATAGTCAGCGAGATTTTGGGGATAGCCAAAGTGTCTGTTAGTCACTGACCACAGACTTTCAATGAATTGAATGCATCCATACACCTCAATGTATTCAAAGTCATTTGGCTCACCCTGTAAATAAATTCTCAGTCGATTGCTGTCAAAAAAGATATTGAAAACAGTTAGATATTACAATAGTTCTAAATACAAAAGTTAAAAAATCTACGGGTTAGTTTTAGAGTTGTACAACATACGAAATAACTTTTGGCGCCAAACTTGGCGATATTTCGGCGAAACTCGTCAATGTCGACGACGTTTGGCGAGATTTTAAGCATGAACCAAACAATGACAGATTATCGCCAAATTTGGCGATATTTCGCCAAAACTCGCCAAGAACGATGACAAATGGCGATACTTTGGGCATGAACCCAATGACTGACTATCGCCAAATTTGGCGATATTTCGCCAAAACTCGCAAAGGTCGAGGACAGACGGCGAGATTTTGGGCATGTACCAAACAATGACTATATACAGTAGTATTATATTGAAGATGTCCATAGAAATTAAAGTACTGAAATTCTTTCCGGTGGTCCTGTAAATAAACTCTCCAGTAGATTGGAACCAAAAATCGAGATGCACGACTAGATGTTACAACATTCTTATATATGAATAAATTTCATAATAGTTTTTGAGATTTGAAAGTTAAATATGCACACACGTACACCAAAAGTCGCCAAGCTTGGCGACTTTTGGCATAGTTCTTGAGGGAGGCACGTGACCGTGGTCGGACCATTACCTAACTTATGTGGTAGGACGGTGTTGTGCTTGAAATGGATGAATGCCCCTAAAATTGCCATTGACCGTAATGTATTGGAAATCTTTTGAGTGTTCCTGTAGCAGAACTATAAATGATAAAGACACTTTTTTTAATGGAGAAATTCAGTTTCTAACTCTTTACAGCCTATATCACTTCTGAGTCGTTTGAAATAGCCCAATACCTCTAAAAAACGCTTTGATGAATTTCGGCCCTTAGAGCGTAATGTATTTCGAATATTTTGGGCGGTCCTGTAGATAAACTATTCAGTCGAACGGAACCGAAAGGGGAGGTGCACAACTAGATGTTACAACAATCCTAAATATAAAGTTTCAACATTGTACGCCTAACAGTTTTTGAGATATGCGAGTTTAATGAATTTCGGCCCATTGAGCGTAATGTATTTCGAATGTTTTGGGCAGTCCTGTAGATAAACTATCCAGTCGAATGGAACCAAAAGGGGAGGTGCACTACTAGATGTTACAACTATCCAAAATATGAAGTTTCGACATTCTACGCCTAATAGCTTTTGAGTTAGGCGAGTTTAATGAATTTCGGCCCATAGAGCGTAATGTATTTCGAATCTTTTGGGCGGTCCTGTGCATAAACTATCCATTCGATTGCCACCAAAAGGGGAGGTGCACAACTAGATCATAGAACAATCCTAAATATCAAATCTCAACATTCTACGACCAATAGTTTTTGAGATATGCGAGTTACATACATACGTACGTACGTACGTACGTACGTACGTACGTACAGACGGCATGGAAAAACTGGCCACAGTAGACTCGCCGCTGGTCAAAATGAGTTGCAGACGCGTTAATATGATCGTGCATGCTAGCCTACGATGAGATGCATCAAAAAAAATTTTTAAATTAAATTTAGAGGTAGTCAAAATCGGTTTTTTTGTCGAAATTTGGCCCCCAAAATTTTTCGGGATCACATTACTTCCTTATACTACGTACAAGGAAGTAATAAATAGCTTGTATTTTTTTGTTCATAAAATACAGTTCAATCATGCAACTTTTCCAAGTCATGTTATTATGAACTGGTGTTATTTTGTAGAGGGAAAAAATGTTTATTAGACTCAGTTTAATACCTGAATGCGCTTTATTTAACGTGACATGAGTAACTATTTAGAGTCATAATTATTATTGCAAAAATCGACGTAAGACATTGAGATTTATTGATATTTAGTATAAAGCTGATTGCTGAGTGCGTCGAGAGCAGATTACTTTCTTCTGCTGATATATTTGGCTTATACAAGCTGAAATTAGTTGCAACCATCTGTAGGTATACTTCAAATCTCTATGTATATGAGTGAATATACAGTGTGTTAGAAGATACTAAAACCATTCACAAAGGTACCAGTTCTCAACAACATAACATTTAAAATTTTAATAGAATTTTCAAGCGAGATATAAGTACAGGGTGGCCATAATTAAACTGCAAGTGTTCAAGGGGTGCTGGAGAGAAAACCACCGAGAATATTCCAGTGAAATTTGAAATCTACACGTTTCAGGACATGCGCAAGTCAAATATGCAAAAGAAAATCGCCATTTACACCAGATAGATGGCGCTGTACCATATTTAAAGCTCACAGTTGGCATATACAGCTTCCAAAATCGATAGTCAGAGCATAGTGACATTCTAAGAGGCATATAAATAATATAAAACATCATTTACAGTTTATCAAAATTCCATACAATTCGCTTCAGTAATTAAAATTTTACAGTAACATGCAATCAAAACTTAACGTTTTAAGATCACAAATTAAACAATTCATAAACACGCTTTGGAAAACAATTAAAACATTATTTATTCTCATTGACACTCATTGGACCTCTTCTTAATCGTTACATACGCCGGTATTCTTTCAGAGTAGCTGAATAATTGCTACCACTCTGATGGAATATCTTCACTAACAATGCACGTTCCTTCTTATTCAGAGTCGTGATTGACCATTACTCAACGTGGTCTTGTTTTTACATTGTTCGATATGCTTAAAATTTGCGTATATAACGTCTATAAGCATTAAAACACGATATAGCGCCATCTATCGGGTGAAAATGGCGATTTGTTTTTAATTGCAATTTTGACTTGAGCATGTTCTGAAACGCGTAGGTACCAAGTTTCACTGGAATATTCCTGGTAGTTTTCTCTCCTGCACCTGATAAAATATTTCATTTATTGCCGATAACTTGTAAAATGTTAATTTCCCTCTGTTTACTTCTTCTTTATTTTCTTCTTTATTCATTCAGTCGGTTGAAATTTCTTTATATATATATATACATTCGTAAATTTACGTTCTCATAATTAAAAAGAAAGTTTCAAACTACGCCATATTCCATTCTTAGAGAACACACCTGTCTTATGAATATTCGATTTTTAGGGCATAAAACACCCGAAAAGAATGTTTTCGCTATAGCACATTTGTGTATGTACGTGTGTACGTATGAACACGTATATATATATATATATATATATATATATATATATATTTCTCACGCAATTACAAATGATTAGCAACAGAACTTTGAAATTTTGTAGTATCAACTGCTGTGAGATGTCATTGTGCCCTTCTTATTTAATTGCAATCTGCTGCGTAGTTTATTTACAAGATCAAAGGCTTTCGGTACATTCAAATCTAAATTGACATTTTATTTTTTAATCATGTCCCAAAACCCGCCAACTGTCGTTAAGTTTGAAGGAATGCTTCAGAAATATTGCAAATTTACTGGAAAAATAAAGTTTCCTAAAATGAGGTCACCTTCAAGGTTTCTTTTATATGTCGCGAGAAACTGAGAAAACGTCTTATGAAGCAACGTTCCTCACACTTTAGTATGGAGTGAGTTAAAAAAAAGTGCCTTAAAAAATGCGGATGCTGCTGTCCAAGATTACGGTTACAAACATAAAAGATGGGTTCAATAAATGTGAATTTGGTATACTAATGCTTCATGCTATACTTTTGGTGTACTAATACTTCATGTCAATACTTGAAAGACAGGAAATTGTTATGTAATAACAATTACTTGAAACAGAAATACTTGAACAGGAGTTCCATGCTGATATAAAATAAGATCAATAACGTTGGTTCAACATTGGTCAAAATTGGATATGTCGTACTTTTTACTGCTTCTTTTAACAAGATGTGTGACCACCTCGTACAGCTATACAAGCGTCACATCGAGCTCTCTTACTTTTAATGAGGCAGTTAATTAATGATTGCTGAGGTATATCTCATTTTTCCAAAAGCATCTATTTTAGCTCATTGGAGGGGGTTGTCGGCATTTAATAACTCTTTATAGACCATTCTACCGTTGATTTATGGGAATGAAATCTGAAGACCTCTTGACTACATCATACGAAGAATACCCTCATTTCCCAGATAATCTTCGATTTTGTAACTTCAATTTTGTACAACAGAGTATACTTTAAACGGGCGAAGTTATTTGCTGTCCAAATAAGATATTTTATAGATTTTTTGATCTATTACATCTCGTTCTTGATAGTCTAGTCTTTTCCCATCACATCACTCCATTCTAGCCCATTCTTGCAGCAAGAATGTGGCCATCACTGGTGACGATTTTGGACGTGTTTGCATGGTCCGTAAGCGTCGTTATATCTGCTTGTGCAAATGATGAATGTCGTAAAAATTCTAGGGAGACGTTTTCCATTCATATATTGATATCGTCTTAACAATGGATGAAACTTGATATAGAGCATTGCCCTTCCCGAAATACATTCTTTGATTCCATAAAAATGTTAGGAAAAACCTGATTGACCAAAATGTTCCACTTTTTGTTGAATGTTTTGTTGACTCTTGAATGTTGTTTTTCTGAAACAACATCCAAGAGTCCCCGGGCAAACGATGCAAAACCCCACAAACGACACTACCGAATTTGACAATTGGGAGACTACACACCGATAACATATGGTGATGGGAATTCACTGTAGACAAGGACGCTATTCAGCTGGAGGATATAGCAGCGGTACTGGTACGTTTATAAAACAGTTTCTCTGTGATCCACAGTCCAGTTGGGATGTTACAAACAGTTTGGCAGTTTTCCTCTTCCTCAGAATATCATCAACAGTTGATCGTGCATATGATAATTTGTATCAGAATCATTCAAATGGACTTGCTGCTAATGTAATAGTAGAAAAAAACACTCCTTCCAAAGTCTTTTTCTTCAACATTTTGCCAAACTTTCACATAGACTGAACAATGTTATCGCTTTGTGTATCGTATTAAACCTTACAACTACAGGTTTGAGAACCTATGTGCATGAAATCTAGCATTCAGTTTTATTTTATGCAAATCAGCTTTTGTCCGTATATACTTTATATATCTGTAAGAGTTCGTGAATTTTTCCTGAAAATTATTATTAAAAATCAAAGGTGGTAAACTAACGACATGTTTCAAGTAAAAACTTTTAGGAAAGATTGAAACTACAATGCAAATTAAAACTGTCCCCTACCGTATAAAAATTTTACTAACAGAATGTTTGTATTGGAATCAGTAGTTTAGTAGAACATTAGGACCCTTATGTTATAACATTTTTTAAACAAGGACTCAGATGTAGTTAATGACTGAAACATTGAAATATTTGACTTTATTTTTCAGAAATACACAATTCACATCATTTTATCAATGAGCCAACAACAGCAAGAACAGAAGCTGTAAAAGGTACGTTATTTCATAATTTTTCTCACAAATAATTGTATTTCACAACGTATATTCGGATTAGGGTTTATCGAAATTCAAAATCTTCTGGAACCACACTATACATGTACACTTTTAAAATTAACAGCCTACTCCATATATTTGACTTTCACACCGAAAGTGTCAGAAATGTTGCATTATATATGTAATCTTATTCCCTACTTGCAAACAAAATTCTACTTCAGTCGTGCTTCAAGGGAAAAGCAATTAATTCAGAAGTCTGAATAAATTTTAGGATCGAATTAATGTTTCCAGACTTCAAGGAGAAACTTCGAAATTTCTGGTTCAAATGTCTATAAATAGTAATTTCTCGCTAGGCAAGGATGAATCGTTTCAAATTTTGTCATATAAACTCTTCTGATTGACAATAAAGGTTTTGCAAACTGTTTTTAAATGAAACTAGGAATTGGAAGTACTTTGTATGTATTTCCAAATACCTACAGAGAGGAATACAAAAGACATCGCACTTTTGAATTAAAATAGACCAATATGTAAATTTAGATTTAATTTTTATATATTATAATTTCCTTTTCACTAGTATATTTACTATCCTTTTATTCTCTATCACCACTAATAATTATACTATGGTTGTACACTGCAATGTATTAACTTTATACAACTGGCTCTACACATTATTTTTTAATATGCAATTGTATGTGTGAAACGTTTATTTAATTATATTTTTGTATTATTTTTTCTATTTCAGTAGTAATGCTAAATAAATAAAAAATAATTAATGTATATTTTTAACAAAAAAAAAGTTTTATGCTGTTTCGCAGATAAAAAAATTCTAGGTATTGTGGTTTGATAAGCAAAGTATTTCACCGTGAATAACGTAAATATTTTATGCATTTTTGTTAAAGGAAAAGGGCCTCAAATGCAGGACGATTCATTAACTAAAGAAATAGACGGAGATGTTGAACCACCCATTCAGCGACCCAGTGTTTCAGAAGGTAAAAACACATTCAGTTCAATATAAATAATATATAAATATATTGTATAAAGACAGCTACATATATTTCCATAACATTTTTTCTAAGGAATAATAGATAATCTCAGGAAGAAATTATCTATTCTTGCAATATTATAAAATTTCAATATTTGATAGTTTGACCTCATAAAAGTTTTTTAATCACCATAAGATCTTCCTGTTAATGTCGTGTGGCAGACGCATCTGAACTTCAAAAGTAACCTTAATGATGAATATTTAAAATCATCCATTTCCAAATACCAAAATAGTGTCTGTAAAAGTGAACCTTTTATATTTCAGGAAAACATGAACTACTATAAGGGTTGCCTGACTTACAGTAAAGCTGACATCTTCAGACGATTTTCACACTTGAATGCACACAGATAGCAATTTAAGTCAGGGTTGTTAAAAACCCGGTTTTTTACAGGATAACTCTAACCCACAGAGTGTTTTCAGGGTTTTGGGGGGAGGGCGGGTTTTAAGGTTTTTTGGGGTTTTACCATTGTTTTTTAAGACCTTAATGAACTAAGTAGAGATTACCAACAAAATTAATTTAATGCAAAGGTTAAATAATACGGATGGACGGACAGACGGACAGACGGACGGACAGACAGACAAATCGAAATCATAAGCACTTTTCAACCTTGTTGGAAAGTGTTAATAAAAATGAAAACAACTATTGTATTAGCCAGAATATAACGCGACCCCGGAATTTTTCATCAAGATAATTAAAAATTCCTATATTTGGGCCTCAAATTTAGCGCGCCTCAAGTCTAGCGCGAGACAGGTTTTTACGGGAAGTGATCAGTAAAAAAAATCGCGTTATATTCAGGATAATGTTTTATTATAGACTATAAATTCAGTTTTATCTGTGCTAATAGTGCATTTTTTTGCAGGTGCCTCAAATTCCTCAAGAAATGTTTCTATCAGACGAAATTATAAGGGCCTTCTTTTGGTGGCGATTCTTATTTGGTTCTCGCTGTCTTAGAATGATTTCCAGTGGTTTACGTACTAAAAGTATTTTGGGTATAGAGGCGACTACATAGATACGCGAAAGCTACAGCATCAAAAAGTGAGCAAGTACTTCTGCTCCGATGTCGACGGACACAGGATATCCGTACAGTGCATTTTTTTTCAATACGTGACATGGAACAAGATTTCAAATGACACACGATTTTGATATGACGTAGCAACAAAATGTATTGCTGTCACAGAGCACAAATGTACAGACAACTCTACTCAAGTCTTGAGTGCCCTTTCTTGTTAAGCATAGATAAGAAAAATAAATTATTTCTCAGGTTTTTTTTAAAGATGAATGTTTATGGAAATGAACCGAGACCTCCTGAAAACGACGCTTGAGAAATGTTACAAGATCGAATTACTTTTACAAATTGGAATATTTTATATTCTTAATTACCGTGCAAACGGATGCATTTTGAACTACAGACATTTAAAATACCACACGTATACTAGCGTAAAATAATTCTTCACCGAAATGTTTTAAACAATTTCCATGCATCAGAGTTGAAAGTTAATTTCGACGCACCGCAATCCATGTCACATGGATTAAAACCATTTGGTAACGCGTAATGACGTCTTCGTCATGTGAGCGGTACAAAATTTCAAAAGTAATTTATTTTCCTTAAATTTACCTTAACAGCCGTTTAATGGACACAGGACGGAGGAATACTGCATCTTGAAAGTCAAAACTTTGTATTCGTTGGAATGTGATTTGAAATGTAATTTTCTATTTAAAAATATTTCAATAAAAATGGAGCAGCCAGAGTCTGCAACATCCAAACATTTATGCACTTTAAATCATATAATTTAATTCTCCATTTGTTAAAGTTTTTCTTCTTTCTTTGTAATTTTATGCTACGAAATTTCAGTAAAAGTAGTTTTTCATTACAAAATAAGGCTTAATCAAATAAAAAAGCAACCGAATGAGAAAATAAGTGAGAGTTTTTTGCGGATTATACCAGGGTTGTTGCGATAAAACTTACCCTATGATCAGGGATCAACAGCTAAGCAAGGAAACGAATAGTAATCATATTTAGTGTATAAACAATACATTGGATGTTCTCAAAGTATTTAGAAAACGAAAATAGACGAAAAACGTCCATTATGTGACACTTTGCATAATAAACTGCAAATTTAACGATGGAAAGGCTAATTCAAAGCTTGCAAACAATTTCAACACTTATTCAATAGTTTTTGAGCATTTATTAACTAATTTGGGCAATTTTTGAGCTGATTTCATCATGCAAAGTGCCATTTCATGGAAATTTTTTGAAGTAAACTTTTAAAATCTTCCTTGGGAGTACAGTTCATGCACCAAATCTGGAGCATTCTGCTCACCCATTTCATGTGTAGAATACTGCTTTTTATAGGGGAAGTTTATTTATAACAACTTTCTATCCAAGTGTGAATATCAGCACATATATGTCATTGTGATATCTCTAGGTAAGATGAGCAGAGTCCAGTGTCAGATTGTAGGCGAAAATTTCTTTAGCGTCACCTTATAACAGACATAAAATCGGGGAGATCAGGGAGCGTAGCTTACAGATTTCAGAACAAGACCAAAATAGTAAAAATAAGTTTATTACTTAAAACTATTTAAATGTATTCTTTTATTTTCTCAGAATTCTTCGAAGTTGTTTTTGAGAAAATTCGGAAATAAGTTCTGGCACCCTACCACGATGGTAACGAAAAATTTCCTTATCGGATAGATCAACCCTTCCCCATTCATGATGTCATATTCCGAAAGAACATCTCTCCGTTCTACCGAAGTCGTCCAAATCGCCCCGATGTCGGAATCACTATCGGAAATATCACTGTTTTTTTTCTCCGACAGGGTAAAATGAGGCAGAAAGCTCATTTTGATACTGGATACTAAAAGATGGTTTCTTATTGTGGTTTTTTATTGTGGCTATCATGGAGGGTTAAGCACTCTCACAAAAGGCCTCTTCCTTTGGCCTGCTTCAATTTCCCTCCCAGTCAAAAAACACACCCCTTCCTTGATCGATGTCCCCCAACCACTCTGAAAATCAGAAGACAATGCCCTCGTTTGATAAATTGTAAAAAAGGGGAGGGAGTAGTGTGTAGTGATTAATGGATCTGCCCCAGTTCCGACACTGCCGATAACAGGTATACAAATTCTCACTTCTTTTACACGCTACATTCGTGTTAGCGCTAAATTTAGGTTCGCGACTATTTATCGGAAGAATCTGACTCTCCACTAGTGGGGACTAACCGCCCCTGATGCTCTCCAATAACGTTAGGATCTCTGGACTATGCCATGGTACCCGCGTAAACAAGGAATAAACAAAGATTTTTTCACCTTCACCTATGTCCCCTTTCTCGCAATTGTGTTTAATCAGCACCGTGGACGTTTTTCATACTGCCAATGATGCTTCTCAGTGATAGCACGCTGATGAATAGGAAAATGAACAGAAAAAATGAGCAGACTGCATTTGCAATCGTAGACCAAAATTTCTTTATTGCCTCATCCTTACTGACTGATAGAGCAGGAAGCGTAACTTACAGATTTCAAGGTAAGACCAAATACTGAAAAAAGTTTCAATACCTGCACTGCTATTTCTAAATGAGGAAGAATGTGATATACATTTTCCTGTAGATCAAAAATGAAATTCTGCATTCGCAGAACAAAGTTCCAAAAGCATATATACACGCATTAGGATAGCAATAGCACAAAGAAAGTAATATTTCATTGATGCTTTAACAGTTAATTCATTTTTATCATCTTTGCTCTCTAAGTGAATTTTTGTTATTTTCCCCCATTTATTGAAAGTAGATTTTCAGTTCTGTAGATTTTCGAAGATTCTTGAGTTCATTGCACGAAATAAGTGCCCTTTGCTACGTGTTCTTGATTAAAATGTTGATTTTGGAACCAAATTTTATGCTTAAATCTCTGAGTACGATGCATTTTAGAAAAACAAAATCTGCTTCACATAAAATTATTAAAATTTGTATGTAAAGATCTTGAATTTTTTTCTGTGTATCTGTGTGCGTTTTGGCATTTTCTCTTGCAAATAAAATTTTAAATAATTATTTTATACCAATAATTTTGTAAAGAAATACATTCAACTCTGATGCTCATTTGTAATAATTTTGAAATCTACAATAGCTTATTATTTTTACGGAATTTTGAAAAGGAAAATAATTATGTCTTTCTTCTGTCTTCAATTGCTTCAGTTAAAAAAGTTTGATCATTTGTAAACAATTCCTTTCACTGAAATCATAAACACAAAAAAAGTTATTACACAAAATTTTTACTCATGTTGTTACTAATAAGAGGCTGTATCTGTGATGGTGTAACGTTGAAGTAAGTACATATTTTTCAGAAAAAAGACTTGACACTTGCAATTATTGTTTAACTTAGGAAACAACTCAATTACATCAAATTTTAGAATATGTATTTAAGCTTCTTATACGATGTTTTGTACCATATATTGTGTGTTTATAAGAAGTTGGGTTAAAACTCTATGAGAAGTTTATACAAGTCGTTGTTGAAATAAAAAATTATTTTATCTTGCATAATATCTGTTAAAACTGAATCCTTGTAGAAACACATTTTTTTTTAGTTTCAGTAAGACGCAGTTTGTTTAATGAAATGCGTTTCAGGTACTAATGGCATTGCTTGACTTTCAATTCAAGTTTTAAAATGCTGCGTTATGTTTTTGTTTTTTGTTTTTCAGAAAGAACATTAAAAATTAAAAACTACTTTTTTTAACTGTAAAACGTGCATGCTGTTTTTACAAGAAACTTTCTTCCGAACTCTGATTTTCTGTATAAAAGATAATTCATGCAAAATTTGAAACGATAACGTGTGAAACCTGGATGGTAAAAACATTTTTTTCTGCATTTTGAAATTATAAAACAAATTCAAACATAGTCTTATGAATTCATAAAGGACGCATTTTTCTCTAACAGTATTCGTATTTGATGTGGCACTGGTTGAACTTAAATGTATGATTTATTTATTATTAATTCAAAAAGAAAGATCTTTATAACTCTAATATAACTAATTTAACGATGTGCAAAATAAAAGTCATGGTTATCCCCAAGAAAGTTTTAAAGGAAATTTTCCAGTATATGTACTTCTTTCTCATGATAGATCATAATATGATCCTGAATTTTTATCTCGAACTTAAAAAACAAAAAACGTCAGTTGATTTTAGTAAGGCATGGTACTATCGTGTAAATTTTATGTAATACTATGAAGCAGGTCGATTCATTTCATCAGAATGGCATTTGCTAAACATGTAATAAAGCTGGAAGAATTTTCAAAACTATTCATAATATATTACTTTCAAATAAAAAAAGACTATTATGTTATTTGTATTTTTTCCCTTTAGTTTCATACAGTATAGTTAAATATATTAAGTAACATATCGTTTATAATATTACAATATTATCTTTAATAAAACTATGGCTAAATGAAAATATAATCAATGACGTTTACGTAACTTTTATAAAGCGTTAAACAGATTGTATACGGGATTTATTTTGCAATGTGGTCTTACAAAATATCAGGTAAATCGAAAAACATAAAACTTCCTATTATATATAGGAAGGATATTTTTATATATAAAAATATTTGAGTTACAGAGATAATATCATATAAGTAATTAAAACATAATATTTTTTTCTGACCAACTGACGAAAATAATGGTTTGTTTCTTTATAAGGACAACCGATGTTGTTGATTTTAATGTTAGCGAATATATAGAATATCAACAAATTTTAATTATACTTGTTTCGAAATGCAGAAATTTTTATTTAACCATGCGAAAAGACAATGCCATCAGTATGTAAACGTGTTTTCTGAATTCATAAAAATACTCACGGAAATTTAGGATAGTTTGTACCTATGTGAAATTTTATAATGCAAACAAAAATTAAGTATTATTTGAATTTGTGGCAGATAAAATTTCTGTGCTACTCGAACAAGAGAAGACATTAAAACACTATTTATTCTGGTTGCCATTTTTAAATTAACAATTCTGTGTTTCTTCTCTGTTTAAATGTTCACACAAATGCTACAAGACAAAGATCATGTTTCGCTAATTGTTTACAGAGACAAAACTTCGTAAAACTATGTCTTCCAGTCTTTACCATCACCTAAGCTTGAGGTTTTACCCGTTTCAAATAATAAAAATTTAGACAATTCAAAGGGATAAAACGAAGCAAAGAAAATACCCAACACCAAGAATTTATGTGGAAAAGACTGTTATTCTGACGTAGGAATTAGTATCCTAAAATAAAAAAAAGAAATATGATGGACCGCCAAAAAGTTTTATTTTTGTATTATTGTGTAAATTACGTATATAAATGTAAATATGTAAGTGTTGTGTACAGATAAATAGTCGAATAAAATTGCTTAACCCTAATATTTTTGTCGTACTTTATTCTGTTTGTCTTGTGTTAAATTGTGATCTGATCAAATTTAAAGAAAGAAATGGTATGAAAGAAGGAAATTACTGTTTATTTTAATATACACAGAAATATTTTCTAATTGTTCCTGAGAACAATGCACTGCAAAAAACCAATTGCTTCTACCCAGTGATACCATTCCGACCTATTCTAACCTAATAAAAACCTTATTCCGAATATGACCCCGATTTTGCTCCATCAAGCACCATTTTCTAGAGAAAACCCTCCCAATTTCTTTCACTGTTCGGTCATTTTATACCCATGAATTTGAGTTGGAGGGTCTAGGAAAGTATTATTTTGAGTGTTAAACGCCTTCTAATGGGCTATGTGCTGCATTGATGAAACGTTATAAGACAAAAACATTTATGGCAAAGTAGGGGAGATTTGGAAGATTTGTCTCCCTAAAAGTAAAAATAATTAAAATATATTTTTTTTAATATTTCAATTCTTTTATACATAGCCAGCTTTCATAATGACGATGGATTTATTTTGGGTGATTTAAAATGCTATTTGAAGGCTTTACTTTTTTAATCCATTTGCGGACAGTGGTAGAGCGCAAAATTCTCAGGTAAGAGTCATTTAGCGATGCAGATATACACACACTGAGAAGGGAAAAAATATACTTTATTTTTTGTCTTAAACGATTCGAATTACAGGATGGTGGTGGATGGGAGATCTCTAGCAACGGAGGTCAGTAGAGAATCTGATTAATCAGAAGTGAAATTCAATCAATGATCAGAGGGTTGGCGAAAAGCTAATTTTGGCATATTAAAGGAACGCCCAAACTGGAGCCAATAATACATTCATTTTCAATGGCGCCGAAAAACCGCAGGATATTCTCAGCCAACGGAGAGATGGCCAGACATAACAACGTGCAGGGCACCCAATTATTGAAGATAAAACTAGCCAAACTACAGTAAACCCGTGTGATAGAAAATTAGTTCAGCAGAATTTTAACTGATGCGAGTCTATATTACGTAATGCAAGAAATAAAGTATTGTGCGCGCTAAGGAAGACCGTTAAAGAAAGATGCATATTAATTCAGAGTAAATGTTTTGCATGAGAAGTAAATGTTTCAAACAGTTGGAAAGTCATGGAGATGCAAACGACTTATTATTGACTTAGAGAAACAGATGAAAGAATAAGCATGAAAATTGGATAGATAAGCGGTTAATTGCTACAGAATAAGTGGGAATTATGTAAAGCAATAATTTGAAAGTCGAAGTAACTAAAATTTTGAGAAAAGAAATTAAAGTTAAAATGCCTGATTTAAAATATATTAAATTAAAAGAAAAATTGAAAAATAATGAAAATATATAGGTACAAATTTCTTTACCTTTTGGCTGAAGGATTATTTTAACACTTGAATTTAAAAATAAAAATATAATATACAAGGTGATTCTCTACCAGACTGACAAGCTTGCAGGGGGTGTAAGGGCTACAGAGACGGTTCATAATCACATAGCAATGCGGGATTAGAAATATTGTTTTCATGTACATTTCCCTTACCCATTTCCACAGATTGCACTTGATAAAAATTGTTAATTCAGAATTCTTTCTTTCATTACATATATGAAAAAAATCCCATTGTTTATGAAACTTGGTTGAGAAACTAGACGTGCACTTAAACATTTCTTCCAAAGTGATTATTAACAGGTGCATGAAGATGACGCTTTCGACTCTGCATTTCTATGTGATTCTAAACCGTCTCTGTACCTCTACACCCCCTGCAATTTTGTCAGTCTGGTAGCGAATCACCCTATATAGTTCTCACCTATATAGCCTATAATCAGACAACATTTCAAAAATTCTACAAAAAATACCCTAATCGCAAAGGGAAAAAAAATGCATTTTGTGAACTTTCCGGGTAAAATACGCAAGGAAATGATGATTCTGAATTGTGGTCGCCGACGGTGTACAAGGCCATGAGGTTCAGTTTTTCCTTCAGACACCTGCGCTTTTAAAAAAATCCTTTCTTACGAAAATCTTTTTAATTTGTGTAGAAACATGAGATTTACTGCGTAAAACACATGAAATGGGGGAGTCATTCTGTGAGGTAACCTTGTACGGTGAATATTCCAGATTTTCTATCAAGGGATTCGAGATCTAGTTTTTCTCATCCAAGCCAAAATTGTAGGTATATATTTTTTATTGCTAGGGATGTTCGAGTGAGAAGAAGTGGTTGTAGGTAGAAACTGTTGGAAAATGCAAGCGAAAAATCCAGAATCATAAAAAAAAAATTCATTTCATTTAAGGGAACAAATCGCCGCATATCTGCTTACTTTATCATAAATATTCTTGTTTTAGAACCATTCACCTATGTAGTCCTTCAGAAGACATTTAATGGGTAAAATAATCCTTTCCACGACCCTCAAAATAAATTCATGTCTATAATATTACCGAAGACTGATAAAATGGAATTTCTTAGAAATGTGTTGGGTGTTGGGTGATGGGGCAAAACTGTGATCAAATTCGGATTCAGAGAGCCATTTTACACAAAAGTCAGACGGAATGGTATCAATGATAGATTTTGTTTTTTCCAGAGCAGGTGAATCTCAGTCGAAGATATACAGTTGGTATCAGTATGCTTAACAGGTAAGTTATGTTAAAAGTTAGAAGTGGGGATTGATATTTATAGTAAACATGAACACTCGAATAGGCCAAAAATTGTTTTCTAATAATAAAATATATTTCATAGCCCCGATAAACAAGTAGGAAAGCAAATGTTATTACAGAAAATCGTAATTTTACTTAATAAAAATATTTGAAATGTAGCAATGATTATGAAGGATCACAAACTATCCATTCATCAATGACTTCTCATTTTGCTCATGTGTAAACTTATTAACAGATATCGGCTTTTAGAAAGAAAATAATAAATTTAAATTTCCCTTCACGTTTCCATTTTACTTACGCTGTTGTGTCTATGCTCGAGTTTCTAAAATAACAAACATTTAATGAACTGAAAAAAGAAACCCTTTACGTTGTTCAATATCTGATAAATATTATTGCTGAAAGTTCTCGATTATTTCGTAGAGAGAATTAAGGTATGTCATCACAGCTGTTTCCAATTTTACGACAACCTATTTCAGTAACTAATCTTGACAAATCTATATAAATAAAATTAGACTTTTGTCTGTACATTTCTTGGAATTCAAAAATTTTTCCTATTTCTATCCGTTTCAAGAACCTTGGAATCCGGTGCCACCCTCAAAAAAAGGTTTGTCTGTCTGTCGTTCTGTCATTCTGTCCGTGACGCTTTTTTTGTTTAAGCATCACGTAAAAACGACTGAAGCGAATGATATGAAATTTGGTTTCATGATAGGTGGTCACTCAACTTAAACCATAGGTTGTCGAATTTTTAAAAAAAATCTTGATTATATTTTCAGATTTTGCGAAAATTGTTTCAAACTGCGTAAATTCGTGTTCGAGCATCACGTAAAAACGACTGAAGCGATTGAAATGAAATTTCATATCATGATTGGTGGCCACTCATCTTAAACATTAGGCAGCATATTTTTAAAAAAAATCTTTAATAGATTTTCAGATTTTGCGAAAATCGTTCCAAACTCCTTAAAATTGTGTTCGAGCATCACGTAAAAACGACTGAAGTGAATCAAATGAAATTTGGTATCATGATAGGTGGTTACTCAACTTAAAACATTGTCGTGAGAATTTTTAAAAAATCTTGGTCAGACTTTGGGATTTTGCGAAAGTTGTTTCAAACTGCGTAAATTTGTGTTCGCACATCACGTAATAACTGCAAAGGTGAAAAAAAGGTATTTGGTGAAATGATAGGTGGTCACCTTAAACTATAAGCATCAAAAAAAAAAAATTGATCAGATTATGGGATTTTGCGAAAATCGTCTCAAATTGAGTGAATTTTAGTCCACACATTATGTAATAACGACTAAAGCGATTGATATGAAATTTGGTCACATGATAGGTTGTTGCTCAATATAAAGTATAGGTGTCCAATTTTTTTAAACATTTTTATTAGATTTTGAGATTTTGTGAAAATTCTCCCAAAATAATGTTATACTTCTTCAAACATCGCGTAATAACGACTAATACGTGATTTGATGATAGAACAGGTAGTTGCTAATCTTAATTTATAGGTGTTGAATTTTTGAAATATTTCGATTACATTTGAAATATTTTTGAGATTTTGTGAAAACCGTTTTAAAATGCAGATTTTTTTTTCCAGCATCACGAAATAAAGACTGCAGAGAATGACACGAAATGGGGTGACATGATAGGTTGTCACTCAAATTAAATTCCAGGCTTCTAATTTTTCAAAAATGTTGATTAGATTTTGAGATTTTGCGAAAATTATTTCAATATGCGTAAATATTCGTTCGCGCATCACATAATTACGACTAAAGCGAATGAAATGATATTACTTAGTTACTCTCTAACCTGTAATATTTTAACGATACATAAAAATTATAACTTCGCTTTCTTTGGCAACATACTACATCCATTCTGTGTACTCCAACAATGCTGACGAAAGTTCTTGCTTTTTAGAAATTTGCATTCAGTAATAGCCCGTCGACGACGGGTACTTAAGCTAGTCTACTTATAAATAGGTAAAATTAATTCAGTTGAACAATAATTTAACTATTTTTATTTCCTGTTATATAAACCTAGCTCACTGTTAATTTAAACTAAGTGATTGAATATTTTATTTTAGCTAGATTTGCTTCAAAATTTTATCAAGAGGAGCGCAACAACAACAACAAATTCTTTATTACAATAAGGCATAAACAAACATATATGTATACTTTTCGTAAAACTGCAAAAAGCGCATAGTATATTCCAGATTTATTCTGTTTCAAGCAGCTGTAAGAGAAATGCTTGCCCTCTTTTGTTGTTACATTGGATGTGAATCTATTCGACTGGATGGTAGTTCTTTTTTTTCCTGAAATTATATCTTCTTTCAAATCTTAGCAGTGGTAATTTCGTGTTAATTAAATAGGTGTCTAGACAGAGGCTGTCTCGCCCTTCTCCTAGATCTTCATCTAAATTGTTTGTCGGGTACCACTAAATGCCTTTTTCGTTAAACCTGGCAAAATGTATAATGGTTGCACACCTAGCCGTGCAATTTTTGTTTAAAATCCAGTGAAGTGAATCATTTAACGTGCCAAATTAAATAATGGATTATAATAGGGTGGCAGAAATATTCGGAGTGGAAAAAAAATGCTGTTGTAAACAATGCTGTTGTAATATATATATATATATACAGGGTGTCCAGCCTTAATGTGACCCAATAGCTAATTCCCGAACCGTTCGGTTTAGATATGCACTTCCAATTTAGAAAAAAATTACAAAAATTAAATTTTTATACGTTCCCCAGGTCCTATCACTTATATTTAGGAAAAGATGCAGTACACAAAAACAAAGTAAACACAAAAAGTTTCATTTTATTACGATAAAAACTGACCGAGTTATGGAACTTTGAAAATCATACATTTCATCCATTTTCTCGGCCAATTTCAAGAAGCTAGTAAGGGACCGTCTCCAAAGTGAAATTAATTGGAACTCTGCCAGGAAACTTTCGCTCTTGCACGTCACTCTTATGTAAATCGTTTTTAAATTTAAAAGTACATACATTACGTTAATATTACAATAATTGAGTACTTAAGAAACAAAATTTATTCTGTGTACGTGTAAAACATAGATAAAATAAAATATTTTGGACGAAGAAAACTTTTCAAAAGCAGTTCCAAAAAAATAGACTTATTTCCCTGCGGCTTCAGACTGACTTGCTGCGATACTGATCATGGCAAACGTTAAAAATCTGTTGAGTAGTCGCTTGCAATTGCATACAGCCGTATTCTAATATTACGAATTCTAGTATGGGAGAACGAGATGTATACATCTAGTCTCCAGACATTAGCTCCTGCGCCAGGACTGGACGATAAGAAAATGCACCGTACGTATGTAATATGTTCCACACCGTCGATTTTTAGTAGGAACAAGCCTTGCTAATATCCTGGACAGTACTTTCAGGATGAGCCAGGGCATATCCTAGAACATCCTCAGCGGGTATCCGCAAGCTTGAAGGTGTGGCACGAGACAAGGGAATACGTCTATGACAACTCCCAGTTCTATACGAGCGTTGAACAGCACGGGCAATTGTGCAATAAGATATATGTCTTAAATTTGGGCATTTAACTGGGAAATTTAATGGCATAAAGTCTTGCCGCCTCTCTCTTATTTCGATTACACTGCCCATATAACAGTACCATTTCGCAGTATTCTTCATTTGTATACATCTCGTTCTCCTGTACTAGAATTCGTAATATTAGAATACGACTGTATGCAATTGCAAGCGACTACACAACAGATTTTTAACGTTTGCCATGATCAGTACCGCAGCAAATCAGTCGGAAGCCGCAGGCAAATAAGTCTAAGTTTTTGGAACTGCTTTTGAAAAGTTTTCTTCGTCCAAAATATTTTATTTTATCTATGTTTTACACGTACACAGAATAAATTTTGTTTCTTAAGTACTCAGTTATTGTAATATTAACGTAATGTGTGTACTTTTAAATTTAAAAACGATTTACATAAGATTGACGTACAAGAGCGAATGTTTCCTGGCAGAGTTCCAATTAATTTCACTTTGGAGACGGTCCCTTACTAGCTTCTTGAAATTGGCCGAGAAAATGGATGAAATGTATGATTTTCAAAGTTCCATAACTTGGTCAGTTTTTATCGTAATAAAATGAAACTTTTTGTGTTTACGTTGTTTTTGTGTACTGCATCTTTTCCTAAATATAAGTGATAGGACCTGGGGACTGTATAAAAATTTAATTTTTGTAATTTTTTTCTAAATGGGATTTTTGGTTCGAAAAGCACGTAAAAACATTCTTTACCTTTTTTAAAACATTTTTCAAATTGGAAGTGCATATCTAAACCGAATGGTTCGGGAATTAGCTATTGGGTCACATTAAGGCTGGACACCCTGCATATATATATATATATATATATATATATATATATATATATATATATATATATATATATATATATATATATACAGTATATATATATACATATAATTCTTTGAATAAAAAATTCTCTAAGGGCTGGGAAAAACAATTTACCAATTTTTGGCTTTTGTTTTCAGAAACAGTAAACATTTTATAATGATACTAGCCGCCTCCGGCGACCAGTTGGTTCGCCATTTTAATAAATCTTGTTCGGAGAGAATCTTGTTCCTCACCGTCTGCCTTGGCACTGAAATCTCTCAGATTCTGAATGGAATTTAAAATTAAGTTGATTACAAACAGGAGTGACCCTACGATAACTGTCGCTCCCTGCTAATATAAAAAAAAAGAAGCCCCCTTTAATGCTCTACTTAGTTTTTGAGTTCGAAATGACGCCCCTTCGAAGCCGGCGCTCAGATGCGATGCTTACTGTGTTGGCAACCTAGACGTGCTCAAACCTAGCTCTTTCCACTGCGGGGTTACAATTGCGAAATGGCGAGAACAAAAATGATCCTTTTGCGACACGTTTTTTATCGATATCTCCTAAAATAATTCGAATTTTGAAAAAATCGCTTCGAGGTGTGTCGAGACCCGTCCTGGAGAATTCCCGTACAAAATTTGGTAAGTCTAGGATCAACCTTCTACGAGCTACGCGAGAAACAGACAAGCTAACTAACGGACAGTTTACACTTTTCTTTATTTATATAGACAGGCATTGTTGAAGAAACTGACTGATCAATATCAATTACGTTTTCCAATCATTCATTTCTCGTGACAGATATATGTGACGGAATCATTTTCTTGTTTTTCGCAACAGTACGGCTGGTTTAGCAGCTAGAACGACATTATTGCGTAAAAGATGAGAGAATAAACTTGTGTCTGTAAAGAAAACAGCAGCTCGATTGAACTTTATCTGAAAATCCTTTTAAAACTTTGTATACCATCGGCTGGGTTTAAATAACACAATTCAAGAGGTAATGCATTAGTGAAAAGCATAATACACATTGAGCGCAATCCTACTCCATTTTTGGTTTCACAGGATTTCAGAATTGAGATTTATTTAATTCCGGGTGATCTGTAGTACCGCAAAATTAAGAAGTGTTAGTTGCGCATTTAATTTAATCTGGAAATTAATTTAATAACTGGTGTGCAGCGAAATATAAAAAAGAAAATGGGTTTATGCAGTACGAATTTAAATCAGATGTAAACACAATAGCTGATATAAATTTGACTATTGTAGAGATGCTAACATTTAAAGTTATTTCTTAGTTTCTAAAAAAAAAAAAAAAAAGATAAAGAAAACGAATGTAAAGAAGACAGCGATCCCCATGAACAAAGTCTTCCATTATTAGACATGCGAAATATGACTTTCCCACTCTATCGTTGTCTATTTTAAGGTCAGTATCTTAATGATTTTAGCTTCAAATACGAAACCACACGATCCACTCTTCTTTGAAAGACTCATTTCTGGAATTTCATTTATGATGCATTCTATTTATTTTTTCATGCTATTTGCTTGTACAAAATACTGAAATATACACATACTTTTGTGTTACCATATTTTGTTTATCCATACTAACTTTAATTGCTCAGATTACTAAAAAAAAAAAGAACAATATTGTGAACTATTGTAAGCTTGTAAGCTAACTATTTTCCTATTGCTTTATTTTGATATATATATTATTATTTGTAATTCAAGAAATTATGATCTAAAAATGTGTAATAATTAACAGAAGCCTGTGTTTTGTTGAGCCTGAGGCTGGGGTTTAGCAGGACAGTAGGACACTTCAAGGACTGCAATATCCTTTAAACCAATCAAGTAGGCCGTCACCGAAGGTTGTATCCTGCAGTATCCCTAAGTAAGTCTCTGTCATCTAATTTACGCAATATGCCGAAAAGGTTAACAATCAACAGCGAATAATTTCGACATTCAAGTAAGAAATAAAACATTGACAGCTAAAAAAAGAGAAGAGTAATGGCATTCTTGCTATTAAAATGAAATTCAATCTCTGAGCTCTCTGGATTCTTTTTCAGCTTCTTTTACCTCTGTAGTAAACGGAGTCACTTAAGAGTATTAATATCATGAATCCCATTAAGGTGATTGATTAGAATTTACGTTGATTATTGAGAAAGTTTTAAAAAAATTCTGCAGTTTTTACAGTCTCTGTACCCTGAAATGAATTAATTTCGTTTTCTTTGATATTTTGGGACAAAGCTCAATAGAAAGTCCGCTTCCCAATTAATCCATTAAAATCAAACTATACAAATAGCAAAATGTTTTCTATGTCGCTTATGAAACTTTACAGGGCTCTACCATGGCCGAGTGGATAAGACTTAAAATGGTAGACGGCTGAAGGGCGAAAGCCAAACGATCTGGCCTATCCCGCATCTGTCGATCTAAAGGTCTTGGGTTTTGGTCGCTTTTCTTCAGATATAACGTGAAAACATGTTAGAACAACTAAAAAAAAGTCATCTGACCAAGGCACCTCTTTCCTAGGCAGACAGCTGAGGCGAAGCTTTGCCATAACACAACACAACCGAAACTTTGCAAATCGCGAATTTGCAACGAGAGTAGAGGTATGCAATATAACTCTGAAGTACGTAATGAGTGATAATGGACAAAGGAATATTTTCATCCCAAGCGAACGACACGTGATAAATTAAGCGTGCTATACCTGAATAAAATGAGGAATGTGGAAGGTGAAAATCAGATGATCAATATGTCAGGGAGAAAAAGAAAACTTGCGTTTCCTACATGTAAAAAAGAATTCACTTATGAATTTAATTTTCACCGAGATTGCATTTCCAAACTAGAACAACACATGCCAAATACAAGTAAATGTGATGTTATTCCTTTCTGACCAGAACTGCAATTTTTACGTATCTATTTCCGATTTCATCCTTAAAGCATTATTTTCAACACAGATTATCTATAGAAATTATTCCTAGATAATAATTAACACAAATCTGAACTGAAAATTAGGTACTTAAAACAGTATTTTTAGAAATAAATTATATATGCGTTTAAAAGTACAATTAGCTATAAACAACAATACGCAAAAGTGAAGCTGTATATCCGTTGACTTCACATTTAGACTTAGAATATTTGCTTGTGTAATCTTAGTAAGCTAAAATTTTTACTTAATCTTCCAGCAAAAAACGATATTTTATCATAGCCTTCCAGCGAGAAAGCAAAAAGTAAAGTAGAGGTATTTTAAATCTTGAAGAGTTTGTTTATGAACTAAAAGAAAACAAAAAAAAAATGATCCACTATTCTTTTAACGCTAATATTTCTCTATGGCGTTGAATAGATAAAATTTCTCGTTCAGCTAATGGAAAATATAAGAGTGCTCTTGACTTTTTTGTGAATATAATAGGATTATTCTTGGGGCTTCAGCATCTTAGTTATAAATTCGGATTACACTTTACTTTTTTAAAAAAGTAATTAGATGGATTTAAAATGTAAGTGTAAAATTTCTATATTTTATGTTTAAAAACACTTATTATTATATTGTTTGTTTTCTGATTTGTCACAAAAATATGAACTGTAAAATATGCATTTGTCATACCCTGAGAGAACTCTAAGAATAAAGACTGTTATTTTGTAACCTTCATTTAATAATATAAATGATAGTTTATTAAGCAGACATGGCACCTTTTGACCATTTTTTTAATTTAAGGATTTTTACTTGTATCATGTGCATACAAATAACTGTTATTATTAAGCGAAATAATTTTCATATCGAAAAGAAAACATTTCTGTAAGAGAAAATTTTAAAAATCAATTTTTTAAATAAAAACTAATAATTTCAAATTACTCATTTTTATTTATCATTTTTGTCACTACGTTTTTATTTTTAACTTCTAATAATATGCAACTTTAGGAATGAAGCACTTGCTTTGCCAAAATAACAGATGGTTGACGAGAATGTTTTGTCATTTAAACTAGGACAACGGTCAATCTTCATATCGGCCATGTCGTATCCAAGACCAGTGGAGTCAGGTGGCTTTCAATTCAATTACAGATTCGCCTGGGACGATTCATAACCAATCAGTAGTTGAATGGAAAGTCACATGACCCTAGTAGTCTGAAAGATGTCATTGAATGTGTGGGCCAGTACGAAGACTATCCGTCAACTAACACAAAATTAAAAAAGCACATTCTCGTTCATGGGAAGAGTTTTTTGTAATAGCTGTGGGACGACGTTTATTCCTGTTAGGGTTGCCAATTTAACCACTTTGTAGCTATATTTGGTTTTCATATCCGTTCCATAAATATCTTAAAATTGCGTTTTTAGAGATTTTCACCATTTGAAAAGCTCCAGAAAGTTAAAAGAGTAAAATACACATTATATTTTGTGGCAGCAAAAAGTGATACTATTATTTGAATAAAAATTTAAGTGTTAACACAAGACCCGCGGGATGGGGTCATTTTGACCCAAAACCAGATTTGATTCCCTTTTTTCAAAAAGTTACGAACTGAAATTTTTAAAAAATCGTGACTTTTCCTAACTTTATGTTATTAATTATCTGTAAAAAAATTTAAGCTCGTAACTTTTATCCGTTTTTTGTTTTTAATATGTATACCTGATATCACGGGGTGGGTCATTTTGGCCCAAAACTTTCCATGAGTATGGAATCGGAAGTTCAAGTTCAAGAAATGTCATTATCATTCATAAAATGAACGGTAACGACATAATAAATGGTATAATAGCATACCATTATGTCATTTTTATTGCAATGTGAATTTTACAAGTCGGGTCAATTTGACCCATACCACGGTTTTAGGTATACCTATCTCAAGCGACGCGGTTCTAATAAGAATTATAGGAACAATATTTTTGTACTTTTAATGTAATATTAAACTTAATACGAATGTTAAGATTGAACTAATATCATTACTGTTCAAATTTAACATTATTTTTGCATTGCAACCTGAATTCTGCAAGTTGGGTCAATTTGACCCAGCCTGCGGTTTTAGGTATACCTGAAACACCGCGGTTCTAGTGTTAGTTTTAATGAATGATTGTACATATTTAACAAACGAAAAAATCAAACATGATGATTCTGAATGTTTTTTAATAGTATTTCTCAAAGAAGGTTTCATATTATAGCCAGCTGTACGTTTTACGCCTTTCTTATTTTAACTTGTGTATGATTTTTAAAGCAATAGTTATTACTGGGATGAGTTTCTTACTAACACCGCTATAAATCAAGAAAATATGTTCCCTGATAAATACCACGCGCCAAATTGAATTTAAGCAGTTTCTTTTTCATTTGTATAAAACAGCAATTTATCTTCTGAGAAATTATTATTATTTTTTATTACGGAAGAAAAAATAAAAATATTTCATGAAGATTATCTCTACTTTACAGTGATTTTAAGAAAATATACTGGAGATCTTTATAATCTACAGTCTTACTGACTTACAAATCTGGTGTCTAGAAAGGAATACTGAATACTTAGTAAATATTAGAAAGTTACTATTTGTGCAATTATTTAGGTAGATACGGATTTATTCTTTTAGTGCCACTTATTTGGTTAAAATGCAAAGTCTTTTTCGCAAGACTGGTCACAATTTTTAAAACCAAGCATTATTTATTCTTGAAAATAAAATGAAGAAAATATCATATCATTTATTTGAAAACAAGTCTAAGTATGACCATATTTATGCTATTTTATTTAATTAAATAATACAATAATTAATTTATAATTAAAGGGTAATTTTACAAGTAAACTATAACGCTACATTTGATGTTAAAAAGAGTACAAATGCTTTCAATAACAATTATTCACTTTAACTATCAAATAAACAAATTAATACAGAACAAATTATTTCTTAATTTAAAATACGGCAAATAATATTATCAGTCAATAAATAAAAGATTTGGAAGTAGGAATGTAAAATCGATCGATTCAATAGGTTTTTTAATTATAAAAGTCACATAGTATTTCTTTACATCTATAAAAAAGTGTTTAAAATCATTTTTTTAATACATCTTGCGTAATAAAAGAGTTTTTTGACAACAATAATTCATTCCGACAATAAATCATTTTTAGTTATAGGCACATCATTTATTTAACAACGCAATCAAATGTAAAAGCCTGATTAAAAAGTGAAATCGTACACCTAATTTAGCATTCAAAGCATGGATTTTCCAATATGAAAACTTTTCCCCTTGAGGAAAATATTTTCTTTACTACTCTGAAAATATTTTTAACAAAAGCGTGTTCGTTTTTCCTTCGAAAGCATGAACAGAATTTAAATAGCATGCACGGCATTCGTAGTATTTCTGAGGTGGCGTAATGGATATTTATTAATTTTAAAGATAAATGATCGCAAAAGTCTTATGTAGATATATAATATAGTTGAAATACAAGATGGCTTTTTTCAGGCAGAGTAAATTTCAAAAAGAATATATTTATCTATGGGGATTTCATATCCGATATTACAGTACAAGAAATGAGAAATATATATGCAGGATTTACCGCAATTACCTGCGTTTTTTAGAAGCTCTATTGTAAAAAATCTAAGTGGAATATCAAATACGAACAACATATTTAAAATTAAGAAAAAAACCCTGAAAAAACTCAAGCGTTATTTACATACTTCACACGTTTTCTATGTGTGGCCAGACGGCATAGATCAATGCGATAGTCCAGTTTCCGACACACTCTACTGAACATGGTGCTACCAACGTTAGTGACACAAAATGGTATTTTTTCTTTAGAGACTATCATTACCGGAGTAGTATAACTGCATTCCGCTGTTACAATTGTGCATGCTACTACAATTGTGGTTAATGCCGCAATTGGAGGAACATGCAAATGGCGTCTAAGTTTTTCAATAAAATGGAACTCTCCTCTATTTTTTGTGTGATCTACATGGATATCTGAGCACACACTTACCTCACCGTTGTATTGGCTGAACTGCCGAAGGTGGCATACACCTCTTTGCGACGACTACCGTTTACCCCAATTTAACATCATCCGACTTTTTCTTAGGGGAGGCATGTAAAACCCAAGGAAACTGTCACAGTACTCATGTATATTTGTGAACTGCGTAACATGAATGTCATATTACTTACCTACCATTGTTACACAAATTGCGATACTTTTATCTAGCTTATAAATCTATCAAGCTGAAGTGTGAACTGTGTTCGGTTCTATTGTGTAACTGTGTTCGGGCCTATTGTAAGGACATCGGTCTAACGGTCTAGAGTTTTGGGCGGTTTCCTCTAAATGTAACCTAAAATAGCGTGCGAACCCCTAAGATATCTTCCGCCAAAGCCACCCTCCTTAAGTATATAGCTTTCAAGCAGCTTTTTTGCCTTAATACACAATACAATACCATGCATAAAACCATCAGCATATGATCTCATTAACTTCTATTGTGAAAATGATCATAAAATGCAACTTTCACTCCGAGCGGTTAATTATTCATATTTTATGAAGTGCTTTAAAAACGTGTGAATCGAGAGACAGAGGAATTTAACTTGGTCTTCTCTCACAGAAAACGATCACTGAGGGTTTAATTGCTCTGTTGGAATATCTCATTCTGCAAAAGTCATTAAGCGGCTAATGAGTAGGATTAACTCATTGACTCACAGCATTTTGCTTTTCTGGTATTTTTCTACCATATCTGAATTTCTGTTTAAAATTGTTTCCCATATCCGCTGCTAAATAATTATGGTTTCCTTGTAACGTATCTCTGTGTATGATGTGAAAGTATGGTGTTCTATAAAACATTTTTACTGTAAAAAACATTGTTTCAAGGAGGCTTTTCAATTCCTATTCATCGTAATACAGAGTTTATGATCTGGCAAACTTTTGAGTTTTCAGAAAAAATTGCGTTAAAAGTTTAGCAAAAAATGTCAAATTTCAAACCCGTTTCTTAAGCATTTTCTATTGTAACAGTAATTTGTATTCAAACTGTGTTTCTTCGGATGTGTTAACTTAGAATAAAAATACACATAAATAATATCAACTGCTTCCTCAATTAAATCTTATTTGAGAACAAAAAGCATGCATAAAAGAATAAAGTTTGCACTAATTTTAAGTTTTCACTAAGTTACTTTTATTAATATTATTCGAAAGTTACAGAAATGTGTCAGTGTGTGTGTAAATGTTAAAATTATAAGTAAATTACCTATTTTATTTGATAATTTGCTTCTAAAATCATGTCAGTCAAAGAAACAAAAATACTATGAAAAAGTTATAAATCATTTATTCACTAGAATATAAAAGTAGCATATATACTATTTCCGATGCATCACACAGTGTCTCTGTATTAAGAATAATAGTTTGAAAAATTTAGGTTAGACTTTTTAAACTTTCTTTCTAATCCCAAAGGTTTGAAATTCTCAAACGAAAAGTTTAATAGTTTTTGCTTTAAATCGATTGAATATTCTGAAAGGCCTCTTTACTCTATATTCAGTAGATAAAAATGACAAAGACTTTCAGCATTTCCGCTTTTTCAAGCATTTAGAAAATGATTTCATATTCAACTTTTTATTAACATGAAAAGAAAATAACTTTTTATGTTTCTGTAGATTTTTACCCAACGACAAAAAGGGAAGTAATTTTGAATTTTCTCAAGACTCTTTATGCCATTACCATTTTAGTAAGATGTGCATCGTTTAAATGGAATAGTAAATTTTAGAAAGTAAAAATTGTGAAAATTCAATAGCGGTAAAAAATAGTGTTTGTAAATTTTTCACGAATGAACGTTGTAATACAAAAAATTCTTTTGATGTTATAATTATAAATAATCTGAATAACCATATGACACATTACTTAAGTATTTAAAAGTTTGACCGAAATGTGAGTGACTTAAATGAATTATTACTCCCTACAATAGCGGTTCAAAATTTCTTTATACACACTGCAAAAAAATCTGTCAAATTTACGGTAAAAAACTAACAGCCAGTTTATTTCGTATGTTTTACAGAAGTCTTCCGTAAATTTTATATATTCTGAGTTTATTTTACAGAAATTGTCCGTGTACGGGAGAAGTTACAGAAGACTTCTGCAAAATATACGGAAATAAACAGGCGTCTTGGCTGACGTATTTTTTCTGTGAGTTTGACCACCACCTCCTAGATAAAGAAAGCCTGAGAACAGAAACTTTTACGTCATCACTAGGTCCACTAAAATGACGTCATCACACATTTATTTTCAAAAAGTAAAATTATTCAAAGTTTGTGGTAAATTTACTCCAGTATAAAACATTTTAATGATTTAAGATAGAAAATTTAATTTTACGACAAATGGGAAATTTTAACTATCACTAATTATATAATATGGTATAGAAATAGATCATAATAAATAATTTTTTATCAGAAAGGTATTTTATTTTTTATCTTTAACTAAAGATATGTTGTGAAATTTGTGTCATTCACGAAAAATTTGAAATAGTTTTACTTCGTGAAAGGAAAAATGTGATGACGTCATCTTAGAAGACCTAGTGATGACGTAAAAGATTCTGTTCTCAGGCCTTCTATGTCTAGGAGTTGGTGGTTTGACAGACTTTTTTTTGCGGTGCACTAGTACATCGTTATTTCGGTACTCGCAGGACCACAAAAAGTGTCATCATATGAGGAGTGTTGCGATAACTGGAGCTGTATCAACACAAAATTAGCCATTTGCATAAACCTGGAAATTTTGAAGAATTGAAATAACCGAAGTAACCTGAAAACTGGGTGTCGCTTTAACGAGGTATGTTTGTATATACTTCCGCCTCCCCTGAAAACTACAGTATCTTTCATTATAATTGAAATTTAAAACTACTTATGTTGTTTAGTATAATTTGCTGAGCAAAAGATGATTTAGAACTTACAAATAAATCTACAGATAGAAAAAATATTTTTGTATTTTCGTTGAGTTATTACACTTAATATTCAGAAATCTTCTAAATTCATTATAGGAAATTGAATATATATATATATATATATTCAATTTCCTATAATGAATATATATATATATATATATATATATATATATATATATATATATATATATATATATTATATATATATATATATATATATATATATATATATATATATATATATATATATATATATATATATATATATATATATATATATATATATATATATATATATATATATGTATATGTATGTATGTATATATATAATACCAAAAGGTAATTATGGTAAATGGGATGTTAATTTTTGGAACAACGTTTGAGCTCTTGCTCTGCGGGATGGAATAAAAGGTAAATTATAAATCAGTGGTACTTTAAGAAAACCAATGCGATCACTCCTCGGATAGCTGTCAGTCGACAGTTTGTAGGTAGCTACGATGCCTGTTCATAGAAAGACCGCTCATTTACAGGCTTTCAGACTATGATATAGGTCTTCCTAATGCCAGTTTCTCTTATACTCATCATTCGGAACAAACTGGAAGAGTGACATCAGAAGTGGTACGATGGTGAAGAGATAAAATTTGCCTCAAAGAAAGTCATGGAATAGTGTTCTCAAACGAACTAATGAACACACCGATTAGTTCATCGGAAGGACAGCGTAGTCAAGCAATCTTCTTCCGAAATTAGAGCTTCTGTTGTACCCGAGGTCATTGACAGAAGAATTTTCAATTGTGTAATGGAAGCCAGATCAGACTTATGTAAACCTCTGGCATGTGTGTGTATCTCTGACTGCGAGATGCAGTTTTCAACAGCATCAGTGATGTCACGAACATCTCTAACAGACAGGTTATATTCAGTGGGATAGTAAGAGGTTAAAAATGAAAAGACACATTTTTATTAACACATGTATAAAGAAAATAAAACTGAGCATATATTCAAGAGGTGCAAAAGTTTCACCGCTCTTCAACTCGTAGAAGTTCATTTCTCCACAAAGGCAGAAAATAAGAGACCCTGATATTGTACAAGTTATACTTTTAGGAGCACGCGTATATCCATTTCTGTTATTTCCAATACTCCAATCATTGTCAAAGAAGTTTCTATTACATTGAGATATATTAAGTCTGCCGATCCCCAAGTAATGACCTCGTAAACGCTGTATATTGTGCCGGATAGAGGATCTGAACCAAAGGAATACGGTGAACTTAAAGGGCAGACACGTATTTCACTAACAAGTATTCTATTTAACCATTTCACTCTCAATCCGCCCGTACCGGCTTTAGATGCACGCTCCCAGTTCCGGCCTTACGCCAGGACGAAGCTTCGTCCCCCCTCCGTGCTTTGCAACATCCATTTAAGAGTGTCAAGTGTGAAAAACCCCTTTCTCGTGTTTGCTATTGTAACCCCCTTCCCCCTTTGGGTGAAAAGCTGCATTTACGAACGGGTGCTTTTGAAATGCTTCGGGAAGGCACGCCCACGGATTCTTTGCAAGCATTGGATTTTGAGCAAGCATTCCAAATCAAAGCTTGGGAGCGAAAGGGTCAATACTTTGAAAAAGGACAATTTCCAAAAGATTAAACTTCCATAGTGAAATCTAAAGTTTTAGCTAGAGATCAATCTGGATTTTAACAATTACGGTCAAATAGCCAGAACATCACACTCCTTAGCCAGTTACTGAAAGATGCACTGTATAAAAACTGTTATTTGCTGTATTTGTGGGGCTAAAATAGGGTTAGGACTAAGTTAATAGGATTAGTTTTTTTTTAATGCTCTCCAAAATTGGCAGCCATTACGTATGTTTCGATGGTTTAAAGTTTTAATCGGCCAATGATTTCGTATGGTCCGATATGTAAAACACTTTTCTCGATAAACGTTTCTGAAGACTGAACTTCCTCAGGAAGCTGTTACCCCATGTATGCTATTTAATGTCTATATAAATGATCTCAACGTAGAAATACAAATAATTGATCTAGGCAAATGCTGTCTTCTGTACGGAAACGATTTGGTCATCTGGGTAGGAACACCTAAATATTATTTTAAGGCGTCTTCTCACTTTAGGCACCTCGAAAATAGGCTATTTTCGCGATTTTTTTCGAGGATTTTTGCAAACAATTATGGGATAAAATGGATCCTATATAATAAACACATCTTTCAAGTACAAGATTTTTTTTTTTTGAACAATTATTATAATAAAACAGTAGCATCGAAAAACCCGTGTAGAAATGTAATGTTCGTGGCTTGTTGATGGTATCTCCGAGACAGGTCATCTGAAACAAAAAAATAAAACAGTTTTAGATTCAGTATGTCAGTGGCTATAGCGCATATCATCAGATTTTTGATATTCGCGAAAATAACAAAATGGCGCACGTTTTTCGAAAAAGTAAAAAAAAAACGCGTTTTTTTGCAGTTTTTTGTAAAAAAAAATACTTCAAATCAAAATTTCAAAAATCTGATGATATGCGCTATAGCCATAACTATGAAGAATATGTCATTCAAATTTCATGACAATCGGCCGGATAGTTTCCGAAATTTCATCAACAAGGCACTGAAAAACCTTGTTTTGAGATAAACGCGTTTAAAGTTTTGGTTGCAGAAAAATCATGAAAAAACCTTACCTCGGGTTAATCAGCGATGCCTGCTCCATACAATGGACCTTCCGATTCTTCGTAGAAGTTGTGCTCGTCCAAAATAGCTTCCCTTCGTCTCGACCTAGTCTCTTTTGAAGCGTTAGAGCTGCGGCGGTTCCCTACGCGTACGCGATCACTGTCGCGTTTCTCGGCGTATTGAGCGGCGATAGGGCCAAGTTTGACACCCATCACCTCCAAAATTTTTAAAACAGGTTGTAGCCCTTCGTTATAAATGCATGCTGCTGTTTGACAAGCAATTTCCACGGTTTTTCTTCCCGTAAAAACGTGTTTCGGTGCCATTGCCCAGACACAGCTGTTGAAACACTCGTTGTTATTTTGGGTATTTCCTCCGATCTTTATGAAATTTTGATATAACATTTTTGATGATATGTACTTTCAAAATTAAAAAAAAATCGATTTTTTTTAATTTTCAAAGTGAGAAGACGCTTTAACCCGTAAGCACGCGCGTCTACTTTTGTAACGTAAGCAGTCGCATGGGGTAAATCTTACCCCATTTTGTCTTCTTTATATTTTTGACTAAAAACGTTTTAAAAACAAATTTGTGGACTTATAACATAAAATACATCAGTTCTGTTACGTTTCATGGGAAGAAATCGTGCTTTTTATATTTATTTAGAGATTTTCTGGCAGTTTCTTTAAATACCATGCTTTCTGAGAAGAAAATCGCATATGATATGCTTTATACCTAAAAACACTAATTACTTTATTAATATGATATTAATTTCATTTAATAGCCTTTTGTCAATACATACCAGTAGTGTAACGTCAATTTATAGTTAATTTACATTTATTTTATACTTAGTTTACGTTAACAACGTAATAAAACGTTGTTAGTCGCACGGGAGTATTTAATCCCAAAGTGGAATTTTCTTCCCTTCCGGATAACAAAGAAACGAAATTCCTTCACCCACCCCAACTAGACCTTGACTTTGAAAGGTAGAAGACGGGGCAAACTTGTTCTCAAAAAATTTCTCCCATTTTACGAAGAAAAAAAGTCGCTGGGTGAAATTTACCCCAGCGCGCCTGCTTACGGGTTAAGACAGAATCAGAACTAAATTTCATACCAAACCTTTAAAGTAATGGAATCCATGCTGTTAATATGGAATGTAACTTGAGTAAAAGGATATACCACACGTTCTCTCTTACTCATCAAACAATCGAAATAAATGCGCCCTAAGACAGTTCTCCTGTTTTTCGAAATGACAGCTTTTCTTATTACCCTTAAAATCATAAATTGACATGCGAAAAACACACTAAAGTGAATTTGGCGAGTGCAACTAAAAAGTTAAACTTTATAAAAGAATTGCTTGTTTCAACTGGAGATGTTCTAGAACAGCCAATGATGTGACATGTAATACTTTAGCCTTGCCTATCTTAATTTACTTTTGCGAACCTCTTGTGGCATCATCAATACAAGAAATAAATATCCTGAAAAGATCATACAACCATGTGCTCCGTTATACCAACCCCAAACTATGAACTCTCAATATCTACCGGACATGTGTTTTTGAAATCGATTGTTCAAGAAAGGATATTGATACTTTGTGAACAAATCTTAACATTTCAAATTATTTATCCCTGTGAAGCAATTCTCTTTTTTTATGTATGTATCCATGTTTTAATCCAGAATGGTTTCCTATAGACAGCCATTGCAGCAATAGACGAACTGGACCTAATTTTTGAGCCCGAATATCGCATAACATCACTTTACAAAAAGGGAAGGAGAAAACATCCTGTTCGAGCTAACTGTCATAAGAAGTTCTATAACAGGAAAAAATAATTACTGAATACTTCAAGCTGTCAACTTTGTCAACTGAGAAAGCAAGTGGTTGAGAATATTTATGGATGATTTTGCCATCTATATTCTTATATTAATAAAAAAAAATGTTTTACTAGATTAATGATTGCTTACCTAAGAAATATTTCGTACAGCAGAACTTCATTTAGATTGGACTATCACTGGGGATTAGATTAAGATATCACCCTTCAATCTTTCTCCAAACGTTCTTTTAAAGGAAAAGCTCAATTGAGACAAAAAAAGATAAAATAAATAATAATAATAATAAATAAAATTAAAATAAAATTAAAATAAGTAAAATAAAAATTTTATATTTTTAATGTTATTTACTTGGTGTGGAAGATTAAATATCATCCATGAGCTCTATGCTTTTTAGTTATTCAAATTATATTTATCTCAGTTTCTTTTTTATCATTTATTTATCACTCGTGAATTTAATCGAACAGAAAAAAAAAAAAGAATTTCCTTACTATTTTCAAGCCATAAGATTTTAAGTGTGCTTTTCACACACTGTGTTCAGTATGCTACTATATTCCATTTTTACAGAAATTTTCTTTCATTCACGTTTAGAAACAACATTTAAAAAAAAACCTCACTGATTCTTTTTCTTTTTAAGCTCGCTTTTTCATCATAATGCGAAAAAGAACTAAGTGAATCAACTGTGAAGTATAAGTTTATGCGTCAATTCAAAAAGAAAAAAAATTAAAGAAAAATATCAATATCTAATGGAATAAAAAAGAGTAACGCATTGTCTTGATTTGGCAGCAGGATACGAACAGATATGCCATAGCTATTACTTCAGAATTATGTTTACTGAACTGTGTTTAAAAAGTATATAAATAAACATGTTACCAAAAAAACCCTCTTTTTTAAAACTTTTTGGAATTCAAATAATTTTCCTAAAATATTTATTTACTCAGTGATATCTTTTTTTTTTCCCCTGAAAGAAAAATGTAGTTCTTATTGACTAGTTATTTATTTACTGACTTACTTTGAAGAAAATCAACTTTTTCTTCAAAGCAAAGTTGATTTTCTACTTGAGGATAAACTTATTAAAAGCTGGTTAAAATATTCTTAATATGCTAATGTATGAAATAAAATTGAAATATGTAGGTATTGATACAGTTTCGAAATTTAAAGACATTAAAAAAGTTAATAAACAGAGTAATTATGTATACTGTTATAAAGCTTATGCGTAATTTGAAATGGATTTAGAAATCTTGTAGATAAATAGGGGAAGATGTTCCAAAAGGATGCTAGCTGGCAAAACGATCCACATATGTTTTTTTTTTATATATATCGCGCTATCTACCGGGTAACACATTAACTAATTGCACCAAGTGATGAAGAAGCATTAGCAGTATTCAAGCGGTCACATTATTACGCGTCCGAATAGAGTTCTTCGACAAATTGGGTTTCATAACATCTGTTATAAGGCAAGTTCTACCTTTCCTATTTATTTTGATGTACATTATTTCATATACAGAGATATGACTTTTTACTGAATGGAGTATGTTTGGGGATGGGAATTACACTTGCTAAGTTTGTTATGTTTCTCGGCATTATCCAGTAAAATTGGCCTAAAGTGGGCAGCCATACTGCCGAGTAAAATGGTCCATCGATTGAAGAAACTCCAGTACCGGGTCTTATCAATCATGGTAGCAATTAAACCGTTTTCAAAGTACGTGAATCGTCATTACATTATTTAATTTATTTCTGCGTTTATTGCAGGCCATAAATTTTGAATTATAATTTTTACGTATTCCATTTTATTGTTTGTGAGACTTTTTCATTTTAAAATTTTCCCGAAATAAATTATGCATACAGTATGATTGTAAAACTTATTTTATTTCATTATATAGCGACATAATTACTTTTACATTTTTTATTTTGCCGATAAAAAAATGCAATTATTTTCAAATGAAGGATCATTTTTCTCTTCGATTGACGTTAAAATAATCCTCCAGACACTTTCTAATAATTCAATTTTTTTTCATTACTTAATGTGTGTTAAAAATATTACTAAAATATGTTTATAATGCAAAATATTGGGTAAAATATGATGGCAAAGGACAACATTTTATTTGTACATTTAAGTTATTTTATACAAGATTTCCCCTTAAGGGGATCATTCTGTGCCACCTTCCCTTTTATATTGGAACTTCATCTGAACAATTTCCATTTTTTTTAGTCCAGAATGTGAAAAAAAAAAGTTCAGTTCATTGTAAATCAAATGAGCATTAGTGCGTTTATATTTAGAAAAACAACGATGATAAAGTAGTTAATCCATACGCTACATGCAAAAATACATCACGTGCCAGCTATGTGTACCAGCTTAAACGAATACAAATTAAGAAATTCTTTTAAAAATGTATGCACACTTTTCTCTTAAAAGTTAATATGCGTACCTAGTCCAAATGAATTCAGGAATCCTTGCCTGACTGGCTGGAACTGAAAATTTACAATCAGATAAGGACAAACAAAATCCACCTAAGTAGAGCATTGTAAAATCACAGTTTGATATGTATATTAGTCTCTTCTCTCGCTCAAGTCCTACGCTTTCTTCAGGAACAAGCACATTACACTCAACGTTAAATTTCAAAGTTTTAAATTGTAGGATTATGGGAGAGTTAAAGGGATGAATTTCTTTATTGTCAGACAAACCACCCCTCCCGTTAATTTGCGTCGGGCCTTTCATCGTCTCCGTCACAAAATCGAAATTACAGTATCAATATGCATAATTTTCCCCTTACAATAACATTTTATAGTATATCCTAACTATTGGCAGTTTAATAAATAAAATCTACAGATGTATAATGATAAACAAGATTATGAATACCGTGAAAAACAAAATATATTTGGAGAGAAGTTACATAAAAATTTATGTATTTAAAACACTAAATTCATTCTTTCAGCACATCAACATCGACGGTGATTCAGTTTTTGGTGTTCAATTTATAAATAAAATAATTCATACTGCATGTCACATTATTTTTATTTTTTTGCGTGATAACAGATAATTAATTATAATTTTAGTTAAATATTAGAAATTCAATAAGTGTATTTATGTATTTGAAATGTGTAGAAAACAAAAATCCGTTCTTCAACATTTACGTCATCTCCCTTAATATTTTAGAAGACAAAAGGAATTGAAGAAAAATCACTGATATTCATCTATATCAGTGAATTAATAAATATAAAATTATGTTAAAATCATTGAACGTTCTTACGGTTTATAATAATGTAAAGTGACATTTTTATTTTAAATCTAATTCTTGATTATTCATTTAAAATTTCACGTTTTAGGAAAATGTAATTAATAGTATTTTAACGGAATCATGCAAATATAATGTTCAATAAAGTACGCATCTAAATTTAGATTCGGGGAAAGATTATCAACAGTTATTTTGAAAAAAACATATTCTAGCATTTAAATACATCGGCTTTAATTAATTGGAATTGCATATGCGGAAAACCAAACACATAGCTAAGTATTTTTGAATTAAAACGTTTCATTTGAATTGAACATTATAGTAACAGAATTATTAAAGAGTGATTTTAAAGATTAAAAAATTCCTTATTATGTTTTATCCTTATCCCTTTTTATAAAAACAAACCATTTCTCAAATAACATAAATTGTAAACACTAACTTTATCCAATATCTAAGATTAAACTCACTTTTATTTATACTTTTACGCCTCTTAAAAAGAAAGTTTACGCGAGGCATTTCAACATATCCACTTTTCATTGCGAATGTTAGAGCATGTAAAGCCTTTTACAAATCCTACTTTTCTTAATCTGTACGTCTTTTACTTTTTTTCTTTTTTTCTAAAATGTTCAAAAGAAACAATTAGAGAACGGAGTCTTTGTCTAATCTTTCTTTTCCAGCTGTCTTACCTCATTTTTATCCTTTTCTCGGAATCTCGAGTTTTATTTGCCTCTTTTTTATATGTTGCCCGTCGTTGGAAGTTTTGAAATGTATTTTTATTTTTTGGGGACATGTGAAACAGAGAAAAACAAAGCATTCATTTTTTACAGAATTTAATCATTTCAAAAGTATGTTTCCGTTTTGCAATGAAAAGCACGTGTTTTCGCATGATTGTTTCACATATTTTTCAAAAATTTTCTGTTAAAATTAAGTGATTAAAAAAATAAAATAATCAAAATATCACGGAATATGATACGAGCAATGATGTGGGGTGGGTAAATATCCACTGGGTAGGTCAATATTTTTTGGGTATTTACCCAAGGCCTGGGTATTTTCAATTTAGAACGGAATAACTGTTCTTAACACCATTTATGATTAATACCAATTAGATGTCTATTATTGCTCCTTTTTTAATACAAAGTTTTTAATTTTAATTTGACTTCATTATGAGTATTTTTGTAGTGTTTTTTTTATTATTATTAAGCGTTTGCTTATTTGGCATAAAATACTTTATCAGTCATACCGCTTTTTTTTTACTAACTTTAATATTGAAGGATGTTTTATGGTAGTCCTTAAATTGTTTTGTGCAAATGACAGCTTTTGCAATATTTTTAATGTGCTATATTGATTAATATACCTCATAGCTTATTTTAAGTTTACTATTATATCCCAGAGCTTATTTTAGGTTTATTATTTTTTAAACTGTGATAGTTTATTATGGTTTGTTATTGAAGGGGAGAGGGGATTAAAGGCATCTTATGATTGATTTAATGATCACTAAAATAAAAATTACATGCAAATAGTTACACAACTAGTAGTTATAAGTAATAGGATTAAAAACATATTTTTTACGGTAAATTTAAACTTTTGTGAATATTTCAGATTGATGAACAAAATATTTCTATTAAAAAAAATAATGAAACCAATTTTTTTAGAATAAAATTTCCATTTAACGAATTTTTCAGAATTACAAATTTGATTTTCGGTCTCCCGAGATCAGATTCGTAATTCAGATTTTAATTTTATAGGCTATATTTAATCATGTATTTTATTCAACATGTATCATATAGCTTCTTTTTATAATTATATTTTAAAGTTATATGAAATTAAAAAGTTGCAAAGGGTACCTAAGTTTTCCTCTTTTTTCCTCTTTGTTTCTTTATTTGCTTTATACTTAATATATATATATATACATGTGAGTGTGTGTGTGTGTGTGTGTGCGAATATCCTTACCCACCAATAGAAGCTTCTTTTTAAACAATGTTGTTAATTCAAAAATAAATACCCAGGTAAATACCCATTTTGGGTATATACCCGGGTATTTACCCTTGAAAATAAATACCCGGGTATTTTACATCACTGGATAAGAGTTAGGCAGTTGCTTTCTGTAATTTTTACTTCATGAAGTTTACAAAAATTAATCGAAATAACTTATCCATGTTTTGTAAATTCTTGTAAAATGAATAAATCAAATCGTTTCCTCCTCTAATACGGTTTAGGGCACGTTTAACATAAAGTACAACGGTATATTTCCCTGTTTAAGGAAGTGAACCTTAATATTTGTTTATATGCCACATAAATAAATATTAAGTTTTATTTCCTGTACTGGCTAGGTTACCATCTACTGTACCAGGTCATTTAGAAACTATTTCATAAAAAACCGTGATAAATTTGGTGCAAGTGAGTTTGGAAAATCAGTAATAGAATGATCGCTTAATAAAACGACGAAAACTGAAAGCTTGAAATTAGGCTCGTAATAAATTTTATTTTACATTTGAAATCATTCTCTCAATGTGTATATAGTGACTCCAACTGGAGGGCAAAGTATTTATAGAATGAGTAGCGGATCAGACAGGCGCTGTCCTGTACACACGTCTTAAATACGAAAATTTCAGGCTGTAGCAATCTGGACCCTCCCTCCTTTAACCCTCCCACTCTCACCAAGGTGGTGATAACTATAGATATTCAGTTACATTGACTATTTTTTTTTTTTTTTGTGGTAACAGAAATTTAAAAATGGCGATTTGGAGCAACATGTAAGTACAGCATTCCATTACTTATTTATTTATTTTGGGTTCCCAATTAAAGTACTTTTAATAACACTGGTTGACAAGGTTTTTTTCACATGAAATCTGAATAGTGAATCTAGTGCATTTTTCATCCTGAATTCAGATATGTAGTCAGAATTTTCCTATCAGGCATAGTTTTTCTGTGAAAGATACTTTTCAAAATCTGATTTTAGTGTTTTCTTTGACCTGTCATAGGAACCGTTACTTCATATGTAGCGATTTTACCCACGTTGTATTTAAGGAAATTATTTGTAATATCATGCTGAAGCACCATAAAACAAGACTGTGAAGGTTCATTCATGTTTGGATATGCTCAGACCTGTTACTCTGGCATTGTGATGTGGCAGTATTGAGCTGACTCAAAATGATTCAGATGGAAATCAAAATAATCCTACATATGAAGCCAGTAGCTGTTCCTCCGAACCCTACTTTCCCAATCAGCAAGATCTTAATGGCCTGATTCGGTATTTAAATCTGTCAAAACAGCAAGCTGAAGTTTTAACTTCCAGACTCAAATGGAGGAATCTACTCAAAGAAAAAGAATATGTAGCAATCCCATAGTGTTTCAAAATACTTCGTCTGTGAAGAAAATGGTATTGTGTTGGAAACTCATGGGCATCAACACCGGCCAGATGAGTGGCTCTTGTTCAGACTCCTCTAAAGTTAGTTTGAAGGCTGTGCTGCTAGATATTGTCAATGAACTTCCATAAATATCTGTAGCGCAAGCGCTGATATGAAAGAGACACATGAAAATATGAAACTTGTTTTTAGAAAAATACAATATGAAAAATATGAATGGAATATCTGTGGTGATTTAAAGGTCATTGCTTTATTGCTTGGTTTGCAACTTCAGTTCACCAAATTTTGCTGTTTTTTGTGCGAATGGGGCATCGTAGATAAGAAGTCTCACTTGGAAAATCATGACCCAAAAGTGACTCTCTTATACCTGGCCAGGAAAATGTGTCATATGTCCCTTTATTGAATCCTGAAAAAATATTTTTACCTTAATAGCATATTAAGTTAAGAGTAATGAAAAATTTCGTCAAAGCTATGGATAAACATTCTGATGGATTCTTGTACTTGAAATCGAAATGTCCCAAAATCAGTGATGCTAAACTGACAGAAGGAATTTTATAGGACCACAAATCCGGTCATTAATGGCTGATGAACATTTTGAAGTACTGTTAAATCCACTGCAGAAAGCAGCCTGCCAGTCTTTCAAAAGTTTAACCAGCAACTTTCTTGGAAACTATAAAGCGGAAAAGTATCGAGACATAGTGGCTGATATTCTGCATTCTTATAAAGCTATGGGATGCAACATGTCTTTAAAAATTCATTTGTTGGACTCTCACTTATCTCTCACGATCTTGGAGCTGTCAGCAATGAACACCGTGAGCAGTTCCATCAGGAAATTGCTACAATGGAGAAGAGGTACCAATGCAAGTTTAGTTCCAATATGCTGGCTGAGAACTGTTGGACCAAGAAGAGAGACATTCCAGAAGCAGATTATTCCCGAAAATCACTATCTACCACTTTCTAGGTCGGTCAGAATGAGTAATTATAATTTTGAGTTAGATAGCTAGTTACGGATTTTTTAGAATATTACAAAAAATTCAAATGAATATCACACAAAACTCCTGTCCGATGGGAAAATACTAAAATGATATTTGAATTCAGCACGAAAAATACTTTTAGAGTCTGTTATTTTAATTCTTGTGAAAGAAAAAAAGTTCATTTTTGTAGACTAGTGTAATTAAGTATCTTCAATTTCTTAACTGTTGCGTTCATCGTTAATTTCTTAACTTTCGTTTTCATACAGTTCTTTTAGGAGCGTTGAAACTTCTGCATAACTCCATAGAGACCCATGACTTCAAAGCTCGCCAACATCCGGCAAATTTTTAGGTTGGCGAGAGTGTGGGCGTTAAAATAGGAATCAACTCCTTCTTCTACCTTGAAACACATCTTTTAAAATCGAAATCTATCTAAAAATCGTCTACTGAAACTGTTTTACATTCTTTTCCAAGCATATTACAACTATATTTCCTCATTTTAAGTACTGTTTGGAATGGGCATCATAATCCACGAGTGTGCCGTGTTTGTAGGTAGGTATACCAATAATGGATGGAAAAAGTGGTGCTATCAGACAGCTTGAAGTGCATCTCAGACGACCCCTGAAGTGAGTTGTCTATTTATTAGTTTTGTTGAATTACCTTTTCGCCATCGTTATTTGGATGGTGAAACAACTGGCCCAAGATCATTTAGTGGACCAATTGGGCAGAGCATTATTGGTTTGTGAAAAGGTTTCAGTGATAAAATTTCAATTAATTTATTGTGAAATTCCAGAAGTGCACAGACAACTAATGAGCAAGGACCAAAGATATTTTTTGACGTAAGTCAATCAATTAAAAGTGGAAACTTTCCAAATGATTTATCAAAGGGTGACCACGGCCCAATTTCAGACGCCATATGGCTCACTTTTGCAAATAGAGTCCTTCGACTTTACGTGAGCGTGTAAAACTTATCAGATTCCTTAAAAGCTATAGTGGCATCTATTTTAAAATCTTACATGCCAGTTTGGCTTGAAATAAAATGCAGTACGTACATTACAGACGGGCCTGTTCATCTGTACAGAGCAATATAAATATCTCGATACTTAGTCTGAAGAAAGTGGTAGTCAGTGTAATTGAACGAAACTCATTCTTTGCTCACCCAGAAAAACTACTCGTGGCAATGGTATTTGATAAGAGAAGGCATATAAGAGAGCTAGGGCTAAAGAAGAGTGTGAAAAGCCAGGCACTGTTTCAAAAGGTAAATCCATCAGAACTTTATCACTTCTACTTTAAACTTCGATGCGGCAGACTATGCAGAAGTAATAGATTGGAATGTAGCAAAATTATCACCTCCACCTCTTCTTCTGAGAATAACCAATGAAGAGAAGATATACATTCCTTCGTTCATTGAAGTGATATTCCAGATTGGAATGTTAAAAAATTTCCCTGCAACACGCAAGCTGTCGAGCGTCGAATCAAATTGGTAACGATATCATCGCTTAAGCTATGTGGGCCCCAATCAAGAGATGGATTCATCAGGGCAACACTAAAATCAAGATAAATGATACAAGATTTAACACGATATCGCAGTACAAAGTTGCGACTAAAAGCCAGACTTAAGCAGATAAATAATATATTATATATTTAAGTAATGTAAATGGCAAACACCCTCATTGGTTGGATGGAGGGAAGGGTGTGGGTGGAATTCAAGATTCAGCCACCTCCCCGTGGTGAGTTCTGGGTTGATTAACCTTTTCGCGCCGACTGTCACGTATACGTGCCAGTAAGAAACGCACTCAGTTCCCGGCCGACACGCTGGCGTGCCAGAGCGTTTCCTCGTTCACCCCCGGCCGTCAAACAGTTGTGCCAGTGTCCTGGAACGTTTTAAAAACTATAACTTTTGGCACAAGATGGCATTGTATGTGCATGCGGTTACAGATACATGTAGATTTGACCTTCTACTCAGAATGGGAGTAGCATGACTCACATACACGTGGTTTTTGATAATATAAACGTAAGTTGAAAGGAATATTTCTGAATGGTATACTTTATGACGGCTCTATAAATTCGTACGTGGTATTTCTTTATAGTAAGCAGGGAGTTTTATTTTCGCTACAGCGTTGGGTATTACGGTTTGCAGTCCAGTTTTTAGTGGATAATTAGATCTAGTAGACGTGGATTTTTTCTCATTTTACAGTTAGAATGTCGAAGCTTCGAAAGTGTTAGAGCTTAAAATAGCAGAAATGGCGCAAAGTATTTGAAATTATGAGATATTGATTCTGAAGCAGATTCGGATGGTAGTGATAGTGACACTATAATATATTCTGATGTTCTGTTCATGGATTTAGGCTTAATCGCGAAAAACTCTCCGGCCCTGGACAAACATTTGCGAAGGAGACTGCCGGCCTCAGCGATAAGCGCGCGTTTGCGCTTCCCGTCGCAAAAGGGTTAAATATTATCAAATATCTAAGTAAGCAGTGAGCTGCCCAATTTATATACAAATGCTAACATTGGAACGCAAAGTGACCTGAGAGGATTAGTTTCTTGATACGTCAAAATCACTCAAAACTGAATTTTTCCCGATTTTTATTGAGCTTGCTCGATCGGAAGTTAATCTCTAAACGCAATTTTTTTTTCATTATTATTATTAAACAGTACCATCAGCCAATATTTTCTGTATAGCGATTAAAAATATGGATGACTAATTTTTTTTTTAAATTCAGAAAAAATCCGGAAATTTTCAATTTTTTAAGACGGTTTGCGCGATCAGAAGATAAAGTCATTTGAATAATTTTTTTTTGTTTTCTTCTATTCACCAATCGCAACTTTTCCGTACTATAGCGAGTCGAAAATGTCAACTTGACTTTTTTCGCTCCACCCTATTCCACATGGAAACTGCCACCCACTGGACACTTGTTGAACAAAAAATTTTTAAAAATATTTTTGAGCGCATTTTGTGTACAGTCTATTTGTCAAATTTGATGGCAAACGGCGCTCCCGTTTCAGCTGTCGAATGCTTTTTACAGGGGAAGTTAAATTATAACCGTCTGTATATTAACTACAGTGTAAGCCTCATCTGAGAACATGCAGAATATGTTACAGCAGTAGTTTAAATTTATTAATGTTAAGAATTTGGTTAGTTAGATGCGAGAAGTATACTGCGAATTTCAGATATATGAAACGGACGAATGTCTTGCAGATTTTGACGGCAAGGAAGATAGACTTATAGCATAGGTGCCAACTCGTCCGGTTTTTCAGGAAGATTTTTCACCACTATCTTCAAACAGTTTTCTCTCGATTCTAAAAAAAAATGTAAAGGCCGCTGTCGCCGCTGGCACTGTCAAAGCTTGTAGGCCAATCTCGTCCTAAATCGTGGGGATTTGAGTTTCGACTAAGGTGCCCGCAGATTCGAAAAATTCCGAGGAACCCGCTAAGCTGACTTAAATTTCGAAAATCGAATTATTTTAGAAGATACTAATAAAAAACCGAAAAAATAAACATAATGGTTGCCAGATTTTGCATAAAATCATTCTTTCCTTTGCAACAAAGCGTTTCCAAGTATCTAGAATCGCGTGAAATTTACAAACATGAGTTAGAATTACGCCCATTTTACGCCAAAATAAAAACTTTATGAAATAACTAACTCAAAATGTGTTACACAAAGTTGACAAGTTTCAAATAGTAAGTTCGCTTAGACAACAGGAGATTAGAATTAGCGATTATTCGTTTTTCCAAAACAGAATAACTAATATCTTGAAAATGAAAAATAATTAAAATGCAGATTATTTTAAAGCCAGTTCGGTCCAGCTGGATTATTTGCTACCAGTAGAAATATTTGGCGGCGTTAACTATGCCATTATAGCAGTTATAGTACACTTTGGATATTTGCTAGCGCGACGAGATGGTATAATTCGTGGTGCTAAGTACGCCAATCTGCAAACGATTATGTAAATGAAAATATGGATAAAGGTTTTCCGGGAACCTTAAATGAACAGTAATTATAGGTTGTGAGCATGTGTAAATCGCCAAATAATGAAAAGTCGCCATAGGTGGCAAGCTATCCTATCAGTTCCGTAGCTTTTATTAACTTTACATGTACGCAACTCGCCAAATAATGAAAAATCGCCATGGGTGGCAAATTCGCAAGGTGTCCAATATGTTATACATTATTAAAAATACAGCTGAAACAGATGTTCTGATTTTATTATGCTTTAGCTCCTAATAAATATAACTTTTGAATGGCAACATTAAATATCATTGTGTTTCTGAGGAGTGCAAATACTTTTTCCATCGATTATAAGCGGAGTCCGCACTCCAGGTGGAGTACAGCTCAGGACCCTTACAACACGGATTCCTATAACAAAATATCTTCCGCGTTATGAGGGGGAGGGTGTCTACTGTAGTGTGAAGTTTAAATTTTTATGTACCAATGAACATGCAAGAAACAAGCAATGTGTAGCTCAGTAACATTCTACTGATCCAATCTTCGGGTTTTGTCTGTTGAAATTATGTCTTTTTTAAGAATAAGCCTTACTAGGGACCGAATGCCTCATACGAAAAGCGAGCTTAGCGAGTCTGTGGGCCTTGGCCCCTAGTGTTTTACAATAAAATTTTGGACTTATTTTAAGCTCAAATTCGTAAGTAAAAATTAGTGGTGGAAAATCTTCCGGAAAAACCGGAAGAGTTGGCAGCTATGTTATAGACTGCGAAGTCGATAATTTGGTACAAAAATATATTTTGCTTGAATCTTAAAATACATTTCGATGTTTGTAGCCTTCTTTGCTTTAGCAAAAAGGGAAAGAAAAAGCAGTGTGAAAAATTGCAAGGTACTACTTTTTAACACTATCCAACTAAGTTGAAAGGTATTTATTATTTCGGTTTGTCTATCTAAAGCTCCGTGCACTAACTCCTGTAAATATGCCTGGATATTACCACGAAATTTTATATATGTTATTTGTATGCATCGAACCATATACCCTACTGAAAATGGTGTATGTAACAGTTATGGTTCGTCTCCAGGAAGACTCAAAAGAGTTCCAATACGTTACGTTCTATGGGCAGTCGTTCTTTCAAAGCGTATTTTAGAGATATAAGCCTTAAAAAAACCTATGTTATTAAGACTCACAAAATGATGCTTTCAACTAAAAATCAGTGTGTGTATTATAAATAATTCTTCTACAGGAGTTCTAAAAATCATTCGAAAACATTACGATCTATGCCAGTTTGGCAGATATCCATTTCAAGCACACTACAATAAGTATAAACATGTTTATAACATTGTACTCTTCAGCTAAACAATGTAAAAAATGTTTAATGCTCTTTTACAGGGTAACAAAAAATTATATTTGTATTGATAATAGAGCATTTTTTAAAGATTGCCTCTGAAATCTCGCCAGATTTAAGCACAATACTTCGCTATATTTGGTGCAAAAATATTGTTGTGTTGGAAAGTGTTTTATAATCGATGTTTTCGGCTTGATTTATTTATTTTTTTTTTCATTTCCCATTTTTTTTTTTTTTTTTTTACTACAAATAGATTTCCGTTGAGTGTATTTGTAGTCCAGAATACAAAAGGGTGTTTCAATTAAAACACATTTCCGTAGTGCACATTTTCTTTTTAAAAAGAGTTTTCCTACAGATTTTCCTAATCCAGACAAAGTAACATACTTAATAAAATGCAATTTAATTAATTTTAAAATAAGCTGGATACAAATGTATGCATGCAATCTCTATATTAATAGACTTTGAATCTAACACGCTTCAGATTATTGATTATATGTCTTTCTCGAAAGCTGCTGCAGAACCATTGTTCCTGGTTTAAATCTTCCCTACCATTGACTATATTGTTGCCGATATTTTTTCTTAATACTTTTCACTTTCCAGTATGTCACGCGAAGGCATTTCAAGCCATTAGTAGAGAATTTCATTACATTAGCTGCAGGTCCAAGAGAAACCCATATGACAACAGGAAATGGAAACATTTCATGAACTTTCATTTTAGATGGCGAGCGTGCAATTTAGATAATGCCAAAAACATGTTAGCAGGAGTACAGATTTAAGAATCCACGAATAACAACCATTTTTTGGAAACACTTTAATGTAGTTAAATCGGTAAAAGAAAAAAAAAGAAGTATAATGTAACAAATGATGGATTTTTATGTAAACACATTTGTGTACTTTTTTTCGTGCAGATGTAAAATGCACATGAATAATTCAGTCTGTGATTTAAGTGAGTTGCTCTTTCTCAGGTAGCATGAGTTCAGAAATTAAAAGAATACGGCTATGTGCATTATAGAATAATTCATTGTTTCATTTATTTTTGGAGTTTTATAACGTTTATAAGTTTTGATTTTAATGGCTTTTTAGTTATTTCGTTAGTTTTAGGTTTAGTATAGTTCATAAATCCGAAAATACCTTAGTTAACAAACTAACCCAGGCGTAGAGCCTCAGGGAATCTTTAGAATCCCCTCTCCCGTTATAGCAACTAAATCTAAATCTAAAATCCAAGGTTGCAACTAAATCTTATTTTCTTTTCCGAACATGTATGGAAAGTACTGTATTCATGAAAAGAATTATACAGTGAAATTTTAAGGTATTTGCACGTTTTGGGGTATTCTGAATTCATTTATGCTATTTTTACGGTGAGCATGAATGTGTATGTGTATGAGTGCACTTTAAAAATATCAGTACAATTACTGGGAACGTTCCGTGAAATTTTAGACATTTCTTCATCTATACTTGAATGTAGGAAAATTTCCATTTATCAAGGGTCAGCGCCTTTCCGAAACTAAATTACTACGGAAATTTACAGGAATAAAAGTCCTTAAATATACCGAAATAGTACTGGAGTCCCCATTGCCAGTACATTTTGCGTATTTTTACGATTTTTTTATTCTCTTGCAGTGTGAGTGTGTGTGTGTGTGTGTGTACTATGTATGTATTTGTATATGCGTGTGAATGCGAAAGCTCCTAAACGTTACTTTAGACTGAGTAGAAACTTGGTATATGTATTATAAGTTGTCTCGTACGAGCGTTGTTGATTTTGTTGTGTAATGAACCTAGAGTTTTTCACAGGGTTTCAAAAAAATAATTTTTCCCATTGCACCCTAAGGTTGCAAATCAATTAAAGTGTGCTGGTGTCCAAAGGATGCATTCTAATAAGCTATAATTTTAGGTCATACATCCTGTTTCAAGTTTGGTGAATGTAGGACTTATATAGTTTGCACGGGGCACATTCAAATCTAATGAATTACACCTATTGACGCTAACTATTTAAAGTGCGTTAGCGTCTACATTGTGTATTCGATTGAGCTCAAATTAGGAATGCATATAAAAAAATCACTGCCTTACATAGTGTATCGCTATTGGTATGTGTAAAATGTACAGTTTTTGTATTTATTGCTGTCGTTTATTTATTACCTAAGCTTAAGATATCTTGAACATTATACTTTCTGTTATGAGGCATACAACATATATACAAAGTCAGAATTACGAAATAGTTTCTCTGCTGAGAAGCATGCGATAATTTTGCAAAATACGATACATTATAGAGAGGAACGTCTTTGAAGTTCAGAAATTTCAATATTTTTTTTCACATTATTTCCAGTAAAATTCTTCAAACAATTACTTAAACAAGATTACAATTTATTTTCTGATTATTATTAAAAGCTATTACTTGTTAAAATGTGCAACAATGGAATCAGTTTTAAAAGTCACAAAAACGGTCACTGCGAAGTTACTTTAGAATCAAATGAATCAGTGGCCACGTTTTGATTTGATAGCGACGCCACTTGGTGCCACTGGTAAAAAATGAAGCGTCGTAGTGACTACATTGTGAATTTAAGTCACATACCAGTCACATTTGACTTGTGTGATCAAAGTACCAGAGTAACACATTTCTTGCAATCTGTGTAGTTGGATTATAAATGACCTGTCAGGCAGAGGCATATATCTGCCATCTAAATTTACAAAAAGAAAAATAATATATTCCATACGTCAGTAACCGATAACTATTACGTGAATCAAGAACCAATAATTAAATTTTTTTAAGAGACCGTCCCTGCTTTTTAACCAGAGACTTGACAGACAAATAGATATGAATAATTTTCGAGAGTAATAGAGATTGTAGTATTTGTGTACCTAGCTTTCCTATACAAATAGACAGAAGTTGCACATAATATACTATTGTTGCCTCTGATGTATGTCTGAATATACATTTGTTGAAATTCTGCAAATGTGAAGTTTTCGCAAAAGCAAGTCTAAACAACGGATTTATTAATGTGCTTTCTTTGCTTTCTCTCTGTCCATCTCAGAAATTTCGCATCGTATGTTTCGATTTCCGTCTCCAAGAGTTTATCAGATTAGGTGGCTAACTTTTATCAACTACTTCTTTGCTTGAGCAGCGTACATTGCCTATATTTATAACTCAAGGTAAACTGTTAGCCATCCAGATAACATATAGCGGGCAGACATAAACTTCTGTTTGCATTCGATGTCCATAATTTGAAAATCTTATACTAGAAACAATTAAGAAATTCATATTTTCCTTTAAAAAAATCGTGTTTTAGGAACGATGTACCGTGAACTTGTTCAATTTAATCAGACAGAAAGACTCTTCGTAACTTACGCCATTTTTCTTGTAAACGTGATACCCCTGCCCACCTCTGTTCATATACTTAATCGAATTCCGTTGCGGGAAGAATGGAAGTTCTTCAGATTTCTCCGTTTCATTGAAAGGAATCGATTTCACATACAGTGCAAATGTAGTAGATAAGTGTTCCTTCAAATAAGTTTCTATTAAGAATGGGGGCTTGGAGTTTCTAAGAAACTTGAACATAGAAAAAAAAAAAGAGAGGAAATATAATATTCCCAGCTTTGGGATCTGATTATAAAATGGAGGAAAATTCGATGTTCAGCGAAAACCGATTATGATTGTTTGAAAACTAATTAAGGTACCTTTTTTCGGTTTAGTTGTACAATGCTAAGCTTAATTTATCGTGATTTCATTGAAGTGACAGTTGTGTTTGAAGTAGGAATATGAGCTCATAACTTTGCTACATAAATCCAATGCACAAAGTGGTGAAAAATAAACTGGAAGAAAACGAAAACCAGCAGAGCCTGATTATAATATTTTTGTTCCCAAGCTACTATTTTGAATTTTTGATCACCTCATTATATATGGATGGTTATTACATTGATGTTAATATATTGATCTAAGCTCAATCTTTCGGTCTCTATCTACATGTAGTGTCGACATATACACTGCTAATAGAAGGATTCAGCATCTCACCATAATGTGGTGCTAAAATAGCTGCTGCCTTTCAATGGAAAAAAATGGCACCATAAATTAGTGATTGCACGGCTCAATGAATCCAAATCATAGTAAAACTTTTTCCACAGGAAGGTTTCTGCTAATTTAGTGCCAATTTACGGTGAAATGTTGAACTACTTCTATTAACAGTGTTATATGGGTCTGGATATCAATAGCTATAATTATTTTGAATAAATAGTAATTTTGAGAAATAAATATCGCTACTAATAATTGAAAACTAAAAATTAATATTTAATCACGATTTACGATTGTCAATTGAATTTTTTCTGCCAGCAATCCCGAGAAACGATATCGTTATTCGTGATTACTTACTAAAAATAACTGAAATCTATTCCGTAAATAAAGTTGTACGTGCACCCAAAAAAAATGCACAATCCTGTAGATACATAAATGTTAATTATTATTAGAAAAACCGGATATACATATATATATACATTTATTAGAAATACCGGTTATAAGTATCCATAATTATTAAAAGTACAGGTATTAAATACATGAAAATGTGAAGTAAAGTTTCGAAATGATAAAGAAAGAGAGGGGGGGGAGGATAAGGAAAAAAATATATTGAATTACTATCACGGAAATGCTTTGTTTCTATTTTTATTGGTTTAATTAAATCGGTTTTAATGATGAATTACATTATGCAGGAATGCTTTTTTTTTGCGTTCATTAAGGACATGATCATATTTTTTAGATATAATACTAAAATAAATGGAAGTTAATGAGGAAAATAAAGCAGAATGTTTACAGTTTTTAATTAATTACAATTTTGTTGTTTCCATTTTTCTTGATTAATTGTATTTAATGGATTTTGAATGCATATCGGGAAATTGATTTTGTTTTAAATGGCCTTTGTTTGAAAAGCTTAAAGTTGAGTACATAATAATTTTAAAAAAAACACAGGAATATTTATGTATGGAGTTTTCTGTACTATTGTGTATCAGTACTCTTGTATTTTGCACTTCGTTTTCCTTGAAAATCACTTAGTTAAAATTATTCATTGGCACACGATGCATTAATATGATTATTTTTGCCTCTACTAAGTTATTAATTTGTCTTCTGTATATTAATGGAGTTTGAGAAACAAATAGTGAAGGGATGAGATTGAACATTGATTTTATTTAAAGGAATAACAAAAAAATGTGTGGTATCACGCTGTTTACCAATCAGGTTGCCCCGCGATCGCACTCTAGTTAATCCATTGAAGACTTCTGATTGAAACTGACTCTCTCGTGATGTTATTCTATTCATTCGGTTAATATATTCTATGCAAGATTTTGTCTATTTTTACCTATTAAAATCTACTGTATATTTTAACTTTAAATTAGTATCTAATTGACGATCACTATAAATGTACTTCATCACAGAACACAAAAACAACATAACATGCAATAGCCGCAGTAAAAATCATCGTTGGCGCTTCGGTTGGCCAGTAGAACCATTCTGATTGAGCAGTGTGGGTAATAGGAAGGATGAAGACAAGGAGATTGAACAAATACAGTATTTAATACTTAATAGCCCCCACAAACCCTCAGGGTCGATTCATTTTACCTGAAGGTTAATCACGGTACCTTCTTTACGTATCATTTTCAAATATTTGTAAAGCTTCTCAGACGGCAAATTCTTAGTCAACAAAATCAGCTCTCACATATTCTTTGTTGGAACAAGTTCTAAAGCAGCTTGTCTTCTTATCTGCATCTCTGACAATATGATTAGCCCGTTTGTGTGAAAGTGAATATCCACTTAATTTTGTTTATTCTTTGATGCCTGTCAGTATACGCATTTTTTTCTTATCACAGAAATATAGCTCATAAACATGATCTAAATTACAGGGATAATTTCCTTCTTTCATATTATCTATCAAGGCAGTGTATTCGGCTTTAGTTGATGAGAAAGTCGCAGTGTATTACTTGCGAATTTACCATGTTACAGAACTACTTCTAAGAGTAAAACAAAATCCTATCGGTAGGACAGTTTTTCGCAAGCAGTATCAATATAGCCGAAAAAAATTACCCATTACCATGTTTAAATATCCGTACAAAATAATTTGTTTGCTTTAGGTGTCTCAATGTATGCTTCACTGCTGATAAATGTTTTATGAAAACAATTTAAAAATTGACTTAATTGACCTACTGCATTCACAATTTCAGGCCATGTTGAAGTTCGGGGGTTCATTGAACTCCTGACTATTTCTAGACAGGGAATATCACCATCAGAACATTTATCAGCTTTTTGAAGTCCAATGACAAGAAAGAAGTTTAACTACCGTCAAATAATAATAATTAAAAGAAAAACTTTTGTGATATTTACTTTATGCTGTATATTTCGTACCCTATATTTTACCCTTTGAAAATGAGAAAAAATGACTGACACTTATGTTAGTTATGTCACAATATGCAGTTTTCAAGTTATCTGTATTAATGTCGTCCTTATTCTAAATGTAATAGACTCCAAACGATTATTTGAACCAGTGCTTTGTCTTTACAACTGTCGAAATATTGCCCACAAAATGTAGTGTAATTATGTTTGAAATGCCACCAAATTTTTGACATTCTCTTCTTTAGCTTCTTAGATCTATAACCATTGATACAACTTTTGAGGTTTTCTACTCAGGTCTGAGGTGTAAAGTAACAGATGCTAATACAGCAGCAGATGTCTTTCATATTAATAATTTGTCACGTGCCTGAACAAAAGGATAAATCGTTTCATTTACATTTACAAGTTATGTAAAGCTGAAAATTCTAAATGTGCAGATTTTTTTAAAACAGAATCATTTTTATTATTTCTGTTATTAAGAATTATTAAAATTCTCACAATGTATTCTTCTTTGGTCTGTGTCTGGTAAAACAGATGTATAAATTGGAGATTTAGAGCATTAGGCCGTAGCTAAGGGTAGGCCACGGAGCCATGGCTTTACCGAAAATGCATGGAAATTACTAAAATTTCAATTTTTGTAAGTTGAATGTCAGCTATTGTGTAATGAAGCCTTCTCCGCCTTCTTGATCTACCTCGAATTTTTATTCTGGCTATGTGCTGGATCAGAGCTAAAGTACAAGGTGTTATGTACAAGTTCAGCTGAATAAATAATATAATGAGAATGGTATTTTTTCTTAATTAAAGTTTTATCATGTATTCATTTTAAGTAATGTACATGTAAAATTATCCTAAATTTGAAGATTTATGCCTTACTGTGAAGACGCAAGGCATTTATTTTTCAAAAATTTTTAAACTTTTTTAGAGATACTATTCGTTTTACTTTGTAATATTTCTGCACTATTCCTTTATAAAATTATTTTATTTTAACAATTCATGCTGTTTTATAGTAATAATTTGGTAAAATAGTAAAATGTTGGATCGATTGAGGACACTTTTTCACTTAACTCACATTTTGAATTATTCTTTCAGACAGTATTGGCAGGCACCAATTATAACCAGCAGGGGTCACGGGCATTGATGAATTTGTGGGCTCCTATCTATGAAATGTGTTTTATTTTTCATAAAACTTCGATAGAAAAAGTATATTTCAGAACAATATTTAAATTCGGGTGCCCTTTCGAGCCTGGGGCCGTGGGCAAAGTCCCTACCCTTAAAAGTGTGCCTCTGATTTAAGAGGTACAATGTGAAAAGGTTTGGCCCTGAAATTTGAGAGGCACATGGTCATGGTGTCTCTAAAATTTTAGAATTACAAGAGCATGATGCATCTGATATTCCAGAGGCACAAGTCCATGGTGCCTTTGACCTTTGGCGTGTAACCCTGAAATTCGGAGCAGTCCCAGAGGCACAAGCGTGTCAGAGGCACAAATCTCGCTCTGTGCCTCTGACACATTTCGTTCTGTAATCGCTGCCTTTTATTTTCGATGTGGCTTTCTCTTTTAATACTATATGAGAGGTTCGTTGGTTGTGCCTCTCATTTTAAAGTAATGGAAGGCACAATCTGTTTGTGCCTTACATATAAGAGGCACAGTTTTAAGAGTGTATTTGTCCATGCGATAATAAGGCTCTGAGTATTGCATAACTTTTCCACACAATTACATTTTCATTTTCAAAAAATCGATTTTTTCAGCCAACACGAATAAATAATAAACTTCTGAAAATATTAGACAAAAACTTTTCTAGGTAAACCTACATTTGCGTCATATAAAGGACGCACTATTTAGAATACTTTCAGAAATTTCACTTACATTCTTTAAGACGTGAAAGAAGAAAGAACAATTTTGACCTACAAGGAAGTTGACGATAAATATATTTGGCTTTCCTCCAAAACAATTTTTCTTGACAAATCCGAAAAGTACGAGGGAACGTTTTATATTTTATACCTCTGTTTTACAGGTACGAGCTAAACCTGCAAAGTAAATCAAATTATTTTAGAAATGTTTTAGTCCAATCAATGTTCAATGAATTTTTCGAGGGATTTAAAAAACATTGTTACAGATGATGCCATACTTATTATCATCATCATTATTATTGTTATTATTATTATTAAGTATTTAAAAATTTGAATGTTAATTGAATCAGAAATATTATCAACAACAACACTAAAGTCATGGAAAAATATCTTTTGTTTGAAAATAACGTCGTAAAACGAACAAAACTAAAAAAGTATATTAAGTGAAATATTTAAACTTAAAATATTTTTGCATATCAAAAGCTATAGTTTAATTTCTATGTTCGTAGTATAGCGCAAATGAATTTTGTATTAGTGGGAGGTGTTCCAAAATGTTTCTTTTCAATTTCTTGTGTTTGAAAAACCTCTATTTATTACGTATTTAACCGACAGAACTAAGACTGAGGTAACTGAAATTTGTATCGTGAAATATTTTAAGTATAGATACTTTAGATAAATATCCATTCTAAAACTAATCAACTTCTTGTAAAACTAAATGTTATCTACGATAAATAGCGTATTAAAATAATGAAATTGTTTTATGGAAATCAAACGCTCAATTTCTTTCTTCAGAGAGATAAATTCACAGTTCAGAATAGAAGATCATTCAGATTCTCATATCATTTATATACTATTTGTTTATATTTCAATTTCTTTTTTCGAACGTGAATGAAAGGCGCTTAAAAAATTACATAATAAACGCGACATTAGGAGAATACGTTAAAATAAATGTATTCTATGCATATAATAATTGAAAAAAATACACATGCTCCTAAACATCTCAGTCTCTTTCTTTGTTTTGAAAGAAAAGCAAACAACTGCAGTAACTTTTTGAAACGTTGCAAAATTATTTGCTTTTCTTGAGGAGAAATTTCCATTAATACGTAGCCTTTCGTTTAACGGAATGCATTGATGATGGTGAACCTATAGGTTAAAAAATATCATGTAGCGATATGTGAGACAAAAGAAATCATTTTTCAGAGAGAAACAGCTGGCAATGGATCAAAGAGTAATTAGCGAATATAATTCTTAAATATATCACAGTTTAAAGGAGCAGATTTTATTTGTACTCACAGTTTAAGTAGGAGGTTTTGAAATTACTTTATTTGCGGTCCTTCCATTTTTTATAAGTTTTTTCTTTGTTTGTTTATTGACTCAGCCGAGAGTAGACGAAAATATAATATAAGATTTTTCTTTCCTTAAAGAGTGTTTTATGTAATTGAGCTATTCAGATTTGATAATTTTGGAATTTTTAAAATTATTTTGAAAGAATTTAGTGTTTGCTTGTGTACTTCTATGCTAAATGCAGGATTAAATGAGACTTTCTAAAGAGATAAATGACTCAATAGAATTCAGTTAAATTTTTAAAATAATATTTAATTTTTAAGTCGATCTTTTATGGCAATCTAATAAAACCTCAAAGGATTTGAAGGTCAAGCGAAACGGATGTATTTTTAATATCTCTTAATAAACTTATTGATGAAGATTACTTTTATTTATGTATTTGGATTTTAAATTCATTTAAATATTTATTATAATTTACAGTTATTCTAAATTCCGTGATTTTCCTGAATATATGGATTCAATTTTCTTTTAACAAATAAGAGCGTTCATTTATGGTAAAATTAACTGTAATTTGGAGGAGAAGTATATCATAGGAAAACCATGTTTATAAGAAGACAATTAATATTTATTTTTCGTACTTTTCTGGGGCAAGAAATTTCAAGTTATATGGTTGTAGTCTTTTCAGTCTGAAAAAACAATAAATTTTGTATATATTGATACATTTTTATGTTGAAAATTTAAACATTTTGCTGTATATAAGCTGTGTATAAAGAATTCAAGAATGCTCCATATGTTTAATGATGAAGACTACCTGAAGTACATGGTTTACGAATTATATTCTCAAAACACAAATGAGCAAACAAGCTTCTTCCCAATAAATAGTCCTCTAAAAGATATGCTGAAAATATCTTCGAAGCACGAAATAAATAAATGCGTTTCACTTCATTTTTAATTTAAATTTTCTGTTTTTAAACAGATAATCATATTACAATTTTTCTTCAAATCTTCACGATCTTAGCATTTAAATGAATGGTATGTATGAGAATTAGAAAAACGTTATAGAATAATATCCTATCCGTTTCAGAACAGACTTCAGATCATTCCATAAGTTATTTTATTCTTCACTGGAATATAGGAGCAACATTATTTTATGTGGCATAATCCTACGACATAATATTGTAAATTATTTATTGCTTGTTTTATAAACACGCCATTTTAACTTAGGCATTTTACCTTTTAAATATACATTCCCATTATTTTTATATATTATACTATCAAGACACGTATATGAAAAATCATATTTTCTAATTTATATTTCTATAATGATTCTTTGGAGTCAATGTCACGTGTTCTAATCAATCAAATACTTTATCGGCTGGTATTAGTTTAATTGATTACTTCTCGACAGGAGGTCAAAGAAGTGCTGACCGTTCTGACATTAGGATGTTTATCATTTCTCAGTATATATATATATATATATATATATATATATATATATATAGTACATCTTTATATTTTTTTGCGAAAACGAAAAAGCGAATTCTTGCAGAAGAGATCTCATGAAAAACTTCTGTTTATCTAATGTATAAATGTGAAAGCTTGTTTCTCTCTCCAGTGTCCAAAACGGCACCGTTCAAATGATCGGCTTGCAATTTTGCACAGATGTGTACACAGAGAAGAGAGTGTAGGCTCCTTTCTAAAGCTGAATATTCACTTAATTCCTGACTTCTAGCAATAATTTGAAATTGTTAGTGTCGAAAGCTACTCAGATGTTCGATTTGAGTACATTAGTGGAGTTAGTTAATAAAGTGAAATTAATTTTTCGCTTTCAATAACTCAAATAAGATTGACGTCATTTTGATGAATTATTAATCATTATTAATAGTTTTATTCAAGACGCAACTAATTAATATGTTTCTAAAAGGATATATTTAAAATAAATTAGTACATGTTATTTGAACACTAAAATAATTTCATAATATCTTCTTAGAGTATGTTCATGGTACGCCAATTTTGTATACATAACTTAATTGTTTACATAAAAAAGTATTCCGGAGCAGACAAAAATTCACGTTGTTACCTCTTTCCAATTTAATATAACATATACATCTTTGAGAAATTTGAAAGAAATCGAAAACAGCTCTAATATTTGCATGTAATACTTTAAGCAACCCTCTTCTCTTGCCTATGAAAGGAAACCCCAGAGATAAACTTTCGATTCAGAAATGAAAATCCTGTTTCTAAAATACTATCATAGCTGACATTTACATGAAAGGTTCAAACATCATCACAAACTTAAATATTCGTACTGCTTTAAGTGTACATAAACGTACTTTGAAGACATTTTACTCTTGTACCATATATCACAATGCTGCAAAATCTAGGAATTTATCTCCCAATTTAAAAGTCCCTTGCGTTACAAAGCTTTTTCTTGTTATGTATACATTGTTCATTTTTCGGGAAAAAGTATCAGGTGTTTTAAAATGTTCCACCTAAAATAGAATACACCGGTTTCTTCCGATCTCCCCATATATTTTCATTGGTTGAAACGGGCATTACGAATTGCATTTTTTGTAGGTTTATATTTGAGACTTGTTCTTTCCGATATATCTATCTGTATTGTCAGTTGCCTTGATTTTTCGTCGAAGTGAAGAAGATTTTCTGGGGAAAAGATGTTTCAAATATTGAAAGTTAACTTTGTCTTCTTGATACTATACTTTTTAGGAGTGGTTCTTTAAGGAATGTTATTTAAAGGAAATGTATTAGATTTTTTTTCTCTTGAAACGTATACAAAAAAAAAAAAACTATTTTATCATTTATACTTAATAGCTCTCTTTATCGTTGGATTATAAGAATGCATATGAACATGATTTGCTAATTTAGTTCAATAAGAAAATTTGTTTTCAGTCTCATGAAAGAGTTTCTTAATTTATATTTCCTCTTTTTGAAAGAATTGTGATATAAATAGAACTAGGGATTTAAAAACTCAAGATGGCTCATTCAGCCAGTTCTAAAGTTCGCTAGCCTTTTGGGACATCAAATTGGGACTTACGTTTCTTCCTTGCCTATGTCTCCCTTACATTATACGACTTGATATCAATCTTAATCTCACTATGAAAGTATTAAAGATGGATACGATTACTGAACAATTAAAATCCATACCGTTAGAAAATATTGAAGGTCGATTTCCAGAGAGTGAATGGTTCCATATTGGATAGAGAGGCATGGTGTTGGGGATGGCATCTTATGTAAACATTTTAACTTTTATCTACCTGTGAAATCATGCACTACTGCCTTTGATGGTGAGATAGAGGCTACCGCAGTTTCGGTAAAACAACTTCCATTGACTAAGTCGGGTTTTAATAGAGATGTTATACTTTCTGATTGAAAATCAGCAATTCAGGCCTTAACAAAATTACCATTGCGAATCACAAAGAATTTTGGTATGCAGAGTACTTTTGAAAAATCTTGGGCACAAAATTTCCTTCCAGAGGGTTACAGCACTCTGTTGCATCGTGGGTAACGAAAACGCAGACCTACAGACTACACTGAAAAAAAAGTCTGTCAAAAGTCTGCGTTACAGCAAAATACTGTCAGCCAGGACGTCAGTTTATTTCCGTTTGTTTTACAGAAGTCTTCCGTAAATTTTACAAATTCTCTGTTTATTTTACAGAAATCTTCCGTATATGGGGAAAAATACGGAAGATTTCTATAAAATATACGGAAATAAACTGGCGTCCTGGCTGACAGTTTTTTTCTGTCAGTTTAACAGACTTTTTTTTTGCAGTGTAAAAACGCAGCCTTGGTGTCCCAGAGACGCACAAGGACAATAACTTTCCATTCTGCAAGACTTTTGACAAACAAGAAGTGTTAAACTGGAAAACACAGTGGAATCCAGGGACAAGAGTTGGGGCATTATAATCGAGAACAGCTCTTATGTCCCCGATGCACCAAGAAACGCAGCAGTCGCATGCTTCAGACTGCTGACAAGGATGGTTGTTTAAGGTCCCATCTCTTCAATATCGCATTGCCGATTCACCGGAATGCACTCTGTGTGACTTTCGTCAATATATATGACTGCCGATCATCTGGACATGTGCCCTGCATTAGGCGGTTTTAAATGCATTGTCGGAAAATACTGGAAGCCTCATATACTAATGCCATAAGAGCTAATTTGTATGGAATTTGTTAAATAATAAAAATAACACTTATATTTCAATATAAAGACCTATTTTGGTGCACATGCATCTTAAATTAATTATAGTACAATGTATTAATTTTTCAATGTGGAAATGCTCTAATTGGTATATTTCTCGTATTCTTTTTATTATTATTATTAATAGTATTTTTCAGAATCATTAATCCACCAGATAGAAAGAAGGTTTCTAAGTAAATTTATTTCTATAAAATATTTATTTCTTAATTCCCATTAACTACTTATTCTTTATAATTATATATTAAATTGGAAGCTGCGCTACAAGCTTGAAACATTCAGTCAGATTTCTTTACTTTATGCATAAAATATTTCTTTCATATCATAATTTTGAAATAATTCCTGAGTGGAATGCTATAAACGGTTATTTATTTTATTTATTTTATATTTTGTTATATTTTATTTTCTGTGAAAATATTTGTTATAAGAAAGATATACCCATAATCATTTTGAGAGTTATTTTGTGGCTCTTTCAGACAGTAGAACATTTTCATATAATATCCGATGAATAAATTCAACATTTAAATGTATATGGTTGGAACAACAGTAAATTTTCAGCCAGACAAACTCAAAATTAGTTACAATTTTCAACAACAGATGGCGCTTCAGGCGATTTGAAAGATATATAAATTAAGTACATTTTACATAATAATATAAATTAAGTACATTTTACATAATTACATTTTTTTTTTCAAAATCATCTTAGATACTTTTTGTAAAGCTACAAAACTTTATACTTAAATTTATACAATTATCTCTGAAGTATATGTTCTGTACAATCCGATACTATATAGACATTTTTTTATAGCAGGGAATTATGTAATTATGGGAATAAAATATCTCTGTGATATTTTCTTTAGTGATAGTGATGTTTATTTTAACATGTTCTCAATATATATATATATATATATATATATATATACATATATATATATACATATATATATATATATATATATATATATATATACATATATATATATACATATATATATATACATATATATACATATATATATATAAATATATATATATACATATATATATATACATATATATATATATATATATATATATATATATATATATATATTATATATATATATGTATATATATATATGTATATATATATATGTATATATATATATATATATATATATATATATACATATATATATATACATATATATATATACATATATATATATATATATATATATATATATATATATATATATATATATATATATATATATGTGTGTGTGTGTGTGTGTATACATGTGTATATACATAATATATATATATATATATATATGTATGTATATACACATTTGTACATTAATTTTACAAGATAAAACACGCACGATAAACTCACGACTTTTCAGGTTAAGAATTAAAAAATTATTTTTGTATATAAACTTCAAAAGATAACTTTTGTAAGATGTTTCATTTAATATATTATATGCTATTAACAAAGATGTACCTAGTTTTCCGTACATTACATACAAGTAACTGCATTTAAACTATCATTTGTACAGAATAGTTTTATGTGATCAAACATTTGTCCTCATATTCAAACTGTTTAAAAAATATATATATTCCATTTTAATATTCTGAATTATGATATAACATCTTCTCACTGATCTTTTAAATTTTAAAACATATCAGAGAGAAGTGTCAATAACAGACCAGGTAAACTTATTCTAATCACAGTTAATGAAGTAATAAAAATATATATAAATCATAAAACAAACATAATATTTATTTTATTTTATATTAATTTATACACATTCGTAACAGCATTTGTATTTCATATATTTTTTTATTTCAGTTCTATTGCTTAATATGAAATGAATATACCGGGTGTTCCAAAAATGACCGGTATATTTGAAAAATCGATAAAAACTAAACGGGCAGCGATAGAAATAAACCGTTTGTTGCAATATGGTTGGAACAACAGTAAATTTTCAGGCAGACAAACTCAAAATTAGTTACAATTTTCAACAACAGATGGCGCTTCAGGCGATTTGAAAGATATAGAAGAAAACGCAGTCTGTGAGTTCGCCATTCTGTAAGTCGTCTTTCTGCTGTAAGCGTGTGCTGTTCGCAGATTGGAAGCTTGCTGTGAAATGGCGGAACTCACTGAAATCGCCTGCAGTGCCATCTGTTGTTGAAAATTGTAACTAATTTTGTGTATGTCTGCCTGAAAATTTACTGTTGTTCCAACCATATTGCAACAAACCGTTTATTTCTATCGCTGCCCGTTTACTTTTTATCGATTTTTCAAATATACCGGTCATTTTTGGAACACCTGGTATTAGTCATATGTTTATTAACATGAGTATTTTTGTTTATATTCCAACAATCAAAAACCTTAAATAAACGAATCACACTTCGTGTCTAAAAATAAAAATATTCAAATTAAAAATGTTTTTTTTTTTTACTTAATGAAGATGGAACTACAATTAGCATGATGGACGCATTAAATCAATGCCCATACGAGTACAATGTGAAGCTGTGTATTTGTGTCCTGTAAACCAATCAGAAAATAGATATTAATTAAAAAATATTTCAATTTATTTGAATTCGTATTTCCTTTGCTATTTTCATTGTTTACTTCTCTTACAGAAAAATTAATGCACATTTGAAAATTGAAACATAAATTGAAGTAATAAATGATCAAGTTTTCTCAATCATAAGGAAGCATAAATTATTTTGTACAAAACATATTTTGAAGATTTTCTTTTAATTTAAATACGGAATTAACTACGAAAAAATCAATATAGATACATTAATACATGTATTTTTTCATATTCAATAAATATATATACTTGTGTAAAGCAATTGCTATTCGAATAATGAATGCTAGTACCAAAGATCAGAATTGCCAATAACAGATTCCTAACAAATTCCAATAACAATTAGTTTAGAAATGCGAATCAGCGAATGTATAAGTGACGACCGCATATTCTCCTATAAAACACCATATAAATAAGTTCAAAGGGATACTTTCAAAAGACACAGACGAATGGAATGCATAACAAAGATGATTTTATGGGTATATAGTATAATGATAAAGTCGTAAAAATTATAATAGGTAAAAAGAATATAAGTAAGTAACAAGTAAGTGATAATGCAGCAGTAGTATGTAAAATAGCAAAATGGTGCAACAGTTACATTCATGAAGATTATGTTTCATCAGAAATATTATAAATGAAGTATATAATATCTCATATTGTCATTTATGTAGAAGAAATTCTACATAATACATATATATATTCATATTCTATATTCGTAATATGCAACATACAGATGAAGAATTTTTCAGCGATATGTTTAAAAACCTATGTGTATTGTGTCTAATGTTGTAATGTTAGAATACAGAATACACACAAGTTCTTCAAACAATTTTTACAATTCTTGATAAACCACCTATGTTTAAACTATTGTAAATATTTTCAACATAATCGTTTCATGTTTACAACTGTTTCATGCTGTTTTAGGACAACAAGTATCAGCATTTTAGGCTATTCCCTCTGCCCTAGAACAAAAGAGTGCACCTTAATGGAAGAATCTCCCAAAACACTTCTAAAAAAATTAAAAACAGCTGTATACTGAATAAAGTAAAAAAAAAAGAATTAAAAGCTTAAAAAACACAAGAAGAAGAAAAAAGAGAGAATATCATTCGATATCATTCTCAGAATCTACCCCAGTCTGATTAAACGAATGCAAAGAACATAATTGTTAGCGAATGTAGAATTACTACAATTCATTTCCAAAATATAATCTTACTTGCAAATAATTCCTATTTCTTTTACGGAATATTGGAGATGAGAATTATCAACTATAAATTCTTTAAGAACTATTTATATTCATTGCATCTAACAGAGAGGGGCAGATACGACCAATGATATCAGATAATTTTTGACCTCTATTTTTTTTTCTTCTTTCTCATTGTAAGATTTTACTTTTTATTTATTTTTTATTTGTCAGGGCTATTTTTAATTTCTAATTTTTTATGAAATATAGGGATTTTGTTTTAATGTTTGAACTTTTGCACAAAAATAAATATAATTTCGTCTTGGAGATTCTTTTACAAGATTCATATTACTAGCAGCAAAAGTACCTACGAGTCAAATGTCACTAATATAGCTCTTTTCGTCTTTTATATTAGCGCGTTACTCTCAAAATCCAATTTTTAGTTCTTCAAATAAAATTGATTTCAACTCTACTATTTTTATCAAAAAAACTTCGTTAATATCTCATTTTAAAGTGTGTAAAAAATCCTGAAGGAAAATTCCCTTGCACTGGTTTTATACAATGGATACTTTTTGAAGAAATCAAGTAGGCGGTATCCGCTACAACGAAAGGTGAGCTGAGTATGCAATATATAGCATTACTCGCTTGACGCATTTCTGCCATTGTTACTTTACGGTCAGCCAAGACTTCCTGGGTTTTTAGATTTGCTTTGGGGAAGGGTTGGCCTAGCAATTGCTGTGCTAGATTCTTTTTTTTTCTGTATAAGTAAAAAATGTGTTGTGAGTACTTGAACTTTTCGGAGGAAGTAGTTAGAGCAGTTTCCTCAATGGAAATAATTATGAAAGTAAAAAATACGGGATTTACAAATCTTTATACGTTGAAAACTGTAAGGATAGTCGTTATAACCAGTTCTTCAAATTAAATAGACTATCCCATTCATATGAGATGAATGAGAATATTATAATATACTATAACTATTATGGATAAATACACATGAAAGTATCACAAGAATTGCATTTTATTACCAGAAAGCTACAGTGCAGTTCCCCAAACAAAAAAAAAATGGAGAGAGAGAAATATGGATTAATACTCTGTAGATTTAGAATAGTAACTTTAGTTCACTTAAAAGAAAGGAGATCTATAAAGTGTATCATATTTAATGTAAAATATGTCTGTATTTTTTCGTCCCTAAATGCACTGAAGAATAAAAATCCGTCCTTATATAAAATATTTTTTATGCGATTCTTGGTACAAACGGATTATATATATTCCCACATATTTTTATTCCTTTTACACATGTTTTAAGTAAGATGGAACAATCCAACAATAAATCAAAAATACAAGGTTTTATCTCCAAAACAATCAGTTTTCTGGAAAATATAAGTGTTGAATTTCACAATTTTTTAAATTGCCCAGTACTTTATGATTCCATACTCAGAAAGCGAGGAAGTATTTATAAGAAAAATACTTTCCTTTTTATTGCGCTACTGAAAGAACAACAAGCCAGCCTGTTCAGACTCACTTCTTGAAACAAATCTGACACCTGCGCCTCTGTTAACTTTTCTTTCTCTTATAAAATATTTATGTTGCCTTTTTCTTTCTATCTTTGAAGGCGGGGGGGGGGGAGGAGAGAATGTACAAAAGGATACTTGGAAAAGTCAAGTTTCTGCTTTCTTAAATATTATTGTTTGCAATTCGCTTCCCATATTCCGGTTGAGAAATATGCTAATATTTCCTCGAGTATATTATGTTTTACCATTATTTTTAACACTTTTTTGTTTTGGAAATATAATAACGTTTATTCATATAAATGTTGTGTTTGATTTGTTGTGTACTCGAAATTTTTGCCACAACGAAATATTTGTATTATCTTTTTAAACTTGCGCGATTTTTAATTACTGTGCTTACTTACGAATATTTTTATATATGTCATGCATTGTGTACCTATTATGTTATTCGTAGTTATAATACAAACATTTCATATTAATTTTAAAAACAAGAACACTTTTAATTCAGTTGTAACATATACTTTGAGATAAAAACATTTAAATTGAAATATATATATATATAATATTACGATTTTTCTGGGCGCCCTGCCTTCAGGAGGTTACATTTATAGTCTAAAATCCGTATTCTATCCGTCAAATAATTAAAATTCACATTTTTTGCATGATAATTGGTTAACTAGAGCGTGATATAGGGAGTTTCGAATGCCGCATTATTTAACATAGGGTTTTTCCAAATTTTAGCAAAAGATTTGTGATATCGCTTAGCTGACTTCAGTTTTCGAGACTTATTTTTGACGCCAAACTTGCCCAAAATATCACCAAGTCAGAGGCCATTTCGCAAGATTTTATTAATGCGGCCTGTAATGTTTACTTTCCTACGTTAGCATAACGCAATAGGTATTACGTCATTAATGTGCGCGGACGATAAGAAATGTCATCGAATTTGTAAGTTGTAGAGATTAGTATATAATTCCAGAAAGCTTAGCGGAACTATTTTTAGGTACGTATGAATTGTCTAATACTGAGTGATCAAGTTTTAACTAAAATAATTTAGATCATGTAGGACTAAGACCGAATGATTTTTCATTATTTTTTCGATTCTAATATTTTCTGAACGAGCTCTGATTAAAAAGATTGATGCAATTTATATGGCGTACTGAAAAGTAGATTATAATATTGTTTCTCTGGTAGTTAAAGATGAAAATGGGAATGCTTTTGTTGGTATTGTTGGTTTCTCATATGAAATTAATTTCGTTTCCATAAAAATAGAAATCAGATGATACTTGATAATTTGAGTGCCTAACTATAGGTTGAAAACAGGCATGTTAAGAATGCAGAAAATGAGTACTAACGGATTCTCTGAATTTTTGCAGCTCTAAAACAATCTAAGAAATATTTTTTTGCGTATATTAAAGCAATTTTAAGTTATATCGTCTACTTAGGTCCTATAAACATACTTGCTTTCACATCAGTGATATGTTTAAATTATTACATTCTAATCTGTGTGTGTGATTTGTTCTGTCTTAGAGAGGCAATATTTTAAATATTTTTGCCATAAAAATATGTTAATAATATAAGAATTGCATGCTTATCATGTGAGAGAATGGGAACTACAAACATGTGATAAAAAATTAAGACCCTGTTGCATGGATGTGGTATTTTGTAATAATTCATTTAAAAAACAATATCACTCATTAAAGTCTTCGTATGAATTGTATGTAGTAGGTAAAAAGATATAATTATAGATTTAACCGTTCTGCAAAATATTGTTTTTCAATTAAAAAAATTAGTGCATGCACATATTGATGTCTTCATAACTCTATTAGATTTTATAAAATAAAGTTATCTGTGAAAATTTTGCATTACTTCATTATGAACATGTCGTTAAATTAAGTTTTCTGAACACTTTATCTTCCCTATTTGAAGTAGCCATCAATGTTTGATATTTGAATCTGATCACATTCAGGATAATGACAGTAAATGTGTTTAAAACAACACATTAAAAATGTGGAATTACTGAAAAGAAACGGATATCCTTACTATTAACATTAAATTAGGAGACGCTGGAACACTCTCTCCATCAGAAACACAATCTCTTCCAACTGACACCTCAAACAACTTTAAAACTCATTCATCAAACGTTAATTGAACCCGTCTTTAACATAATATTAGTGCTTTCCAAAAGCATTTTATAAATACCAAAATTATAGATCTGACCGTTTATGCAGCAAACAAAGTTTATCGTATTACCATAGGCATGATTAATCACCTAGCCGTTTTATCTTTGGTGTAAAAATGTATAAGATTACATTTCTTTGTTTAAGCATTTTATGCATTCAATTAATGCTTATTTGAAATGGTAAAGATAATACGCCACTAACGAATTTAATCTGTTCAGTTTGCAGAATGCAATTTTTTCGAGTGTGTGGCATAATTAGAGATGGTATTGGTTTCGAATTACGTCACAAATAGTATTCTATGAGGGAGGGGGGAGGGGATGTATTAAGGTTGAAGCATACAAAAAAGGTTGTATGTGATTTAAGCTTTTAATAAGGTGATAAATTTCTGTATATAACATATGAAAAATCAGGAACATCAATAAATTTGATCTAAAGTTCTGAATGAATTCTGCCTGAAAATAGTTCTTTTGATGTTAAATAAAATGCTACATTTAGGGATATTTAAGGCAATTATTTAAATACAGTAACGGCACAATTTAGTATTATTTACATTTTAAAGTATTATGGTTGTTTGCAAAGGTTGAGTCTAGATATGCTTTGGTTATAAAGGGATGTCTACAAATGCAGTAGAGCACTCACTGTCCAAACTCCAATTAACCGAACAAAGATTATCCGAACACCATCTTTTTCTCTTTCTCTCTTCCTTTATGATTTTATACTACCCTCCCCCCCTTTGAATAAAAGTATCGTCAAGAAGAGCAGTGACAAGAGAATAATGACTTTGAAAAATGGGGTAAAATTAAGGTCAACCCCAGACTTTGCCGTCTATTCTTCGTACTACTTTGCCGTCTATTCTTCTTTTGTGTGTCTCTTCATACACGGCATAATATCAATTTTAAAATACCTATAAAATATATGCATGCCTCAAGCGTTTTAGTTTAAACAAATGGACTACTTAAACTGACTTTCGAAATTTTCGAACTTTGGGTTATTAGAACTACTGCCGGTCCTAGCGGGTTCGAGAATTCGACACTCTAGTGTTATGCGATAGGGCAACGGTTCCCAGCTGATGGGGCGCCCCCCTCCCCCTTGGAGAGTGGAGCAGAGGGTTTGAAGGGGGTCGCGAAAAAATCAGGCAATGAGCAAGTGATAATGCATGTTTTAAAAAATTGTCTTATTTGTTCTTATTTTAACCCCATATCTATTTTCGCTTAAAATGTTAATTCAAACTTTACAGATAACATTATTTTGTAGAAAAGGAGACGAAATATTCATGATATGTAATCACTGTTGAAGAATAAAAAATGGTATGTATGCAGGGAAATGTGAGGGAGGGGGACGCTATCGTAAGTCATTTTTCGTTGGGGGAGGGACACTGTTGAAATAGTTGGGAAGTGCTTGGATAGGGTAAGTTCACATAGAGACTTCTTGGGAGACGTAAACGTTCTTCGTAATGTTCACGAAAGTTTGACGAAATCTCAACATTCCTCCACTTTCTGAATTACTACAACGCACCGAAAAATTGCATTACTTTTACCCCCACTTTCGGCTATTGTTGCTTGTGACTAACGTTGCTTTCATTTGAAATTAGATTATAAGTAACTAGAGCATAATGTGAAAATAAATGTAACGCTTTTCGTTTAATTATTAAAGGAATATAACTCTAAAGACGCAATGATGCAATCTGTTGTACTTAAAAGGGTTTTTTGAAGATAATAATTTCATTATATGGATACATTTCAGAAGAATTGTGTTCTATAGAGGTTCATAGAGGTAACAATAACACTTTTTTTTCTTTCTTCCTTACATACTTTTTTCTTTAATTTTGAATATATATTCTTTCATTCACCGATTTAGAAAGTATAAACATAAATTCTGATCAAATTTTGTTTTATTTTTTAAAAGAACATTTTTGTGGTTTCTACATTTTTTACATTTTGTTTATACATTTATCATCATCTCTGGTTTTCAAAAGTGCACTTCCGCTTAATTATTTAGTCCGTAATTTTAATTTATTTCTATTTATCAAGGTTTCAACCGTTTAATGCTTCATTGCAACTTTAGTGAATTAATTCGTTTATCAGGTATTGTATTCTGAATGATATGTAATCAGTTTTTATGCTTTCTGAATAAATTAAAATATGATAAAGCGATGGAACTTGATATTTACAAAACATAAATAAACATAAATTTAAAATCAAAAGTATTCATTTTTTCATTAGTAGTATTTTACAAAAAATAGTAGTACATTTTTTACCTAAAAGTTTGTTCTATCCAAACTTATTAGTAGTAATACTTAAATAAATTTTATTCTTCTTTATTTTATATACTGATTTGCATTCATAGCGCTATTGCAATACAATCTCTTATTACTTTTCCTGAACTTTAATAAAGCTTATCAAAACAGTTTTAAAAAATATAAAGTTATCCAAATTCATTACTTATATATTTAACATTTTGCCTCTAAAATAAATCAAACGTACTTTATCATGAATCAAAATGAACTTATAAACTTCCAAACTTCTGAGTTTGGCCTCATGATAAAAAAAAAATCTTTAAGTTAAAACTAAGTTCAACAGCATTCCAATTTAATTAACTCTTTATATTGAGATATTCAGAAATTAATCATTCCTGAACAAAATTTTATTAAAGTTTATCGAATAAGATATGGGGAGAGGAGAAGAGTCAGCGTTTTACGGTATATCTAGTAAGGGTAATTTTTATAAAAGAAAATAAGATTTCATAAAAAGAAGAATTTTAATTAAGCTACTTGGAAAATATTAGACCACATGTGCGTAAAATGAAGGCTTTCACTGATTAATCGTTCTTTAATTTATTGAAAAATAACATGTACTGTCTATGATGACAGGCTATTGACTACCATCCGTAGAGTTCCGTGTTTTTAAGTTGGTTAGAATAGAGTGTTAAATTTTACTATTTACCGTTTTTTTTAAATAAAGTGAGATCATTTGCAGTTTGTTGTTTGATTAACAATATTTACTCAAATGAATTTCGAAATGCACATAGTGTTGACAAATCAAATTTCCCACAGTTAAGTTAATTAAAATTATGTCATTGTGGAATAGTGTAAGCATTTTCAAGGTTAAATAATCAGAGAACGAAATTGAAATCATGATGCAACTTGTGCATTAATTTCTGTGTTATACAAGCCATAGAAAATGGAAACCAGGAAGTAATATTATTTTCACATGACCGTTCATATTATTTAAAGGAAAAGATGAAAAGTGTCACGTCAAATATAAATTTTTAAAACGCTTTTGAAAAGCGTACGCTGGATATGCCGGTATAAGGACTTTACTTGTAATGCCAAGTAAGAGAACACGCAGTAAATGGTAGCAAAAACTGTTCCCAAGCTTTCTGTCTTTTCTAAACGTTCCCGAATTTTGTATGATAAAAGAATACAATTTAACGAATTTAACGCTGTGATGTTCCAATGCCCTTTTCTTAATGTTAGTTAACGTAAATGAAGTAGGCAACGAACATGCGATCTACTAAAATAATACCACATTCTTAGACATCATAAATTTCACCGACTATTGCATGAACTTAACAATTTCATACAATTCGAGATTTATCATTTTTAAAGACATTTATTACTTTTTAAATATGCATAATAGGTGAAAGTTAATATTTTTCTCTGTAAAAGCAGTGTCACGTTAGATGTTAACCTTCCTCAGGTATCCGCAAACATATTTCGGAACAATTGACCAATCACTATCGACTAGAAAGTGACCCTCATAAGAGACACCCCCATTTAAGCACTATACAGTCAATCATTTCCTAGTAAAAGAAGATAATAACTAAGTAAATAAATAACCACTTGGAATAGAAAGCTAGGGGATGGGGGCTATTTTCCTTATCAACATCTTAATTTTTTTTAAAGTATGAAAGATAAAATGATTTAATTTGACATGAAGTAAGCTTAAATAATTTAGAAATTATTCAAACAATTACTTTAGCTGAAGTCCAATTATTATTAATTTAATTTAAATTATTGAGATGGGTAAATATGGGTCACCCCTTTATTATAGTAATGCATATCAAAAGTAAAAATATTCTAAATTATCATTATTTAGCAAACAAACAAATTTTTGATTTTTTTAATGTATCGTGTTTAAGGAAAAAAGATAATTTAAACAATAAGATTATTTTTGAAGAAAAAGCTGAGGACAAATTAGCATTGTGTCCCCGATTCTAAACCAAAAATTGGGGACATTTTAAAAACTCAATGCTCTTCTCAAAATAGCCTCTATTTATTCAACTAGAGCAAACTGAATTATTATTTAGATTATTTAAATTATTGTGTGACAAGGAATTACCCCGGAATCGGACAATTATGAGTCACATATGGGTCACTTTTTATAATAATGCATGACAAAAGTTAATAAATATTCTAAGTTATCATTATTTAGCAAACAAAGAGATTTTTTAAATATCTAATGTGTTGTATTTAAGAAAAAATACATTAATATAAATAATAAGATATTTTTAGAAGCCTGTTACAGCTTTTTTTTTTTTTTTTTTTTTTTTTTTTTTTCTCGAAGCCCACAATTCCGTGCAGAATTTCTTGTGATATTTGCATGATACAAGAAATTTTGCCCGGATTTCTTGTTACTATTAACAACAAAGGGGTTGTTTCCATTTAAATTAACTGCTCAGTAGAATATCGACTTGTTTTCCATTAATTCCAAAAGTCTTATTTGGCTAAAGAAAATTCCCGACACCTTGTTCCAGAAATTTCATTTCTACTTTTTCCTAGGCCAAAAGTTATTTTCCCAATGTAGAGTGGGTCATTATCATAATACACAGCAAAATATTTCTACTCTTCAACTGTCTCTTCAGGTGCTTAATAGCGCCTTCTTAGCATCTTCTAAGTAATAATTTTTGTGAAGCTGTTTTATCGCAATTTCTTCAATCTTATTTTCATTTTCATTAGACAGTTCTTCTTCACTCAAAAGCTCCAAGTTAGTTCGTTTTGCATTTGGTAGACCGTATATATCCTCTAGGGTTATTTTACTTCTTTGCAAACAAGGTTTCTCTTGATGACTAAATTTTTATGTTTGTTTTCATTTAATTTCTCTTATTTCTTTTTCTGTTCCAGTAGCAAAGACCAGAATATTTCGATTTGTTACAACTGCTGAATCTGTGTTCATTTATGTTCTTATTTCAGAAATCTGTACTAAGATGTGCGTCTTAATTGCTGACATCGTATTTCTTCAGAGCTGGAATTGATTTGTGAGCCGGAAGGGTGTCAAAATTACATCGAAAGTAAATACTAATATTATTTATACAAAAATAAATTTTTAAAATATCTAAAATATCATAAATTATCACTGACCAAGAATTGGTCACGGGGTATTGTAACATTGTAAACGGGGGAAAAGTCAGTAAAATTTAAAAATTAATTTAAAAAATAAAAGAAAAAGTATACGCAGGTATGAAAGGATTAGGCCATTTGTAATTAAGAAACACCGACAGCAAAACTGTTTTGAACTGATATGAATCTTTAAAAAAAATCAAGATTTTCAGAGATAATCTTAAGATGTTTTATAGTAATAGAAAATGTATTTTCTTTTCTCTTATTCGCTTCGTAGTTACATTACTTTTGAGCTTGATATAATAAAAAAGAATGTATAGGGATGAAATGGCATAATTTAGCTGTTTTTTGAAAATCATTTTTTAATGCTATAAAATTAGAGACCATTATTTACCCCGAAGAAAGAGTGACCCATAATTCTCCCTTGTGAACTTTTGTATGGAATTTATTCTTCTTTTTACAGGAGCCACAACGTCGCATACTGCGCCATACCTTTCAGCCATAGCTGGGATAATTACCAACAGAACTGAGGGAGGTAGGTTACACGAGCAGTGCTTACTTTTCAGATGTAAACTCAGTACTAGTGCGATTTAAAATGCTTAAAATCAATTATTGTATATAAAATAAACTTAATTATGTACAGAAAAGGCAGCAGCAGTCTATATGCATTTGACATAGAATTTATATTCATGAAAGAAAGACGCTTATTGAGTTATAACGCTGGAACGATTAACCCATTTGCATCATTAGGGAATAAGAAAAGAAGACCCTTATCATCGATTTACATCGCTATCGGATGAAAAAAATTGAACGTTTAACACTAAATATCCTTACATGCATACGTTTCTAGTGACAGTGACCAGAAAATTTGACCGTATATCTACGCTCTAGTGATAGTAACCAGGAAAATCGAACGTACATATACGGTAATGACTCAAATAGGTTAATAGGTACCTAGAATAGTAATAGAATCGGTACCTATAAGATACGATGTAGAAAAATAGCATGTCAGTTTATACGATATTTTCAAAATACGTCACATCGAGTTGCATACTTTACACTGATATAAGGATAAATGCAGGAATTGTAATTTATCGTTCAATAAACTATTTATGTTTAAGAGGAAGAACAGTTATAAAGAACCTTATAAGGGTCCTTAGTTTTGGGCGCATGTTTACTGTAATGCAGTAGATCCTCTGTAATAGGAAACCATGGAAGAATTCGCTGTATAGAGTGTTGAGTAAATACATGTTCCAATGAATACGATGTTTCTTAGTATTAAAAGAATCAAAACACGCAGATGAAGTGGTTTTTATATTATATTTTTGAGTTTATTCTTTAAAAGCATAGAAATGTACAGGCTAGAGATGCATAGCTGTATAATATCCGAAATAATGTCTGAAACTTAAAGAATCCAGCTTTAATAATCTGTAAAAAATTAGTAAACAAACAAAAATAAGTATTTGGTGGTTTATTTATTATTTTCTTTTATTGTTAGTTAATTATTTTAATTAATTTCTGCTTCAAGAAAGTTAAATTAGAAAATATTACAGAGCTAATGATAGTGAAACAAAGGTGACGTTTTGGAAAAATCTTTCTTATTATCTGTCAGCTATATTGCGTGAAGGCAATACGCATATTATCTCTTCATGGATCAAAAATATTAATTATAATATTATATACATTGTTCATAACTACACCCATGTCCATAAATTAAGGATAATTCAGAATCACACAGAAATTGATCTCAAAAATAAAAATTTCACCTGTGGAATGATCACACACATCTTGAAGAAGAATATGCAAATTACAGGAAACCACCAGATGGCGTCACAATCACGAGAGTGTAAGAGAGGGGTATATAAGGAATGGTGGCAAAGAAGTAAAATTGTTCACAAGCGCTGTGAAAGCCTTTCAGTGCAAAAACCGCATAGTTATGGCACAAAGGAGGCATTTGGATGATGTTTTACGTGGCAGAATTATCGGACGACTGGAATGTGGACGTACCCAGCTGGAAGTATCCGAGGAACTTGGAATCGCCCAGAGTGTCATCTCTAGGCTTTGGCAACGATTCCAAGATGATGGTAATGTGAGTAGACGTTACAGCACAGGTCGCCCCCGAGTTACAACGCCAAATGAGGACCGCTATTTGGCAGTTACTGCCAAAAGAAACAGACGGAGTACAGCATTAGACCTGTCTCGTCAGCTCTCTTCAGCTACCGGTACGACAGTTTCAAGGCAGACCGTGTACAGATGCTTAGGGCACATTGGTCTATATGCTCGTAGGCCTGTCAGATGTGTTCCACTTACCGCAACTCACTGTCGCCTGCGATTAACCTGGAGTAGAGAGCATGCATTGTGGACACCGCAACAGTGGTCTTGTGTGATGTTTTCGGACGAGTCGAGGTTTAGTTTGGAGTCTGATTCTCGCCGGACATTCATCTGGAGAGCGCCAGGTACCCGTTACCACCAACAGAACACCATTGAAAGACACCGTTACGGTGGTGCAGGATGGCTCGTTTGGGGAGGAATTATTCTTGGTTCCAGAACTGACCTGCATGTTCAAAGTGTAACGATGACAGGCCACATCTATCGGGATGTCATTCTGGAACAACATGTACGTTTGTTTCGGGGCGCCATGGGTGCTGAATTTGTGTTTATGGATGATAACGCCCGTTCTCACCGTGCAAACATTGTAGACGAATGTATTCAATCGGAGGATATCACCCGTATGCATTGGCCAGCATACCCACCGGACTTGAATCCAATAGAGCATGTGTGGGACATGCTTGGCCGACGAATTGCAGCCCGTCAACCCCCTCCCACCTGTCTACCGGAGCTTCGGAGTGCATTGCTTGATGAGTGGTGTGATATTCCCCAAGATCAGATTGATCATTTGATACTCAGCATGCCTAGGCGTTGTCAGGCCTGTATTGCATCGTCCGGGAGACATACTCCGTATTAACCTTCCTACTAACCATGTTATACTGTTTTTTGTAAATAGGTTCTTTTTTTAAATTTGGTCAAGGGAGTAAAACTTGCAATTTTTATTAATTATGTCAAGCACATAGCATCTTTTTTGCTCTTTACTTTTTGTTTAATAAATAGACTTTACAAATAAGTCAAATTTGTTTTGCTTCTTTCTTTGCCTGAACGTCATTATCCTTAATTTATGGACATGAGTGTATTTCTCATAAATTTCCCTTAATAACTTAAATTTTTAGAGAATATTTAAAAATATTTCAGAAAATTCAGGTACATTTCCAAAATTGATCACTTTTATTTAATAAGTGGAAGCTTAGTTGCTTGTAAAACTATTTAAAGATTCGAAGGATTTGCTTATTCATTCATAGTTAAAGAACTACAAAATGCAGAAAATTCTACTTATTTACTTTAATATGACTTACAAATAAAGTACTTACAGATTTTAATTTTAATGTAGAAATATAACTAAATCTAAATACACACTTCTCCAATTTATGTAATAAGTTTTTATAAGCTATTTCCTTAATACTCACTCTTCAGTGCTGTAAATGATAACATATTCCACTTAACCATAGTGATATAACACCATCTGGAACAAAATACTTTGTTTTGTTTAGGCAAACTTTTGACTAATTACTTTTTGATCTTCTGCCACATGTGATTCTCCCATGAATGGTGGGAAAGTATTGCCTCCGGCAATGATTCTCTACCCAAGCTTTAGAAATTTATTTTATTCTCTACGATAAGCTATTAAGTACGGTGTCAGAAAATTATTAGTGAATACGAGGAGAGTGACTTTCCTATCGCGATTTTTTTTGTTTTGTTTTGTTTGCGGGGATTATTGTAGCTTAGGAAAACGTAATATAATGGTAAAATCTGTGTTACACCGGAAGAATTTGCGCACTTAATCTTGTTGAATCTACAATAAGGCAGACAAACATCAAACATTTCTTGTAAACGTAAACTTAGGCTTGAACTTATGAATGATTACTTTAATAAAACTTACACTACTTCTAAATGTAACTTTCACTTGAGAAAGTTGATAAAATAACAAGCAAATGGCAGTGGATGTTTATTTATAATTTTTTTTTCGTCCAATTAACTATGGAGTCCCATTGAAAATTAATATTTTTCATGTAGCGTTAGTTTTAGTCTTATATTTTAAAATGACGCTGCGTTAAAAAATGAAATAATAATAATGATAATATTAAAACAAAATAAGATCTATATACATCTAAAACGTTTTCCTCCTAGTTTCATTCGTATTAAACATCTGTCTACCAATGTATGCACAATATATATTGCATTTCTCATTACTTTCCGATGACTTATTTAAATAAAAATTACTCATCTTTTGGAACCATTTATCAGTTTACCAGTTTTGGTCAAGTCTTCGATTTGGGAAGTCTTCATAAAGATTCTGTTTTTCATTCTTACGGTGTTAAGGCAAATATACACGAGAAACTATCTGCCTAAACAGGGAGGCTCCTTGGAGAAGGAGTTTATTAATGTTACATATGGAGAAATCCGCCTAAAATTCTAAACTTTTAGATCAGTAGCCACGCGTAAAATCAGAAACATCGTTCTTCAAAACTTCAGAAATTTAATTTACTGAGATGTAAAGATTAAAAAAAATAATGCAATGTCGATATATACTCGCCAAAAAGCCAAATCAAAATATAGAGAACGTTTACGGTTGGAAAGGGCTTCTAAAGAGCAAGCCATTGATACCTGTAAAACACCATATGACACAGTGTGTCACATAGTGACACCCCTTTATAAAATTTTGGTTCACACTTTTTTCTAAAATTTAACATACTACAAAGAATTGCAAATTTTCTTTTTTTTTCTCTGATTTATCATATCCCCCAATGTTTCAGCCATATTTGTTCTTGTAAAAGGAAATTTTCCTTCTACTATAATTTTTTTAATCTTGAGAGCTAAAGGACGATAACTTTAATTTCCCACGCGGAAGTTGCTCCCAGGCCTAGCTAGCCGTCATGCAATGATGTACCGATGTCTCGTCCCCGTAAGTACAAGTGCTACAACCTTCCTGAAAAATGGCGAATGTTCTAGAACATCGTCGAACCTTCCGCCACGTGAAATTCCGTCCTGCTAGCGTAGGGTTACAAAAAGACGACCGCTACGATGGCGAACATATCGCCAGGTACGCAGACATTGTGCAGGCTCCTGATTGGCTACAGCAGTCTATCTCGCCACGCTTGGCGAAAATGGCGAGCTCCGAGCCCACGGATCGTAAAGACGTGAGAGTCAGTTCTCTGCTCGTCGGCCTGCTGTGTGTGTATAGTTTTTTTTTTTATGAGGCATAGTCCTTGGTGGCCCCATGTGCCATTTTCTTTTCAAAATTCTTGTTTGTGTAACTTTATAATTTGTGTTAGTTGACCAGCACCATTTCACCCATATTTATCATGCGTAAATAAAAAAAAAGTTCTTTTTTCTTATATAATTTGGTGTCTTCATAATAAACAACGCATCACAGGAGTTATATATGTGTGTGTTAAATTAGAGCGTTTTTAGTGTACAAGATTTCGGCATCACTGCTCTCCGTTCGTTGTCATCCATAAAACAGGTATGTGCCCCTTTTGAAATTTATTGGAGTCGGACCACTCGAGAGAATTTCTTTTTAATTAGAACCTGCAAGGGTAGAATTTTTCCTGTACGATCACAAGGTGTTGAAGATTTATTTAGGACCATTACTCTATACAAGTACTTTTCGCATTCCAATGACTCTGTTCCTTATATCATAATATGGTACCGTGACGCCTCTCAAAGGTCCGATTGCCGTTAGTATTGTTGTTAATATATGCGTGAAGATCGGCAAAAATGAGCACTAGTAAAATTGTCAATTTTTGAATGATCAAATGAAGAACCTTAATAGAAGTATGAAATAGATATACATATAATTTATCAGGAGATTTTGAAATATAATCGTACATAGTATAGAACATAATGATTGTATAAAAAAAAAAAAAAAAAAAAAATGGTGCAAGTACTCTAAAAATAGAAATTGTTTTTGTGTATATATATATGTGATGCTCTTAATTTCATAAATATTAGTAAATAAGCAACCTATAATAGTATCTGATAGAATTAAACTATGCCTCCCAAGAAAAAGAGATCGCAGACTGTAGCAAGTGTGTCAGACATGCCACCTACCTTAATACCAGAAGTCCCATGCATTGAAGCCACAGATCGAAATAATACGCATAGCAATAATCTTTTAAGGCCTCACAGCCTCCCTGCCATCCATATTCAGTCGTTTGACGGGGATTCTGATCAACTAAATTTTTTTATTGACCAGCTCCGTGAAGTTGCCACCATTCAGGGGTGGAATGATCAATTCTTATTAGCATATGCAAAATCCAAACTTGGCGGAAATGCCCTAAAGTTAATTCAACAGTCATCGCAAATAAACCAGGTGAAGACATCTGAAGAATTATTCAAATTACTCAGCGATTTTTTTCAAAACAGATCGGAAGCGACGTCAATCTTGGAATTTCATTCTTTCAATATGTTGCCAGGTGAAACAGTTCGAAATTTAGCACATAGACTTGATGTCCTGGCATCAAAAGTTTATTCATCCGTTGCAGACAAAAATGCACTGTCACAAATCAAATTTGTTAAACTCACACAAATTATGCCACCGGAAATTCGTTTACAAATTTTACAGTCCGGTATCAAAACATATGAGGAGGCAGTAAGCAAAGCGATCATGGTACAAGAATGTATCATCCATAATAATATCTTAGCTCAGCAGCCCAGCGTTATAACTCCCGAGAATGAGACTTTGAATTCAATTCAACAAAAATTGGACAAATTAGATCGTAAGATCCAGCAAGATCCAGAAACTTATAGTGCCAGGAGACCCTCCTATAACAGGAGAACAAGAACACACAACGTTCCATTGCATAAGCCACTACCTCAAAGGAACTTTTACAATTTTAAAAGTCACAACAGACTCAATGGCAGAAGAAATTTTCGACGGGGAAATAATCAACGTTCATCTTTTATTCAGCACAGACAATCTCATCCTCATAATGCCAATCACAACAACTACAATTACCTTCATAGCCATATTAGTTGCCAGGTGTGTCATGAACCCGGACATGCTGCTCCTATCTGTCCACATGCCACCCGCTTCTTTGCATCTTTAAACAAACATAACATCCCACCGCTCCCCACATCCTCAACTTCCATAGTACCTATCAGCAATAGTCACCCAAACTTATAAACGAGAGTCTGAAAGATGCCCAGTACGCTCAATCTCAAGATACATCAAGTGCATCGATAAATATCAGTATAGACAAGAACCCTCTACAAGTTTCACAAATACAAGAATTCATTGCAAATGTCAACAAGAAACAACCTCATATTCCAATTATAACTGCAGCCTTCGCTGACCACAATATCCCAGTATTACTCGACACGGGAAGCTCAATATCAATTATTGATAAGGTGTTTTTCCATCAAAACAAACATTGTTTTAATTACAGATACCTCAGCCGTAATGTTGAAATAAGTACCATAAATTCTAAGGTTGATTTTGAGGGATGTGTAGAGGTGTCATTTAAAATAAAGGATAATAATTTTAAACATCCAATGTATATCTTCCAGTTATCAAAATTGTCATCATTCAAAGTCCTGTTAGGGTTTGACTTCATCCATAAATTCAATGTCGTAATCTTCCCCGACTTCAAGATGTGTAAAATAGCTCAAAGTCATATTTTTTTTGAAAATGATAGTGATCAAAAGTTTGCAAACCGTCATATCAATAACATCCTTAAAAATCAGATGCGAGAACAACAAAATGCACCCGATAGTGATTTGAGGAAACATGTACATGCCCCCCCTTTCATTCCTCAGCAGTATAAGCAAGATCATGTTAATTGCAAAGCTCGAGCAACACAAAAGGCTCTTTTAGCCCCTGGTGAGCAGAGATACGTCACAATGTATGCTATAATTCCAGAAGAGCTACTTAGAACCGAATTTTTATTTATACCTAATGACACACATCGAGCTATTTTTTTTGAGTCTATACACTCAATTTCACACGGCACACAGCAGGCAGACCAGCAGAAACTCACACAAGACCGGGAGACACAGCACACACAACCACACTTTAAAATCCAATTTGATGTCTATTGTGAAAACCCCAGTGATGAAGCAAAACACATAAAGAAGAATTCTCATGTCGGAGACATCTTTCAGATTGCTGACTTTCGAAGTCCATTCCTGTCGCAGCCCAACAAATTTAACACCGAAATTCCCCCTCCAGGTCATGCAGAAATAGTCAATCTTATTCAGCCTACTCAAGAAATAATCCAACAAAGATACGTAGAATTCCACAATAGCAAATATGACGTTTCTCACTTGTCCCAAAAGGAACAGCAGGAACTCCACACAGTTTTAGAAGAAAACTTCCAGGCTTTTTCCTCATCTTTAACTACTATGGGCCACACAGATAGAATTGAACCCACTTTACATTTTACGTCAAATTACCCCATAAAATGTCTACCGTTTCCAATACCTCAGGCGTTACAACAGGAAGCACAGCAACAACTTAATGATATGGAAGCTGCTGGTATAATTTCTAAAAATATTGCCACATGGGCATGTCCAATGCTCCTTGTCAAGAAGAGAGCCGTAGAAAAAGATAAACAAACATACAGAATGGCACTCGATCTACGCCTTTTAAATTCTATTGTCCAACACTCATCATACCCGTTACCAAAAATTAGTCAGATAATCAACAGCATTGCCAATTTTCGTTTCTTCACATCTCTTGATATGCCCTCAGCTTACCATCAGCTCGAACTTCCGGAAACATATAGGGAAAGGATTTCGTTCACCACTCCGTGGGGTACATACAAGTTTAATCGCCTCCCATTCGGGCTCAAAACAAGTGCTTCCATCTTTCAAGCTCTCATGGACACCATCAAAGAAGAGTGTAACGTCTCCGGAATAGTCTGTTACCAAGATGATATACTTATTTGTTCCAATAGTTTTACTGAAACAATAGTCAAACTTCAAAAGCTACTCAATCTATTCAAGAAATATAATCTCACACTGAATCTCAAAAAGTGTAGTTTTCACAAAGAAGAAGTTAATTTCCTTGGATTCAGGGTATCTCAATCTAAAATAGCTCCCATAAATTCCAATATCAGCAAGATAACTTCTTTCCCTGTTCCTACAACAAAAAGGCAGGTCAAAAAAATTTCTAGGCATTTGCAGCTTTTACAGACAACTTATTCCCAGGTATGCAGAATTAACAGACCCACTTGTCTTACTAACATCACCAAAGGTTTCATTTAAATGGACTCCCACTCATCAAGCTGCTTTTCAGACACTCCAAGATATTTTTTTTAAAACACCCTTCCTTCAACAACCGGATTTTAACAAGCACTTTTATTTAAACACAGATGCCTCGGCGCATGCAATTTCGGCCATATTAATGCAAAAGTCACCAGATAATAATAATCTTTTACCTGTTGCCTATTTCTCTAAAGCACTTCGTAATGCTGAAAAGAACTACCCCGCTATAAAGCTGGAACTTATGGCTATTGTAAAAGGAGTTCATGCATTCAAAAACATTCTGTATGGAAGAGAATTTACCATACTGTCTGATAGCAAACCACTAAAACACTACAAAAAGATCACTTCACCTGCAGATATTATATCAAGATGGTTACTGGAACTGTCAGAGTATACTTTTGTCTTTGAACATGTACCTGGTAAACAGAATGTTCTTGCTGATTTTTTCTCAAGGACATCTTTCAAACATAATTCTGAAGATGTTCAATCGAATCCTAATTTAATACGAAGTAATGACATAATCCCAATACATAATGAAAACATAAATGAATTACATACCTACACTGCAGAAGATGACCACAATATAATTTCTAGACCACCACCAGATCCTTTATGTGAAATTTCAATTCCTACATTGCTATATGAACAGAATAATGATGCAGACTTGAAGAAGATCATCCAAGACATAAGAAAAATTGGCCCAACCAAACACAAAAATTATATTATATGCCCCAGTACTGGACTTTTAAAATTCATGCAACAATGTAAGACGGAAGACCAGATTTCCACACAATTTAAAGTTGTTGTTCCACTATCCTTACAGGCCAAGTGCTTAAGAATCCATCATATAGCACACTTTGGCATCATCAAAACATACAATGCTATCCTGGAAAATTTTTGGTGGAAAGGTTTATTTGCTGATACAGTTAATTTCGTCAAGTCCTGCTCAAGATGCCTCTCCTCAAAACCCATTACAATTCCACCTGCACCTTTTCAAAACACACATATACCAACCAGACCGGGAGAATTTATATCACTGGACTTTGTAGGTCCGTTCAGAAATGGCTATTCTATTCTGACAGTAATCGATCACTTCTCAAAATTCCTATACCTGTATCCGATAAAAAAAATTACTGCTATGAATACTTGTAAACTTCTGTTTGACTATTTTTGCACCTTTGGAAGACCTCAACTAATACTGACCGATCAGGGTTCACAGTTTACCTCAGCTATGATGCATGAGTTTAACAATATGTTGGGCATTAAGATACAACACACTACAGTTGCTCACCCGCAGGCTAACTCAGTCTCGGAAAGAATAAACACCTCTATAAAAGCAACAATTAAAGCACTTATGCAAGATAATCTTTCATTTTTCCACGCCATTAAGATTCATCAAATGTTATATAACTCTTCGACACACTCAACAATTGGCTTTTCACCTAATAAGGTCCACTTTGGCCGTTCTCTGGCGACAATGTATGACAATTTTACACCCATGAAAACACGTATACTCGATGAAGAAAGCGATTACAATAATATGTTAGAAAACCTTGAGAAAATATACAAGCAAGTCCATGAAAACTTACTAAATTTCCAGCACCTTCAAAATAGTAAACAACACCAAAAGGCAAAAATAAGAAAACCAAGAGTGAATGATACAGTCTACTTAAAAAATAAAGGTGCATTTCACTCATCAAATACAGGACCATACATCGTCAAAACAGTGCATAGTCCAGTCATTGTATCGATTCAGCGAAAAGAAGAATCGCATGCACCTATAAAGAAAGTTCACATAAACAAACTTATTTTTGTCCCTCAACGTAAGCCCCATCTGATTGAGCACTCTCAACCTTCTGCATCAGCGGCACAACCAACAGGTTTAATGTCCCACAATAATATGGATGACGACATAAACGGTGATACCAGTCCCACAGTCTGTGATTTTCCTGATGAATTTGAGCCTCTGCCAAACCAACAACAAGTGCTGCAAGATCCTCCGAGCAGTCCAGACCAAACAACTGATGAAGATGACATCCCCTCACATCTGCCTGTTATCCAACCAGTTCGAGCCAGGAGTCCTTATCCCCTCAGAAGTCGCACAAAGAAGTAGATCTGCATTCCATGTATCCTTTTAACAATGTTGCAACAATTTACCATCTTTTAGATACAGGTTTGTTCTTCTCACAAATGCTTTGTTATTATGCCTGCTGGCGGGTGTAAAGTTGCCTTATACTTCTCTTTCCACCTGGATAACACTCCAAGGACTTTTGAACTGATATACATACAAATACGATAAAACTAAAACTTACCTTAACAGCACAGTTTCTCAGGTATCCAATAGTAAAGTGTATTTAAACATACAAATATTGATCAATTGAAAATGCTCTAAGATGTGATATTTACATACAGTACCTGCATACCAATAATGTTGTGTAACTTCGTGGTAAAACAAGTAAATGCAATTTATATAACATATTATATACTCATTGATTTACATTTGTCTATTGCAAGAATAATATAACTTCGCAGCCATGTTTTGTTGTGTTTCCTTTGTCAGAACAGAGGGTTCTCATTTGTTTTCAATCTTTGAACAAGGTTTACTTGGCCCTTGCACCATACTGTTCAATTTTTTTCGTTTCCTTCCTTTGTCCATTTCACTTCCTTTTTTGTGACCTATGGTCAGTTTTTGTTTTTTTCTCTTTGTACCAGGGATATGGTGATTCTCCATATTCATTTGACTTTTCCTTCATGAACTTGCATTAATGTAGTGAATGTACATAATCTTCCTGCAGTATAAGTCACTCTATACTGGTTCAGCATGTGCACATGCCAACACGTGTATCAGCGTATAACTGTATGTACTGTGTAATACACCTAAGTTTCATTTTAGTTTGCTCCTAAATGTATAAATAAGTGTGTAAATAACAAAAGTTTGTGTTCCCCCATTGGTACCAATGCCCACCTTTTACAGTAAATGTTTTCTTTATAGTGTATTTCTGTATGTTTCTATTATATACTTTCTTTATACTAGTGCCATATATAAAACATTGTCATAATGGATGTATCTTTTCGTGTAACCTAGTTGAAATATGCACATACTGATACGAATAATGTCAATGCTTGTAAAATTTAAACTAATAGGAGAACTGCGAAATTTTACAACACCGTTACCATGTATGTACAAATTTATATGATTTTTTTATTCCCAGGCAACAAATGTGTTCTGAAGTTATACGCACAGTTTGTAGGTGCGTCAACTGTTTAACTCTGTATGTATTTTTTTATATATGAAAATGTATTGTATCTGTTCCTTTGGTCGACAGTTGTCCGTCGACATTGTAATTCCCTTTGTAGCCCATGGTGCTGGTTGTGTTTTTTTTTTCTTCCCTGTTTTGCGGGAGGATGTCACATAGTGACACCCCTTTATAAAATTTTGGTTCACACTTTTTTCTAAAATTTAACATACTACAAAGAATTGCAAATTTTCTTTTTTTTTCTCTGATTTATCATATCCCCCAATGTTTCAGCCATATTTGTTCTTGTAAAAGGAAATTTTCCTTCTACTATAATTTTTTTAATCTTGAGAGCTAAAGGACGATAACTTTAATTTCCCACGCGGAAGTTGCTCCCAGGCCTAGCTAGCCGTCATGCAATGATGTACCGATGTCTCGTCCCCGTAAGTACAAGTGCTACAACCTTCCTGAAAAATGGCGAATGTTCTAGAACATCGTCGAACCTTCCGCCACGTGAAATTCCGTCCTGCTAGCGTAGGGTTACAAAAAGACGACCGCTACGATGGCGAACATATCGCCAGGTACGCAGACATTGTGCAGGCTCCTGATTGGCTACAGCAGTCTATCTCGCCACGCTTGGCGAAAATGGCGAGCTCCGAGCCCACGGATCGCAAAGACGTGAGAGTCAGTTCTCTGCTCGTCGGCCTGCTGTGTGTGTATAGTTTTTTTTTTTATGAGGCATAGTCCTTGGTGGCCCCATGTGCCATTTTCTTTTCAAAATTCTTGTTTGTGTAACTTTATAATTTGTGTTAGTTGACCAGCACCATTTCACCCATATTTATCATGCGTAAATAAAAAAAAAGTTCTTTTTTCTTATATAATTTGGTGTCTTCATAATAAACAACGCATCACAGGAGTTATATATGTGTGTGTTAAATTAGAGCGTTTTTAGTGTACAAGATTTCGGCATCACTGCTCTCCGTTCGTTGTCATCCATAAAACAGGTATGTGCCCCTTTTGAAATTTATTGGAGTCGGACCACTCGAGAGAATTTCTTTTTAATTAGAACCTGCAAGGGTAGAATTTTTCCTGTACGATCACAAGGTGTTGAAGATTTATTTAGGACCATTACTCTATACAAGTACTTTTCGCATTCCAATGACTCTGTTCCTTATATCATACAGTGAAGCAGTGCCGGGAATGTAAAAGAATGAAGCTGTCCGAGCCAGATCTCCCTAAACCAACCCTTATCGTCGGGGACTTTAATATTAAGGTAACGGTCTCGTAGGACCGTTCGTTGCCTGACTTCATGCTGAGAAAGTTTAATTTGTTTTCCTTCGAAACTACACAAGAAAGCTAAGTAATACCTGTTCATGTTTAACTTTTACCAGAAATTTCGATATACCATGTATGTCATTTGTTTCGTACTTTTGCTATCGAGACCTAGCATTAATAAAGTTATATCACAGTAAATATTTTTTTTTACTTGATTTCTTGAAATCAAAGAAAATATTACTGGTTACGGACACAGTCACGTAAAACACATGATTGTGTCCACAGCACAGCAATACCCCGTTTGTTTCTTCTTTTTATCGTAAATCGAGAAGTTAGAATAAATAGCAATAAAATTAATTTAAAATTGTGTATTTGGGTAATTCTGAAGTGAAATGCAGATAGCAGAATTGAAATCTTTCACATAAAAGTTTATTAATAAAACTTACTCATATGCAACAATGAGACATAATATTTTGTAAAGTTAGCTTAGCGACTTAATTGAAAGTACGATCGTCATTTTAATTTGAAAGCAGGATGGTAAAAATATAACTCATCTTAAATGCTGCCTACGCATTCAGTTCGTTTCCTTATATTCTCAAATCTGGAACTACGTAACAATGCCGTTTACGTCATCTGACTAAACTTTGCATAATTTTGTGCATTTTCACCTATTTTCTCCTTGAAAATGTGAAGATTTGTTACAACGTGTTATTGCGTATGAGAGTCATTGCTAAAATGTTCGACAAAATGTAAAATGCAAAATTGAATGTAAAATGTGTTGTTAATATCAAAATACTTGTAAAATGTTTACTTCCTGTACTTTCTATTGACCCATTTGTACCCAGATATTTTTGCGACTTTCTTCGATTTTCGCTAATACCAGCAGGAATAGATACATTTCTGATGTCAACTTCTTTAACAAGGGAGGATTTCTTTTAAAATCGTTATGTATAAAAATTAAAATATCAACATCCTACCTGGTTAAAACATTTTATGGAGTTGAGAGTCAATACTCGTGAATAAAGGCTGAGAAAAATAAATAACGTTTTCGACTGATAGGGAAAATGCCGTCACAAAAAAGAGACACTAGGCATAAATGGGTTTAATATTTTACTCCAAAAAAGGTTTTTACAATGCCACATTGGTCCCTGGTGGAGAAAATCTGAATTTTGCTTTTGTTTAATCAACACCGCATGCTCTAATTAGTATTTACTGCAAGTATGGTTCGTTTGGCTCATATAGATATAAATAAGTGGAGTTGGCATCACATATCTGACAGTGAAGTCAAAAATTTAACTGAGCCGCCATATTGCTCAGTCCAAAACATTGTCCCATGACTATGCTATTCCACAGTAATAGTTGCAATTTTAATTTTTTATATATAATCAGACCTATAACTATAGCGAATTCCATTTACGTTAATTAGTATTTTCTATCATGTTGCGACTTCTGAATTTCCCATGATTTTAAGAAATGGGTTATTTCCTTTCGTTATTATGGTTTCTGAAAAATCATCAAAAACCGCCAAGGGTAACTGGCACACTTTACTTGAATTTTTATAATAGTAATTTGGATTTCTAACTGCTTTTTAAACTCATGACGTCAAAATGGCTTAATTCTTAATCTAACATTAATTAGTGAAAGAAGAAAAAAAAATCACATTATTTTACTTTCCTACAGCACATGATAATCTAGAAGTTTATTATTTCACTCGTGGTGTAGTATTTTTTAAAGCTTGGTAACCTAATTAGGATTTCTAACGCATTTTTGAATTCGAGACATCAAAATGACGTTGATTTCATTTATGATATCCCAATTTTATAATAGTTATGTCTGTCTATCTCCGGCATATACATGGTATGTTTCATGAACATTATTTTACACAATATTAAGATTTCTAATGCATTTTTAAACTGGTAACAGCAGAATTACGTCATTTCATTCATAATATGCTACTTCTTTTTACAGTTATGTCTATCCTCCGCATATACTAGATGGTATATCAGATGATCACTATTTTTGACAATCGGAAACTGGAAACGCTTTCTGAAGGTGAAAATTATCAAATAATAGAAAAAAAAAATCGTGGAACGATTGAGTTTTCAGAATTTTAAAGTTGACTACGGACTATTCTATGTCGTTTTACATATATGGGCAAAATTTCAAGCCGATTGGTCGAACGATGTGGAAAGAGTTCCCGGACGTACAAACAAACTTTCACATTTATCTATATAAATAAAATTAGACTTTTGTCTGTACATTTCTTGGAATTCAAAAATTTTGCGATTTCTATCCGTTTCAAGCACCCGGGAATCCGATGCGACCCTCAAAAAAAAAGTTTGTCTGTCTGTCATTCTGTCATTCTGTCCGTGACGCCTTTTTTTGTTTAAGCATCACGTAAAAACGGCTGAAGCGAATGATACGAAATTGGGTGTCATGATAGGTGGTCATTCAACTTACATAGGCGTCGAATTTTTTAAAAATCTTGATTAGATTTTCAGATTTTGCGAAAATTGTTTCAAACTGCGTAAATTTGTGTTCGCACATCACGTAATAACTGCAAAGGTGAAAAAATGGTATTTGGTGAAATGATAGGTGGCCACCTTAAACTATAAGCATCTAAAAAAAACCGATCAGATTTCGGGATTTTGCGAAAATCGTTTCAAACTGAGTGAATTTTTGTTCGCGCATTACTTAATAACGACTAAAGCGAATGATATGAAATTTGGTCACATGATAGGTTATTGCTCAACATAAAGTATAGGTGTCCAATTTTTTAAACATTTTTATTAGATTTTGAGATTTTGTGAAAATTCTCCCAAAATGCGGTTATATTTCTTCAAGCATCGCGTAATAACGACTAATACTAAATTTGGTGATATGATAGGTAGTTGCTAATCTTAATTTATAGGTGTTGAATTTTTAAAATATTTTGATTACATTTTGAGATTTTGGGAAAATCGTTAAAAATGCTAAAATTTTTGTTCCAGCATCACGAAATAAAGACTGCAGGGAATTGAACGAAATTGCGTGACATGATAGGTTGTCACTCAACTTAAATTCTAGGCTTCCAATTTTTCAAAAATGTTGAATAGATTTTCAGACTTTGCGAAAATTATTTCAATATGTGTAAATATTCGTTCGCGCATCCCATAATTACGACTAAAGCGAATGAAATAATATTACTCAGTTACTCTCTAACCTGTAATATTTTAACAATACATGAAAATTATAACTTCGCTTTCTTTACTTTGGCAACATACTACATCCATTCTATGTACTCCTTCAATGCTGACGAAAGTTCTTGCTTTTAGAAATTTGCATTCAGTACTAACCCGTCAACGACGGGTACTTCAGCTAGTATAATATATTTTAAATACAATCACACAATAGCATACAATTATATGAGTAGCGTGAGATATGTAAATATATATATATACTAGCAGTCCCGCACGGCGTTGCCCGTGAACACCTTAAATTATGCGATTTACAAAATCTGACATGTAAGCTGCAACTCCAGATTAGTACTCTAGGCCGCAATTGTATAACAGAATGTGCAGATAATGGTTCCAGAGTTTCAGGTACGTACTGTTGCGGAATTACTCTGCTACTCCTGGGGTTCGTCGTTCTAAAGTCCAGTGGTGTAAAAAGTTCAAGTAAAAAGTCACTTGTCAGGATGGAACACAAACTTTATTTCTTCTAGAACTTCGTAGAACAATCAGCTGCACACAATTCACAAGCACAATCGAGCAGTAACGTGCTTTTAACAATCCGCTTGGATCAGAAGCTCTCACAAATGCTGTATTTCTCGCACAAAATAAGTCACTTTTACAGGCAAAAATTCCGTGGAAATATTCAAGGGATATAGTACACTATCCCTTAAGACACAGCAATGAAGAATTTACACACAGCACTTTAAAAACAGCTTCACAAAGCAAGCTAAAACACAGCTTCTATAACACTATCAGTTCACACAAAACAAGCGTACTCAGAGCTCTTCACACATTGAATGTTCAACTCGCAACTGACTCGCTTCGGGGCGATGCCCGCTTCTATAAATAGCCGACGCAGGAGGTACAAGAGGTTTCCAGAAAAGTCAATTTCTCGAGGGTTCTACATAAAGAGTGAATTTTGATTACGTCATAGAAGAGAAATGTTAGGTTATTATGCGTTTTTAATGCAGGAAAAACAACTTCCAGGCCCCATTGGGAAAATCGCGCCAAATGACCAAAAAGTCGCCAAGCTTGGCGACTTTTGGCGAAATATCGCCAAATTTGGCGCCAAAAATAAGTCCTCAAAAGTGAAGAGATCTAAGCTCTAGGACTAATATTTCTCGAGATTTCTAGAAGCCCATAGAAAAACATATGGGAAAGCGAAACCTCCGTATCTCCGGTTCTAATTGGCCGATTTTGATGCAACAAAAAGCAAAATTTATCTATTTGAAGCGTAGAATACGAATTTTAAACCATTCTAAGCCCCAGAGCAGCGGGTTGCCCCGAAAATTCGTAACATTGCCCTCTTTCCAAGGACTGCACGTCCCGGGCAGCACAATCCCTAGTTAGGAGGTCACACAGGTACCTACACTGTATAACACTTAACAAGATCTTAACAACATAATTCAAGCAAGTAATCAATAGCACAATAAGCAAATACACATTAATAAATAAATAATCATCATAATAAATAATTACACTGTAATAAGTAATCAATGTAATAACAAATACACATTAATAAAATCCATTATATTACAAATATGTACACTAAACATGGCGTAAGTGGTGAGAGAAAGAGAGTTGAAGAAAGAGGAAGAGAAGAGAAAGACAGGAAAGGAATGAGAGGTGAAAGAAAAGAGGAATTACGCCATAATGACCATAGTCTGAGCTAATTACAACCGCGGTAGATGGCTAGCCGATCGTAATGTACAACTCTTGGCTTCGAGTTTGGTGACTTACGAATCCGTACGATGACGTCATTCAGCCGGTTTAGGACTGTGTAAGGACCGTCCCACGGCGATTGCAGCTTGGGAGACAGGCCTTTCCGTCGAGTAGGATTTCATAGCCAAACATTGTCACTTGCGTTGAACTCGTGTCCCGTAGCCTTCGTGTCGTAGCGAGTCTTCATCTTTTCCGTGTTCAGGTTGATCCGCTCCCGAGCAAAATGATGTACATCTTCAAACCGTGCCCGAAGGTTTTCCACGTACTCCTCTGGCGATGAAGGCGCATCTGGAGGGCGGACGAACACTAGATCGGTGGGAAGACGAAGATCTCTGCCGAACAGCATCTGGGAAGGTGTGAAGCCGGTAGTCTCATGGACGGCGCTCCTATAGGCCAGCAGGAAGAGGGGGAGTTTCTTGTCCCAGTCCTCTTGATTCCTAGATACCAACCAGAAGCGAGAGGTTGTTTAAAATTGTGCGATTGAACCTCTCCACCATGCCGTCGGATTGTGGGTGTAAAGGCGTAGTCTGGGTTTTGTCCATTCCGAGAAGATGGCATAGTCCTTTAAAGACTGCAGAGGTAAAGTTCGTTCCTTGGTCGGAATGAAGTTGCAGACGGGTTCCATATCTGGAAATCCATTCTTGCACCAGTACCTCTGCTACGGTCGTAGCTTCTTGATCGGGAATAGGAAACGCTTCGGGCCATTTAGAAAAGTAGTCAATGACAACTAGGATGTATTTGTTGCCATCAGAAGTTCGCGGAAGAGGTCCCAGGATGTCCAGGGCAATCCTCTCAAAAGGCGCTCCTAAACTTATAACGATGTAGTCTTCCACGGCTTCGTTTCTTCGGGCCTTTACGGGCGGCACAGGCGTCACAAGCTTGACACCACTTTTCGACGTCGCCTCGAGTCCTAACCCAGTAGAAGCGCTCGCGAACTTTCTGCAGGGTCTTCATCCCGCCGAAATGGCCTCCAGTGTAGCTATTATGAAGTTCTTCTAGAACCTTCGGAATCCTCGAACGAGGGAGTACTAACTGCCATCGGAGCATCTTGCCGTCGTCCGACTCCCATTTACGATACAGGACTCCATTCCTCAGGCGAAGCGAATCCCATAAAGCCCAGTACTGTTTTGTTGCCGGACTGTAAGATGATATTTCTTGCCAACTGGGCTTAGCGCTGGATTTTTCCATAAATTCCACAATAGGTTTGATGTCGCTGTCTGCTAATTGGTCCACCCGAACATTTTCGTCACTCCAGGGATCTTGAGATGGTGCCGGTGATGTAACTTGGCGGACAACGGGATGTTTCAGATGGTAATTTTTCTCTGCCCTGGAGCAATAGCGACAACTGTCTATGCAGGGCCTTCTCGACAAAGCATCTGCATTTCCATGAGATGCCCCTTTCCGATGACGTATCTCGATGTCATATTCTTTTAATCGCTGTATCCACCTGGCTATTTGGCCCTCTGGATTCTTGAAATTTAGAAGCCAGGTTAAAGAGGCATGGTCCGTTCGGAGCAGGAACTTTCGGCCGTACAGGTAATGATGGAAGTGCTCCACGGCTTTAATGATAGCAAGAAGTTCCTTTCTCGTAACACAATAGTTACGTTCTGCCTTTGAAAGGCATTTGCTCCAGTAGGCAATGACGTGTTCTTGGCCATCTATCTCCTGGGACAAAACTGCTCCAACACTCTCCTTACTTGCGTCTGTGTCCAGGATAAATGGCTTGTCAGGGTGAGGATACGACAGGATCAGCGAAGATGTTAAAGCCGTCTTCAGTTCGTTGAATGCGTCCTCACATTCCTCAGTCCATAGAAATTTCTCTCCAGTCTCGGTCAATTTGTGAAGAGGTCTTGCAATTTGAGAAAAGCCCTTCACGAATTTTCGATAGTAAGTACACAGACCGAGAAAACTTCTTAAGTCGTGGATATTCTCGGGACGACTCCAGTTCTGGACTGCGGACGTCTTTTCGGGATCGGTTCGGACTCCGTGGGCGGATATTATGTGCCCGAGGTAACGTACTTCCCGACGGAACAAGTTGCACTTCGACGGACTTAGTTTCAAGTTTGCCTCTTTTAATTTCTGCAGTACCTTTCGAATGTTCTCGAGATGCTCTTCGAAAGTCCTTCCGACGATGATGATATCGTCCAAATAAACGAGACATGCTTCGTAGGAAAGTCCTCTCAACACTGTCTCCATTAGACGCTCGAATGTAGCCGGTGCGTTGCAGAGTCCAAAAGGCATAACTTTGAACTGCCACAATCCTTGTCCCGTGGTGAACGCAGTCTTTTCACGGTCATCGGGATGGATTTCTACTTGCCAGTAGCCACTCTTGAGATCCAGAGTGGAGAACCATTCGTTTCCCGATAAAGTGTCCAATGTGTCGTCTATCCTGGGAAGAGGGTAGCTGTCTTTCTTGGTAATGTCATTCAGACGTCTATAGTCAACGCAGAACCGGGTGGAACCATCTTTCTTTCGGACCAAAACAATCGGCGAGGCCCACGGACTAGTCGATGGCTCGATGACGTCATCACGCTGCATCTCCTCTAAAAGTCGGTTCACCTCTTCTTGCTTAGCAAACGGCAGCCGCCTAGGATGTTGCTTGATGGGAGAATGGCTGCTTGTGTCTATTCTATGCTGCGTTAACCTTGTACGGCCAAAGTCACCGGAAGTACGAGAGAAGAGGTCTTCAAATTCAGCTATTACTTTCTCCGCAGCGCTTCTCTGTTCTGCCGTTAACTCCACGTCTTGTAATAATTCCTTCGTCAGGCACTCGGAAGATTTAGCTGTCGTTTGGTTGATGTTCTTATTAATGCAGGTAACAGGAGTGCATGTCGCCAACACTTCATTTTTCTTTATCACCTTCGACTTGTCCGTCACATTTACTACTCTAACTGGAATTTCCGTTCTCGACAAGTCCACAAGTGTTGCTCCCACAAGTACTCCTCTGACGGAATCACTATTGCTTGGGTGTTCGATTAATCCAAAACGGAATTTATTGCTTTCTTTTACTGTTCCAGAAATTATGGAATCAGTTCTGGGAGGTAGAGTGATATCAGTCTGGGCTATTATTTGCTGCACAGGCAAAACAGTTTCGTTTCTAATATCGAACGCAGCTATTTCTTCTGAGTCTGAACGAAGCTCATTATTCTTAAAGTCCAAGTTAAATTTGTGCGATTTTAAAAAGTCGAGTCCGAGAATAAAAGAGTCTGTAATATTGGCGACATATACCACATGGTCGTATCTGGCATTTCCAAACGTGATTTCTACTTGCGCTTTTCCGCCCACTTCGATCTTGTCACCTGTCACAGTCTGGAGGGTCAGCGAGGGCGGAGTCCAGATAATCTTCAAATTTAATTTCTTGGCCAGATCCGTCCTTATGATGGTTACGTTCGCGCCAGTATCAATCACCATGTGGCATGGGGAACCATTAACATATCCCAGTACGAAGAGTCCATTACTGCCGCCATTCACTTATGAAATCTGCAAGACTTTTGGGTGGGGCTTTTGACTATCTGGCAACCTCCGCCCCGCGAGATGGCCACCTCCTAGTTTCCCTCCTTCATGTTTTTAGAATTCTCTTGCTGGTCATGAGACTTTCGACCACAATACTTTTGTACATGGCCTTCGACGCCACACTTCCAGCATTTTACTTTCTTTGGGCCATCTCTCGTTCTATCGGATCTTAATTTTCGCTCTATGAGATCTTCAATTCTCTTCAATCTGTTCTCGACGCTCTCTGTGTCTTTGTTAGCTTCCTCTTGGACCGTGACCGCTCTAACAGCATGCCGATCTTTTCTCACGGCCCGCTGGGCTGCCTCTAGCTTCATTCCGAACACCAGAGCAGACTTCAAATCCTGATAATCCTCCAACATGAGTGCCTTTTGGGTTTCTGGATCACGGATGGCTTCAATAAAATGACGCACCGCCATTTCTTCTCGGACATTATCAAGGTGGTCATGTAGGCTAGATGACACAGCCTATTTATGTCCGAAGCCAGCTCTTGAAGGGTCTCGCCAGATCTCTGCATCCTTGACTTAAGTTGGATTCTACTATATTCTTTCTGGCACTTCTCTCCGAATTTCATCAAGGCACTGGCAAGGGCGTCAAAATCTCCTATCTTCGTCGCTCCGATAGTTTGCAATACATTAATTGCATCTCCGCTAAGGGAAGCGGCCAGTTGATTAGCTTTCTCGGACTCGCTCCAACCATTGGCTCTGGCGACGATCGAAAATTGGGTCTTGTAAGCTTCCCAGGGAGTCTTTCCGTCATAGGCAGTAAGTTTCACTGCTGGGCGGAGTGAAGATAACCTGATGTTTTCGGGTAACTTTCCCAGCTTTACGAGAGAGTCCAATTTCTCTTCAATTTTAGCTTCACATTCTTCACGCATTCTGCAAATATCCTGCTGTAATTCCTTAACATTCCCTTCAATTCTTTGTTCATATTTCGTCTGAGTTTCTTCTTAGAGTAGTGCTGTAAAAGTAACGACAAAATGAGTATCCGTATGTATTTGTTACTTAGATGTTCGCTATTCGTTACTAAGTATTCGTTACTCGTTACTTTCGTTACTACTAATAGAATCGGTAATAGGGTGTTATATGTGCCCCATAACAACATATCCGGGACAGTGTTGTTATGGGTATATGCCGCCCATACATAAACCCATAACAAAACCTAACCAAAAAGAATTTTTTTTTAGCGAAGTTGTACAAAGTTGTATTTAGAGCTTATTTTCTCTGATTTACAGATTTTTTTTATACACATTTATGGTTTTATACAATGCTAAATTATCCGAATTACTGAGTACACATAGAAATCTTCCAAAGACATACGCCATTCTTTTTTTTCTCAACCCCCCCTTTTTTAAATTCTGAACGCTGGTTTAACCTGTTCACTCTTATCATAAAAAGTGTAAAGGAAAGCTTGTGACTCGTGTTTTTTTTCTGGGAGCGGGTTCTCGAATACTGAGATCCAGGGATTGGGCCATATATATTAAATTCACAGGGCAGGGGATCTCAGTATGATATCAACTACTTTGCGTCTCTACAAGCATAATATCTTTATTATTTGTGAGTTCTTATTTCATATCAAAAACTTCTTTTGCTGGACGATTTTTCGAAGTAAATTAAAAATTACCATATTTTAAATTAAAATTGTTTAATTCAGTGAGAATTATCTATTTTTAAGATATTTCCAGTTCTATTTCTGCACTTTTGGGATGAAAGGGGTTAGCCCCTTCTGTGGGTGCATATATGAGAGCATTCTTTAAACAAAAATTATCACTCCTTTCATACAGAAAGAATGGTTGCACCGGACTATGCGTATTCCATGAGTTCATGGAATAAAATGTACCATAAAATAAGGCAGATGGCCCCCTAAATGCCGACATTTTAGAAACATACTGAACTTTATTGAATTATTTTAATACCAGTGGCTTACGCAGGAGTGGGCATAGAAATCCCGGGTAGCTCCCAATTTTTTATATATTTTTTAAACAATTACTTAAAAAATGTGTTTAGGTTTCCATGCTAAATATTTTTTTTAGTTCCAAATAATATTTTAAATAATAAAAATGTGTGAATTCGTTTACTTTATAAAAAAATATTTTTTTAAAGGTGTATTTAAATAATTTGTTATTTATTACTCATATTTCGATTCTAACTAAAAAAAAAAAGAAAAAGTTAAGTTCGCAATCCTGCTTCGGAACCACCCTGAAAGAAAGAATTCTGATTGCACCACTATTTAGTACTAAAATGTTAGAAAGCCCGAAATTAGCACCCCTTACTAACATGCTTCTCTTATATGTATTGCTCATCTACAATTATAAGAACACCCCCTTCCCTCCCTGCAAAAAAAAGTTCATCTGCGCATAAGAACGCACTATACACCGGATCCTATATCCCCCCATTGTACGACCCATATCAATAGAGCAGCAGATAGTATATCCATCTCCATAACTGTAACGAAACATACGGATTCTTCCAAACCTCATCGAAACTGATTTTTCCCTTCAAACAGCGAGAATCCATAATACTTCCGGTATCTAGTAAAGTAACCGAACGGAACATACTATTACTCAAATACCGAAATTCATTTTCTCCCTCCGGCAGTCTTGTATTCGAAGTTCGAACCTGGTCGATCCGAAATGCACACTCAAAAGTCATTTTCCCCCTTGAAACCGCGATCCGATATCCAGTAACAAACAGAAGATATTAGTACTCGATTACTGGAACCCGTTTCCCCCTAGTTCGCCTCGCCTGAAAGTCTGTATTCGAAGTTCGAAGCTGCTCGATCCGAAACAGCTTCGGATCGAGTAACGATAAACGATATCAACCGAAAAGTAACAATTCGTTACTTCGAGTCTGAGTGATTATCCGTATCTTAGTACCGAATACATGCGATTTGCTTCAGCTCTATCTAAGAGAGAAACTCTTTTCTCCATTTCTTCTTGGCCCTGCTTAATTTCTTCTAAATTTTCTTGGGTTTTCTCTATCTTCTGCTCCAACTTTTCTTGATTTTTCTCTATTTTCTGCAACCCAGTTTTCATCTCTTCTTGTCCGGCTTCAATTTTCTTTTCTAAATCCGCCTTCATTTGTTCTTGTCCGGCTTTCATCTCGTCTTGTCCGGCTTTCATCTGTTCTTGTGCGGCTTTCATCTCGTCTTGTCCGGCTTTCATCTGTTCTTGTGCGGCTTTCATCTCGTCTTGTCCGGCTTTCATCTCGTCTTGTCCGGCTTTCATTTCTTGCATCATATTCATGAGCTTTTGAAGTTGTTCTTCCATTTTTTGTCTAGTCAAAACCATAAACTGGAAAATTAAAGTCCTTCTTTAGAATCCCACTTCTGACACCAAATGTTGCGGAATTACTCTGCTACTCCTGGGGTTCGTCGTTCTGAAGTCCAGTGGTGTAAAAAGTTCAAGTAAAAAGTCACTTGTCAGGATGGAACACAAACTTTATTTCTTCTAGAACTTCGTAGAACAATCAGCTGCACACAATTCACAAGCACAATCTAGCAGTAACGTGCTTTTAACAATCCGCTTGGATCAGAAGCTCTCACAAATGCTGTATTTCTCGCACAAAATAAGTCACTTTTACAGGCAAAAATTCCGTGGAAATATTCAAGGGATATAGTACACTATCCCTTAAGACACAGCAATGAAGAATTTACACACAGCACTTTAAAAACAGCTTCACAAAGCAAGCTAAAACACAGCTTCTATAGCACTATCAGTTCACACAAAACAAGCGTACTCAGAGCTCTTCACACATTGAATGTTCAACTCGCAACTGACTCGCTTCGGGGCGATGCCCGCTTCTATAAATAGCCGACGCAGGAGGTACAACAGGTTTCCAGAAAAGTCGATTTCTCGAGGGTTCTACATAAAGCGTGAATTTTGATTACGTCATAGAAGCGAAATGTTAGGTTATTATGCGTTTTTAATGCAGGAAAAACAACTTCCAGGCCCCATTGGGAAAATCGCGCCAAATGACCAAAAAGTCGCCAAGCTTGGCGACTTTTGGCGAAATATCGCCAAATTTGGTGCCGAAAAGAAGTCCTCAAAAGTGAAGAGATCTAAGATCTAGGACTAATATTTCTCGAGATTTCTAGAAGCCCATAGAAAAACATATGGGAAAGCGAAACCTCCGTATCTCCGGTTCTAATTGGCCGATTTTGATGCAACAAAAAGCAAAATTTATCTATTTGAAGCGTAGAATACGAAGTTTAAACCATTCTAAGCCCCAGAGCAGCCGGTTGCCCCGAAAATTCGTAACAGTACTTACAAATGCACCACTAAAGACAACTCACTGCCGTGGCCGTCACATATTTCCCCCAGAAATATCGTGTAATTTGCATTAAAATTGCTGGAGTTATTAAATATTTCATCCAATTAAGCAAATTATCTTGTAAAATCCACAATTTTCGATTTAAATTTCTTAAAATTAGGAAATGTTAGGTCATTAAACGTATTAAATACCATAAAAAATTTCATGAAAAGGTCCCATTAGGAAAAACGCGCCAAATGACAGAAAAATCGTCAAACTTGGCGAGTTTTGGTGAAATATCGCCAAAATTGGCGCCAAAAATAAGTCCCCAAAAATTAGGCTTTCGAAGACCTACGACCTATAGAACCCGAGATTTCCAGAACATTACATATCAATGGAACAAAAAGCAAAATTTATCTATTTAACGCGTAGAATACGAATTTTAAACTATTTTAAACCCCAGAACAGCGGGTTGCTCCCAAAATTCGTAACACAGGGTAAGAAAATTTCTGTTTTAGAACGGTTTTTAATTAATAATTAAAAAAAGGAATTTAAATTTTTAAAATTCTGATTCTCAGGTGCACATTATCGGCATTCATGGGCTTATATATTCAAAGTTTTGTGTGCAGTAGATTTGTCTGGAGACCGCACACAGACAGATTTACAAACATTCATTTTTATTATTATAGAGATAGATAGATTTGGCGTAAACCTGATGAAATTTTCGCGCCATTTCATGCTTCTCAAATGCAAACGATTTGTTTTATAGTAGCATTTAGTTTGTTTTATAGAAACTCGCCAAGCATGGCAACGTAAAAAACGGTTTTTTACTTTTGCGGTTACCACTCACTTCAAGCATAAATCTTTTCATGAGGCCAAAGTTCGCCAAACATGACGATCTAAAATCGGTTTTTAATTAATAATTTAAAAAGTAATTAAAATTTCTAAATTCTGAGCCTGAGGTGTACATTACCGAAGGAATGGGCTCATATGTTCGAATTTTCAGAGTTCTGCGTCCAGTAGTTTTTTCTGGACATTGCACGCATGCAGATTTTCAGACATTCATTTTTATTGATATAGATTGGCGCAAAGCTGACTAAATTTCCGTGCTATTTCATGTTTTCCAATGCATGCGATTTTGTTTCACAGTTTCATGCTGGCGAAACTCGCCGAGCATGGCATCCTGAAAACGGTTTTTAATTAATAATTAAAAAAGTAATTAAAATTTTAAAATTCTGATTCTCAGGTGCACATTATCGGACTCATGGGCTTATATATTCAAATTTTCAGAGTTCTGCGTGCAGTAGGTTTGTCTGGAGATCGCACACATACAGACAGACAGATTTACAAACATTCATTTTTATTATTATAGATGATATATATATATATGCTTTTAAAGACATAAGAAAATGTCTAATTACTCCGTAAAGTCGCATATTTTCACTCTTGCTTAAAGGGATCTACTAAATGTGTTGGTTTAACTATGGACACCGGAACGCCTCATGAGGTTGAAGAAATTCTCTCACATTTACTTCATTTCGCCCAGTGCTAAAGATAACTGATGCCACCTCCACGTATTCATATCTCTAAAGTTAGGTCCAACGGTTTTCTCACAATCGGGCCCTATAAACACCTCTACTTTAATTAGTCATCCTGTCATTGCTCCTCAAAAGTACAAATGATCCTTTTCGGTTGATTCCTACTTTAGGACCCCCACTCTCGCCAACGTAAAAAATCGCCGCGTTTTGGCGAGCCTTCCTGTCAATAGTCCGTGATCTTGCATGCGCGCAAGTTTTAACGCTTCCCAGAGAAACTGGATGAAATTAATGTGAACCATTCAGCATTAAGCGCACCAAATACGGAATTTGACGACATTTATTAAAAATTCATGTAATGATGTACTTACATGTTCCAAATGACTTCATTTGACACGAATTTATGAGCAGATTCTTTAAATTTATATGTATTTCTTTTTTAAAAGCGGATTCGTGAATTTTTACTTTATTTTAACCAATGAAGTATGTTGAATCGCAACAAAATTTTTGGAAATGGAATACGAATGTTAAAATAATTAACAAAAGAACTAATTCTGCAATGATTTCTAATAATTTGCAAGGCATATTTAAAAAACCTCACCAAATTGAGAAACAGAATAAATAAATTCACCGAATCCGCTGCTTAGAAATAGTTTCAACTAGTAAATTCGAAAAGAACTCAATTCTTCTAAGTTAAAATATTAACATTTAAAATTGTCCTAGCAACCAATTTTCAGATGCCAGAAATTTTTGCGTCCGTGATATTAAATTATATCATTAATGCATAAATAAAAATACATATGTATACTTTAATATTTAAAGTTACCCTAGCAACCAAATTTCCCGTATCAGATTTATTTGTGCTTGACGATGCTAATATAAATGAGTTGAAATTGTCTGCTCCTATTAATATGTACCAATATGAAAATAAAACAGGAATTTAGTATCCAGTGTTTGCGAAATTATACTATACTGGGTAAAAGCCAATAGAAATTTTCCAAACAAAGATCGAAAATGCGTAAAAGGATACTAAACCTTATCGTTGCCTACGTAATACTACATAGTATGAGCATTTCGTAGGCAACGGCCTTATCAAAGATAAAAACTCATGACTGATCACGTGCAAAATCAACTGGAATACCGGTTGATTACTGAGAGAAATTTACGAATAAACCCTTTGCCGTATGGCTGCAATATAAATGCAAAAAATCCTATTGGCAACTGTATATTAATATTTATCGTCGCGTTGGCGAGAGTGGGGGTCCTAAAGTAGGAATCAACCATCATTTTCCAGTAATGAAATGCTTTGCCACAGTTGTACAAGTTCTCATTTACTTGTAAACTGAACAAATTTACTACAAAAGGAATTAAGAGAAAAAGGTTTATTTCCTGCATATCATTTTCTAATCTTGACTGTTTTCTACGTCATTTTTACGTCAAGAGATTATAATTGCACAAGACATTTCAAGAAATTATAAACTTGTGACATCAAAATAACGCCAATTCCACTTTCGATTAGAAAAGAACCTGCTTGTAATAACTTCCGAGATTAATTAAAAAATCTGTACATCAACCATGAGATAAGAAAAAGTTTATTCGCTACTCTTTTTTTCGAAATCGCAAATGAAAATAACGTCATTTTGATTGACTAGAAATTAAATAAGATTAAGAAATTCGAAGCTAAAATTACGTTACCAGATAATTATTTCTGAAAATTTTCAGATTACGATTCGATGGATGTTGCTGATCGTGGACCAATGAAATAATTATCAATTACCTGCTTTTTCTAGTCAAAAGTTTTTATTTTGAAACTGTGTTTATTATAGATTGAGATCTAACTACTTTATACCCTTCCAAATTATTGTGCTTCAAGTAACGAAAATTTATTTTTGAATGGTTCAACTAGACGTTGAAAAAGACATCTTAAAATTTATGCTTATCGTAGAACAGTCTATCTGCGTGAATAACTAAATGCTATTACTTATTTTTAAAAAGTCATAAATGTTTCAGTAAAGCAGTTATCAAAATGCCGAAGGAATTGAACGCAGTTCAAATTGATAGACAGAGAGCTGATAAATATAACAAATTTAAAAGCATAACTCACAAATGGTGGATGAGTTATGAAGCGTTTAAAAATCACAAGAATTATGACTGGGAAGGAGCTGTAGAAAAAGGTATTTCTTTCATGGCGCAGCTTCCTTTGGCGACTTGTTTTGGTGCGATAAATGGCATGATTTAGCAATATAATCCAATGTTTAGCTTCTGTTTTGACGAGGAATTTCAAATTTATTTTTATGTTTTTTCGTATTATTTTATTCGGTGCTTTATAATTTAAGTTTGTTATAATGCGATTTGATAATTGTTTTGAAATTTGCTGTTAGTAAAACCGTGTTTACATTAAAGAAAAAGAACACAGGTTGAAAGGAGTGGATCCCGATTCATGAAGTAAATATTAGGGATCGACCGATACCACATTTTAGCCGATGACCGATACCGATACTTTACCTATAAATTCATTTTCAGAAATAGCCGATTCCGATACTTTTAAGTTATGGTATCGGCCGATACCGATACTTAACCGATACCGATACTTTACATAATTTGAAGTCATTTAAACCTGCCTCTATTGGGCAGTTTTTGTAACGAGAGTGTAGTTCTCGTTAAAATGACTAACAGAATGATGAAATTTGATCCCAGTAGAAAGCATTAAAAAGAAAAAGCAGTGGATACGTTGAAATGTGAATTTATAGTAGTTCTAGTCTTTCTTTTCTATTCAAATTATGCCAACGAATGGCCGAATTTATAAAAAAGCTGAGCACTGGGAAGCGTCTTAGTGTGCAGGTTCGGAATTCTTTCTCCTCACGTGGTCGATCGTGGTCGCTGTCGATCTAGCAGTCTAGAGTTTTGGGCGATTTTCTCCAGATGTTACGTGGATATGCTTTAGACTCCCTTAAAATGTCCTCCGCCCAAGCCCCCACCCTATAGGTAGATGCCCCTCATTTAGGCTTGACAGAACACAAACACGGGGGGTGGGAGTTAAAGGGATATAAGATAATCCATTTCATTTCCAGTGCCGACTGGTGCAAATATTTAAATCAATTTTTCTCAACCTCTATTTTGTCGCCTAATTGTTGCAATGAGCCAGATAAAAGGTTTCCACATTAGACCAAAAACAGCTTCCTGCATGCTCTTACTATATGTTTCTTTCTTGCAATTTTTATTTAGATTTTTTTTAATTAGAATTCTTTCACATATGAAAATATTTTTTAGATTACTTAAACTGCATTAAATTGTGATAATGTATAAACTGTACAGTATTATGTAAGTACATATGTATTTAGATATTGTTCATTAAATACGTATGTAAATTCTTCCCTTAAAATGCATAATAAGTTCACATTAATAAATGGTTTTATTTATCTGTGCCAATTATTTAACCACTAAGTGAATTATTAAATGTTTAGCAAGATTACTGTTTAATATGAACTCATTTGATCATTTTTAAGTTCTTTTTGAAAATCCAAATATTTTGGTTCTCCGGACAGGGTTAAGTCACAATTAATCCGGAAGGATCCATGTATTTGATCTTTTCCGTACGAAGAGCAGGTACACACCGATTAGTACTGTGGGAAAATTGGAAATAAACTATATAATAATTAGTATTACTAATTATACTAATACAGCTTTAATTTTTTAAATTAACTATATAAATAATTATTAGATATTGATAATTATTACACTTCTCAAAACAGAATGATACACAAATCTGTAATTGCCCGAGACTATAAGTTTCTCTATAGCGAATTTTTCAACTGGAACCAAGCGAGTTCGTTATAGGGAGATTCAATTGTGTGTGTGTATATATATATATATATATATATATATATATATATATATATATATATATATATATACACACAATTGAATCTCCCTATAACGAACTCGCTTGGTTCCATTTTGTTGTACAGAGATTAGAGATTTTTGCAGTTATTTCAGCAAATATTACAAACGTTTTAGTTGTCATATATATATGTATATATAAGAATGAACTCTTTTTCGAGTCAACACAGTGAGAAAATAAACGTTCATAAAACTGGAGTAAAATTATAGCCTACCTCTCGACATTTGTTTTTTGCAATCCTTTCAGAGAGCGTATTTAGTGTTGTGCACGAATTCAAAATAATTTAGAAGAATAGGCGATTGTCCTGTTAAACTGTCATCTAACGATTCTTCGTCCATAATTTCGACCACACTTGGTGATACGACATCCATTTAGCGATGGTTACAATTTAAAAAAAAAAAAAACACAGTTCGAAAACACTCGCACAAACAAATGTGCCAATGAAACGACGCCTCTCATCTCATTACCAAAACAAGGATTCTAGAATGGTGTTGCGACTGCGTTGTTTTTTCTGAAAAACGAAGTATCGGTTGAAAAGTATCGGTGAAAATGGATGAAAGCAACAGAAACCGATACTTTCCCGACACTTTTAGAATCGGAAGAACCGATACCGATACCTAAAAAAATTGGAGGTATCGGCGCCGATACTATCGGTCGATCCCTAGTAAATATCAATTCAAAGGCTAGTAAATAAAAATCTGTGGTAAAATCATACAAGACGGTGCCCCTCATGTAAACACGGCGATAGCCGCTGGAGCTTGGCGATCGCCAAGTGCGAGCGCTACGGATCTTGGCGCCAAGCTACAGCCATGGCGCCAAGCCACCCTGGCGACCGCCAAGCTTCAACGGCTATCGCCTTCTTGTGACGAATAAATACAAGTATTTACCACTAAAATTTTTAAAAAGAAACACAAATTCTAAGTAAATGACACAATATAAAACAGTCAAATCCACAACAAAACATTAGAAAAAGTAGATTAAACAAGCACTTACCTCACCTTTCCCACCTCATTTTTTAATGGAAGGACCGGGAACATCCATTACAACGATGAAATTCCCCAAGACGAAATTCCCCGAGACGCTCACTAACTTACGATAAAGGGTCCGTAAAACGGAATGAAAAACACAAGGAAAATCCAACACAAACTTACTCCACTCAGAAACAAAGAACACCAAACTTCAATCTTCATGCAATTAACACTAAATGAAAATTCTATACTTCAAATGCACCGCGTTTAATTATCAGAATTGCCACTCAGATTCTGATAAAAAAAAAAAACGATTTTCCAGACCAACATGTGATAAAAAATCCAGACGATTTTCAAATTTATGACGTCAGCTTTACATATGTTCTCCAAGGGCGGAACCAGAAACTCTTTCGGAGGAGTTCGCAAAGTGTGAATATTCATTTTATCTAGTGTAAAGCCTGCTAAATATTGGTAAAAGCCCCATTTATGTAGCGTAAAAACATTTTTCTTGGAGGGGGCGCGCGCCCCTCTGCGACACCCCCAAAAAAATATCAGTGGGTCCGGCCACCGCCTCAAAAGGGCCCCCTCGAAAATATGCTAACGCGGGCTCCTCTGCGAGATCCAAAAAAAACATAAGTGGGTCCGGCCAACGCCTCAAACGGGCCCTCTCGAAAATATGCTAACGCGGGCTCCTCTGCGAGATCCAAAAAAAACATCAGTGGGTCCGGCCAACGCCTCAAACGGGCCCTCTCGAAAATATGCTAACGCGGGCCCCTCTGCGAGATCCAAAAAAAACATCAGTGGGTTCGGGCGGGCCCCTCTGCGAGATCGCAAAAAAACATCAGTATGTCCGGCCACCGCCTCAAGGGGGCCCCCTCGAAAATATGCTAACGCGGGCCCCTCTGCGAGACCCAAAGAAACCATCAGTTGGTCCGGGCAGGCCCCTCTGCGAGACCCAAAAAAAACATCAGTGGGTCCGGGCGGGCCCCTCTGCGAGATCCAAAAAAAACATCAGTGGGTCCGGCCACCGCCTCAAAAGGGCACCCTCGAAAATATGCTAACGCGGGCCCCTCTGCGAGACCCCCAAAAAAACATAAGTGGGTCCGGCCAACGCCTCAAACGGGCCCTCTCGAAAATATGCTAACGCGGGCTCCTCTGCGAGACCCCCAAAAAAACATAAGTGGGTCCGGCCAACGCCTCAAACGGGCCCTCTCGAAAATATGCTAACGCGGGCTCCTCTGCGAGATCCAAAAAAAACATCAGTGGGTTCGGGCGGGCCCCTCTGCGAGATCGCAAAAAAACATCAGTATGTCCGGCCACCGCCTCAAGGGGGCCCCTCTGCGAGACCCAAAGAAACCATCAGTTTGTCCGGGCAGGCTCCTCTGCGAGACCCAAAAAAAACATCAGTGGGTCCGGGCGGGCCCCTCTGCGAGATCCAAAAAAAACATCAGTGGGTCCGGCCACCGCCTCAAACGGGCCCTCTCGAAAATATGCTAACGCGGACTCCTCTGCGAGATCCAAAAAAAACATCTGTGGGTCCGGGAGGGCCCCTCTTCGAGATCCAAAAGAAACATCAGTGGGTCCGGGAGGGCCCCTCTGCGAGACCCAAAAGAAACATCAGTGGGTCTGGGCGGATACCCTCTGCGAGATCGCAAAAAAAATATCAGTGGGTCCGGCCACCGCCTCAAGGGGGCCCCCTCAAAAATATGCTAACGCGGGCCCTCTGCGAGACCCAAAAAAAAACATCTGTGGGTCCCGCCACCGCCTCAAAAGGCCGCCCTCGAAAATATGCTAACGCGGGGCCTTCTACGAGACCCGAAAAAAACAGTGGGTCCGAGCGAGCCCCCTCAGCGAGATCCAAAAAACACATCAGTGGGTCCGGCCACCGCCTCAAAAGGGCCCCCTCGAAAATATGCTAACGCGGGCCCCTCTGCGAGACCCAAAAAAACCATCAGTGGGTCCGGGCAGGCCCCTCCGCGAGACCCAAAAAAAACATCAGTGGGTCCGGGCGGGCCCCTCTGCGAGATCCAAAAAAAAACATCAGTGGGTCCGGCCACCGCCTCAAAAGGGCCTCCTCGAAAATATGCTAACGCGGGCCCCTCTGCGAGACCCAAAAAAAAACATTAGTACAAGTTGAAGCAAATTAGAATAGTAGACGAAAGAACAGGAAAAAACGAAAAATAACAATAACGCATGCGCAAAACGCAAATTAACAGCTTAGTGACGTCAAATTGAGCAAGCGAATTCGTTACATTCATCGATACATACATTCGAAAATATGCTAACGCGGGCCCCTCTGCGTTACCGAAAAAAAAAACATTAGTACAAGTTGGAGCAAATTAGAATAGTAGACGAAAGAACAGGAAAAAACGAAAAATAACAATAACGCATGCGCAAAACTCAAATTAACAGCTTAGTGACGTCAAATTGAGCAAGCGAATTCGTTACATTCAACTGCTTACGTCACACAGTAGCTAGATTAAAAAACAACTATTACGCATGCCCTAAAGTGCAAGAAATTTCGCATCTTTCAATAGTTCTAAATTATCCAATTTACAATATTTGACGCATTATCATTCCTACAAAAAAAAACGTCCCCAAGCTCTACACATTTCTTTATGGTTGCCAGTCAAACAACCATCGGCAGGGTACTTTACTAACGTTGAACATCGCTCACGATGTCGTCAGAACCAAGGGGCACCGGATACGGAACATAGACCAAATCGGTAAATATATAAGACAAACTTGTACATCTCAGACTAAAAACAAAAGATGAAACATTATATATTACAGTAAATGGTATCATTAATTTGCCGCCAAACCAAGCACAGAAAACATTAATTCCACAGCTGCCATTGATTGATTCCTACTCTAACGCCCCCGTTCTCTCCGACCTAAAATATCGCGTTCTGTTGGCGAGCTCCAGAGTCATGACGAATGCGCACAAAGGAACTAGATGAAAACCAGCGTAAACAAAGGTACTTACGTGTTATCCCGCGGTGATTTCCACCAAACTAATTTTTCGTTAAATGTGCTGGTAAAATGTTACCAATCGGATTCCGAACCAACAATAATTTCATGTGTCCGGCATTTATCTTGGTGAAAAATTGCTCGTCTTGACGGACCGCCGGGATAATACGTAAGTACCAAAACAAAATAGAGTATTTACGAATTACCCCGGCGGTCCGCCAAGACGCGAAATTTTTCGCTAAGATAAATGCCGGTCAAATGAAATAATTTATGGTTAGAAATACGTTTGACAACAGTTTGCCAGCGCATTTGACGCAAAAATCGTTTGGCGAAAATGATCGTCGGGATAATACGTAAGTACCCAAATTAGCCATAAATGTGGTAGTTAAATAGTTATTGGGCACTGAATTATCAAAATTATATTAATTTGCAAACACATCCCACAAAATAAATAAACAAAAAATAATTCTGTACTTACACATTATTCCACACCGCCATCTTAATTCCAAATTCAGTTGACACATAAATACAAAAAATCGTCATGGTAACTGCAAATGTATAGTTATCGCCACCTTGGCGAGAGTGGGGGGCACTAAAGTAGGAAGCAACCCTGCTATCAAATATAAGAATACAGGCCACGCTCATTTTTACGAAACCGTAGAGACTCCTCAAATATTTCGTAAAATGGAGTTGTATTCGAGACCACACGCTATTTCGTAAAATTTCAAGTTTTCGTAAGAGGAAGAAGCTCATAAAACGAGCCTCTACTGCACAGTGGAGTATAGAGCCACCACGCTTGTTTAGTGACATAAAGATCATGCGAAAATCGCAGCTGTGCTTTAGTTTATTGTATACGTCTAAACAATGCAAACGTTTTCGCGAGATTTTACTACCTCTATCTTGCCGATAATTCTATAATTTCGGTTATTGAATTTTGATGGCCGCTATAGTCCAAAAGTAACAAATATTGCATTTTCGCAGGTAATCTATTGCAATAATTTATCCGGTTGCTTATTCAGTAGTTCTTGTCATCCATAAAATCGGAATAAACAACTAAAGCATGAATTTTAGTCAAATGCTTTCTTCAAAAAGTCAAATAGTTCTTTACGCATACCATACCCAAGCAGCAAGAAATCCCCGGCAGCATCTCAGCCAACTGTCTTCATGCGACCCCTATTTCACCCGCCCGACCTCGGCGCGACCTCCGTTGTAGGTTGGGGATGTCCAGTTGGGAAACAGTCCCTGGACTTTCCGTTCCGGAGCGATTCTGCGCGTCTCCGGACGATTTACCTAGAATTCCCCAAGTGATTCTACGCATCTCCTTACGATTCCCCGACAATTTGTTCACATACCGCGATTCTACCAAAGGGAAGTAATAATATTAAGAAACACAGCAATGCAGGCAAGAGCAGCAGCACAAGAACACAGCGTAACTTTCGATAACTTTTATCGAGCCGATTAAAGTTAAAAGCTTAATACACTATTTAAAGATTCAGTTTAATCCGCGACCTGTAATATATAAATTTAAAGATAATCATTTGCCAAGATTAACTTTGGCAAACTTTACGTGCCAACAAAAGAAGAAAGACGAAGGGGAACGGGGACTCGACTACGTCACAGAATGATGGAGTGGAAAAGCGAAAGTACAGAACTGGCGGGAAAACTGTCAGCGCCATCTGCAAATAGTCCTGTAACAGTTTTCTATGGACCTTGGTAGTACGAGCGGAATGGACGATAGACCGAGAACTTCTTATGGGAGGTCGTATGGGTTTTCTTCCAGCGTTTGAATGCGATGGGTGAATCAGACGTTGGCAGCGGACGTCCTACCGAAGTTAGAGAAAAACCGCCTACTACTAGCCGATAAAATAGATAGTCGGCCAACTTTTTACTGAGCTCTCTTGCTGCCTGGATAGTCGGAAATTTGTCCATTCCTTCAACACTTTTTTTTCTAAAGTAATTATTAACAATTGCATGAACCAAAGCAAACGTTTGAGATCTAACATTTCTGTGAAATTCTCATTCGTGTGAGGAGTAACCTACTTCTATCTGAAGTTTGACAGCGTTAATTTGAATCAGCCTGTGAAAAAAAAAAAAAAAAAAAAAAAAAAAAAACATAAACCTGCTTTTTTAACCTGTCAATGTTTCAGGTTTCAATTGTACAATTTTCAGTCACATAGTCTTACCTAACACAATTTATGCCATGGAGGCTTTTCATAATTTAATTTACTTTAATAATTTTTAATTATTATTATTAAATACAAGGGGTTTAAGAAATGGATTCAAAAAAATAAAGGAATTATTGAAAATTTTAAAATTCATAAAAATATTCAGTTAAAATTTATGTCGAAAGATAAAGCGTATTCAATGACAACAGTCTTTCGTTTTATCTTACAATAACGTAATTTATTAAATTTTACAAGGACCACTACTGTTCTATTTTTTCTTAAGTATTTTTTTTCAAAAATGAGATATCATGCCAAACCCTTCTAAAATTTCATTTTCGGATGTTTTTAATGTATGCTACTATCTCCCATTTTACAGAGTGCTTAAAGGAGCAGGCCACATTATCTAAATGGGAGAAACCTCCAATGAATTCACAGACGACCTACGCATCTGATTATGTTGATTACCGTCGTACTTTATGTGTCCCTGACTCTAGAAGAGATGGTTCACCATGCTGCTGTGACCAAATTAAACTCAACCGTTAAATTACTGCAACTCTCGTTGCTTCCACCTGGATATGTAAATCAACCTGAATTTTAATAAAATCTGAAAAGTGATAAATGTTTACCTGTTGCTATTGTTTTGTAATTTTCATGAGAGCAGACTTGTATTACGTCCTCAAGGTGATATAAAATAGATCGCGACTGCAAATAATAATTAAGCGCAGCTATTAATTTCACTGATCACTAATTATATATATATATATATATATAGGATTTCAAATTTCATTGTGCGTTCTATTTGCTTTTTTGTATACTTAAGGAAGTGTTGGAATATTTTGCTCACCTATTGATTATTTACATTTTGGATACTTTTTATTTTACATGAAAAAGAGCTATAAAACTAATTAAATATCCTTAACTTTTGATATTTTTATTAATTTTATAATATATTTGCATGATAATCGAGAGCCTTTAAATTATCTTTATTTTATTATTTTATTGTGTTTATATATACTTGGGAATGTTAAACAAAATTAAGTTAAATCTGCTAGTTCAGAAAACTTATAGTTTTGAGTATGAAGTAATAAATTTTACATTTGTCTCACACAAATACCATTTATTTTTACTTTTTGAGGCAAGAAAAAAATCACGTCTCGATGATAAAATTTTAAAAATTGACACCAAAATCTCGAAGTCTAATATTTTCATGATTACAATATTTTCCTTATATGGTACATGTTCGGAAAGTAAAAAAAATCTGATGTGTCCAACACATGACTTCCTTGCACGTCTGTTAGATCAAATATATTTTTGACGCACTTCCTCTAAACATATTTGTTTGAAAGAGATAAAATATCAATAATAGTAAGGTTTAGCGATTTCTAGCCAAATATTTCGATATCGCCAAGCTCAGTTCAATTTGAAAAATTTCCTTCTGACACTTTATTTGGCGATATTTCACCAAATGCCGACAAACTTGAGATAGTCTGCGAGATTTTGGGGATAGCCAAAGTAGTCATTGACCACAGACTTTCAATGAATTGAATCCATCCATACACCTCAATGTATTTAAAGTCATTTGGCTCACCCTGTAAATAAATTCTCAGTCGATTGCTGTCAAAAAAGATATTGAAAACAGTTAGATATTACAATAGTACTAAATACAAAAGTTCAAAATTCTACGGGTTAAAGTTTTAGAGTTATACAAATTACGAAATAATTTTTGGCGCCAAATTTGGCGATATTTCGGCGAAACTCGTCAATGTCGACGACATTTCGCGAGATTTTAAGCATGAACCAAACAATGACAGATTATCGCCAATTTGGCGATATTTCGCCAAAACTCGCCAAGAACGATGACAAATGGCGATACTTTGGGCATGAACCAAATGACTGACTATCGCCAATTTGGCGATATTTCGCCAAAACTTGCCAAGGTCGAGGACAGACGGCGAGATTTTGGGCATGTACCAATAATGACTGTCTACAGTTGTATTATATTGAAGATGTCCATAGACATTAAAGTACTGAAATTCTTTTCGGTGGTCCTGTAAATAAACTCTCCAGTAGATTGGAACCAAAAATCGAGATGCACAACTAGATGTTACAACAATCTTATATATGAAATTTCATAATAGTTTTTGAGATTTGAGAGTTAAATATGCACACACGTACACCAAAAGTCGCCAAGCTTGGCGACTTTTGGCATAGTTCTTGAGGGAGGCACGTGACCGTGGTCGGACCATTACCTAACTTATGTGGTAGGATGCTATTGTGCTTGAAATGGATGAATGCCCCTAAAATTGCCATTGACCGTAATGTATTGGAAATCTTTTGAGTGTTCCTGTAGCAGAACTATAAATGATAAAGACACTTTTTTAATGGAGAAATTCATTTTCTAACTCTTTACAGCATATATCACTTCTGAGTCGTTTGAAATAGTCCAATACCTCTAAAAAACGCTTTGATGAATTTCGGCCCATAGAGCGTAATGAATTTCGAATCTTTTGGGAGGTTCTGTAGATAAACTATCCAGTCGAGTGGAACCGAAAGGGGAGATGCACAACTAGATGTTACAACAGTCCTAAATATAAAGTTTCAACATTCTACGCCTAATAGTTTTTGAGATATGCCAGTTTTATGAATTTCAGCCCATAGAGCGTAATGTATTTCGAATCTTTTGGGCGGTCCTGTACATAAACTATCCATTCGATTGCCACCAAAAGGGGAGGTGCACAACTAGATCATAGAACAATCCTAAATGTCAAATCTCAACATTCTACGACCAATAGTTTTTGAGATATGCGAGTTACATACATAGGTACAGACGGCATGGAAAACTCGCCACAACAGACTCGCCGCTGGCCAAAATGAGTTGCAGACGCGTTAATATGATCGTGCATGCTAGCCTACGATGAGATGCATCGAAAAAAATTTTAAAATTAAATTTAAAGTTAGTCAAAATCGTTTTTTTTTGTCGAAATTTGGCCCCCAAAATTTTTCGGGATCACATTACTTCCTTATACTACGTACAAGGAAGTAATTATGTACAATAATTAATTATTAGTAGTAGTACTGAAATATTATTATTCTAGGCTAAATTTCAGAGAAATCTTTCTCAGTTTTGAAATTTGGCCTTGAAAGAATTTTATAATATTTTTTTTTCTTATGCATGTATAATAAATATGTTGCATGGAAAGTATTTTTTAAGCCTTCTGAGACTAATGCTTCTCCTGCTAGTTATCTTCTTATATATGAAGGATAAATAACTTGGAAAATTGTAAACTTCGGTGAGTATGGCCAAAATAAAATGTTGCTGCGTATTTCTATGAAACCGATGACATTTTAAACAGCAGAAAATGGTTTTACATTAAAGCTCTTCATTATTTTTGCTGGTCATCATACGTAGATGAGTTCTATATTTTGATTTTACGGCGGCCTTTTCTGTTTTACCTGCGAACTATGTCCCTATCCCATAAAAAGCCCACAGAACTGTTATATCGGTTTCTGCTATTGCATTATAGCGGGATTTGAAATTTTTAGGTCGTTTCTTTAAACAGTGCATATCTCTGCATATAAATAAAACTTCCTTACTGAATGACTCATCAACTCCCATCCAAATTTATATAGACTTGAAATATCTAAAGTTTATTTCCTTTGTTTCCAAGGCGATATTTAAGAAATTTTCAAAAATTTGTAATCTAGCGGGGATAGTAGGTCAAAACGTTCCCAATCAGCACATTTGTCAATTTATTTAAAATTGTGCACGGATATGCAGAAAAAATAGAGACAAAACTGCATGAGTCTGAAAAATTCATTCATTCACAAATTCTTAATGATTTTCTGGCAAATTTTAACTCCGGCAGTCTCTAACAGCCATTTTACCAATACCGTGACTCTACGTGTCTGGTGACAGCAATGGCTGGCTTGACTTTCAGAGACAATGTGAAAATTTAGCGGTGGGACAGCACGGTAACTCTTGTGTATGACGCCATGAATACCATTTTCTCTGCTAAACTTTGAAGTAAATTTCTCTCCGGGTTAAATTACGAGTTTAATGTTTGGTGAAAACGGCTACAAGACAACGTTAGACCAACCTGTCAGAACCGTTGACAGTCATCAACAGAAAAACAAAATCTAGAATTTATGCATTTGTTGGTAGCACGTTTAGCACTTCTGTTAACTGTGAAATTAAGTTTCAGTCCCTTGCGGAGAAACGGTACTTAAACTGGTATACAATATATATACATCTAATGATTCACGGAAGACAATTTCAAAACTGATTCTTCTCCCCTTTAATTTCTTTAATCTTGTTTCACATTAGTATAAGCAATATTAAACAAATATTCATACATAGAGATTTAAAAAAATACTAAGATACTGCATTGCCAGATGCAGGTATCCAAAAAGCGTCGTTATCTGCTCATTTTAGCTATCCATAGCAAAAGTAACATTAGGAGCACTGCATTTTATTCCACTCAAGATAATCATTAAATGTATTTAAAAGTATTCTTTTTTCTCTTAGATTCTTGATTTAAACTAGACATGTAAAAAAGAACTCCAATCTGCATTTCTTTGACTTAATTTGGTACTTACTTTATTGATTTTCAGAGACTGTGTATAGAAAATCGAATAAAACTTTAAATTATCCAACGGCTTTATGTCAGAATTGTTGATTTATTAACTTTGAACAAATTAAGTACCTATTAATCAAGAGAGATGTCTATTTAAAAAAAAACAACGCTTGAAATAAATACAGCCAATGCATTAGGTTTCTAGTAATTAATATTTGATAAACAATAAAGTACATTTTACGCTGTAACACTAAAATTTTGTATGCATATTATTATATTTAGTTAATCTGATATAATTAGATATTTTCAATTCGTAGAGTTACAGTTGTTGAAATTAGATAAAAGTTGTATTTATATGAGCAGTTATGTTAAAATAGATGTGTGTTATAAATAGTTATACAATGAGCAAGACAGTTTAATTTGCATAACATGCAACTCGGTTTTTCCCTCATTCATCTCGTGCTATTTTGTTCTTTTAAATTCTTCCCATTAATTTTCCTGCTTTTCTCATTTTTTTTTCCTTCTTGAACACATTGTCTTGAATCCTGCTGTCCCCTTTTCTTTGTTTATTCGTGAGTATTATATACCTGAAGAAAAAAAATGTTGTCTTTTATAAATACAGGACGAGCTTTATTTAGTAATACGTACGTTTTCTGTAAAATTAAATTGCTTTCAATATGAGCGTGGGATTTATAGTGCATTTCGTGTTAAAATTGTGATTACGATCTCTAAAATTGTGTAGCAAAATTATTCACTTAAAATTAAGCCTGTATTTAGCCAAATTATAAGTTTTTATTTTTTAACTACATAGAAAGTTTTCTTTCAGAATATTCTTTCATTTCCTCACAATTTGTTTTAAATAATTTTATTTTTGGATAAAATATTAGGCAATGCGATAGGTAAGCTTGGAAGATATGTATTTTTATAATGCATATTTCCAATGTAAAATATATGTCTAGTTACAGTTTAATTAACATGTCTCAGAAATTTTAAATGTAGTGGCATCTTCCAATAGCATGCTTTTTTTTACAATAGTCAGCTGAGACTGAAAACAAACTTTTCTCCTTCCAATACTTGAGTGTACAGCCAACACGTCCTAGATATACAATAGGGTGGAGCGAAAAACACTTTTTTTCGAAATTCACATTGCCTGAGTCATTAAACGGTGCGAAAATGATAAGAATAAATTTTCTCCAAACTTCAGCTCAAAATATTGGCATCTTCAGGTTCCACACCTCAACCGAATATATTCCCAGTGTCTTTTTTAGTCTTTTATGAATTTCTATTGAAATAATTACGTTTAATTAATTAATTGAATAATTAATACTCCAATGCATCTGCTCTATCAAAAGCAACGGTTAGCTCGGGCATGTGGTCTGTTTTGGAGTTTTAGTGAATCTCATCGTCAGTCGTTTTCCAACATATGGCTTCCAGACTAACGAAATCGTTGTCATTTTCTAAGGTATATTCCATTTCTGAATCAGATCCTAAGTCGACGTTTGCTTCTAATTCTACTATTTCCAGCACTGTCTTGTGATAATAACGTATTAATAAAGTAATTTAATAATGAAAACAAAACTAATTATTAAATTAATTAATTAAACATTATTATTTTAATGAAAATAAGCTAGAAATATATTCGCTTGAGTTGTGGAACCTGAAGATGACAATATTTTGAACTGAAATTTGGAAACAATTTGTTCTTATCAGTTTCGCACAGCAAAATGACTCAGGCAATGCGAATTTCGAAATAAAGTTTTTTTTGCTCCACCTTAATATACAATCCTGAGAATAGAAACTTTTACGTCATCACTAGGTCCACTAAAACGACGTCATCCCACATTTGTTTTCATAAAGTGAAACCATTCAAAGTTTGTGGTTAATTTACTCCCGCATAAAATATTTTAAAGATAGAAAATTTAATTTAACGACAAACAGGAAATTTTAACAATCGCTATATTATATTTATATGGTATATAGAAATAGATCATAATAAATTATTCTTTATCAGAAAGGTATTTCAATTTTTATCATCAACTTAAGATATTTTCTGAAATCTGTATCATTCACCAGAAATTTGAAGTTGAAGTAAAACTGTGATGACGCCATCTTAGAAGACCTAGTGATGACGGAAAAGCTTCTGTTCTCAGGCCTTCTGTATCTACTGTATATAGGAGGTGTTGGTATAGCTTAACAGCACACAATATACCTACAACGCAAACATCAAATAATAATTAAAAACAAATACAAATCGATGCCAATTATGACTTCAAAAACGGAGTCGCACACCAATAATGAAATTTCTTTAGATTTAAAAAAAAAAAAAAAAAAAAAAAAACTGAACGAGTTTGTGGGGCCCAAGTTTTTCTTACGTTGCCACACCTATGTTTAAATAACATATCTCATTTAAAACGAAAGCTATAAAATTAAGTCTTGAAGTTTTTCCCTTACGGACTGACAGAAAAGCTTAGAAAACTCCCAGGCTGTTTTAAAACGAACATTTTAATGAAATCTTAAGTACAATTTCCACAGTTCAACAATTTGTAATGAAACAACAAGGTAAATATCCAATTGAAGAGTGCCAGCAGTTTTCCTCCAAAATAAAAATGCTCTGTTTGTCGATATACAATAGAACACTTTGAGTAAAGGAAATATTTTCCATGTTCACTCTGGACTTTCCAACGATAATCAATTGCCTGAAAGGCTTAACAAAATCCAATGGAGTATTTCCTTGGTTCTTTTCGGTTTGCTGTTTGTTTTCCCTTGTAAAATTATCTTCAAAGCAAATATCTTAGAAGGTTTTTATTCTCAGTGGAGTCCCGTGCAGTTATTTCTTTGGTAGATTAAAAATAACAAATAATGTTTGGTTTGCCTTTAAGACGAATCGCATTAAAAATAAAAATATAAAAGGATGGACTTTTTGTCTTCTGTGTGCGTGTGAATGAATGCGCGTCATATTATTTTGTAGAGATAACGTCTTCACTGTGAGAAGTCTTCGATGAGTTCTAAGCTAAAGTTCTAAGGTATCAATACTCTTAACTAAGAGAAATGTGACCTCAAGAAGCGATGTGAAATCTGCAGTTTGTCTATCTCTTCAGCGACAAATAAAACAACCATGCCTTCGTAATTATCAGGTTGTAACGAAAGTTTTCCGCCAAATCTGCCTGAAAAACTCACTTCTAACTCCTTAGATAACTGTTTTTGAACTTTCGGTACCAAACCTGCACAGTGTCATATGATACAACAATAGTATTTAAAGCTGTACTGTACTCATAATTCGTTGATATTCTGTAGCTGACTTTTTGCAACACAACTGGAAGTAAATGATGGTTCTAATCCTCTAGAGTGATAGTGTCATTTGAGACACCTTGTACTTAATGGTAACTATATTTTTTACAGATTTCACACCATAGTGTTATAAAGTAAGTCTCTTTCTTCCAAATGCCAAAAATCGTTTGACAAAATATGAGCAAATACGCCAACCCGAACTGTGTGCTGACGATGTTTGAGGTGGCGGGAAACTTTAATTACAACCTAATAATTTCAAAACTTTTAAAGAATTCTGTTGCTTCAATATGTTATTTTTCTGTTTTTTCAAGAAAAAAAAATATCTTAAATTTTAGATTTGACACGTCTATTGTAAATATTTCCTGAACCATAGATTTCTTTGAAAAGCGAATTATGCCTAGAGTCCTTTTTAGGGGGCGATCAAGTTTTAGCATTTTTTCTATCACTTGCAAAAATTGTAAAACTTATTTAATTTCCCTAGCCTTAATTCGCGAGTACTAAACCTCAGTTCAACAAAATACTTAAGCATGATCGAGTAGGACGTAAAATTTTCACTTCTTATACATTACCAGCTGAAGTTCCTTATCTTTGCACGGAATGGACATTGTTAAACCAACAAATACAAATCGAAAATCCTACTATAGTTACGCTGATCCAGGACTCATTGAATTATACAGATTCACTGATTCTGTTACAATTCTGGGTGACCACTCTCAGATAAAGCACGAGTGTGCCATATTTGTATTTCTTGTTCCATAAAATACTTCTTCAAAATTTAAATCTATATTAAAATCGATTGCTATAACTGTTTTAAAATTCTTACCAGGCATATTCTAATTATACTTCATATTATTTACATGAATTCAGAAATCAATATTGAAACTAAATAAACATTAGGGTTAGGCAATTTTCAGACAAATACGGAAGATATTGACATGCTGCGTCCAGTTTAGTAGACAATTTAGTTGATACCAAACTTGACGATAAATCACCAAAAAATGGCAGACCTTTGAGACTTTTCACATTTAATTTGGCAACCCTTGAAAAGTGAGTCGCCAGGTAGACAAAAATCTTTCTGAAATTAACATCACTCAAGAGCTAAAAAAAATTGCGGAAAACCATTTTTCTGTCAATTACCCCCTATCGAGATCGATTTTTTAAAAAACCTTTAAAAAGTTTTTATGGCTATCCCGTTTTCCTTCGATGTATGAAGACAAATATGAAAACAACGTTTTGGACCCTTATGCCAGTTTGAAATCGAATTAAAAAAATCCTGAAAATGACTTTTTAGATATTCGTATTCGCTGCATTCTAAAGCAAGAATTTTATGGCTATCTCTATTTCCCTTTGAGATGTGATGGCACATTTGAAAATATCGTTTTGTACTCCTTATCCCCATTTTGATGTGAATTATAAAATATTCGGAAAATGTTTTTAAGGCATTTGTGTTCACTATATCTTTAAGCAAGAGTTTTACGGCTCTCACTTTTTCTCTCTTTGAGATACGTAGGGAAAGGTGAAAAGAACGTTTTGGCCGCTTACTCCCATTTGGGTAGGAATTCTGAAAATCCTAAAAACGATTTTTAGGTATTTTCGTTAGCCGTACAGTTCTTGCTTTAAAATGTAACTATCTCTTTTTTTCTCTCATTTATAAAGGGAATCACGGAAATAATGGCTTGGCTTATTATTCGCGTTTGGATCCAGATTTTTAAAAACCCTGAAAATTACAGGTATACCTACATTTTAGGTATACCTTGTAAATACCTGTTAGTTACATTTGAAAGCAAAAGGAAGGTTGAAGAACGTTTGCCCCCTTAACCCCATTTGGGTGAGAATTCTAAAAAACCCTGAAAATGATTTTTAGGTACTTCTGTTAGTTAAATTTTAAATCAAGAATTGTACGACTATCTCTTTTTTTCTGAGATATGAAGGGAAACATGAAAAACAACGTTTGAGCTGTTACCCCCGTCCGGGTACGAATTTTTAAAAATTGCTTCTAAGATGACGCTTTTGGCACAAAAGCTACAAAATCCTAAAATGTCATGTCAATATCTCCGGTAGATTTGGTTGGGCGATGATCGTTTTTAAGTCAGGACATTTTCTTTTATATAGAGAGATTAAAAAATAATATACATATATAGCAGCGAGCCGGTGTCTGGAGGATTAAAAGTGATAGATTCAGAAGATTTTAATCGTATGTGATGTACATAGTATAAAGTCAGGGGAAAAGTAATTATGACCGCTTTTTGCAAATTCCAACAATGTGAATTTTCAACTACTTTAACTATAAGGAAAATAAGGCTTTCATTGATTGATGGGAAACTTCAATTTTTAAGAGCACCTGATAGAAATTGTTTCACCAGAGTCATATGCTATATATATCATAATTAAATGTAACGCTGATAAATTTCCCACACAATATCAGAAAAAGAAATCGGGTAATTACGAACGCCATTGGGGTAACTATAACCACTTGATCTCTTTTCATACTTACTCTTACAACTTTGCTTGGAACAATGTATATTACTATTTTTGTTTTTGTTATTGATTAAAGCTGTGCTAGTGCGGAAATAATTGAAGCAGATTGAGTTATAAGGTTATAATTTCTACTTATATGATCAAAATGGCATTTTTTTCCCCAAGATGCGTTGAAAGCCCCTCTTTTTTATAAAATTAAAAATATTGACATGAAGAATTGTTGAAAAAATTGAATTTGCTTTATGTAACGTTTTCTTACCTTTTAAGAAAGAAATAAAATCAAAATAACGAAATAAAAGTAAAGCCATAAGAAATGTTACAGTTCTTGGTATGTCATCTGTTTACATGATTACACTACTCAACAGCCATTTTGCCTCTGGGATGTCATACATCAATTAGTATGTATTTTGGTGTGTAGAATCCAAATCTACAAATCCTTTCAAAATGCTCTACCACGTAAGATTTTTGAGTTTTTAAGGATTTTTATTTATTTTTATTCTTAATTTCACTACTTTCCGTTCTTTTATTTTAATGTTTACTTTTTAATTTTTTTTTCTAAAGTTTGGTACAAGAGTGCTATAAGATCAACAAATTATCACTTGATGTCAGTTATTACTCAGGCAAGTGTTATTCATTAGATGGACAGATAATCCAGTAGTGCGAAATAAACATTATGACCTAGTGAATGCTGAAACATGCATGGTGCAATTACTATAGTATTTATCTCAGCCTCAGAATGTATTGAGAGTTTTTTTTTTAATGAGTGTTTTTAATGAGAGGTATTTTTATCTTAAAATTGTCTTATACATATATTTAAAACTTACATTTACTAAAAATAACAACTAGTAAACATAGTTGTTGTCCTAACCACCCCGACAACTTTTGCTATGTCTGTGAGAAATTCATCCCAAAAAACAATTACTGATTTGATTAAGAAGGCATATAAATTATATTTTGATAGTCTTCTTGGTGATCAAGATAAAACTTTTGCGCCTCATATTCGTGCATAAAATGTACTACTATTTTAACCAAGTGACTGAAAGGAAAATGCCGAGCTATGCAATTCTCAATTCCTATGGTGTGGAATTAGTCTAAGGATCATTTTTCAGCCTATAACTTCTCTCTCACAAATATTGCTTGGCATTCTCTATCAAAATTAGACATAAAATAAAGTATAAAATGTATCTTCAGTGCATTTGCCGGTGACATAATGAAAGGTTTCCTGATCCTGCCTGTAATCTGCAAGACATAAATAGTCAGAAATAATGTCAAGTGAGTCAGAAATAATGTCAAGTGAATCTGAAGACGCTAATCAAGAACCTGTAGAAAATATTCCCCTCATTCTCAAGATTTTTCACCTCATCTCTTTAATCGAAAGGAGTTGAACAATTTGGTTCGCTATCTAAAACTTTCAAAACAGCAATCTGAACTTTTGGGGTCGAGACTGCAACCACGAAACCTTCTAGCTCCAGGTAAAAAAAAAAAATTCCTGTTTGAGATCAAAAGGTACTTCATTCGCTCAATATTTTGACATGCAGAATTCAATGTGTGTATGTAGAGATGCCAATGGTCTGCTGATGCAGCTAGGTGTACAACATAACCCTCAGGAATAGTCACTCTTCATTGACTCTAGGAAAACCAGATTGAAAGCAGTACTACTGCATACTGGCAATACTTTTCCATCTGTGCCTTTGGCTCATGCAGTAGACGTGAAAGAAACTTATGAAACTTTGGCCACTATACAGTAAAGTGGCTTATAAGGAAATCACATGTAACTGTAAAGGAACATGTGAAAAATACTCCACTGGTTGAGCCCAATAAAATCATTTTGTCTCCGATTCACGTCAAGTTGGGTTTTATGAAGAACTTTGTTAAAGCTCTGTATAAATGAGGACAGGTCTTCAATCATTTGAAAGAAAAGTTTCTCAAACTGAGTGAAGCAAAGTTAAAAGAAAGTATATTTATTGGACCACAAATAGAAAAATTGTTCAGCGATCCATCGTTCGATATCAGACTGACAAATATCGAGTTAGCGGCTTGGTCCTCATTCAAACCAAGTGGGAAGGGTATTTTGGACAGGAAAAAAGATGGCATCTATATTGGCAAGTGTATGCATATAAATACCAATGTATACATATAAAATAATATTGATTTATGAAGTTCTTAATATGAATTTCTTGTTAGTTTCAGTTCTATCAAATTTTGCTGGTATTGCTTCTGATTTTAATGTGCCTTTAGGAAAAGTGACGTGATAGGCATAAATTGATTTTACCAGTGAATTCAGCACCCCGAAATTAAGTAAATCTACCCATTTACAAACCAGAGGCAGAAAAAAAGTTAAAATTTGTTGAATAGTGTTATTTGATTATGAAAATTAACCGCTTGTTTTGAAAAATGTTCTTAATATAAATGAATTTTTGTATTTATTGGATTATTTAGTTATATCACAAACTGTTATCTCGTAAAAATTTAATGTCTTGGAATGTACTTCTGGTTCTGTTCAGAAGCCATGAAAGTCAGTTTTGCTCATTTGAAATTTTTAAGAATAATCAATAGCCAAATTTCCATTTCAAAATTTATTTCTCAGATAAAAGAAACAAATAAATAAAATATTCAAATTATTTTGTCCTTCATGTTTATTAAGTGATATAAGACGAAAATATGCTAGTTCAGGTCAGAATAACTTTTTCTATAATGTTTTTATGGATGACCGTAATTAACCTACTTTCTAAAATAGTGTAGGGTAATAATGAGGAAGGATTTAAAAATATTTAACAGTGTAGAAAAATTAAGACATGTCGGAAACTCTTTAATACCGGGATATTTTTTAATACAATTAACTTGCTTGATTTATTTTTTTATTTCTTTGCGCCAAATAACTTTGAGCACGGAACCTTAAAATATATTTCTTTCAAATTTTGACAGGATGCTTGTTTTTCTATTGTTACAACTTTAAAAGTACTCAATATTTAATCAATTACATTTTAACTGTGTGATATTATTTTGAACAATCTATGAAATAAAATAAAGATATTTCAACCAAGCAAGTAAACATAAGTTCACACTGTATAAGAATACATACGTAAGTATCAAAATACCGTTGGTCAACCAAACGCCGCACTTAACAGATCAAAACACCGCGCAGGCGTCGACGCTGGAAAGTGGTGGCAATTTCTCACTTCATTTTATTGGCCAGCCATTAGCGCTAAGGCCACGTCAACGTCGCACGTGAGCATTTACTCATGATTACATTGTTCTTTGACTATATACATACCCATTACCAATCAAGATTCCAGTGAGTAATAGGAATGAGTAATCGGGGAAATCTCTTCATCGATTTCCTTAATAACTCAGCATATAACAATTTTTTGTAAAGAAAAACACTTTCCGTATTCAAAGTTGCATCTACGAAGTTTGTTGAAATATCACCAAATTTATCTGGATTTAAAAATTCTGTGTAGACATTAGCGTGTCGAATCACTTTTCAAATGTGTTTGCCAGATAATGTGGAGAGGGGGGGGGGAAGTTAATAAAATGTTGAAAGTCGCACAAGGTTTGCAATTTTTGATAATTGATCGCTAAATGTGGTGCCAAAACGCGACAATTTATTATAAATATATTTCGCGTATAGTTAGAAAACGCCTGGCGTATATTGTAAAAGAGTTTTATTAGGCGATTTTAATATAGATTTCTATTCCGAAGAAGTTCTCTGTGGAACAAGAAAGGAAAACACGGTACACTCGTGGATTAGGATGCCCATTCCAAACAGCATTTAAAATGTCTTTGCGGTATAGTTGGAATATGCCTACAGGAAGAATATGCCTGGCGAAGATTGTAAAACAATTTCAGTAGGCGATTTTAAGATAGATTTCGATTCCAAAGATGCGTTTTATGGTACAAGAAAGAGTTGATTCCTATTTTAACATCCCCACTCTCGCCAACCTAAAAAATCCCCGTACTTTGGCGAGCTTTGCAGTCATGGGTCTCTGGGAGTTATGCACAAGTTTTAACGGTACTTACGTATTATCCCGGCGGTCCGGCAAGACAAGCAATTTTTCACCAAGATAAATGCCGGGCACATGAAATTGTTGATGGTTTGGAATACGATTGTACGATACGGTAAGTACCGTTTCAACGCTCCCAAAAGAACCAGATGAAAACTAAAGTAAACAAACTAGCGATAAACGCACCAGTTAAGGAATCTGAAGACACTTAATTATTAAAACTACATTAATTGGCAATTCAAAATAAATAAAAATGTAACGGCATGCTTTACTTACATGTTGTTCCAAATCGCCATTTTATTTCTAAATTACGATTGCCACATTAATGCAAAAAATCGTCATGGTAACTGCATATGTTTAATGATCGCCACCTTGGCGAGAGTCGAGGCGTTAAAGTAGGAATCAACCCAAGAAAGACAAACCGGTACATTCATGGATTATGATGCACATTCGAAACAATATATAAAACGATGAAGTATATTTGTAATATACTTGGCGAAGATTGTAAAATAGTTTTAGTAGGCGATTTTAAGATAGATTTCGATTCCAAAGATGGGTTTTACGAAACAAGCAAGAAAAATACAGCACAGTCATGAATAATGATACACTTTTGAAACTTAATGGAATAAGTAAGAAAAATAGGGACAACGTATAACTAATGATACGATTTTAATATATATATAATATATAGCACTATAGTGTGTATTTAAAACCTGAAAGTGTTTCAGATTTTCATCCTTTTTTCTTTCCGAACATGTACCCTGTAAGGAAAGTATTGTAATCATGAAAAAATTCGACTTCGAGATTTTGATGTATTAACACGTTTTGAGGTCTTCTGAATTCATTTATGCTATTTTTACGAGATGTATGTTTGTGTGTGTGTGTGTGTGTGTGAGTGAACACGATAGCTCCTAAACGGGGCATTCGATTGAGCTCAAATTGGGTATATATGTTATAAACCACCATCGTAAGACCGACATTGATTTTGATGTGTATAGAACTTATAGTTTTTCTACTGGGCTACTACAAAGATTTCTTTTACATTATGGCTTATGGGGGGAAATTCTTGAAAGTGCTCTAGCGTTTAAACGGTACATTCGATTGAACTCATATTGGGTATATCTAATAAATAAAATTCTCATGTCACAGTGTTAGTTACCATACTCCTCCAAAACGGCTCAACCGATTTTAAAGAAATTTTATATGTATATTCGTTAGGTCTGCGAATATGATTTTGTCTCATACCCCTAAGTCACAAGGGCGGTCCACCTCAAAATTTTTAGCACCAGAGTGCTAATAAGTTCAATCAGGATTTTTGTCTAGGCATTAGCGCATCGAGTCCCTTTTCAAATGTGTTTGCCAGATAACTGTGGAGAGGGGGGGGCGTTAATAAAATGTTGAAAGTCGCACAAGGATTTGCAATTTTTGATAATGGATCGCTAAATGGGGAGCCAAAACGCGACAATTTATTATAAATATATTTCGAGTATAGTTAGAAAACGCCTGGCGTATATTGTAACACAGTTTTATTAGGCGATTTTAATATTGATTTCTATTCTGAAGAAGTGCTTTGTGGAACAAGAAAGGAAAACACTGTACACTCGTGGATTATGATTCCCATTCTACAGCATTTAAACGTCTTTGCGGTATAGTTGGAATATGCCTATAGGAAGAATATGCCTGGCGAAGATTGTAAAACAGTTTCAGTAGGCGATTTTAAGATAGATTTCGATTCCAAAGATGTGTTTTATGGTACAAGAAAGAGTTGATTCCTATTTTAACGCCCCCACTCTCGCCAACCTAAAAAATCCCCGTACTTTGGCGAGCTTTGCAGTCATGGGTCTCTGGGAGTAATGCACAAGTTTCAACGGTACTTACGTATTATCCCGGCGGTCCGGCAAGACAAGCAATTTTTCACCAAGATAAATGCCGGGCACATGAAATTGTTGATGGTTTGGAATACGAAAATATATATAAATCAGCTTGGTCCTACCACCGCCTACAATAATGCTTGCTATCCAATAGGAATTTTAAAGATCAAAATTTTACGTTCTAATTAACAGATTTACATAGAGCAAAATGCCAAGTTAAATTATTTGACGCCTGAAACATGAATACGTTTTTAAAATCTACGAAAAAGTAGTTTGGCGGAAGTGACCGCCAGGAAAATACGTAAGTACCGTTTCAACGCGCCAAACGAACTAGATGAAAACAAAAGTAAACAAACTAGCGATAAACGCACCAGTTAAGGAATTTGAAGACACTTAATTATTACAACTACATTAATTGGCAATCCAAAATAAATAAAAATGTAACGGCATGGTGTACTTACATGTTTTTCCAAATCGCGATTTTAATTCTAAATTACGATTGCCACATAAATTCAAAAAATTGTCATTGTAACTGCATATGTTTAATGATCGCCACCTTGGCGAGAGTCGAGGCGTTAAAGTAGGAATCAACCCAAGAAAGACAAACATGGTACACGCATGGATTATGATGCGCATTCGAAAAGATATATAGAACGATGCAGTGTAGTTGTAATATACTTGGCGAATATTGTAAAATAGTTTTAGTAGGCGATTTTTTGATATATTTCGATTTCAAAGATGGGTTTTATGAAATAAGAAAGAAAAAAACAGCACAGTCATGAATAATGATACACTTTCCATAATGGAATATGGAAGAAAAATAGGGACGCATAAATTATGATACGATTTTAATATATAGCACTATGGTGCGTATTTAAAATCTGAAAATGTTTCAGATTTTCATCCTTTTATTATTATTATTTTTTTTTTTTTTACAAAATTTTTTTATGGAATGACTATCAATAAGTCTCAAGGCCAAACTATGTTTGCTTGTGGCTTAGATTTGAGCACACCATGTTTTTCACACGGACAATTATACATGGCATGCTCTCGAGTGGGCAAACCATGCAGTTTGTTTGTGTTAGCTAAAGATGGGATAACAAAAAATATTGTTCACTATACTCCGTTAAGGGATTGATATTATTTTTAGTAAACTTTTTGTAATTAGCGTTACATATAAATATAAATAATAAATTACATTCAATTAAAAGTATAATTGTTTGGCATTGTGTTATCTTTACATCGCCGCATCGTTCACAGCGCTCCATGCCTCTTCCACTGATATACCACATCTTCACACACTTACAATAAGTTAGTCATTTCTTTCTACTAAAATAATCCTAGGAATAATTTGTACGGCAAAACACCGTTTGCCGGGTCAGCTAGTTATTTCTTAAAATATTTATAATAAACTAGAAAGTTTTAAGCACGTTTTATTAATTTTTAGCTAACTTTTCTATGTTATTGAACTTTTTAGGTTTTTCATGCGCAGATTAAACTTACATTTTCCTCTATAATGTTGCAATACTGGTGAAAGAGGTCATATATTTGTTCATTATATTTTGTTCTAGTAATCTACAGCAAGTAAACAAAATTAACAGTATGTTAGTAGAAATGCGTATAGAGTAAAATAACGAGCGACTCTGTCTACGAATAGCCTTTTGCACATGAAGCATTTCTGTTATATAATGTGCCATTCCGTGAGGAAGACATTTTGTCTCAAGTAGGGATATGATAGATTATAAACACGTCTGAATGCAAGCAGAACACTTTAGATCGTAAATTTATTTAAGTACAGGTTTAGTGAACTTGCTTGACAAATTACGTTTTACTGCATGCGTATAGAGCTAGATCTATTAAATAAGTAATACGCACTTCGGACTATGTGGTTCTCTTGACAATTCATCAAGAAAGAGGGCTTATAGATCTCCATACAGGAATTTCCAAAAAATATACCGCCAAGCTTTTAGGCTGGGTAAATAAAATGATTTCAGAATTACATATCAGTTTGTGTTCAAGACCGTTGAAAATACATAGGTTAATAATTAATCCACGGAAGGTGTTTAAGTAGTTGCTATCTCACTTTATTACACGATACTGTTACCAAGTTTAATAACAATTTACATATTCTCCAAAATCTATAGAATTCAAAATACTATGCTATTTATAATCAGCATTTTAATTCAGAATTTTTTATGAAAAAAATAATTAAATTTTGAAAAAGAATGGTAGAAAACTTCACTAATACTTCAACACCTTTTGTAAAGTTATTATTAATGGGTTTATTAAAGCATCTTTGTCCCCTCATTGCTGTACAATTATCATTCCTTTATTTGTGCCTTACTTCTAAAAAAAATCGTCGGTTTATTTCCGACGCAAGCTATATGCGCAAAAATTAATTTAAATTTTATCTAAACCTGATTCTCTACCACAGAGACTTGTTCTTATCAATTTTCTGAGTTTAAATAATCTGTAAATGAAAGCATTTAAGTTGTACGAATGTCTAGTTTTAAAAAAGGTTCCAAATAAAAATTAAGAGAAATATCTGAGATATCTGAAAACTGACTCTTTCTCAACAATTATATGATAACGTTAAAATGTTTACTTTTAAGACTGCATTTTAATAAATAAACATTCAATCCTGTGGATTATGCCTAAAAATAAAGATTATGAATAAATAAATAAATAAAAAACATTTGAGCTGTCTACTATATTCCAATATAAACATATATACAAATATACACTATAGCTATATAGTATATTTTTTTAGTTTTAAATTTGTGTTATTTTTATTCGAAAACACTTACTTAGTTTAAATTACTTTTTACTGAAAAAATGTATTTGTACACATTTGAATATCATAAGCAGATGACTTGGTGAATGAACATTGCAAATCATCACAAAAATGTGATTTTTTTATAAAATAATGAAATTCCATGTTTTCGTTTATTTATTATGTGTTTAGGAATACTGGATAGCATAATTTTTTTAATGATGACCGATATTCTTGTACATTTCAAAATACTATTTGTACTAGTTTTCACTGAAAATAAAATAAATAGATTCGCAATCATATTTTTCCTAATACGTCTTAGTTAAGAAAACAAAGAAGTAAATGTACTTGGTTAGACTGTTTCGTAAAATGTAATGTTTAAAATTTGCGAGATTTTTTTAGCTTTTAGACACTGAAGTTTTAAATAAAATATCCCTGCTTTTGTATTAAATGTATTAATGTTTTCATAATTATTGTTTATGATTATAAAACCATTAGTTTTACTATAAATAAATGCATTATATAAAATCTTATCCAACACATTTACTTTATTTTCGAGTAACATGACTGATACTTTAGCGTATTTAATATCATTTCATCTAGTAAAAAGGAAAATTAGCTTAGAATATTTATCTTATAAACACCACATTTTCAGATTTTTTTTTCCATTGGTAATTCAGGAGTTCATCATTTGTGATTTATTTTTTCTTCAAGTCTAGTAGGGTATCATGAAAAAAAGAGCTTTAGGGAAAAAGTCACCTGTTCCATTTAGCCTTTCCTTTTCCTCTTTTTTTTGCTAAAGGATCTAGCAAATGATATATATTTTTTGCTTATTATCTCCCCAGAGTGAAAGAAATGAACCCTTTCAACAAAGTGACTATTGTGGCATTCAATTTCTACTGCATTCGTTCATGTAACCAATCACAGCAACAAGAAAGCTCCCTTTTACTTCACTTTTGTTGGTCAGAAAATTTACCACTACAGTATGTTTCATAGTCCTGAGTTAATTGTATTTTCTTTAACTGGATGTAAAAAGTATCCGTTTAATTAGTTTTTCTTCAGCTTTCATTTGTTAGTCTATTTTAAACTCAAGGTACAAACCTTGTGAATATAACATTGTTGCACATTGTTATGAGCAAATGCTGCTACTGTTTTGAGCGCAGTGTTATTGCAACAAATACCTTAAGTATGGACATTTCGCTCCAGAAGTTCCTAGAAAGTGAAATAAAGTTATATCTCGGCTTATAAATCGACTGAATAACATAACTGATCTCTGAAAAGTAAAATATACATATTCTTTCATTTTTAAAGTAGAGAAATGTAGATTTTCCTTCTCCTGACATTGTACATAATCGTAATTTTGTATCTTGAATAGTACTGTCAAACTTTAGGCAGTTTTAAATGTATTGACACGGTTTAACAATCTAGACAAAGCTTATTATATAATAGCCTAACATAAACGTATTCAGCACCAAAATAAATGATATTATTGACGATGGGAATGGCAACAACTATATGTAAACATTTTAGGGTGCATTTCCGTTTTTCCGTTTAATAACATCACCACCAAATCCGTCAAGCTGAATCATTTGCAGCTATTGCTATTAAATACAGATAGTAATAAAGTAAACATAAAAAGCAGATACGAGGTTACTGACTTTGGCACATTTTAGCACATTATTTTTTTAAATATGACATTACACTATATGAGCAGGAAAATAGGTGAAATACAAAAACAAAATAGGTATGAAATTTACAATGTCTACTTATATTTTAAAAAGCATTGTAAATATTGTTAATATTGTAACCAGGGATTGTAATTAAATAATGCAATCATACAATAAAAACATCAGGTTGATTACTTAGGCACATTAACACTGGGTTTCAGCTTTTATGATTACATACAAAATTCGTAGCAACCCTAACCTAAAAGAATTTAATGATAAATACTGTTAAAACAAAGAAGCATGATTTCCATTGAAATTAGTCCAGTAATTTTATCAACGCTGTACCGATCATAAGGAACAGTAAGGCATAGGGCGACGGAGCTGGCCGTCTTGGCGACTAGTTTTTAAAAAGAATTAAAAATATTTATCAAAAGTTTCAACTTATTGTAAGAAAAAATATCTCATATTGTTATTGCCACTTTATAAAACACATATATTAGGGATGATTCGTTAAAACAAGCGTATATCAATCTGCATATTGGAATATGCTTGTTTTATTCACCACATCATAAAACTTTATGAATTTACTTTTCTAGAAGCAAAAAGGTGAGATTTTCCGTTAGACTTTATCCGTTACAATTCGTTTTAATCCCAGTAAATTCAAAATTCTAAACTATATATTCCACATTTTTTCAATAAAAATGGTTTCAAGTTTGCCAGCTTTTGTGAGAATAATCCGCAGGAAACAATAAGTACATGTTTAGCACGATCATATTCTCACTTTCACAAATCCTTGAAAATCATCTCCATTATATTATCAAAAGTGGAAGCTCAAACTTCGATAAACCCATTTCGAAAAGGTACTCTAGATCGATTCCTGAGATAGGTCCGTTATATGCTAAAGGAATGTAATATATTTTTGCCAAGAAACACTAGCGATTTTATGATTGTAACCGATATTTACTTTCATCTGCGGGAGAATAAAATTATTGTTCAAACGGCAAACTGAATAAGCCGTAAAGAAACAGATTCTCATGTATGTAATAATCTATTTGTAACACATTATTACATTTTTCTTCTTATTAATGCACTATAAATTTCTTTTAGCTTTCAATGATAACTTTTTCGATTCAATTAATGAACTCATTAATTTGATGTTAAATACTTTATTTTTCTTCTTATACAGGGTGTCCAGCCTTAATGGGACCCAATAGCTAATTCCCGAACCGTTCGGTTTAGATATGCACTTCCAATTTGAAAAATGTTTTAAAAAAGGTAAAGAATGTTTTTACGTGCTTTTCGAACCAAAAAACCCATTTAGAAAAAAATTACAAAAATTAAATTTTTATACGGTCTCCAGGTCCTATCACTTATATTTAGGAAAAGATGCAGTACACAAATCAAAATAAACACAAAAAGTTTCATTTTATTACGATAAAAACTGACCGAGTTATGGAACTTTGAAAATCATACATTTCATCCATTTTCTCGGTCATTTTCAAGACGGTCCCTTACTAGTTTCTTGAAAATGGCCGAGAAAATGGCTGAAATGTATGATTTACAAAGTTCCACAACTAGGTCAGTTTCGGGGAACGACAGTGTTTCAGAAGTAGTCTTTAAACGTTCCCCAGAGAAAACAGTTGGATAGGGGCTGCGCCTAGATAACCGACAAATATCATAGTTTGCCACCACATAAGTTAGTATTGGAAGTTAAATGCATCGTTATACTAATCAGAAACTGAAATACAAAGGAAGCATTAATCAATGGAACAAGAATGCACATCAAGTTTATATATTTCGTAATGCTATGGATTGCGAATTTTGAACAAGAACCACATTCAATTAAAGCATTTTAATTGCACTCATAAAATAATCTGGTACTATTTTACCATGTCCTTTCAAAAAACTCAATTTCCAAATATACCTGAATTTGCAATGACTGTAAATAAATCTCAAGGGCAATCATTCTAAAGCAGTGCAAATTAATTGAGGCAGCAGTCGCCTCAGCAGTTGTACGCCTCAGCAAGTACAGTTTAATCATTCGACGGTTTAAAATTTTATAACTCCGAATATAATGGGCTTTCAGTCGTGGACGGCTCCAGGCTCAATTTTCAGAGGAGGCCACTAGTATTTTAGATTATCCTAAATTGTTCAAACGCAAATTGAATGTGCGAAATCGTGCTAGAACGTATGAAATCCAAATTCAGTAGAAGGAGGTGACTCCTATGACCCACTCGCTGGAGCTGCCTTTGCATTTAGCAAAATATGTTAGAGTTTTCCGAAAAACACCGTCTTCACAGAAAGTATGGTGGTTGTAAAGTGAAATTGTACAAAAGTGGTCACTATAGACAGATGATCTCTTAGCCAAGGTGGTTCACTTTGGAAATTCAGTGGTTCAATATGGAATCTTGAGACATACCCTTTGACAGAAGAACTTTATTCATGCTCAAATTAAAAAAATAATGATTTATGGCCGAATTTCGACCACTGGCAGACAAAAAGTTTTCATAATTACGTAACATCTGTATACTCTGTGTATATGTAAATTGTTACTTGGAAAAAGAAGATCACAGATTTCAAACATGATAGTAAAACCACCCACTTCGTTGTTCAAAAATCTTACTGGTTGCTTTGCTATGATGTTCATAAGTACAAATGATCATATGATATTACAGAAGAAACAATGCAAGATTTATAGTGCACATTTTGCAGTGCAATTTAATTACTTTTTATTTATGTATTTAATTTCATAAAATAGCTGTTGCTAATAGAACAATAGTATACGAGTAGGTAATATTCATTAAAAAAGAAACTGGAATGAGCACGCTAAACATCTGATTTTTTGCGAGGTATAAACAAGTTGTTCATATATAACTTGAGGAAAAGTGTCTCAAATTATGCTAGTTAAATAAATATTAATGAAGAATTAGTAACACGTCCAAGAAATATTTAATAACAAAAAATCAATTATAACGGATTTTTTACGCGATTTGTGGCTACTTGACGTATGTGCATAGTTTGTATGTGCCGATCATGATTACATACAGATACAGTCATATTTCTTTTCCATTTCCAATTCATTAAATGTAAATATTTTTGCTTTTAAGCTTCAATTGCTTTAATTTTATCAACAAATCAAAAACATACAGCAACATAAGAAAAACTGCTAACTTAAGACTAATAGGTTAGAAGACCATTGTAAAAAACTTTCCATATGCAGTCATGAAATGCAATTTTATCAAAAACTTTTATTATTTTTTTAACAAATGCCTATAAACAGTATCTTCTTCTGCACTGAGACAGCAATAAAAAAGAAATGCACAAAAAATATTAAATAACATAGTAAAAAGGCAAAATCTTAGTTACAATTGAAAAATATTTTCAGACCACATTTATCCAGATTTTGGTGTAAATATATTTCAAATCAACAATTTTGATACAGTCACATTCTAAAAATCTGTTAACTTGTAACTGTGCAAAACTACTGGGAGCTTGCAACTATCCTATATGATATTTACTTTTTGCAGCATTTTTGACATCAGCATGTATAAACAATCTTTGAAAATATTCTATTTAAGGTAGAATGATTGATAAAAGCAGTCACTGCATATTCCGAATCGAGAAACTGGAGAACAAGGACCTGAAAAAAAAGGGGAAAAAAGAATTAAAAAATCATATTTTAATATACAGATCTCTCTCTCTTTCACCAATTAATATTTATACTAGGGCAGGCACTATTATCTTCCCAGTTTCTAGAGCATGATAATATATTTAAAGTTCTGAAAAAAGAGCTTGAGGTACATTCTCTATTAGATGCTTTTGTAAAGTCAAAATAAGCACTTTTCCTCATGTATGAAGGATTTCTCTTACTTGGACATATGAGCAGCATAATAAGAAAAAACAGTAATCTCACCATTATTAAATCAATACAGATAAATTTATATTTTTACAAGTGAATGTTCCACCTTGTTCAAATCAATAATCACCTTGATCTCAAAGCATTTCAAACATGATCGCATTTCCATGCACAGATTCAGTTATAGACAAAACCTTAGTAATATTGAGGGGATTAGACTTATTGGTAAAGTTGCAAAAAGGTTTTTAACATAACTTAAAGTAATATTCTTGAAAAAAGCTGTATTAGGGGGGAAAATTACATTAGTGATATATATTTTACTATATTTTTCAGTTCCCAAAGGGCAGGAACTTTCTGTCTAAGTATTTTGCCATGACAAATGAGAACACCTGACTGGGACAATTTATGGCCTGATGGGGCAATGAGAAGGGCTTCAGTAGGTGGCTACCTTAACCCGCTATAAGGGGAGAACAAAGTAGACTAAATTGGGAGTCGATCCAAGCCCGTAATCTTCATGTTTGTAAGTTTTTTATGTCAAGTTTACACGAGTAGCATTCGTCAACGAAGGGATATACATGGTAAGAGAACTTTTCAAGGGATTCTAGCGCGTATTCATGTCACATTTGGGGAAAACCGACCAAACCTCCAGAGAGTTAGATCGACAGACACGCGGTAGGCCCGAACATTGGACTTTCACACTTAGCTGTCCACCATGTTCAGTGCCAATGGTGGTGCCCCGTAATCGAAGAGAGAGGTGCTCTAACCAACATGAAAGCTGCGTGGTTCATTCAATATATAGTTAGAATAATTTTAGAGAATGCATAGTTAAGAACTTGGACAATTATTTAATGGATACATAACATTTTTGTATAGAATAGCTTCTATTAGCTATTTTTCAGTATTTATAGGCACTAAAAGGCTTTCACTCTTCTCTGGCTATACGTTGTTTATTTATATATTTTTAAATACTACAATTCAGCAGATTCAAATGTATGTATTAAATTTTATAATTCTGCATGTATAAAGAACAAATTACCCACTTTATTTCATACTGACGAAAGGTTAAGTTTATTGAGTTCGTATTATTAAAGTTCATATAATTTGAAGGATGTTATATCCTTCAAAACTTTGGTAAGGCAACCATTAATTTGCAATATTTTTTTTTCAAAACAATACAGTCCTTTGACATTGAAGAAAATAATGTATAAAACATCCCAGACAGCACATAAACTTAAATCAAGCTTGACATTTCTTCGAATTTGACGTATTAGTACAAGCTTGACAGTTCAATTCATTTTAAGCTTGCAGCAAGCTTGGAGAAGTCATTTGAACTGTCAAGCTTGAATACAACTTGATTACTGCTTGATTTGGAAAGCCACATCCACATAACAAATAATTTATCATCAGTCATAAATGTACTTGCCCATAGAATTTAAAAAAAAAGATTCTATATTTCCAAATATCGAAATTCTTCAAAAAATTATTCAATTATACTACGAAATTGATTTCAAAATCAGTCGTTTGTCTCGATTTTGGCCAGTATTGCCCAACATGAGTGTCGCGATACTGACAGTTTTAAAACGTGTGCTGCTTTTAAGTTTATATCATGCTTATTTCCTTATTAGTAGAGTCTATAAATCGCACATAACATTATTTTAATTTTGATTCATCCCATGTAAAAATAAAAGAAACAGATCGGCATCGGCGTGACAACCATAACAGTCACTTCAATCTTTAGTCATACCAGCGCGAGGCAGGTTGGCCGAATGGTTAGGACGCTGGCTTCCCAACCCTAAGGTCCCGAGTTCAATCGCGGACGCTTGATGGAAACAAATTAAAATAACTTGAAATTTCAGCATAGGCGGTAAAATGCGTGGCAAAATAAAATATGTAGGGCGAGTTCGCGGATGGGCGTCCCGTGGATTTAGGAATTTTTTTTTTTTTTTTAGGAAACTTTTTTGAGCTTGAAATTAATCTTGCTATGCCAAGCTTAATGCAAGCTGGGCAAGTGTAAACTTGAACATTTTATTCAAGCTTGCATTAGCAAGCTGGGCAAGTGTAAACTTGAACATTTTATTCAAGCTTGCATTAAGCTTACACGCTTGAAATTTTCAAGCTTAATTCAAGTTTATTGACTTGATAAATCAAGCTTGCTGCAAGTTTGATGCAAGTTTGCTGTGCTGTCTGGGATTAATCAGTGAACAATTTTCTTAAGCTTTCTTTAAGATTTTTGATTTCAAATTTCATTATTCTTATCTATTTTTACGAATTTAACCCTCATTTCCTCATTTAAACCATTTAGTTTGGAAGATATTCCCAACAAATTCTAGATTTATAGGCATAATTAGTAAAAAATTCAAAGTCTACTATATATAGTGCATATCATTTAATACATGTCTAAATATCTATCACACTGCACTACTGTTCAGCATACGTATACTTCTGTGCGCATGTAAAAATTACTATGTATATTACGTACAACAGTCTGGATATGCAATCCTCGATTTTCCGTATTTTTGAGCGAACTGACTGTCGTAACTTCTGTCTTTTTCAGTTCTTTGTTTTCCGAAGTCTCGGAAGGACTGGTTGTCGTAACTTATACCATCTGTGTCCCTGCCACATTTCATAGGGTTGTGCATCTCACAGATTTCCCGATGTGGCCCAACGCATGTCTCTCGCATCCATTCGAATGGGCATGCGTTATCACATACATACCGTTCGCAAATATTACTTGTCAGATGTGCTGGAGGCGTTTCAATTGACTTTCCTGAAAAGGAAGTCAAAAACGTACGTAAATGCACGCAAAGATGTTCAATGCAATGGAGAAAAAAAAGTTAATATTTGTTAGACAATGTTAACTACTCTATACAACCAATGGGGTTTTGAATCGAAATGATTTCCTAGAACAATGTTGACTAAAATACTGACTATGTTGTTACAATGTACATTTTTATTTACAACTGGTATATCGATATTCATAATCACTGATCCTTTATACATATGTCAAAAAAGTTAACGGTAAAACAAAGAACGGTAGGATATCATATACGCGGACTATAAGCGGAAGATATAATTGAGGACGTTTGAGTTTTCCAAGTCGAGATTACCCAAAATTTATAGCCAAATTATTAATTTCCCACGATGTTTCTGAACTATAAAAGTACTTACTTATATTCAAGGTTACTCTGCATTTTCCTACTCCTTGAATGTCGGGACCGAACACAATGAAAATTCTGAATTATTCATGTGACCGTTATTTTCAACTAAATTTTTGTAGTGAAAATCTGAAATGATTTTTTCGGGAATAATTTATCTATGAACATTACAGTTTTAAAAAAATTACTATTATTCTTTTGTGGGTACTGTATGTAATTAAAAAAAATCAGAACATTGCGGCATTTTAGATGTTTATTTAACGAACAGTAACATCCCCCCCAACCTAAAATAAAAGACGGTTTCGAAAATGTACTATCAACTTCGTATAGAAATTTTTTCTCATACGATGTCATCTACATGTTTAAAAAAAGTCAGTATATAAAAGTTCAAATGAAGCTCCTTTTGAAATTTACGTGAAAAATGTGAAAATAACTAGTTTTTCTTCATTAAGGAAAAAATGTTAAGCGTTACAAAACAATCAAAACACTAATCTGAAAGAAAAATTTGAAAGTTTATTCTGCAAAACCTAAAATATTGGCGTCCTGAGAAATAGTTTTTTTAAAAATACGCATAAATATATACATACATACATACATACATCTCTCTCTCTCTCTCTTTATATATATGTATATATATATATATGTATATATATATATATTCCATAAATTACACACATAAATTATATTTTATGAGAACTAACTTATACTTTTGAAAATACCAGCTACTATAGTTAAAAGTATAATACAACATTCTGTGCATTGTCATATTAAGTTTATTAGTGAAGACAAATAGTAATTTATTCTCTAATTGATAACCAGTTTAAGTTTCTTAGCAGTGAAATTGGGTGGGTTGTTATGAGTGGTAAATGGGGCTCAAACAAATGCTTGACCAAACTTATAATATTAATTTGTGTTTTAAAAATAGTTTTGATATAGTTATGTGAAACAAATATGAAAGAAACTATAAAAATTGTTAAAATTTAAACAGAATATATTCAACAATAAACAAACATCTAAACATCTTGCTTTTGTCACGCATAAAAATAAAGATGTAGTGGACATTCAGATGTTTTGTTTTATTTATTATACTAGGGGCCAAGACCCCTAGACTCACTACGCTCGCTTTTCGTATGAGGCACTCGGCCCCTAATAAAGCTTATTCGTAAAAAAAGGCATAATTTCAACAAACAAAACCCAAAGGTTGGATCAGATAGAATGTTACCGAGCTACGCATTGCTTGATTCTTGTACGTTGCTTGGAACATAAAAATTTAAACTTCGCACTATTTTTAATTATGTGAAATCCATGGAACACCTTGCGTATTAGCCAATTATGTCGAATTTTCATAATTTGGAGACTTGCGTATATGTATAGTTAATAATTAGCTCTAAGAAAACAGTACTTCATATGTTTTCTTTGATAAAAGCTATGGAACAGCTAGGATAGCTTGCCAACAATGGCGACTTTTCATTATTTGGCGATTTACACATGCTCACAACCTATATTTACTGGTTATGTAAAGTTCCCGGAAAACCGTTATCCATATTTTCATATATACAAAATCTTTCGCAGATTGGCGTACTTAGACCCACGAACTATATAATCTGGCCGCGCTAGCTAATATCCAAAATGTACTATAACTGTTATAATGACATAGTTAACACCACTAAATATTTCTACTGGTAGCAAATACTCCAGCTTGGACCGAACCGGCTTTAAAATAATCTGCATTTTAATTATTTTTCATTTTCAAGATATTGGGTTCTAACATTTTTGAATTCGCGGCTTAGATTCACCCTGCTTGGAAAGATGCCATTTTCCCAGATCGAACCTAATGCCAAGATGGCGCTTTTAAAATCAGTTACAGTTAGTTATTCTGCTTTGGATAAACGAATAATTGCTAATTCTAAACTCCTGTTGTCTAAGCGAACTTACTATTTGAAAACTGTCAACTTTGTGCAAGACACTTGGAGTTATTTATTTCATATACTCTTTAACTTGGCATAAAATAGGTGTAATTCTACTTCCTCTTTGTCAATTTCACGCCATTCTACATACTTGGAATTGCTTTGTTGCAAAGGAATGAATGATTTTATGCCAAATCTGGCAACCAATATGTTTTATTTTTTCAGTTTTTTATTAGTATCTTCTAAAATAATTCGATTTTCGAAATTTAAGTCAGCTTATTAGGTTCCTCGGAATTTACCGAGTCCGCGGACACGTCTCTCGAAATTCAAATCCTCATAGTTTAGGAATAGATAGCCAAACAAGTTCTTGACAGCGGCGGCGACAGCGGCCGTTACATTTTTTTTTTTTTTTTTTTTTTTTTTTAGAACAGAGAGATTCTCTGTGTCAATTGTTCAAATTAAATGCATGAAAATTAACAAAAAATTTGTAAATAGGACACATAAATGGTATACTTATTAGCAAAAACATCATCAAAAACGGGTGAGTGAAATATGTGTGTTAAAGATGGTCATTGAGAAGTCTAAGGTATTAAATATACTGAATAGCTACTACAACTGAAGCACACTGAAGTAGCATTTAAAAAATGATGTTTACACATAATATTTACAAAAAAAAGGATAATAAAAAAACATGTCGTCGTTTCAAAAACCACACAGCATTTTGCTGTTTGGTTGTCGAATCTTGAAACCAGAATTGTTCCTTTTCACCGCGAGGGGCGGGGTAGTTAACACAGTAAAAGAAAGTTCCTGTTGGTAGGTCTATCGACGTCGCGGATCTTCGGTTTTTGCCTCGCAGAACACCGTGGCCATAACATACATACATACAGGGTTGTCCAAATTAAACTTCCCCAACTCAGAGGCCTGTGCAGGATGTTGTATGGGTCATAATGTGATGAAATTTCGGAAACAGACACTTCAGGTCACGCGCTCGTGATTTATTAAAAAGAAATTATTAGTAAAAGAAGTTGCCGATAGGTGGCGCTGCAGATCAACAAGACGTTATCCAGATGTTCAACAGCTCGAGAAACAGTTGGCATACTGACAACACCATGTAGCGATTGGCTAGCGGCGTCCACGGCCGCCAAAGCAACGTCTTGAACGTGTGCAGAATCCAAAACATGTCGTCCTCTACCTGGTAAAATTCCCATCTGCCCGGTTCTTTCGAACTTCTTCATCATGTCTCGTAAAGCGCGTGGTGTCTTTGGTCCTCGACGTAAGTTCTTTAGCCGACGGAATGCTGTTATCGCAGCACAGGAGTTCTCGTCATTCTGGTAGAAAAGTTTCACTGACAGAGCTTTGTCTTTCAAAGCCACCATTGTGCATCAGCGAGCTGGAAACAACTGCCTGTGCAGCGCCTGTCTTCCACTTTTGTAGGGCTCTCTTTTGGATACGTTGCTCAGAAGCTTTATTTCTGCAAATCACGTTATTGAAATATGCAAATTACAAGTGTTACAGCGCCACCTATCGGCAACTTCTTGTACTAATATATATATTTTTTAAATAAATCACGAGCGCGTGATCTGAAGTGCCTGTTTTCAAAGTTTCATTACATTATGACTCATATAGCATCCTGCACAGGCCTCTGAATTGGGGAAGTTTAATTTGGGCAACTCTGTATATATCGTATAGTAAAACACATAAAAAATAATAATAATTAAGACAGAAAAGAGGAGAAAGAAAGTAAACAAAGTCCCACAACGCCTGTTTCCAAGCAGAATAAATAAAAAGAATGGTAGAACTGTCCTTCAGAAGACGCTTCAAGCTGGGGGTTATGGAAAAAAAATTCCAAAAAGTCAAGATGGGTGGACAGGATCTCAGCTATAGAAAATTTTTAAAGATGATCAGAATTCCAACTGTGAGAGGCAATAGAAGATTTCGAAAGCTCATGCGTAGAAAAATATCTTTCATGCTCGAGTTTAAATCTCGGAGATCTTCTAGTCTGGCCAATGTAACCCAGCTTACAAGATAAATAAAGACTGTAATAAAAATAATAGTTATTTTATGCAAAGTTATATATTTTATGCAAATTCATGTATTTTATGTAAGTAATAATAGTAATTTTAATTACGTCGATTAAGTAATTTGGCATCATCCGCAAAACATGGTGCCAAATTAGTGGCCTTATCGTGTTCTTCGGTAGACGAGGGAAACTTTCATTTTAAATGGTTATCGATTAAGCACATGCGCAAATCGCCAAAGAATCAAAAGTCATAGGTAGTAAATATCCAAGCTTTCTCTATTTATTTTTATATTAGATGATTACTTTACTATATTATGAAATTTCTAATTGTAATTTTCGAAATCATACCATTTCCATAAAAGTTTTCATAATCAAAAGGATGCTTGTAATATTTCACTCCATGGTTCCCCATCCATTTTTCTGTAATCGTTCTCTCTTTTTTGTGAGTATCTGCTAATATCTTGGCTTGAACAACTGGATTTTTGTTGAATTCCATTATTTTCTGGTAACGTTCTGATGCTTGTAAAATTATGGCTTGCTCTGCTGTCTACAAAATTATTATTTACTTATTCAGTGCATTCTATGTTCAAAACCTGCTTTTACCCAGTTTCACATCTTTTCCCATATTTAAAAGAGGTTTTATCAAAAGGGAAAAGGAATCTTCTGAATGAAATTTCAATCGTTGTTATTCCCAACTCATTGTTTAGAAATTTCTTGTGAAATTGACGTCATTTGCATGTCACCAGCTTACAATTCCTTTAGAAACTGAGCAAGGTGAAGAATCCCTGAATCCGAAATTATGTCACGCGTGAAATTATATCCGGAAATTTTCAGATTCCGTTTACTCACCACAGGAGCTCTTCCTTCTTTTGGAATATAGTCGATCCGAGTAATTATCACAAACGTGGTCTCAAAGAATCCCCACATCTTTTCAAAAAGCGTATTTATCCATCGAGGTTATCGGTAGTGTGCGAGATATCTTTATTAGTCTGATTAGCAAGGCTACTCGGGGTTACTGACAAAGGGGCAATTCCATTCAAATCGGATTTTGGAATTCATTCAGAAATAGGAAGCGTAATCACAAGAAGAATTGATTTTGCGCTGTAATGAGCAATTTTTGCGAGTGTGTTTGCTCTTCACCTTGTCGCATTCCGTAAATTTTGATTCTAATTTGCTGAAAGTACTCCCAGAATGTTATTTTATGGAAATAACTTCAATCAAATAACAAAAAACCACCTATACACATTACTTTTCCAAGCATTTACCCATGACTAACTGTGAATGGGAGTAGAGTAGTTTGACATCACAGTATTTGGAAGTTCTGCCCACAAGACCTCCATATGGCAGGCTTACTGGATTACTACCAAGAGAAATACAATCACTTTGTTTCTCTGAATGTTTATATCAATTGTTGATCTTCCAAAGCAAATTGTTTCTTCATATAGAGCCTATTACAAACTTCTCTGGGTCGTATAAAGCCAGATATTGTGATCCACTCAGCAGAAATTGTCGCAGTTAATTCTAAAGAAAGTTGATACTCTTCTTGATGATTAGTTCACCTGATATGCTACTCATGGAAGCTAAGTCAAAATGTATATAGTGGAAGGTGGTCCAGACTGTATAAAATAACTTAAATGTTTCAATAAAAATTTGGCCCTTTGCTTGCATTTTTCACAATATAATTTGCACCATAAAAATATTTTAATACTATTTTAAAAGCACAGCTAATAATGAAAAAAATATAATTTTTAGAAAGTGTCAAAAGGATCATTTTGCCCTTTTAAAAGTAACTATTTCTTTTAAAGAAATGTATTTAGTCTGTACGAATATTTTGCACTTATGCGTCTCATTATTTTAGTTCAAACTCAATATTTGGTACAATTTTAATGTTTTGGAATATACTTCTGGCTCTGATCACTGGCTATGACAGTTAAGTTTTAAGCTTTTGAAATTTCGAAAATGATGAAAAGCAAAATTTCCATTTTAGAATTTCTTTTTTAGTTAAATATAACAATTCAATAAAATGCTTAAAAATTTGTCCCTTATAGTTTTAAATGACGTAAGACAGGTTTGCTCTTTTTCAGGTCAGAATAACTCAATTTTAAAAGCTCTTAAACATATAACATGAGGTTGTAATTACCCCACTTTAAAAAAATGAGGGGTAGTTATGATCATTGGTTTAAAATTATTTAAGCATATTAGAAAAATAAAAACATATACAGACGGTCTTAAATACACTACCATCATACATGTAATATGAATCATTTTGCCAGAAAAATTGTTTTTTTAGCCTAGTAACTTTGAACTCCGAACTTTCGAATCCCTTTAAAGAATATTTCGATACAGTGTTTTTTTACAATTGTTACTAGCTTAAATTACTTAATATTGATTATAAAATATTTTATCATGAAAATACATTATAAATTTTATTCCAAATATTTTTGTGAAAGTCTATTATGCACAAATGTTTGAAAAATTCCGTCGGTCGTAGTTACTTAACCCGACCGTATGACAAACTAAAATCCTACCTAATGAGATTACTGAAAATAAAATATTGTAATGTACACACCACAGGCTCACGTTTTAACATACATTTAGGTTGGTGATTATTATTTCCCATGGATGAAAATTCGAACATAAATAAAATATCATATTCTTAGGAAACTACCTCAACTGGCACTTAAAATATATTTCCTATTCAAACGAGAACATGCTATCCAATTCAAAATTATAAGAAGATTACTTAAAAATAAAACATGGACAATAAATATATATCTTTTATGCCTCAGATGCTATTAAAGCTTCCATTCCAGAAATCAAATGAATGCTCAGTAGAAACGAAAATATAAAAGAGACTGAAAGAATTCGAATAAAATCAGTTATGCAGAATTCTTTTATTACAACCAGCCATTGCCAAGTTGTATGCTTGAATTTTATGAGCAAAATATTTTCGAAGAAATTGAAGCAATAATTCTTGTCATAAAAGTCATCATTTCAGGTGATCGGACGAAAGAGGTAAACACTTTGCAAAGAATTGTTTATATTTTGCTGTCGCACATGTTAAGTTTCTTTATTGAAAAAAAATCTCTTTCAGAGTTTCATTAATGGTTCTGAACTTTATAAAACTAAACGAATGCACTTAAATTTGGGACACACAAAGATTAGATCATAACATTTAAAATTTGATGGCTGAACCTATGTATAACTTAAAAACCTAGGCATATAAAATTCAGCGTGCGTCTGCATGTTTGCTAAAACATGTGATAGGTGTTAGTATGGTTTTTGTGATAGGTTGTTAGTAATTAGAATAAAAACGCATCTGGGATGAAGCTTTACAGACATTCGTTCATTGCAGACAAGTGATCTTTGGTACACGAGGTACCACTTCATTCAAAGCTGCAGAATCAAAGATGTGTTATGCTTAAAACAATGAAAACAATGAAATACGAGTTCTGATTTTCAAATGAGGGCGTTAAAATTAATTTGGGATATTAAACATATTAATTAAATATAGTCAAACGATCTGAACATTTCCAATATCATGGCAATTAATCAACCACGATACTGTAAACTCTCGTAAAAATGATCTAACGTTTACATATTCTAGTAAAAATTATCTAACGTTTACATATTCTAGTCAAAATTATCTAACGTTTATGCAGAACGTTTCGATGAAGCACTTACAAAAAAAAGTATAATAAAAAACAATGACTAACTGAGGAAAAATTGATTTGTGATATGCAAGAACAAAACACGACATGATCTTCTTGATGATGATTCTAGTAAAATACTAAAGTAATTGTATATTTATTAAAGTATTGCCATATGGTATAAAAGTGCTGGTACAGATGTTTGGTAGTACTGTCATTTTACATGGAATCTTACATACTGCATAATGGACAGCAAAATATTAGGAAAAATTTAGGAGTTGAATTTTACACTGAAAATTTATTCTGTAAAAATTAGAAATATTAATCGATTTCAATTTTAAGAGATAGTTTCAATTTAAGATAAGAGCATAACATTTATCACACCCCTGAAAAAATTTGAACTTCAAACTCAAGTTACTTTGCTGTAATAGAATGCATTTAAAATTTATTAAATATACTTTTTTTCAGATAAACATCATTTTTGAGTACTAAAACACTTTTGTAGATTCTTCAATATAAATCCATTTCCCAACATTTCAATATATATTTTCCTTTTTTTTATCTAAACCAACAATAAAATTTAGCTTAAGTTTCAAAAATGCATAGAGAAGATATTAAATATCTTGAAGAACTTGAGCAATACTTTGAGAAAATGCAAACTTTTATTTATTTACACCTTATCACTTTTAAAAGAATTTTATAACTCGGTTTTACAATAGGTATTTTACTGCGTAAGCTCTTCGTGAAATATCAGCTCTGGGTGTTTCTTCATGCTTCAAAAATTCTCTGAGCCAAACACATAAAGAAATTCGCGAAGAATTCTCATAAAATCAGTTATGCAGAATACGTTTATTACATGGAAAGTCCCGTAATTGTAGTGCATGGAGTTTGAAAGGTTTGGAAAAAAAAATATCGAAAGCAATAATCGACCAATAAGTGAATAAATGCATTTTCATGATCCTTTTCTATAAGATATGTTTTAGTGCTGAGAAAGACATATAAATTCCAAATAAAACTGCATTACAGTATTAAACCGATCTTGAAGTAAACAGAAATTTACTTATTGTGTCTTTTTCTTTCCCTTGATAAAATTGACTTTGAGTAATTTATTGGCTATAAAATGAAATTACTGTAATAAGAATACATTGCAAGTCATGAATAATAAAGTCAACAATCATGTCATCATAATATCCCATGTGACCGAAATTAAATGAACTAAGAAGCCGTTGTAATTTTGATACTTTATTTACCTTTGTAAAGGGGTGAAACATCAAGGGACTCTACCGTTGCACAAAATAATGGAAATAGTCAATTTTGGTGCTTCAGTGGCGTGATCTAGGGGAGAGTTTATTTGCATATTCACCCAAAAGAATTTTAATACAATGATGTCTATGGACATCTTCAATATATTACGTCTGTTGTCAGGCATTGTTTTGGTCATGACTGAAATCTCACCATTTTCCATCGACCTTGGCGAGTTTTCCCGAAATATCACCAAAAATAATTTTGTATTTCGAAAAAAGTAAAACTTATAACCGTAGAATGTTAAAATTTTGTATTTAGATCTATTGTAACATCTAACTGTGCATCTCTTCTTAACTGCAATCGACTGGTATATTTATTTATACAGGGTCATACAAATGACTTTAAATAGATTAAGGTATATGGATACATTCAATTTATTGAAAGTCTGTGGTGAATTGCTATTTTAGCTATCCCCAAAGTCTCGCAAACTATCTCAAGCTGTTCGACTTTTAGCGAAATATCGCCAAATTAAATCTCAAAAAGAAATCTTTCAAATTGAATCCAGCTTTGCGATATCGGAACTATTTGGCTAGAAATCGCATAGCCTTACTATTACTGTAGTATTTTATCTCTTTCAAACAAAATAAGTTTAGATGAAGTGTATCGAAAATACTTTTGATTTAATAGACGTGCAAGGAAGTCATGTGTTGTCCACATCAGATTCTTTTGGATATCATATAAAGTTTCTGGGCATATTAGTGCGATCGTTCCTAGGCCAACATCAGTGTTGATATACTAATAAAAAATTGTTGGAAAATATTCACGAAAGTGTTGTCAAAACTGTAAAAAAGAAAGATTTATTCACAGAAGATTTTACGTTAAAAAAGGACAGAAAAAAAAGTATCTAGAGTGAACCTACCGAACTTTCCGAACACTTGATCGTGCGTAAGAATTATTTTTGTAGCGCAGTAAAACTACTATAAGATCTACACACACCAAATCTACACAAATTGTGTCACGGTGAGCCATAATATACATATGTAATTTGAACATTTTTGAATACACCATTTAAACAAGAGCGCATTTAAAGTGATTTGCAGCCATAGACCGTACTATATAAGAATTCTTTTTTATAAACATGTGAACAAATTATCAGTTCTACACACACACTATACTGTATGCACAGCACATGCAGGTCATGTATCTGTGACCCATAACATACATACCCAATTTTCGCTCAACCGAATGCACCATTTAGATGCTGACGCCCTTTAAGAATTTGCATCTAAAATTCGTAAAGTACAATAATTCTTTTTATAGCCATGTAAAAAAAATCTATACATTTTACACACCAAAATCAAAGTCAGTCGTAGGAGGGTATTCTATAAAAGTTAAATTTCTGACCCCATGACTACTGTAAACTATTGAGTTGAACTGTGCAGACTCATTGCTAAAAATCACAAAAAAATGCTGTTCTAAAAATTATTAGTGAGAAAAGAAATATTTTTCTCGAGTTGTAGCTCAGGTATGTGTTTAATTATTCAATTTTTTTCTACTCAAAACTAAACGTACAGAATAAAAATGTGTTATATTTTTTGAGCAAGGCCTGTTTTCAAGCCGTGGTACAAGAATAACATTTTAAAAAGTTAACGTAAAAGTTTAGGTGCTATCCTATTCATTTCCATACTCATGCATAGGCAGACAAATACATAGATGCATCACCGTAAAAATGGAAGAAATGAATGTCTCAGATTGGGTAAATACATCAAAATCTTAGGTCGAGTGTTTGCATGCTTACAATACTTTCCTTACATCGTACATGATAAGAAAGTAAAAATTTTATACCCGCTGAAGTTCACATTAGTATGGCCAGATAGATAAATAATCTACTTCATATATATACTTACAAACATATATGAATTCATAAAATATATTCAAATACATTACAAATATTTCTATCACAGATAATGAATATAGGTGTGTCAAGCATATGTAATTTTTGTAGTGAAACTACCTTCACAGTGTTTTTTTGGTTGTTTTAAAGGGCTATAACTTCCTAACATCGACAGCTGCATTTTAAATATGCGTTTTTATTTACGCTTACCATGTATGCCGTGCAGACTTCTTTTTAACACTTTCCAAGAAGGTGTAAACATACAGAAAAAGCAAAGTACCGGCGTTAAAAGATAAAATAAATAAAAACCTTAAGTAAAAAACACATATAAAATGATATTTATAACAAGATACTTATGGTAAACACAATGATAGTTATAATTTCTTGTTATAAGTGTCATTTTATGTGTGTTTTTTACACAAAGTTTTCATTTATTTTAAGGTTGAAAAGTGTTCATGATTTCGGTTTGTTTGCCTTTTCCGTCTGTACGCCCGTCCGTCTGCGTTCTAACTCCGTAAATATGCACAGATTACTACGAAATTTATATACGCTATTTCTATCTACTGTATCATGTAATCTGTTGAAAATGGTGTGTAGCTTTCATAGTTCTTCTACAGAAATATTCAAAAGATTTCCAATACATTACGCTCCATGGGCAGTCATTTCTTGTGATAAAGTTAGTAAAAGCTTCTGAATATGTAACTGTTTTTAGCACTTTATATATTACGATATATGCAAACAAACTTCTTGTGATAAAACTAGTGAAAACTCATAAATTGTACATTTTAAGTATTCATACCTTTATTGCATTATTGCTTTATTTATTTATTTATTTTTCTATTTATTTAAAAAAAGTTTAAATTCTTTAATTAAATCCACATCCATAAAAGTGATTCCATTAACAGAATATAAGTTTTATAAAATAATCAGCAAATACGGATTTTGAATACACAGGCTGATATGCATGTGACTACATTTTGAAAAAAAAAAACAGTCCATCGTAGGTGCTTTCAAATAAGGTAATTCAAATAAATGATGATCCCTTCTGAATTCTTAAAAGTTTGGCTGGAAAGAAGCCAATAAAATGCAGCCACATAATATATAAACTGCGACATTAATTTTTCAACTGCTTGAACAAATAATGTATGAAAGAAGTTGTAAATACAAGGGAACTTATAATGACGTAATATTTCCTTCTCAGGGACAACTGCTGAAACTGATGCACCTTTATATTTCTTTCTTGTTTTCCCTTGTTCGAACGGAGACGGAATTAATGCGTTTTCCGTCTCTTTGTCTGAGGAGTAAAACCTATTTGTAGCACATTGATTATAAATTAGAGATATGCTTTTTGCATTTGCACAAAATAAATGGTATGCATGCTACATATTGTTTTCGAGATAACTGCTTTTAAGTTTTAATAATTTTATGAAACAGAAATAACGATAAAAGACATTGTTACATTCTCGAACACAGTTAAGGAAAGCAAATTATCATTAGAAGTCACACTTTTTAGACGTACACAAATTGCAATCATACTGTGTGACTTATTATTTTTTTTACACTGCTGATGTTAATAGTGCACGTAGAAAAATATGAATTGTAATCATGAAATAAAATCTTTAATAATATAAGTGATGATTTTTCGTATTTATAAACAAGATCTGTACAAAGGGCTAATATTATTCAAAGTACTATACCAACACATTTTTTTATTGTTTTTTCCACCAAATCTACCATGCTCTTTACGCCCCCTAGAAGGTCTTTACGGAACTATCCTTTAGAACTGCTGTTACCCCTACTAGAAATTTTGCTCGGGCTACCACAGGCCATGCAGCCAGCCAATGATTGCCCGAGCAAAATTGCTAGTAGGAACCGCCATTCGATAGCCTCACAACTGCTACAACACTGTCTTTTGATTATTTTCTTGTCCTCGAAGGGGAGAGGAAGTCAGTAGGGGTAAATATTGGACTGTAGAGTGATCTCGGCTATATTACAACGTTATGCAGAAACTCTCGAAAGAGCATAGCTGAGTGGCTTTACACATTGTCGTGACATAAGAGACAAGTACTGGCGATATCTTTTGATGAGGTTTTTTTTTTTCGCAATGTTCGGAATGGCAGATAAAAATACAACACCCATTCGACGGTCGGCATTCACAGACTCACGCAGAGTCAGATTTCCATCGATTTGGCATATTGATGGCCGTCCAGAAGATGGTCGTCCAGAACAAAAGTCACCCCATCCTACCCTTAAACATCTTCATCTGCTTGCGCATACGAGAGAGTGGACTGTGGGCTGCTATTGTTATAAGCCTACCTTAGGAGAAAGCCTAAGGCCTAAGGAAAGCCTTTAGGAGTTTCTGCACTAATTTTGTCGAGTTTGGGTCCTGGTTTAATGGTCTAAGCGTTTTTGGAAAATATCCGCCATGACTTGGTCTTAGAACAGCAGTGCAGTAAGTCAACGATCCTAATGACACCCATGCTCGGAACTAGCAAATCTAGTGTGTACCGCAAAGCTGAAGTTGCCGCCTACCTAACTTAACACACCCGCAAGTGTTGCGACTTGACGGGGCACCGCAAAGAAAACATATTGGTGACTTTTGGTATATCCGGTCATATGTATATTTTAAGATTTAAGAAAATAGGCAAATTGCATATTAAAGTAATTATAAAATAATAAATGGAATATACTAATCATCTCGAGTTTGGAATTCTAGATTTTTAAACTTAAATTTTATAAAGGCGTTTATCAGAATAGAATCCATACTGCAGCTTCATAATAGCAATATTTCACTGTCACAAAATGTGACGTCACTCAAAAATAAACGAGTAATATTTCAGACATCACAAAGCATGCTGAGTATTTCAATGTGTAACAGTTATTTACGAAAGTAACCCTTATTTACAAACTTTAAAATATTTGTCAAATTACATTTACATCTTAATTTGAATTTACCTTTCTCTATTCGAAGTGATGTAATGAAAACTCAGTTCATCGAAAATGATTTCTAAATATTAATGCAAAGCAACTGAACAAAACTAAAGACTTTCTTTCATATGTAACTCCGCTACTGTGCATTTAGTGATTGTGAAGGAATGCCTAGATCTCTAAAAGAAATTAAAACAGAATTTTATCTTGTATGTATGTCTATTTCAGAACCGGGTTTCCGCATTGGAACGAACAGTTGCCATGCAATCAAGCGTAAAACGTATGGAATGCAATTTGTCTTACCGGGATTTGACACAGGAAAAGCCACTGGCTGTAAAACTGTAATCAATTACAAAATTGCGTGCTGAATACAGCTGCCATAAAGTCAACCGTCTAAACTCGTGTTGACACTAAGTGTGATGAAATATCTCTTCCCCCGTTTTCGCTAATACATGTGATACGGTTCAACTTTCGCATGACAGGATCTGATTCGAGTGCCGTTCTTTTAGCCGAATCAACGATTAAATCCGGATGTAATGATAGTATGTTAAATCTGCATGGGTTGATCTACACGAGAATGTTCTAATTGTGATATGCTAGTGCGATGTGCATTTTAAATGAACATTTGATTGAAGTGAAACTTTTCTGCGTGAAGTTTACATTTTATATTTTAAAAAATGTAGTTCTGCATTATAATGCAACAGAAAATTTTGTAATTGGAGGTCTGTATTTCAAGAAAAAGGTCTTAAGTGAACAAAACATGGCTTCCAGGTTCATCTGTTAAATTATTTGATATTTTGATGCATTTCATTCATATTTATTTCCTTTGAAATTGAAATACCATAATTCACTAATATTAAGTTCTGGCGAAAATAGATATCGCGAGGCTAGTTTCAGTTTTAGAAAGTTAATTTTGGCGCCAAATTTAGAAATATTTTGTCCGAATTCTCCAAGCCTGGTGAAAGTCAACGAGGTTTTTGGCATCGAGAAAGCAGTGCCTGTCCATACATTGTTCATGTATTGAAGCTGGCCATTGACCTTATGAATAAAAGTCTTTTGGGTGACCCTTTAAATAAATTTTTGATGCACTTCACTCAAACTTATTACTTCCTTGTGAAAGGAATTTTAGTGTTCGCGAAATTTTTATGTTATGTTTTTAAATTATGGAAAATTTATATTATGGAAAATCGATTTTACCCATCTCTAAAAATTACTTTAATGATACTTTGCATTACCTTTCCACCAATGCATGTTTTTAAGGAAGAGTAGGGTGGGATAGGACAGTGGGTGGGATGGGACACTATCAATTATTCCTTAAAAAAACATTGCTTGGTTGATTCCTACTTTAGGACCCCCACTCTCGCCAACGCGACGATAAATATTAATATACAGTTGCCAATAGGATTTTTTGCATTTATATTGCAGCCATACGGCAAAGGGTTTATTCGTAAATTTCTCTCAGTAATCAACCGGTATTCCAGTTGATTTTGCACGTGATCAGTCATGAGTTTTTATCTTTGATAAGGCCGTTGCCTACGAAATGCTCATACTATGTAGTATTACGTAGGCAACGATAAGGTTTAGTATCCTTTTACGCATTTTCGATCTTTGTTTGGAAAATTTCTATTGGCTTTTACCCTGTAAAGTATAATTTCGCAAACACTGGATACTAAATTGCTGTTTTATTTTCATATTGGTACGTATTAATAGGAGCAGACGATTTCAACTCATTTATATTAGCATCGTCAAGCACAAATAAATCTGATACGGGAAATTTGGTTGCTAGGGTAACTTTAAATATTAAAGTATACATATGTATTTTTATTTATGCATTAATGATATAATTTAATATCACGGACGCAAAAATTTCTGGCATCTGAAAATTGGTTGCTAGGACAATTTTAAATGTTAATATTTTAACTTAGAAGAATTGAGTTCTTTTCGAATTTACTAGTTGAAACTATTTCTAAACAGCGGATTCGGTGAATTTATCTATTCTGTTTCTCAATTTGGTGAGGTTTTTTAAATTTGCCTTGCAATCATTGCAGAATTAGTTCTTTTGCTAATTATTTTAACATTCGTATTCCATTTCCTAAAATTTTGTTGCGATTCAACATACTTCATTGGTTAAAATAAAGTAAAAATTCACGAATCCGCTTTTAATAAAGGAAATACATATAAATTTAAAGAATCTGCTCATAAATTCGTGTCAAATGAAGTCATTTGGAACATGTAAGTACACCATTACATATATTTTACTTGCCAACTAATGAATTTTTAATAAATGTCGTCAAATTCCGTATTTGGTGCGTTTAATGCTGAATTGTTTACATTAATTTGATCCAGTTTCTCTGGGAAGCGTTAAAACTTGCGCGCATGCGCGATCACGGACTATTGACAGGAAGGCTCGCCAAAACGCGGCGATTTTTTACGTTGGCGAGAGTGGGGGTCCTAAAGTAGGAATCAACCCATTGCTTTGAATTTCCGATATTTCCACCCGGTTTGGTAACCATAGCTTCGGAGCTATTGCTATAAATCATTTGAGTTAAAAAATTCTGTCAGTTTGTCTGACAAATAAGCTATTTTCTCAGACCAAAAGTAAATAACTTCTTATGCGTTTGATGTAAATTTTCATTCTCGTTTATCTTAAAACTGTGACTAACAAAATTCTTCGTGCTTTGCTGACCTAATAACATCCTAACTAATATTATAAATGCGAAAGTGAGTTTGTTTGTTTGTTTGTTTATTTATGACGCTTTCACGCCTAAACCGCTGAATCGATTAGGATGCATTTTGGTTTAGATATACAGGGGACCCTGGAATTGGTTATAGGCTAATTAGAATTTTAGATTTTTAATTACTTTTTTAATTATTAATTAAAAACCGTTTTTACATTGCCATGGTTGGCGAGTTTCGCCCGTATCAAATGATTCATGTTTTGAGCTAACAAGAATGCTATTACTTCAATAAATAAGCGCGCGTGCATCTGAAAAACATTAAATACCACGGAAATTAAGCCAGTTTTATGCCAAATCTATCTATCTGTAATAATAAAAATGAATGTTCTCCAGACAAATCTACAGAAAGCAGAGCTTTGAAAATTTGAGCATGATTGAGCCCATAACTTCGGTAAAGTGCACCTGAGGCTCAAAATTTTGAAATTTTAACTACTTTTCAAACTATTAATTAAAAGCCGTTTTATCGCCCGCACAAAATGATTTATGCTTTTGAAATAAAGCAGAAATTCTATTTGCAAAATCACATGCATTTGAAAAACATGGAAATTATGTTGATTTTACGCCAAATTAAAAAGCATAAGTAAAGAAAAGGGTACTTACGTATTATCCCGGCGGTCCGCCAAGACAAGCGATTTTTTGCCGAAATAAATGCCGGGCACATGAAATTATTAATGGTTTTGAATACAATTGGCAACAGTTTGGCAACCCATTTGACGATAAAACAGTTTGGCGGGAATGGCCGCTGGGATAATACGTAAGTACGAAGAAAATTCCAGATGTGTTTCTAAAAGTTCATAAATTTCCAAATCCTACCAATAATATAAATGTGTACGTTTGTGTGTTTGGATGTTTTTGACTGAATCACACAAAAATGATTGAACAGATATGAAAAAATTTGTAATGAAAATAGCTTATGCCCTGGATTAACATACAGGCAGCCTTTCAAGCATATAGCATAAATAATTCTTTTACAAAGACACTCAAAATAATTCTAATGCATTGCGCTCTATGGAAATTTTGTAGCTACTAAACTGATTCTAAAACTTTTTTCGCTGATTAAAAATTGCATTATTCCTGAGTATCATTGTTTGTTTTTGGATTAAGACCGATTGACTGCACTAGGGTCCTAGGCCTATATGGAAAATTCCTCTGTGGGGGATTTTCTAAGGAATCCTAGCCCGTATTTATGCTAGGTTTTTTAGAAAACCACGGAAAACTGGGAGCGGCTAGGTCGACAGGCGCGACCAGGGTTTGAATCTGGCACCTCCCCCCTTGTAGTTTTGAGAGCAGAACTTCTTAGACACTGGCGGCATCCTAAGTGTTATAGGCTACCTTTAATGCATATATCACAGATAGTTCTTTTACAGGGATGCTAATAAGAATCACATTACGCTCTATGTGCATCTCTGTAAGTACCGAACCGATTCCTACACTTTTTTTATTGATAGTAAGCTACACTATTCTTGAGTATTATAGGCTAAAATTCATGCATGTAGCATAAATAGTTCCTTTACAGGAACACTCAAAATAATTCTAATACATTGCGCTCTCTGGGTATCTCTGTAACTACAGAACCGATTCTCAAACTTTTTCACTAATAGAAAGCTGCTCTATTCCTGATTACATAGACTAAAATTCATGCATATAGCATAAATATTTCTTTTACAAAACAGTTCGCAAATACTGTCATAACTGTCTCTATTCGCCAAATGCCTGAAAAAAAAATCTAAATTTAGTAACTCTGTGCATATTCTCTTATTTTAAATGAAGTATACTAACATGCATTATACTTCATTTGAAACAAGTAAAAAGCAAATAATATTTAAATGCAGTTCCTTTTGTCGCAACAATATTTGTTATTCACACATGCTACATTTCTGTCGGGACCTAATTCTAAAGCCGACGTGGACGAAGTCGCGGGTAGCAGCTAGTAAATTTCATAAATTAACAGTTTAGTGTGGCTTAGCTACTGCATATTTGTAGGAATAATTTAATTTATTGATATGTTGTGCGATGGGGGACGACAGAGAGAAACTTTAATTTCAGGAGGGAAAATAATGTGGAAAAAATAAAATGTTGCCTTCCCCAAGAAACCGACTCTTTGCTCATTGACAAAGATGATATAATTTCAAAACTACATCCAGCAAAGACGGTTAGAATAATTAATTGTGTACAGCAAATTTTTATTCCGTATGGACAAAATATGTAAGATAATTGAGTGTTATAAAATGAAATAAACCTTCCGAAGATAAGTTATACATTGTCATAAACTAATATTCTAATACTCAGATTTACGAAATAATCTGCATAAGGGGAAAATAACTTAGAAAGTTGGAAGAGAAACAATCAGATTACGCCTGGAGATTAAAAAATAGTACTAGTAGATTTCGAAAGATACGCTGGATCCAGGAACAGCCGTGCAACGTTTCCAAATAAAGGTGCCAACCCAACAGTAATCTGGATGTCCTCCCGGAAGTCTGATCCTTGTGATCCGAGCTCTTACCATATTCTTAGCTCCATATTTGGTAGAGAAATTTATCAAAAGATAATTCAAAAACCATATCTCTCCCAGTTTTTATTTTGCAGGTTTCTAATACATGCGCCATTTTATAGTATTCCCATTAGCCATTTTATAGTACTCCAGAGATAAAAAATATGCTCATGGTTAATTGTCAATTAAATAAAGAGTAAAAGTAAAAGTATCAATTAAATAAAGAGTTAAAAGTAAAAAGATCTTATTTCACTTAGTAGGGTAAGGTGGCCTAAAATGATCTCCTTAAAGGGAAAACTTTTTATAAATAAAATAAATATTTGAATAAACCTTTGGCATTCTGCTAGTATGTTTTACACTATATTTTGCATTTAAACATATTTCAATTTTATTTTTAACCCACATTTAATAGCTAAAAAACTGAATTTTGATGAAGTGTCCAAAGGATCATTTTACCCTTAACCAAAAGCCAACATGTCCCTTCGCTTAAAAATAATTTTAAATTGTTTTTATCGAAAAAAATTGAATATGTAAAAGTAATTATGATTATGCGTAGTGAAATAAAATAATTTTTGGAATCAAATAGCATTCATTTTTAATTGAATTAAATTTCAAAATAAAAAGTGTCACAAACAATAAAACAGAATGTCTGAAAATTATAATTCAAAAACTATGGCCTACAATAAACGCAAAAATAAATTAAATAATGTATTTTTCTGCCACTTTGAAAATTCAGACTATTTGATCACATATCACAAAAATAGACACGGTAACTTTTCTCAGGTATCCCAGCGCATGCATCCTTCACCCATCTAGGGATTTGTGACATTGGATCTAACCTAAATAATAATCTAAAAAATGTTCTCCATTCAGTAGACCATATTTCTGTGCATGAAATACTGTTTATCTAAATAAAACAGAAAGTTAGTGTTTACCTTATGACAAATGTCATGTAATCCAATTTTTGAATGATTTAAATTTAGACGACCACAACTGTGATCACTTTAACACCATAATTGCTACTTCTTTACTTGGCAAAACTAGTTTATATGCTACCCGGTAGATAGCGCTATCCATATGAAAGAAAACGTATGTAGATGGTGTGTGAATCATTTTACTCACTAGGTTCATTTTACAAAACAACAACAACAAAAAAATACAGTAATACGTTCTGACAGGTTTTGCGGTTCAGCTACTATTAAAATTATTAAGTTAACCTGAATTTTAGGGTTCACAGAAAGACTTTCACAACACTGTCATCTTATCTCTCATAGATAAGGAACTAAAACATGTTATCATATTTCTGGAACACCTAATATAACCTTAAATTGCCCATCTTTTTCGGCCTTTTCACAGTGATTAGGTGTTGTTATTTTTCAAAATATTCACGCTGGTTCCTGAAATCCATTCCTTGATCAAATTACATAAATACAAAGCCCAGAACATCTTTTAGGTATAGTACTACAATATTTAAATATCTGTAACAAATTAAAATCGAAACAAATCTTGAAACAATATTTCTTAACCGCATCAGTCTCAACTTCACATACGTCTAACATAGGTTTTTATGTGGCACGCATTGAAATAACTTCAAAAGTTCTGTGCAAATTTGCATTTGCAATACACCACTTCATTCACTATATTGTTTCATGTGGTAATCAGTCACCTGCAGACATTTTATTGCTTCTAAATTCCAGCAAGATCTAAAGTACCGAAGCTTGCATTCATTATAGGTGCTTTTTGGCTGCCACTACGTAGAGATTTTTCGATAATATTAGAAAAAGAGCACTTGACGCTGCCAATATAAAAAATATTTTTGCTGGATAAAATGAAAACCATTTAGAAACGAAAACAGAGGGTGACTAAATCCAGAATAAAAATATCAGTTTAGGTGATAAAAAATACAATGTACTGAACATGGCAGATGGCTGAAGTGTGAAGGTCTCGGGCTCGGGGTCTTCGCGCGGCTGTCGATTTAGCGGTCTAGAGTTTCGGGCGGTTTTGTCTAGATGTAATGTGAATGCCCGTGATTACCCCCTTAACAAGCTCAAGATACCCTCCTTGGCAGAAGTCCTTCTAGTAGGCTTGCCTTAACACAGGCAAACAAGCCACAAACAGAGACAATTTTCTGTTAAGGGAATTAAAATACATCATTGATTTATAATTAGAAATAAATAAAAAAAGATTAATTTTTCATTATCTTTTTAATATACCGGCGCATTTTTACGGTAGCTATAATAAAGCAAATTCAGGAAAATATTTAAGAAGCTTGCTCCATCTCTCCCGTTAAGAATGTAATTAAACTAATCAATGAATATCTATTTAACCAACACAGACTCTTATTACTTTTATCCTCACGAGACCGAAATTTTAAGATATATTATAGGGAGGAAAACGGATCCAGCGACGACGCCAGAACGTGTAAAATTTCACAAAATCATTTATACCGAAAAATTAACTTCAGAATAATTCACTTTGCAAGAATAATTAATCAGCATGATGACCAAGTGGCATGAAAGGGAACATAAATTTGCACGAGAAGGCTGACGGATACGGTTTAAAGTCATTAATCATGCGACTGGGGCTGTTTTGCGTCGGTAAGGAAACCACGTGTAAATTGCATGAAACAGCGACATCTTGCATAACACCGTATGGCATTCTACGTGAATTGAGATTTCAGGGATTAAGAAAGAATTGGGGGAAAGGAGATATTGAAAGAAAGAAAAAATGGTGTGTTTGAGACAATCTCCATTAATGGTAAAATTGAATAATTTTCGTAAATATGTTACAAAGTTTAAGAGGTCGTTGTCTGTAAACCGTTGCACGACGAATCAAGGGAATAATTTAAGTATGCGCAAACTAGAAACAACATTTTATTTTTATCTTTACTTTTTTTTACGAAGTAAAAGAAAATATAGTGATGACGACAAATTTCGGCTTGCATATTTTGAAGAAAAAATCGATTTTGCCTATCTCTAAATTTATTTTGGCGAGTTTTTGAGACACGTTTCAACATACGCCTGCATGTATGTTTGCATCAATAAATATTTGCATGGACAATCCATCCTGACCAACGGCAAGTCCATTTTAATTAGTTTTTATGAAGGTACCCTATAAGCAATTTTGCTCGGGCCATCATCGGCCGGCTACGTGGCCAGTGGTAACTCGAGCAAAATTGCTAGCAGGGGATGAACGTTAGCTCACATGCCTCAAGAACTATTGGTCGTAGTATGTCGGAATTTTGTCTTTAGATTTATATTTAAGACAGTCGTAATACCTAGTTATGCAGTTCCTGTTTTGGTTACATTATACAGGGTAGTTTATTTACAAAGCCCCCCAAAAGAATTTCTATACATTAAGGTACATGGACATCTTTAATATATTATATCTATATCATTGTTCGGATCATATCCAAACTTTCGCCAACTGCCTTCGACCTTTGGAGAGTTTTCTGACATATCACCAAATTTGGGGCCAAAAATAATTACATATTTAGCATATCTTAAAACTTTCAACGGTGGAATGCTGTGATTTTATATTTAGAACTATTGCAACATACAAATATGCTTTTTTCTTTTTATCGCAATTGACTCTGTAATTTATTTACTGGATCATCCAAAAGGTTTTGAATATATAAAGGTTTATGGATATCTACAATTCATCACATGCCAATGGTCAGTCACTGTTTTGGCTATGTCCGAAAATCGCTCAAACTATCGCAAGCTTCTCGACTTTTGGCGAAATATCGCCAACTTAAGTGCCGAAAGCAAGTTTGTAATACTGAACCCAGCTTGGTGATACCTCAAATGTTTGGTTAGAAATAGCTAAACCATTATTACAGTATTGTTTTTCTTTCAAATAAAATAAATTTAGATGAAATGGACCAACAGTAATCATGATTTATCTAGTAGAAGTCTTGTGGTGTCCACACCAGATTTCTTTGACTTGTCCGCATTGTCAAAACTGAAAAATAGAATGGAGATCGTATAATATTTTAACATTTTACTGTGTACTACATATTTTTTTTTCTTTGAAGATGAAACAACCGAGATCAAAACGGGTGAGATCAAACACGGATGAATTGCAAGATTTCATATTTGATTCGTGAAATAGCTCTTACAAAAGTCAAGACAGAGAGTGGCAGCATGGTGCAGCGACCTCTAACAACTCACGAGTGCCAATATAAATAATACTCAAAAGAAATGAAACAGTGAAGTATGTTATTTAACATTCAAAACTTATTTTCCTCCTTTTCTGTTTTCTAATGCATCTGCGACTGATTGACTGAAACTGAACTTGCGTATGCACTAATCAAAATGCTCCGGTAATGCGTTCTCGAAAGAACGTATCACCTCAGAATTTAAAAGTCGCATAAGTATAACATTCCCCTTCGTGAAGTTTTGTACGGCGTGTGTAATGCACCGTTTAAGGCGGCGCCGACAGATTGCTCTCTGCAGATTTTGCTGATTCTTTCAGTGACATTCTTAAATGTTTGAAAATGCACAAATGTGCCAGAGAGTGAATTTTAACGATGTTGAACGAACTTTACATAAAGTACTTAACCCTTTTCGGCCCATTGTAGCAAATATCCCTACATCCTTTAAACGCTGCTTTTTTACAGGAAAAATGGAGATCGTATATAACCTTTATTATAACACCATTAATTATACCTTTAATTAATTGTAGTAGTTTGGACCCACAGATGTTATCATTAATCAATGATAAATTTAAAAATATTTTGGAAGTAACAATATTCTACTCTTTTGTGTAAGTTGCAATATGTTCTACTGTCAAGTTTTTTTAGCATTTTAATAATATTTAATATGAAGAAAAACTAATAGCTGTCATTTCTATGTAAAGAAATATATGCTTTGTATTTACATAAAAAAATTTTTTTAAAGGTTTCATTGATAATGCTTAGAAGAATTTTAAATTCACAGTGCTACCATTGAACAATATATGAAAATTAATCTTTTTTCATATATTAATTTGTAATTATATTATTTATTAATTGTTATTATATTTACATTATTTGACTTAAAAAATATCATTTCAACGAAAATATTATTTTATTATTTGATCGGCAATTTCTAATAGTGTGAATAAGAGGGTTAAGAAAGGTTTTCAATAGAAAATGTTTTACTTTTATTAAATTTGCGATACTCACCAAATTACCTTAAGATGAAATTTATTAAAAAAGAAAAAAAAACGAAACATTGAATACTTACTGTCTTTTTTAAAAGCAAAACACAAAGGATATTTTTTTAAGATGATACATTTTTGCTTTTCCAGTTTTGCTTACTATTACAATATTTTTAACAAGGTATCTGAATATATTTGTAAGATATAGATTTACTTTAATAGATGATATGATCTTTAACAAAGGGGACGGAACACTTTTAATGATGTTTTAATTTTACATAATTTATTTTATCCCAAACACAGGATGCAAATGAGCATGAAATATAAATAGAAGTAGTATTTCCTAAAAATGATATACTAATTGTTTTAGATATGCCAAGTTTTCCCATTATTCTTTTGGGTGGATGTATACCGTCGTCAAAATACATTTAGTGCAGGGTTAAAAGTAAATCATACACTGAAAAAAGACTGTTAAACCGACAAAAAAAAGTCTGTCAGCCAAGACGCCAGTTCATTATCGTATATTTTACGGAAGTCTTCCGTATTTTTTCCGGTATACGGAATATTTCTGTAAAATACACTGAGAATCTGTAAAATATAAGGAAGACTTCTGTAAAAATAACGCAAATAAACTGGATTCCTGGCTGGCAGTTTTTTCTGCAAATTTGACAGACATTTTTTTCGGTGTATATATTAAAAGGTATAGCCGTTTGACAGCTGTTAATGGCTGTAGATCCCATTTAAATTCAATAATCCTAGTTTCTTTATAGCTATTTAGTATATAAACAGTAAAACAAATACTTTTGGTATAGTAAAATATATCAAAAGTACTATAGTATAACAAAAACGTATGCTAAAGTACTTTTTATGTACGTAATATGTTTTGATATACGTACTGCATAAGAAAATAAGTGAACACAGTTCGAGTCCGTTTCTCGTGGTGCAAAAAAATCCTCCCTTCCCCATTTGCAGAAATGTTTCAACATACACACATTCAGAAAAGATTTAAGTAAATGTAAAAACAAAGTTGTCATTAGATAGAAGAAAAAAGTATGAGCAGCGACAGTAAAAGTTCCACAAAATGGGGTTAAACATAATAAAATAATAATAATAATAGGTGAGAAAAAACGATAAATATAAAAATAAAAGATCAATAACACAAACAACACTAATTCAACAAGGAAGGGAGGATTGATTGTATCTCCCGAAACGATTACTGATTTATTTCTAGTGATTGGCAGTTAAAGAAATTATAATTAATTTTAACTTTTAAACATAAGTTTTTTGAGTTTTCATACTATTTAGTATTTTATAGCTCTTAATATGGATCATGTGTAATCAAATAACACTTTTCTTCTTGTAGCTTTTTTTTTTTTAAACAAATTCTTGAATTTATGTCAATTACTATGTCTGCAATTAATATACATAAGAATTAAGTAAAAGTATAAGATTCATTTTTTTTCGGTTAGTTAACGTTCATATATTTTCACGATATTGACAAATAAATTTCTTTGAATTTTAATACAAACTTCAAAAATTTGTATTATTATTATTATTATTTTAATTTTAAAAGGATATTCTAAAACAATAAATATCCTCCTTGTGAGTATTTAATGAAACAATATTGTAAATGCTCTTACATGACTTTTATTAAAAAATTCAAATCAAAAATTACAACTTTTGTCATTTAACTTTTATAATGTTAAAGTCAAATAAAAATTAAATAAATAACAGAAGATTGTTTTCGTAAAATAATTTTATATGAATAAATAAATATATGTAATGCCATGTTTAAATTTTTTTAACGAAAGACATGAGAATATTTTCAGTGTCCACGCGATATTCACATACATTATTCATTTTCGTAGCATTTTTGTTTCGTGTATCACTAAGTGATGCCGCTGCAAACAAAAATAAATTTTCGAGAAAAGGCAAAAACTTAATAGAAATTTTTCTACAATGCTGAAATGTACTCCACACTATTACATTTTATTTAAAACAACTTGTGATACTACAGAAAAAGAAATGTTTTGTTAAATTCACAGAATCAATGAAAAGTTCGTTGTTACGACCTTAAAAATTATTTATACTGTTTAACCCCGCAGATACCAATACATCTCGAGCGTCCAGTTAAATCAGAAGACATAGAAATGGAGCACCGGTTTTTGCGAAAATCTTTGACTAAGCAGACAATATCTTTGGCGCCAGTTACGGTGCATTACCCACCAAGAAAAACAAATTGTTCTGAAATTCACAAAGAAATACATTTCTCTCCGGGGTGACTTTCAAAACTTAGGTAAGTTATCCGTTCTGAGGGAAAACTTTTCCCATTTACTTTCTTTGGGACTTCTAAAATCAATTAAAATTTGTTTTCAAACGGATAAAACTTTACGTATCGGAAAACAGTTATCGTAGATCAGAAAAGTATATTTAATTAGTATTTTAACATTCACTCAGATCATTTTTAATATTATAATTTTTGTTGAAATATGTAGATTTTTTTTCTTACAGTTTTTGAAATCGTGAACAATTTCTTTGTGACGTCAACGTGAACAATTTCAGATGCATGAGAATGTATTTTAAATATCAATGAAACGGTATAAATCATAAGCTCACAAATGCAAGCAATAAAAAATATTTATTGCTTGCATTTGTGAAATATGTAGATTTTTTTTCTTACAGTTTTTGAAAACGTGAACAATTTCTTTGTGACGTCAACGTGAACAATTTCAGATGCATGAGAATGTATTCTAAATATCAATGAAACGGTATAAATCATAAGCTCACAAATGCAAGCAATAAAAAATATTTATTGCAGGATATCACCTCTTTATTTTATCTTTATTGTCCTTAATAAAAGCATTATTATTCATTTGTAAACGCATTTTTTCCTTTAACACTGCAATCCAAAATTAAACTGATAAATTTTACGATATATTCCTTAAACTGCGGTAATAGAGATTGAACCGATTACATCCCATTTTCTTTTTTTAAACTAAACAATATTTGCTTGTAATAACTGTGCAATAATTTAAAAGTGAATAAAATTGCAATGGAAATGCTGTAACTTTTGGATTCAGCTCATTATTACTATTATTAATAGTTTTTCAAGCGCCTGCATAGAGGATAGCTGAATTTATAAACTGTCAAATAATAGAAACATAGAAAATTAAATACATCGAAAGAAGATATTTTCTGTTTCAATTTTTCTTACTTCTTTTCCCTTTTAACATTATTTTTCTTTTACTGTGTATAACCCAGCATAAGTATTTGTGTTTATAAAGTTTGTGTTTATAAGACGCACCAAAAAACTGAAAAATCATCTTGAAATGCATGTTAATCCTCATTAAATATCAGAGTACCTAAAAAAGTAGTAGTAATAATAATAATGATAATAATAATAATAATAATAATAATAATAAAACAAAATATTTAAGTTTATTTCATTAGAATGGAAATAATTTCTGTCATTTTAATAAATGAAATCGATTTTAAAATTTTGATCTATAGGCGATTTCAGAGATAAATAATTGTATAAAATATAAGTGCGTGTGGTAAATTTAAAGTTATTATCTACGAGCATGTAAATATTTTACAGAATGTACATACGAACGCAAAGTTATTTCTTCAACTCATACAAAATAAACTTTCACTGAATACAGAACTCAAGTAAGAATAGCTTGTTTAACGTCACTTTGATTGTCCTTTACTTTTTAAAACCATAAAATCAGTTTTATAATTGAGTTTCATTTAAAATTCCCTTAAATCTGACACAATTAAACTCAAAAACATAAACATATTTTTTAAAGTCGTGTTTCTTTCATCCTCTAAAGAAACGAGAAAATTAATTTTAAGAAATGTAAAAAAATAACTAATTAAAAAAAGGATTTTTCAAAGAATAATAAATATCATTTTTGAATAAAAATTTTGAAAAAATACATAAGGTATTTTTATGTCCCTTTAACAAGATCATAAATTTGATTGGCTTTTTAATAAATGAGCTCAAATAAACAAATAAAGCGTTTTAAATCACTTTTAGTAAACTTAATGAATATTTTATAGAATATTTTGCAAATTGATTGAATTCTTCATTTCCAATGAACATGTATCGTTTTAGGGATACTTCCAAATACATTTTTTAAAATAAATATAATGCTTTATTTGAAAATTAATTAGAATACATTTTAATAAATAAATAAAAAAGAATAGCAAGTGTAGGTGTTTGTTAATACAATTTCCAAACTTTCTGTAATTGTTATAAACTCAGAATTTATTTACTAAAAGCTTTATATTTTTTTTTCATAATTTGTTTTACAGTATAAAATGCCGGCACAGCATTTTATAAACGATATTATATATCTTATTTGTGTTTTTTGATTTTGGGTTTTTTATTTGTGTCTTTCTGCTCCGCCGACTTTCGGTCCTAGCCTATTTGTTCTTGCTACTCACAATACGATATGGTATTTACCGCTAATTTATCGAGTATTTTGATTTTGGTAATTAATTATGTATTTTCAAATTGTGCCATACTCTGTTGTTGATCTTTTTAACTAGGTTTGAAACTTCATACAATCTTTTGAAAAATTCTTACATTTCAATATTTTCTTTTAAAGAAAAGAGTGGTTTTCAATACATCTTGGAACTCACGGGAATTTTGATTAATTACTTAAATACGTTAAATTTAGTTTTATTAATCAATTAGTTTTAATTATCTAAACACCGGAGTAACTCTAATATTTTACCAAAACAAAAATAGTAGTCTCACTTGCTTCTGGTAAGGTATTCGTAAGTGTCAATTGAAATCAAATGGTTATAATTGCTCAATTTTTTTTTTTCAAATTTTGTGATTTGGTTTTGATAATTAAGAATAGCCCCTTAAATTTTAAGAAAAATAGAGCATAAATTTTTGCAGTTAACTATTTTAAACGCAATAATAATTTTGTTGCAGTTAAAATAGTTAATAATTAAAAAAATAAAATTTGCATTCAGTATTCATAACTAATCCACTTGATGCGGTTCACATATGAAAGCGTCGATAAAACATTAAACACTACATTTAATTGCATTTAAAAATAATTAAGAATAAAAAGTGCAAAAAAAGAGAGAGAACGAACATTTAAAATCTTAAATATATTATAAAGTATTACATTGTAAATAATTAAGTTATTCTGGAGTGTGTACTTTTCTAAATCTCCTTCAAAGTTCAGAAATTCTTTTTATCTAACTTTTAAAATATTTTTTAAATGACTGTTAATCATGAATTTATTGAAAGGAAAAATAATCAATATTTACCTTTAATTTTTTTTCGCCACTTTCTTCGAAGATATCTCTTATCAGCTTGTAAAAATTTCTGATAGCGCTTAAAACTCACTATAAAAAGGCTTTAGGAGAAAAATCACCGTTAAACGACTAAGGACTTCAAGCAAATGCATAAAACTAGGATGTAAAATCTCACTTTGTACAAATAGCTCTATCTAGAATCTCGCCAATTCATGTGTAAAACTCTGCAATACCCTTTTATGGTCCTTTCTAAACACTTAAAATTTTCATGCGGGATTTCAGGTGATTTCATGAAAGTAGTGTTTTCATTTTTATGTCGTCTCGAATCCGAGATTTCGGTGGCCATATTTTTCAATGGGACGCCTGAAAATAATACTATAATAAATCTCATGACACTATGTGTTTAGGTGTTTATGTAAATTAAATATAATCATAAAGGTATGATGATTGGAAGGAATGATTTATGCATGCACTTTGAAGGAATATAACTGTAAAAAAAAACACTTACTATTGAAATAGTTCACACTCGTGTAAGTTAGCCATGTGCTCTAAAGTAGGGCGAAAAACAAATCACAATTTATATAATCGAAACGTAGCAGATGTAAGAGTTTATAATGGTAAAAGCAAATAACTGATAAATAATAAGCCGCTAATCGGTTAGTATGTTTTATCACAGAAAAAAGGTTAAAACCCCAAAAACTCATTTAAAATTGGTTTAGGAGAACACAAGTATGCACAAGTTACCGGAACATAAAAATACATTTCCTAATAAAGGTAATTGCTATAGCAATACATTAGAATTTTCTCAGTAAACAATTTTTGTGGTGAAATAATTTCATTGAAAGTGTGATGAAATCATTTTAATCTAGTAAGCATGAAAAGAATTCATTGTTTAAAATTAAAAATCGAAATGAATCAATAGAATGTGTAAAACGCCCAAATGTAAAGTCCTGTAAAAATGTGAGATGTCCATTGGTGTGAGTGTTAAAACATTGTGCTGACGTGACGCAGGTTGAGGGTTCAATTGTTAGGCTCGGCAATGCTCATAGACTTTTAATAGGCAGATGAAATGAGGACCAAGCTTTGCTGAAGAACTAATCAAAGCAGCTCTACGTCAGGATGGCCATTAGGGTGGATCGAAAAAAATTATTTTTCGAGATCTTTATCTACTGAGGTCTCAAAAGTTGTATATTGATATGAATAAGACGTGTGTAAAATTTGAATGTTCTGCGACAACGTCTTGCGGTTGCGCATAGAGTTTGAAATTTAGAAATTTTTGAAATATATGGCGTTTTTAAAATATCGACCAAAAATTTCTTTTCCGAATTATTAGGCTCCGGAGGTTTTAGGAGTTGTAATATTGTAATAAATAACACGTATGTAAAATCTGAAGGGGCTGCAATAATTTCTAGGGATTGCACATCGAGCTTGAAATCTATAAATATCTTAAAATTATGTGTTTTTTGAAAAAATTATGTAGAAAGCAAACTACTTGTTAAATATCAAATTATTTGTTAAAAATAATTTGGTTCTTTTATATGTTGAAAAATGTTCAGAGAAACTGAGTAAATCACAAAAAATGGCTTTACGAATAGTTTGATACAATGCACACTTTATACTGTCGTTTTGTCTTGGGCACAGTACACAAGCTGTGCTCTGGACAACTAGCTCCGGTTTGCCTACCGAGTGATGGCGATGCATTCGGTTAAAGCAGGCACGAGTTATTTCATTGAAACAGGCATTTAGTTTAACGTTTCAGATAGATGGTGCTTTCAGTGTACTCTCAAGAAAGCTAAAAGGTGGTTGCCTTGCACTGCTACGATTCTGAATACAGTGAAACCGTCTGCAACAGACTTTGGAACAAAATCGCTGTTCTTAGAAGAGCTGGGGATACCGAAAGAATTACCTTGTACCAAGTCACCAACCCGAGCAGACATACTCGTACCTCTATATTACTTTTTTGTACTTAAGAAGGAAAATTTCTGAATAATGGGCAGGATCCACCGGAAGGAAAAGTACCCTTAGTTGTGGCGATCAAAGCACAGGAAATTTCGATCAAACCAGTATCCCCACTGTGTCAATCCAAGGAATTCAAGAGATAGTTAGAAAAGGTCATGAGTAAGTTCTGAAGCTAAATAAATCGTACGTTAGAGACGGACATAAGGAATTGTTTATGAAGAAAGTGGGATAGACTCTCCCTTACCGAGCTATTGAATATCGCACTAGCAAATATCCTGTCTTTTCCCGGAGCAGGTAAGGCTCAGAGCCTCATACCTCATACAGAACGGGAGTCATTAGCAGACCATAGGGGAGCAAGATTTGTGACAATCTATGGAGTTGTAAAGAAGAGAAGTTTATGGAGAATGAGAGAAAAGTTGAAAGGTTGGAAAGAAAAATTTCGAGATTGGTGGAGAAAGAGATGAAAGTTTCAAGATCCAGTCTCCAACTTTAGTCATTGATTTGCAAAGTGAAAATAACTTGAGAAGTACGAAAGACCAAGTTAGAATAAAAATATCAGTGCCTTCACAAGTCTGCGACACAAAATTATTGCGTACTCGGCAGCAGCAGCTTTGGTATCAACTTTATTTCACAATCTGCCAAGCAGAAGGAATGCAGATGGAGAGAAATCTTCTCAACTGATTCTCGACCCATTTAAAATTACAGGAAAGCTGAGATGACTCGCAGTGAAAGAAACGGAGGAAGGCTTTAAAATTTTCTTTGGATTGTGTTTTGATTGGAGGAAGAACAAAACCTGATACATAGAAAAATTTGTTGACGGCAAATTACACCGAAGTGTTTGTCAAAAAGAGCATATCTCGCTGATAATGGAACCTGGCTCAATATACTTTGGCCAAATGTCGCGATCTGATTTTAAGAATTTCATTGGAAATTTGGGAGAGTTTGATACGAAATCCATTGATCTTAGTACCCTCACATACATTGGCGGTGGCGGCAAATCATCGAATTCTGGAAAGAACAAAGGCGTCATCCGAAATCTAGAAACGCAGTTCTCTAATCTAACTAAATCTCCGCAATATTGTATTTGCCAACTTCACACAATGGCAAACAGCCACTCCAAAATTGGCTGTCTATCCATCTATTAGATGATGGTTTCTTACGATCTAGATTATTACACTTGACATGAAATGCCACAGTTTTATTTGAAGTCGGGCTTTACATTATTCATTAAAACGCATGCTCCAATAATTGGATGCAGTAAGCGGCTATGCAAACAGTGAGTCTGTACATTTTTCTAGTCAGTATGTAGTGTAGATACTTAAAGGTAATTTATTATAAAAACAGTCTAAAATGTAAGACATTTTTTTAAAATAGGCAAATCCGGTTGATGGCTAATTAAAACATTATTTTGCGTTAGAAAGAACAAGAAATAGTCCAATCCTTTATATTTTATTATTTATCTAATTTCCAAACTAATTAAATACCCTAAATGTTCTAATTCGTGATAATAAATTTAATTTTCACTCAAAACCGCGTGAATACGTACTTATTGCTCAGTGATACATTACAATACAAATGACATTTCATTTATCTCATTACAATAAGACATATTGAGAAGAAAAAACTGTTAAAAGAATCTCGCAGAGGGACTTTAATTTGTCATATGATATTTAAGTTGTGACAAGTGTTAAATAATATCATGCTCATGAACATCAGGATATGCATTTTAAAGTAATGCTTAATAATATGTTGGTTATGAAAGGAAGCAAGTTATTAATTTCATGTTATGATGAAGAAGGAAACAGTTTAAGTAAAAAAGAAGAAATTTTAGAAATTCGTATTTTAAAAGAAAAATAACATTGAAACTACTGTTTAATTAGTATGACAAAAGTATTTATCCTTGCATCGTAAATTTCTGTTACAACACTATCTCAGGTTTTCAAGTTCATTATTTTTTGTTTTGCGTAATTGACTTATTATACTGAAAAATAATTAATGTAAGTAAGAAAATTAACCCAATTGTTTTAGTTAAAGGTGGACCCATTTAGACCCGGCAGTCATAAGCCTAAATTTCCCATTGGTTTGGGGCCCCAAAAATTTATTTTAAAAGAAAAAAACCCTTGTTTTACATTTTTTAATAGAAGTAATGTTATTATGATACATTATGTGTTGTTTTATTATTTATTTATTTATTTATTATAATTTTTAAATCTTCAAGTTTTAAATGGCAAATTCAGCTTTCACACTGATTTACCTCAAATTTTGTATATTGGTGAATTTTAGAAATTTCACGCCGACAGTAATATTAAAATGGCCCACATACCAAGTTGCGTCTATGGTCAAGATTTTTCTAAGTCCGTAGTATATGAACTTATATTGGAAAAAGAACGTCCGATACTGGTTTTTAAGCCATCACTGTAATCACACAGAAGTGGTTAGTTAGTAAGAACTGATTGATAGTTGAACGAACGTATTTTCCATAAATATTTAAAAAAAAAACTTAAATTATTACAGTGAACATCAAAACTGTTCTAACTAGGAGAATGGCAGGAATCTCAACTTCCTGACTATGTGGGATATTGCCAGAGTTATCCTCAAATCATTACATAAGTCAATTTTAAATCCATTTTCCACAAAAATGATTATTATTTCATAATATTAATAATAAAAGTAAATGCCATAGTGAAAAATACTTTCAATTTTTTCAGAAACATAAAAGCATTCCAATAACACTTATATAAAAAATGCCAAATATATTTTGGTGATTAAGAATCACGTATGGGTAATGTGCCAAAAAGAAAGTTTTTTTTAAACAAAAGTAATATAAATAAGTTAGAAAATACTACATGAACATCGAAAACGGAAAATCCCTTATACTGCGTTTCAATTAGCTTAACACTTATGCACACTTAATTGGATGATAGGAAGTGCTTTAATAATCGAAACGAATTTTAAACTGGAACGACATCGTAATAGAGTAAAATAATGGAAATCTTGTAAATATTCATAAAAGTATGAACATCGGATCTAGCATAAAAGATACCCTAGCATTTCAAAGAGGTAGTCGAATAACTACCTCTTTGAAAAATATTAAATATGTAACAGTATCTTTTTACTTTTTATATTAAACTTATAAAATAAAAATGTATGTTTACTAACCACCTGAATTTCGCAAAATCTTTAGGACATGTAACATTACTAAAACACATTGTCCTCTCAAAATTAATTGTGACATTAAGATGATTGAGTGCAATGATTCCAGGTTGAAAGATAATTTATCTCGATTTTTCTCCTTTCAAAAAGCTTACACTGTAGCTCTATTTGTCGATTTCAATTCTAAACTTAAGGTGAAATGAATAACTTTCATGGGTTAATTGTGGTTTAAGTAAACAAAGAAAAACATCTACCTGTCTTATTCGATATTTGAGGAATTCTTTAACTCTGGGGCGAACAATAAATTTAGGATTTGTATTGACAACAAACGTGGGGTAATATTTATGATCGCGGACATTTCTTGGGAATTTTTTTGATGTTGAAATTCTGTATTATCATGTGGAAATCATGTTACAAACTTTTAAAAAATCTTTTAACTGAGAGAATTTTTTTTATTTCAGCATTAAATAATAATAATTAAAAAGCAGCAACCTTGAGAGTTCTATAAACTATAAGAAAAATGTCTGCATTCAATTTATTTTTGTCTGTTTGTTTAAGCTTATTGGAAATTGTTCACCAAAGACCAGCAAATGCTTTAAATTGTTTTTAGCATTTTTGCTAAAGTTGTCTGATAGAGATCCCCGATATCTTATGTGTTCTTATTTTACGTAGCTATTAAAACTCAAAGTTGTTAATTTTCAAGACGAGAATTTTATAGATATTTTTTTTCAAGAAAAATGGCTACACTCTCCCCCTTTTTACGTCTACCCTTCTTGGAGGACTATATACGATATGTTCTGAAATCGATTCGCGTAATTTTACAAATTTCATTGATGTCTCTTTTTTTTCTATGAGATCACGCATGATATGTAAAAATAACGGTTTGTCCATGTATTCCCTATAAATTACGAATTTCAATCCAGCTCACCAATCCAAAATACATATGTCAAATTTCTTATTATTACCTTTAGTAGTTTTAACTAAAAATAATTTTCCATAGTAAAAAAAGACACTACTTTGGGGTACCTCTAATATATATGTACTTTCATCTTCCTTTCAATTCTGAAATTTTAAAAGTAAAAACAAATTTTTTGCAGCGTATTTATTAAAATAAATGTAACGATAAATCTGAATACCTAATTTTAGAAAAAAAAATAGTTTTTTTCTAGGTTACATATCCTGTATTCTATCTCTTGAAATTTGAGTTAATTATAATTTTTTGGTTATTAGAAAATAATTATTAAATTATTATTATAATTATAATTTTTTGTGTAATTTATTTTATAATTTCAATCGAAATGAGTAACGCCAATTTTCCCATTCAATAAAAATATTAAAAAGAAATTTTGTGCTGTAAGTGTAGCATTTATATTAGAGGGCTCCGGAAGTTTTAAATATAGTTGTACTTTACCTGTCGATAAGATAAGGGCATTATTCTTGTGCCAAATATAACCGTAATCGCACATTAATTTCGTAAACAAAAATTGGCAATTAAACAACTACATTAATAATCTAGGTATTTTTTTTTCTTTTTGTAATGAAGAACTTTAATGACCAATAAATTAAAAAATGCAAGTGAATTGTTCAAGACTGTCAGATATATTGCCGTTATTATCTCACCACTAATAAAGCAGTAATTTCTGAGCCAATTTTTTAATTACATAAACATCTATCATACTTAAGTACGAAGAATAAAATATTGTTTTAATTAACGAGAGGACATAAAATGTGTCAGTTAAATTGAGAACTCTGAAATTTGGCTTGGTAGAGGAAGTTCATTTCCTTAGATTAGTACGCTTAAACTGATTCAACTTACAGTGCACAATGTATATGTTTATGATAGTGCGAAAGCAAGTGAGCAGTTTTGCAGTGAAATATGTTTTAATTAAAAATATCATTAAAAAGCATGATGCAAAGTTTAATTAAATTTTCTCTAAATTTGCAACATGAATACTTTTCTTCATTATCGAACAATATTACTTTAAGAAAATTCATTTATGTAGCTTTAATAGATTTTTTTTAAATGCAGATATAATTATTACTCAAAAATCCTTGAGTTAGACTACTGTAATAGAACACTACGCAAGGAAATCGATTTTATATTAGGTGTGCATGAAAATGATTTCATTTCAGTATATGAAATTGAAATAAATAATTTCTGTGAGAAATTTTAATCAAAAACTAGTATTGACTAAACAATAGATTCGTTTGCACTACAATTCGAAGAAAAAATTTCGCTGATAACTGCTTTTTACTCAAAAAAGTGAAGATATACGTCCTCTCATGTCCACTCTCCTTTGAGGACAAATATCAAAATGCCCTGGTTTTTTTATGCATAATTTGTGAGTAATTAGAATTTTATAGACACCTCTTTTTAATCTCTAAGAGAAGGGTGGATATGTGATAATACCCTACCATTTATGAAATCTACTATGAATAATCCTCGAGTAAGTACGTTACAAACACCCACGCGTGCTGAATTCTGAGGGTTTCTATAATTTTGGCTTGGCGAAATGTTGACATACTCAAATCCACACTTTGCTCTGTATTGAGTCTGCAGTACGACAACAATAAGCGATGAACTCTCACTCCGCTGTAATCTGCACTGCACTAGACATGATGTTACCGCGAGACAACAGCACCTCGGTATCCATATTTCCCGACTATACGATAACATTCTCCTCTCTTCTATACAAATGATTACTTAAATGCATGAGTTGCAACGATATTGAGCTAATTTTGTACAACTGTAGTATACTCTTATAAACTACGATATATATAAAATATATATACTTTTTTGTTTTACACGAACCATGATTATTGTATTTTCTTACTTGCATAAATAGAAAAGCATCTAAATACATATACCTAAGAGTACAAATATTGAACGCTTTCACTCTATTGAAATATTCAAACGAGTCCTTGGGTTTTACGGAAGTTTATGGTTTGAGAAAGAAAGAAAATGTATTACCATTGTTCACCAGTTTTTATTCTACGTTTTACTTAGAAAGGTACTGCAATTTTGTAAATGCATCCAAAAATGCGTAGTTAAATAAATAATAATAATAATAAATGTTAAATTTACTCACATGCTATGCATTTTTTCAAATAAAAGTAAGTAAAACATGTGTTTCAACTCCACTGAACAGTCAGATTGAGTAAATGTTTCCCACTCCAACTGTATCTGTACTTTTCATGAAGTCAAATTCTAAAAGTATCTTGATCGTTTTTACTGCAGTTCCCCTTTTTTTTATCCGAAAGTTTAGTATACAATCTATGCATATATACTAATAAACAGAAATTAAAATAATTATTATTACTATTATAATTATTATAATTTTATTTTATGCTAAGGAACTAAATTATGTAGCACAATTTCCTTTTAAGCATGCAGAAAATTAAACAATTTTTTCGCAGAGAAAAATGTTGAGAAACATTATATTAAAAAAGACAAATAACTGTCATCCTTGTTAATGTTTGCACTGAGATAAATTGTACACTTGAATGCAAAATTAAAGAATTAAGGAATATTTTTTCTTGTGAGCACTGGAGGATGGTGATTAAAATAATTTCTCTATTACTTTCTACCTTAGCTAAGTACGTTTTTACGGTAGATTATTTTATTAGCCTCCCTCGACTACAAATTTATAGGAAATGAATTACTCACTAAATACAGTTACCTGAATTAAATTTATTTACTTAAGTAGGAACAGTACAAATTTAATATTTTAAATATTAAATGGCATTTGGAAAATAAAACTTTTGTAATAAAATTTAAAAATCATGAAGTAATATTTAACTTTTAATCATGGTACCGTTGTTCTGTCGTTGGTAATATTCATTCCGAAGCTTTAATAACGTAATTTAATACAGAAATAATTAATTAGATAGACTCACAATGATTTATAATTTTTTCTTAAGTTATAGAATGTAATAATCATTGGATAGCTTTTAAACTTCCATAATTTGTTTCTCTATAATATGAGCAAAATTAGCAATATATAAACTTCCCTTAAATTTATTAGCTGTAATTCAACAATAATATTTAAATAGTAATAGCACAAAATACTGATAAATCATGTTTTTTTCTTGATTTGATACTGCATATCATAAAAAAAAACCTTGGCATCGTCTCTTTACCTAAATTATTAACTTTTACTATCAGAAAGGTGGCGTTTGTCGACTTTAACCCTTTGAGGCTCAAACCTTTCCCAATGCTGAAAAAAGGGCAGCCGTTGCCATCGCTCAACTTAACTACCAGAAAGATGGCGGACGATCGAAACGTTCATCGTGTGCCACAGATCTAGAGACAGTTTTTGACGCAGCTGGCAAACGGCTGCGTGCCCGAGCGATGGCAACGGCTGCCCTTTTTTAGCATTGGGCAATCTATCCAGCTGTTCTCGCATTATTCCATTTTTCAGCAGATGTCAGTGCTGTTCAAAATAATTGTGACCATTTTTTTACCGGAAATGACGTGCGAAAATGTAAAGGATTCTCGTGGAGCTATGTCACCCGCAACTATTTTTGTAGAAATCAAATCTATTCTTCGTGACTGGAAACAGTCAAAACGTCAGAGTTTGGTGTTCCCAGAGCGGGAACACTGCGAGTTAAAGGGTTAATATATGCTTAGATATTTTGGCACAAAGAAAAGGTCCATTGTCATTTCTAATTCCTTCCAATGTCATTTCTAATCTGTGTTTCAAAAACAGTTTAGGATATACTAAATATGTAAATTAGTTTTATACCAAGAATTTTTGTCAATGAAACCTTCCTTGAGTAAGTAAACTAAAAACATAATATCAAATTCGAAGTTCCTACAGATACAAGTTTATGTCATTATAGCAAAGCGTTATCCTCTTAGAAGTCATATCAATAATGTCGTATAAATATTCCTATTTTTGTTTCAGAAATAAGATAAGGTAAATGATGATGGGAAAAACATGTTTTTGTTTATGGGATAAGTGTCACGTAAAGAATTTGTTGATTGGCGTATAATATTAGTGCATGTTCAAAAAGAAACACTTTGCATCGTTAGATAATCCAGTCTCAATGGCAGTTAACTTAGACTTGATTAGTGTAATATTTGTTTTATCGTTGCTTGAAGTGCTTTATTTAGGAAAAATGAAAGAGTTATCGGAAAAACATCGTTTCATCTGGCTCTCTGTAACAATTATTCCCTGATATCTAGTCACAATGTCGAAGCGGAGCCTTCAACTTTTCTAATTTCATTTCGTGTCCCGTTAATTTAAATCCTCCAAGGTTCAGTAGTTGAAGATAGTTTATTTGTTTTAATCTCGTCAAAATATCAGGGCATGATTACGGGGAGCCATTAGGATTCCCAAAAATCGCAAATCTACTTTTATTTGAGGTAATATTTAGTGTTAGAGTTTATCAATCTCCAGCAGTTTTGAATTTATGTCACTTTTTCAATACGTAAAAGATATTTAAATTTAGTTTAGTTATTCATGTTAATTTACCCAGCTAGTTCACCAAAGGACTCATATAGAAACTTGCGACGGCAATGTTTTTTTTTTATTTTTTATTTTATTTATTTATTTTTTTTTTTACGGAGGGTCATTATGGAGAAACGTAATCCTATGTTGAAACATTTATGTTTTCAAAAGTTAAATAATTCTTACGTTATACGTGTATTTAGCCTATTTTATGTAAGTAGAAAAATTTTAAATGCAGGAAGCGTACTTAAGGAAGGAAGAAATGCAGGAGATATCCTTTAAAATATATCCGTAATAATTTTTCACGCGTTTCGGTTCTACAATATTTCCCAAAGGTGAAGATTCAGAAACTGTTTTCCTGCTGGAACGTGACCAGTCTTAAAGAAATCCAAATATACCTGCAGTTTTTAATATTTGAATAAATCAAAGCTTTACGTAAAATGCAGCTGTACGTTTAGTACAGTTGTTTATGGAATGCGATTTTTGTTTTGCCTTTCAAAAGTTATTTTATAAAACGTTGAAGATAATATTTATATATTCGTGTAACATGTAAAAGTGAATATCCTCTCAAAATTCAAATTTTCTATTAGCTCTCTTCAAATCTGATTCCTCCAAATCAGCTTTGGTTTTCAAACAAAGGATTTGTGTCCAGATCTAAATTTAATGAAAATGCAATTGGTATTTACCATGCATTCAACCGTCTCATACTCGCCACAGCTCTCAGTAATTTCCGAGTACTATGAGACCAACGTATTTTAATACCCAATAAATGCACCTTTTTTGAAACATATTATTAACTTATGAACCATGTGATCCTAGGTTAAAAAAGTGCAAACACCGTCAAGAGAGCGGACTGGTCTCTTTTGACTCTGCTTGTGACTCTGCTGCCTCATAAATCTCTTTGAAAAGCTGTTAAAATAAATAAATGTTCTAAACCAAGATTTGTGACTCTGCTACCTCATAAATCTCTTTGAAAAGTTGTTAAAATAAATAAATGTTCTAAACCAAGATTATTCCATTAATACGTTGACAGCTACCGTCATAGAGATTGCGGCTACCCCATCGCCGCACAGATTACTGTGAATCTTCTGTCAATCTCAACGGGCGGCGACAGGTCGTATTTCAAGGTATAACACCGGCCACGACTTGACAAAATTAAAAGCAAACCCAGCTCAGTGTTCAAAGATGTGCCTCGAACGGCTGCTTACTACGCATATGCATGCGTATATTTTACGTAGAATATGAAGAGAAGTAGCATTATTTTATGTAAAATATATTTTATCATATCAAACTTTTAGTGTATTATCACATTAGTTTGTCTACAAAATATCTAGAGAGAGCCGTTTTTTTTTCCCTTAAAAATTCAACCGTTTTCTCTTAACGCAATAGAAAAAGAATATCATCAATCTGCCTGAAAGTTTTTCTTGATCAGCCAGCTATTCTCTACTATGCATTAATTGAACACAACAATACCAGGTACATGGTTCAAAAATTAAGGTAGCAAGAGCTCACATGGGAGAACATATTCCCATAGCGTAAAAAATCTATATCTTGGCGTAACAGATAATCTCACCGCAATCAAATACCACTAGATGTCACGTGGTTGGCTACAGCCTTCCGACGTAACGTATTAGAAATCCCTCTCTACAGCCCGGATCTCGCACCAAGGGACTTACATCCTTTGGGGCCGTTGAAGCAGCAACTGAAAGGACGGTATTTCCAGCTGTGCAGGAGGAACTTGTTAAATGGCTGTGCGACCTTCGCCCTAATTTCTTCAACGTCAGTTTCAATGATTGGTTTGGAAATGTAGCGGATGCTGTGACGACCATGGAAGCAATGTTGAAATATCATATGCACCGGATGCGTTGGTATGTTTGTGTTACTCTTGAATGTCGAGAATAAATGTTTTGGTTAAACAAATTGTTTTATACCACCCTCATACACCATTTTGAAAACATACGCTTTACCACGAATATCCTACTGTAAGTAAATCAGATATTTGCAACTATACAAACCGCTGAAATTTCGATCCTAATGAGGTTTTAAAATGAATATCTGATTATTAACGTCACGTGAAAGCTTAAAATAGCAGAACGGGAAAGTTTTTCACTCCGTTTTCTTTCGTGGTAACATTAATATTAAGCGTCAGCTAGAACAACACACATTCCTACGCTTAAAGTTTGCGGTATTTCCACTGTGCCTATAATATATATTTTTGTATACCATTTACCTCCTTCTTTCCGTCGCCAGCAATCAAGTAGATATAAACCAATCAGGTTTCTGTCTACTCTACTTATGAATACTTTAATTTTATTTTAACAGCTTTTGTACATCTGATTGCGCGTTGCGTCATGCATTTCGGATGACGAGCATGCTCCGTCATTCAAACTAGGACGAAATTAAGCATGCACATTTTTGTTCATGGCCAGAGGGATTTGCAACAGTTGCCGCAGGACGTTTCTGCTAATCGAAAGAAAGAATTTCGTAAAAAAAAAACAAGGCGTTAATAAGTATTTTTAATTTTAAAATATCATTTAGGTAAAACTGTATCGGCTGTTTACCAAATACAATCAAAATAGATGTAAAAAATGGGGTAAAAATCGCAGAATTTTAATCTTTATTTATTGTCATGTTTTTTTTCGATTAACTATCATCTACAGCTCAGTTGCATGCAAAAACCTTAATGATATTTTTATACTCTATAAACAAACTGCGTAACCTTAATGATATTTTTATACTCTATAAACAAACTGCGTAACCTTAAAATGTGCGAATGAGTATGACAAATGCGGTGTGTACGAAATTTCAATATATAAATCCATACTCTCGTATGAAAAACACTCAAAACAAACTGGTGTTTAAAACATAAAATAATTAAAATTTTGTAAAACAACGTACATAAAAGTTACATATCACACTGTGCACATTTTTCGATCGAAACAATTTCGATCTTTTTGAGCAGCAGCAGAAGTCCATAAACAGTCTGGGATTGGGGACCCAGTCTGCCAAAGGTGCTATCATTAGCAATGTACTATTTAATCATATATATGTACACTTTAAACCTTTATGCAATTTCTTATTTTTCTTCTGTGAGTAATGTTAGCTACCTTAATCGTAAAAACATGGAGTGTAATATTATTTTCTGTCGAATAGATTTTTGACAATACATTTTAACATAATATATGACCAGAGGGATTTTCTGAAAAATGCGATGTACATCACATTAGGATGTGAAACATGTATTATAATTAATAAAAATTACGAAGAGTATGGGGTAAAATAGGTGCTCTCTGTTGCTAATAATGTTGAGCATACAACTGTTTTGCGTTACTTTATGTGATGTATCCACCCAGGTTTCAGGATATTTTATTATAAGCATATTAGTTTTGGATACAAAAATTTTAAACATTATTAAGAGCTGATTTTTCGGTAAACTAAATGCATAGCAGGTTGAGTAAACTGAGCAATATGTTAAAAAAACAGTAATAATAATAATAATAATAATAGTAATAGAATTTAATACACCTTATTAAATTCTATTTTTGTTCTTATCATGATTCTTACAAATTATCCAAATTTAAAAATATTATTGCCTGGGCTTTTAGATTTGGGTACTAGATAAACATTTTTTCTTAAAAATGATTCTTTTTCAACGATAAAATCTTAAAAATAAAGTTTTGTTGATGTTATAGAGGAAAACAATACTTGTTTTATTTTATACTCTCTAAAAATAATTTCATATTTGTGTTTTCTTTCAGCTCCTTGTTAATGTGTCCCGATTTTTTTTAATTTCGAGCTGAGTGACTCTCGTTAATAATCTCACATTTTTTTTAAACTTACAGCTTAAAAAATATTCTTTTTTTTATCATACTGTATTATATATTCTGATAATATAAAAATTACGCATTAAAAATCTTATTCCCAGTAAATCCTTAACGTAAACATTTATTTGTTTACAAAGGTACCTAACAAACTTTTATAATCATTACGGATTGCTCCTCAAAAGTTTATTTTGGCATTATCCTTGAGACTGACGAATGTCTAACTAATTAATCATTCATATTATCTCATTAAAATTTATCAGTATATATGGAGAACGAATGAATATCATATTAAATTTTGAAGTTTCCAGTTTATCTTCGATTAATGTTCTCATTTTGTTTAAAGTTCGAAAAATTTTATGGCTTTTCGAAGTAATTCATGTTTTAGTATTCGTGTGTAATCATAGCATGCAAGTACTCTTAAATGATTTCTTTTTAATTTAGGAATGTTTATTTAGATTGTTTCTGGTTACGAATGGTTCAGTATGAAAACACATGTTGGAAACGCTTTGGAAAATCCAATGAAAATTTGTCGATTGAGCGAGTAAAGAAAAGATTGTTTCAAATTTGACTTTGCTTTTAATTATCATTTCTTTTCTTTTCTTTTAGATTTTTATGTTCAAATCTGCCACAAAACTTTTCGGAGAACCCATTTTTGGAAGGTATGAACTCTAAATAAGAGAAAAATTATTATTCCACAACAAAATTTTTACACAAAAGACCGTCAGGGAACTTAATTTTGAAATGATTAATTATCCTAAACCATTGGTTTGCTTGTTTTTTAATATGAATATTAATATCAAATAGTGTAAAAATAACCAAAAAATAATAACATAACTAATACTTTCAATTAATAATGCAAAACAGCATTATTTTGATCATAAAAGGAGATTTATTTCGTTTAATATACAAATATAACTAGTACAAATACAAAAAATAAATAAATAAATAAATAAACTCTTTTGCAAAAAATATACGAATATTATATCTGAAGTTCTTCAAATCCATGAAGAAATTTTCTGTATTATTTGTATAACAATTAGCATTTTCTTTCAAGAACTAGTGTTTATAATAACTGTTGATTGCATCTGGATTGCCTTAAATTACAATACCCTTTTACACAAATGCTAAATTTTTCCTTTAACACACAAGTCTATACTTTTATCATTGGGAAAAACACAGACACAAAGCTTTCTCTATTTGCATACAAATACAAATTTCCCAATGGCGCGAATCATTCATCAATCTGAAATTTAATTTAATTTGCCCGCAATGGAATACTTGCACGTCGAAACAAAGTCGGCAAATTTATTAAGATTTCCTCCACGCAAAGTGCCTTGGAATCAAAGATTTCGTGAGGACCACACATTTCGCCATCAAAAGGTTCTCTTTTCAGAGAAATGAAACATATGGTTCATTACCATATGGCTCGGAGTATTCTGTCAAAAGTAACCGTTTCCAGGAAATTTCCTAGAACATTCATAACTTGAAGACAAAAGGTGCCGATATTAAATTTTTATGGTAATTTAGCTCTTTTATGAAAGATTATTAAGAATAGTTATATTTTACGAATTTTTCTCATACTGGTATATCTGATGAATGATTACGTATATAGTTAGGTATATAGTTACCTGTGCAGTTTTTTGCAGATAAAATAACACACTGAGCGGTAAGCTGAGATAAGCAGAATGAGAGTCTTACTGAAAATATTTTTATCACTCTGACTAGGAGAAGCTTATAATTTTAAATAAAATAATAAATTTAATTGATCATTATATGACTTTCATTATGCCTGAAAATCTTACAACACATCAAAGTCCCATCACTAGTTTGAAAGATTCAGCATAACTTTTTCGTGAATTTTCAAAAGCGATGAATATTTTGTTTGAACTAGAATTTAGCTTTAAATTCTTAATTTCAAGTTTAAATTAGGTTACTCATCAAGAATATGTCTTTATTCTATATAATATAAAGATATCTTCCATATTTCTGCCATATATATGTACCGGGTAATTTCAAAACAACTGTTTAAGCGATTATATTATAAACTAAACTGTAAGTGATCGAAACATACTTTTAATTAAAAAAGTTCCTCAAATAAACAGTACCTTTCAGATATGGCAGTTTTTGAAGTGAAAACTTCTTTAGGCACGTTGGGCACTTTTGGGATTCGGGAAAAAGGACTGAATTCGCGGGACCTCCCCCCCCAGATACATATGAGGGAAAAGGAGGATTATGTAGTCACAGATACACAGTCTCTTGCATGCTGAAATTTCTTCTTCCTTTCTTTGAATTTTAGTCCTGTGATCTGCTATCATATGGAAGAATTTCAAATTACTTTTAAACTGCTATCTTCTAGCATCCGCCACTGGTATCGAACAGTGGACTCAATGCGCGTTAGGCGAGCATTCTAACCCCCAGACGGGTTCAATTTGGGATGGAGTAACTAAAATTTGAAGTGATCGTTATTTCAATTTCGAAATGAAAACTTTTATGCATCTGAATAAGTAAAACTTGAATTTGCCTGTACACTACTTGATATTAAAAAATTTGCGATTTCACTCCGTTCTAAGTATGTCACATCCCAGTACGACCGTAAAAAAAAGGTTGTCCGTTTCTCGTTTTGTCAGTGACGCTTTTCTTATTCGCAGATCACAAAAAACTAACTGAAGCAAATGGAATAAAATTTTGTGACATGATAGGCGGTCACTCAACTTAAACTATAGGTGTCGAATTAAAAAACAAATCATTCGATGCATATTTTTTTGGCCTATCACGCAATAACGACTAAAGTGAAAGAAATGTAATTTGGTGACATAGATGATTACTCAACTTGTGCTACAGGCGTCGGATTAAAAAAAATAAAAAAACATTTTTGATTAGATTTTCAGGTTTTTCTGAAAATCGTTTCAAACTGCATAATTTGTTTTAGTATGCATAAAATCTGCATATAATTTGCACAACAGTCGTATACTTTCAAAATATTAAAAAATATCTACTTTTTATGTACAAATTGCGTATAATTTAAAAAAAAATGCAGACTTTTCTGGCTGGGTAGTTGCTATAATTTTTGATTATTTACTTAAAAACTGTACTTAATTTGGAAATCTATATAGTTATTGTGCAATAAAGTTCATTTTTGATAATGTGGATATTGTTAATAACTATAAACTGTACATTATTTGAATTATAAGTGTTAGACTACAATCCATTTGAATTTGAATTATAAATCTACCATTCATTACAAATAAAAATGATTACTGTTCATTACAAAGTAAGTACATAATTAGTGTTGCTTAATAAATTCGCGTTTATAATTATTAATTAAATCGAAGTGAATCCAAAACACTTAGAAAAATGTGCATCGTTGATGTATACCCAATGCATATACCAGCTGTGTCAATTTGCGGCCTGTGCGTGAATTCCGTCTCTATTTTTAAATTTAAAAAAATCGACTCCAAAATTTGAAATGTAATTAAATTTAAAATATCAAAAAATTTCCAATCCTAACCTTTGAAAATTACATTGTACAAACGTAAGAAAATATGCGAAATTGTGAGAATAACATAAGTACATGTGCGATAACCTTACAGCTAAAAAATATATATATATAAAGTTTTACAAAGAATTTCAAATATATAAAAATGTGAATAAACGTTCATAAATGTTTAATTTTTGTTAATAAAAATACAATAATGTGTAAAAACCCGTTTCACTGTATAAACATATATTTTAAAGATCTTGTCAAGAAATTTCCACTTCTGACGTGCAGTCCTACAACTAACTTTTTTTTTTTTTTTTTTTTTTTTTTTTTTTACTAGGGACTGCATACATGAAAATATATAAAATTTAATTTTTATGTGACCCCCCTTCTCCTATTACTTATTTGGGAAAATATTTCTCTAAGAAGATAAATTTAGAAAATTCCATGTTTTTGTGCAGAATAGTAACGGATATATCGGAAGTTACAAATTTTAAGTTTAGTCGCCAAATACTAAGGAGATGTATTAAAAGTGAGAAACGTAAAAATCATTTTCAACTGACAATATTTTATGTAAGTGGTCATTCGACCGCTACATTTCACTGCTGGAAATCCTACTTTAGCTAGGATTTTCCTATAATGCATATCTGGCAGTTTCCAGTGAAAATTAACCCACATCTTACTTTGTCATTTTCTATTGCACTTTTGAATTCTTTCTCTAGAGGCGTGACGTAATTGGTGTATAATCCCTAAAAGATCGAATTATCAATAATTTTATAACGCAGTACTTATCATTCCACGTAAAATTGCACCTGTTAATTTAAAGCATTTGCGTTTATTTGCCATTTTCTAACAAAGGAATCACCATTTAACTTTTATCAACTCGTATATAGATATGGATAGTTGGTCCCTTGAAGTTAAGATTTTTTCCCCTGGAGACGGATGCCAACGCAGCAGATAAAGTGGTGTAAGTCGTCAATTCTAACATTAAATATCACGCAAACTATTTCACTTAGAGACATGGAATTTTTTAAAATTAATTTTCTTAGAAGCAGAGAAGTGCTTTAATAAATGTACAGCCCCAAGTAATAAGTTGCCATATCTGAAAGCTACTCTTTATTTGACGAACTTTTCTAACTGATAGTATATTTCGATAACACGGTTTGAAAGATAATCGCTTGAACACCCGGTATATATATTTATTTTTTCATGCAATTCATGAATGTCCGACAATCTTATAGCACATGAAAATACCATCACTAGCTTGAAAGCTTCAGTATACTTCGTGAATTTTCATAAACGGGAAATGTTTTGTTCAAACTAGTGATTTAATTTAATTTTTTTTCTTTCGAGTTTAAATTGAGCTCTTTATGAAGAATATGCATCTTATTTAGTAAAATATATAAAACTATCTTCCTATACGAGTACAACGCCAGAATCAGTTTGCAAATGCTATTGTGCTACGAATAATATATATATATATGCAGAGAGAGAGAGAGAGAGAGAGAGAGAGAGAGAATACCGTTTATATTCCTATCTATAACTTTAGAGGGTTTTGAATGATATACCCAAAACCATTATAGGCACATAGGATAACGAATTGTAATGAAAGGCCGCTTTCAGAGAAAAACATTACACATTTTGGTATTATAGAAAACATTACTTAAATAAATGTTACAAATGTATGTATATGAAATAATCGGGAAATATGGAATAGGGGATTTTAAAGCGCTGAAACACTAATTATACTTCATAAAACATAGTTGTTTTTAACTGTAAAACCATAATTTTAAGATAATGTTCAAGTCATTTCTGCTTCGAGTCTATAAATAAAATTCGCAGATATTATCTTCTTCTTCCACTTCGCTACAGTCATGGCGAGCGAATGAGCTCATAGCATTGAAGCATTGAATTTTCATTTCTTCTCATCAGAGAATTTTTAGTTACATAAGATACATTCAGCGTCTTTGTTTTACAGTTCTTTAGTTGATGGCATGAAATCCATATTACCTAGTATTCCATAATACCCGACACGCTATCTATGAAAATCCACCTTCAAACTAATGGGTAAAGCACAGCCAGCTAAAAAATAACAACCAAAGTACAGCAAACTATAATTTTTTTATTGTACCTTATTTGTAAAATAAATAACCAATTCCCGTGTAGGTTAAAATGAATGAAAACTTATCTGCTAAAACTCTTGAAAATCACAAACACACTTTGTTCTTCAGCGAGTGGTACGCCAACAACAAGCAATCGACTATCGCTGCAGTGTAACATGGGAAACTTTATTCAGTAGTTCATGGTATTTTCAATATAGCAACAACACCTAAGAGAGCCGATTACTTGTTATTCCACATTTCCTCACTATTCCATAACAACCTCTCTCTCTCTCATGTATGTGTACATACATATATATGTATAAAACTCGGCTATTCGAGCCTCGCCAGGCGGAGATCCCCCTGAACTCCCCTAACTTCTGAGTTTCATTATTGCCATATTAAAACGATATTAATTGACTTTGTCATTTTATCGCTCAACTTTCGCGTATTTCGCCTGGTAACCCTAAGTTGAAATTTTATGAGTGTAACCTATTTATAGAAAAATACATGTGATGCATATTCTACAGCTTACGAATTATTGTAACAATAGATTAAAGCTGTTGTGAACTAATAGTATTTAAATACATGTAAAATTATGTCGCATACTTTTATACCGCTTTTTTATGTTGCACTTTTGGGACACATTTTTCAGTAAAGGGTGTTGAGAGATAAAATGACATAGTCATTAATATATATTGGTAGGATTGCCTTCCTCCACAGCTGACCCATTATGCAATTTTGTTAACGTGTCGTTGCATATTATAATTTTACTTGTTTACATATCTAACTGCTTTAACTAACCAACTGAACTGCCTAAACTAATCAAAACTTCTTTACGGCAGTCAAAAATGTGACGTCAGAAAAAAAAAAATTGTGAGGTTGCTGAACTCTACCGTAAATTACTGTCATATATGAAAATAAATTCGCGATTTTTGAAATTCTAATGAAATATCCAAATAATAAACGGTTTATTAGAGGATTATACTATATAGTGCGGATTATAGTAAAACATACCGCATACAAAGTATTTCGCGAATATTAAATTAAGTGTTTCTTATGTTCATCATTTTTGAATACGCGCCTATCAAATAACTAAATGACAACTAATCCTACATTAATATATTTTCTGCAGAAGTTTCAACACAGAAAATACTATTTTAACTTTTATTTTATTTATTCATTTATTTTTAAATGATTGTGTTCTTAATACAGAGAGTATAGTTGGTCAATCGACAGTTCTCACTTATAAGAAAAATTAAAAGGTAAAAACTATTAGCATAATTAGAAATTAATTATGTTAATAGTTTCATTACAATTGTTGTATCATAAAAATTTTCCTTACAATATATTTATAATTAAAATTCTTAAAAAAAATCATTATTTTATTTATTTTTATTTTTTAGACATGTTATTACTGAATAAAATACGGGCAATAATGTTAATTGTGTTTGAGTGAACTTTATGCAAAAAGGTAGTCGATAACCTCAACAAACTCATTTTTCTACTACAAAGGCATGATTCATTATAAACAACTTTGCAAAAGTATCTGGTGTAGACAGATTCTATCATTTATCAAAAGATGAGTAGTAGTTTTCGTTTACCAAGAAAACTTTGCGTACGGTCAAATGTTATTTGGGTGTGTGATTAACATCCATGCTACCTTTTTGAAATCCCTTCTGTCATGTTTATTCCGCGTAGACATTGCTGTTTCATAGCCCCTTAGAAAAATATTTGTTAAGTATTAATGTTTTATTACAAAGTATTAGGGTGCAGAAAACAAGACATTTTACAGTTATTTTCCTAAATAAACCAAAAAATTAGAGTTAAATAAGAATTAATTATTTTATTAAATGGTTAAATAAGAATTATTTATTTTCCAAGCAAGGATAAAGCAATAATATTGAGTTTGCAAATACAAGTATGCCACAGACACAAGTATACATAGTCACAAAGTATGCTGCACACATTCCGCACATGGGATAGAACTTGTAAACTGTTTTTTTTTTTAGTTTCTTTGGTTCAGCCAAAAATACATTTTTATCAGTTTTCAAACGGAAGACTGGACTAGACATTTTTCAGCAGATGACACTTTAGAAGTTGTTTACTCTTATACATGAGTTGTTTGAAAATATAACTAGTACTTTTGAATATAGAACTGAACCTATTCGACTGTAAAGTAAAATAAAAATTTCAAATTTAGTTTCAGTAAAAGTTTAGCCATTCTTAATTTACTGAATTGTTAACCGATGTTATTTCGGAGAACGTTATTTCCTTGTAACTGATAACTATAATTGATGCAAATTCTAAAATTTAAGAGGTAGATATGTCACAAAAACAGAAAATTACTGAACTTATTTTTATAAAAAGCGTGGAAATGCTTTTACTATTTCCAGAAACCTTTTGTATTGGAATCTGTAAAAGAAAAGGAAAACAAAAATGGTAATTCAACTGTAAAAATAAATTTAATTTTTTAAAAGTCTAAGATATTTCTTGCTCTCTTAAAATAGATTTTTTGACTACTAAAACTTTTAGATGATATTGAATGCATATTTACATTTTTTCCCTTTTAGCCAGTTTCCATTGTATAAAATTGCGCTAACTTGAATCGTATATCTATAAGAACGTATGTAAATGTCATCTTTCCAAGTTAAGAACTGCTGTATGCTTTAAAATAGTTCCATATTTTACTTCTGCTACTACTTGATCTTGTCTCTGTGTGAGACCTATTTTAGATTCTTTTAGAAATTGATCGGGTTCCTGATAAAAGTTACCATGGGTGAATATCCGTTTGTGATGCATATTGTGATCGCCAACAGGTTGAACCCTTGGCATTATCTCAATGATTTACCACGTCTTCCTTGTATAACTATTAAATTATAAATATTTTTGATAACTTCATCTGAACTTATTTCGATTGAAAAGGATACAATACTGAAGTAATACTAAGGTTTAGCGATTTCTAGCCAAATATTTGAGATATCGTTTAGCGGGACTCAGTTTGAAAGAAATTATTCTTCGCAATAATCTTCGCCAAAAATCCGCAAGCTTGAATTTATTTGCGAGGTTTCGGGCAAAGAAAAAATAGTGATTGACCACAGACTTTAAATGAATTGAATGTATCCATAGATCGTAATGGCTTTTGGGTGGCGCTATAAATAAATTACATGGTCGATTGGTTGCAATCAAAAAGAAATTGCATGTTACGATAGTTCCAAATACAAAGTCAACACTCTTCGGTAAACTGTTTTGGAGTTATGCAAAAACCGTCATTACTTTTTATGCGAAATTTCGAAATATTTTCGAAAACTCCCAAGGTTAGTGACAAATGTAGAGATTTTGGGCTCTGCCCAAACAATGACTGACTACAGACATGATACATTCAAGATGTGAATAGACTTAATGTATTGACTTTTGTGGGTGGCCCTATAAATAAATTAACCTGCAGCTTGGAAACAAAAAAAGACAATACAAATATGTGCTACAACAATATTAAATATAAAATTTTAATATTCTACGACTACTGGTTTACGAAATATGCCAGTTACATACATACATACGTAAGCTAAAAATCACCAAGTTTGAAAATTTTGGCGCAATTTTCTGAGGGAGGCACATGACCGTCATTGGACCATCAGCTAGCTATATGATAAGATGGAAATGTGCTTGAAACGAATGAATGTCTCTAAAACTGCCATTACCATGATATATTGAAATTCTGTTGAATGTTCCTGTAGAGGAATCATAAATGATAACTAGTTCTATGGGAAGTTCCTTTTGAAATTATTAACAATTTATATCATTTTTAATTCGTTTGAGATAACCTAATACTTCTAAAATAAGCTTTCATGAATTTCTGTTCATAGAGCATAATGTTTGGAAAATCTTTAAGGGATCTTGTAAATAAATTAGCTAGTCAATTGAAACCAAAAAGGGAGGTGCACAATTAGATGTAGAAAAATCCTAAATATAAAATAGAAATCGTAAATAGAAAATAGAAAATAGAAATCCTAAATATAAAATAGAAATAGAAATTTGTGTTTCTATTGTTAATTAACAAACGAAAGAAAATCACTGACGTTCTTGCACAGAAGATAATGTTTTTAATGTATGCAAAATGTAGTTTTTTGAGATTATTGTTTGGATGAAATAAAGTAACACATAACAGTTTATTAACCGCTACTTCTGTCAAAAGATACAGTGTTCAGTTAATAAGCGTATTAAATTTTAAGTGCAAATGAACTTATAAACATAAAAACAGCAGTAAATAAGAACACTAAACAATTAAACACTAAAATTGCAAAGAGTATTCTTTTTGAGAGAAATGCGTTAAAATGATTATAAAATCTGACTTTTTTAAATGAGAGAAATGTTTAATAATTTAAGATTTAAATGCGAATAAATGAAAAGAGGTTTTATATACATTTCAATATCAAAACTTTAATAACACATTACTGATGGACCGAAAAATATTGCTGTTTTCTTTTCTTTCCTTTTTTCTTTTTTTTCATATGTCAGTATTTTGCCTAACCAACACTGGTGAAGGAAATAATATGAAAATTGGCATATAAGTGAGTTTGGTCAATCATGGGGGTGAGTTTGGTCATCATATTTATCATGGGGATACCCAATTATGCCGCCAAATCTACACCTTGTGATGAGAAAGGACGAAAGGGGAAAGTAGGGTGTATGTAGGTCAGAAGCGAGAATTTTGCAAGGGACTTTCGATAATGTAAATGCCCAATTAAGACGCAACAAGTGTGTCCGTCGATCACCAATCCTTATCAAACAAATTATAAGAAATAAAAAGATCCAGTTTAACCTCAAATAGCTTCGACCTCGATTCTTTCGGAAAGACAAAGTCATTGTGAAGGGAGTGTCCGAACATTCGTCACATATAGGTGCGTTTCATACGCACACTCACACCCACATAAATACATATATTTTTTTTTCTACTACTGAGCATAAAAGGTTGGATATTTATTTTTTTCTCATATTTTATTTATTTACTTTTCTTTAATTTATTGACTGAGATGTCTCCAAAATTGTAACAAATTGTGAAAGTGGAATGTGTTCGTTTTTGAGAAAATGAGAGTGGTTGATACCTTGTGTTATTACCATTATTTTATGAAAGGTGTGTATGTGCTAAATCAAGAACAGTATACTTCACTTTCTGTCCTTATCTCTTGATATTTTTCAGACAGTAATGTGAATATTTCTGTTTGCCGCCAAATGACGCTGTAGTTGTTCTTATCATGTAAAACGTAGATACATTAATATATTTATCTTCACAACGTTTAGAACTATAATAGTGAACATTTTTGACTCCAGTATGAGGATTTTCGTGGGCACCTGCAGATATTTTGTATGTACAGAAAGAGTGAAAATTGATGAAATTCGTATATTTAAAAAAAAGGATGCTGCTTTTGTGGATATATGAATGTATTTTTATTAAGATAATAAACAAAATGTATAGGCTATCTTATTTTGTTATATTTTTCAAATTTAAAAGAAAAATTTTGAGAATTTAAAAGTTATGCATTAAATAAATCTTTTCAATTTAAAGTACGTAACTTAGTCTTATCTAATACTCATGACTTTTAAAATATTTTTGTGATCGAAAACCATTCTTTAAAAAAATTGAATTTTCTTGAGAAAAGAAATAAATATCTTATCTTAACCTGAAACAGCTTTCTTCATCAATCACTCTGTGATGGAATGACGTCAATGATGCAACAACAGAAAATGTTTACGTTGTTGGAAAAAAAAAATAAAGTAATAAATTTTTGAGCAACAATTTAAATATTTTAGCATGATTTTAGCGACGCAAGTGCATGTTCTTAAACATATTGGACAAAAATGTGTTTTTATCCTTTTTACAAAAAAAAAGTTCCAATATCATCAGATTTATGCATTCCTTGTTCGAGTAACCTATCTTACTTTCACGTGCAAGAATATTTTGTTTAGTATTCGATGTTCATAAATTGCAAACTTAAGTTTTATTTTTCTTAGAAACTATTTTCTTACAAAAATCGAGTACTCTCTCTGAAATAAAGATACTCGTGCATATTCAGGTTATTTATTTTTATTGAGCAATTACTTTTGATACATAATAAAAAACAGTCATTCGTAGGACTGCACGTCAGAAGTGAAAACTCCTTGTCAAGCTTTCTCAAATTTATGTTTATGCAGTTAAACAGGTTTTCACACATTATTGTATTTTTATTAACAAAAAATTAACATTTATGAAAGTTTATTCACATTTTTATACATTTTAATTTTTTGCAAAAAAAATTAAATGTTTTGTTAAGGCTTTATGGGTATCGCACATTTTTTTATGATATTCTCAAAATTTCACCTATTTTCGTACGTTTCTACACACTTTAAAGAAATGTTCCATGGGTTAGCATTGGAAATTTCGGTTTTAATAGAATAATGTTTTGTTGTTTTTTTCGTGATGTATTTTTGAGGAATATCACCACTTAAACAATTCTGTCTCAATCAAGTCGTATCACTAATTTTCAGTTTCAATTCATATTGGTGTATCATTTCATTATATCTCTTACTAATGATGTTTGATATTAAAATGTAATGAAAAGTTTTGCTTTCTCACATTTCATAACTGTCAATCCAAAAGTTATATTTTAACTAAAAATATACAGATTTTAATTGACTTGCGAGTGTACGATTCAATAAAATTTTGAGACTATGTTATTTATGTTTCGTCGTAGCTTGACTTCATACTAATTTTGAGACTTTGTATCTTTTTTTTTTCTTTCGTTTACGTCAATTTTTTTGGAGGGGGGGGGGATGAAGCATTATAAGCAGTTAAGGAAAAATGTACCTTCAGATTCATAAAAATGTGTCACGGAAACGAGTTTTATTTGCCTTGCTGAATATTAATCCACAATTCATTCAAAAAGTGAAACATGGGCCCAACAGCCTCTTTGCGGGGCCAAGTCGTGTGCTATCCAAACGCGCCTTTGCGACCATGGGCTCTGGGGTGCGGATGCATATGCCTCGGCCAGGTGGTCAGCCTGACGAGAAGCCCCCAGTGTTTGACCCAAAGCAAGCTTGGTCGTCATTTTATCAGCCCACTCAAGGGATGAAAGGCTAAGTCGACCTTACTTAGTCCGGAATTCAAGCTCCGGGCCTGTGGACTGAAATGCGGGACGCCAACCATTACATCACCGGGCTTCCAACAATTCATTAGGTTTAAGGAAAAAATCATATCGTTTCTATAAGCAGAATAGAAGTTATACAGGAGCTGTCGGTGGAAAAAACAGGAACTGTCCATTGGCCGATTAGACATCGCATTAATGGTTTTTAAGTCCATAAGAAACGCTGAAGTTCAAGAAAGCAGAGACGGCCTCAATGTTGAATAGGCTCTATTTTATTGAAGTTGAGAGCACAAAAAAACACTTTCAAACATAAGTTCACAGCAAAACATTGCTTTACAAAACGTAACACTAGGAGAATAAATATTTGTCTCGCATAGATGCACGGCATGCCGCAGTCTCATAATTAAAAGACACAAACCTCGCTGAACGGAGAATATAAAGAAGTGTTTTAAAAAATTTCAACAAAACGGCCAGTTTTTTTACAGCTTGGCGAGTAAAAGATGACCCATTCGTAAGCCATTGTCCTAGTGACCAAACATTGACCGGTGCCCATAACAAATATAAAATATTTAAAATTAACGGTTTAAATACATATCGCCTAGGCAGAAGTGCCAGAATTTGACGAACACCATACCAAAAGTCTAAACATTCTGTGAAACTAGACAACACCAGGCTGAAAGGAGCCCAGAATTTACACTGCTTACGCTAAACCAATATTAATTTAGAGGGGGAATATCCCGGAATTGCAGACACAGCATCGGTGAAAATGAAACACTTTTTATCAAGAGAAAAGCTAAGTGGGGAGAGATTAAAACTGAACACAGAATATTTGATTTAGAAAAAAGAAAAAAAATAAATTATTATAGAACCGAAATATATGTGATCTGCATCACATCAGTTTCGATAATTTTAACTATGTAAACAAACGACTACTGACTGTCATATAAAGACTTTAAATGTTTCTATCTCAAAACAAATTCTCGAACTGTTTTGTAAAGTTCAAAGTGTTCCATCCCCATTAAAGTTTGTTGAATCTTGCTCAAATTTTGTGAAAATTGGCTCAATAAAAAAGTGTGAAATTTTTCAACTCGATCGGTTAAGGTCTCCAGTTGCCGCAAGATTTGCGAGACAAAAATGATCGACGATCATTATGTATAAGTATAGTCATTCTTTTGGATAGTTCCGGTACACATAGTCTTTAATTGTACCCCTCAGAAAGTAGTCACAGGGAATCAGATCGAAAGAATACGCAGGCTTTCTTTTACATTACCATTGGTTTATAGTTATAGAAAACATATTTCTTACATTATTTACGTTATTGAGACTTGATGTACACACAAAATATTAATACTAAAGGAATGAAATGCCTGTAAAAGTGTCGGAGAAATTATTTTTTTTTCACTTTTCTTCAAACTTTAGGCTTATTTCTGAAACTGAACATATTAACCGATCCAGATGAAAATTTACCCACTTATAATGTAGTTAATTAAGGTAAACGTCAGTGCTAAGGACAAGACAGTTTCAGAAAAAAATATTTTTTAGAATTTTTTTCAAAAAGTTGCGTTCTTTCATTTCCTCCCCCCCCCAAAATTTAGGCCCAATGCGGCAATTGATGATTTTAATCAATCGAGTTGAAATTTGGCACACGTTTTATTGAGGCATTTTCCGCAAAAAATAGCAGGGTAAGTGAATTTCGAAAAATGGGTTTTTTCGGTACAGCCTACTCTATATCTCCAAAACAAAGGCCATAAGAGGTTTGATGCAATTTGTAAAGTTATATATTATTTCAAAACTTCTGTATATGTGTACTTTTCCAGATCACATTGTAAACATAGCGTTTGCTGCATTCATTTATTGATCATTTTTTAAATTTTAAATTTCAAAAACAGTATGTCCTTTGCTAAACACTCTTTAAATTCAAGTGAATAAAATATCACAAGCCTTGATGCTAAAGAAGGGAGCATTAATATATTTTTTATAACACTCGGTTGAATGACGTTAAACCAAGACGTAAGTTTTCCTAGAATCTGGCAGAAGTGATATACGTATTTTGACATTTCATTCCTTAAAACCTTGCTCAATAAACTATGAATAAAATATTTCAGTGTACGGAAAAAGGAAGTAAAAGTTCCCCAAAGAAATGCCATAAATCATATCTTCATCTACCTCACAGTCCCTAAAAATATAAAATACTAGGTCAATAAAAACAAAGTTTAAGCTTTACTTTATGGTTATGGATAATGTATCACAAATTCTTGAATTTTAATGCTATATATTTGACTTTATGAAGTAATTTATCTATTGTGAGGTTTATTCCTGGGAAAAAATAATTCATCTTGAAGTGTGATAAATTTCTCTAAAACTTACGATTGTAATTTTAAAATATTACAGACTAATTCAATTAAAAATATAAATTCAACACTGCCCAATGAAAAGAAAAGCAATCGTAACGTAGAAAATGTTTTTCTTATATATATATATATGTGTGTATATAATAGTACTGATTTGTTATTTATTACATCATTTATCATATACTGAAATACTTGTGAACTAAAATGGGTAGCTCGGTTGGATTTAAAGTACTTTTTTATATGCATTATTTTGTGAGAAAATACCATCATTTTTATGTACTTCAAATTATACTTTATCTAAAAAATTGATGATTTTTAATTATAGGTTTAATACTGACGATTGTATTTAAAAAACATCATATTTGCATTATATTTGTCTCATATGTTTTTTGTGCGTTATTACATCCATATAAAAAAGCATTCGAAAAAATAAAGATTGTCAACTCGAAACGCGTTATGGTGATAAACAAATTTTTCCATCATTATCCTCGGGTTTTACTTCCTTGTACGTAGTATAAGGAAGTAATGTGATCCCGAAAAATTTTGGGGGCCAAATTTCGACAAAAAAAACGATTTTGACTACCTCTAAATTGAATTTTAAAAATTTTTTCGATGCATCTCATCGTAGGCTATCATGCACGATCATATTAATGCGTCTACAACTCATTTTGACCAGCGGCGAATCTATTGTGGCCAGTTTTTCCATGCCGTCTGTACGTACGTACGTACGTATGTATGTAACTCGCATATCTCAAAAACTATTGGTCGTAGAATGTTGAGATTTGATATTTAGGATTGTTCTATGATCTAGTTGTGCACCTCTCCTTTTGGTGACAATCGAATGGATATTTTATGTACAGGACCGCCCAAAAGATTCGAAATACATTACGCTCTATGGGCCGAAATTCATTAAACTCGCCTAACTCAAAAGCTATTAGGCGTAAAATGTCGAAAATTCATATTTTGGATATTTGTAACATCTAGTTGTGCACCTCCCCTTTTGGTTCTATTCGACTGGATAGTTTATCTACAGGACTGCCCAAAACATTCGAAATACATTACGCTCAATGGGCCGAAATTCATTAAACTCGCATATCTCAAAAACTATTAGGCGTACAATGTTGAAACTTTATATTTAGGAACGTTGTAACATCTAGTTGTGCACCTCACCTTTCGGTTCCATTCGACTGGATAGTTTATCTACAGAACCGCCCAAAATATTCGAAATACATTACGCTCTATGGGCCGAAATACATCAAAGCGTTTTTTAGAGGTATTGGGCTATTTCAAACGACACAGAATTGATATATGCTGTAAAGAGTTAGAAAATGAATTTCTCCATTAAAAAAAGTGTCTTTATCATTTATAGTTCAGCTACAGGAACACTCAAAAGATTTCCAATACATTACGGTCAATGGCAATTTTAGGGGCATTCATCCATTTCAAGCACAATGCCGTCCTACCACATAAGTTTGGTAATGGTCCGAAGACGGTCACGTGACTCCCTCAAGAACTATCCAAAAGTCGCCAAGCTTGGCGACTTTTGGTGTACGTGTGTGCATATTTAACTCTCAAATCTCACAAAATATTATGAAATTTCATATATAAGATTGTTGTAACATCTAGTTGCGCATCTCGATTTTTGGTTCCAATCTACTGGAGAGTTTATTTACTGAACCACCGAAAAGAATTTCAGTACTTTAATGTCTCTGGACATCTTCAATATAGTAATACAACTGTAGACGGTCATTGTTTGGTACATGCCCAAAATCTCGCCGTCTGTCCTCGGCCTTGGCGAGTTTTGGCGAAATATCATCAAATTTGGCGATATTCAGTTATTTGGTCCATGCCCAAAGTATCGCCATTTGTTATCGTTCTTGGCGAGTTTTGGCGAAATATCGTCATATTTGGCGATAATCTGTCATTGTTTGGTTCATGCTTAAAATCTCGCCAAATGTCGTAGAAATTGACGAGGTTCGCCGAAATATCGCCAAATTTGGCGCCAAAAATTATTTCGTATTTTGTATAGCTGTAAAACTTTAACCCGTAGAATTTTGAACTTTTGTATTTAGAACTATTGTAATATCTAACTGTTTTCAATATCTTTTTTGACAGCAATCGACTGAGAATTTATTTACAGGGTTTGCCAAATGGCTTTAAATACATTGAGGTGTATGAATGCATTCAATTCATTGAAAGTCTGTGGTCAATGACTACTTTGTCTATCCCCAATATCTCGCAGACTATCTCAAGTTTGTCGGCTTTTGGTGAAATATCGCCCAATAAAGTGTCAGAAGGAAATCTTTCAAATTGAACTCAGCTTGGCGATATCGAAATATTTGGCTAGAAATCGCTAAATCTTACTATTATTGATATTTTATCTCTTTCAAACAAATAAGTTTAGAGGAAGTGCATCGAAAGTATTTTTGTTCTAATAGACGTGCAAGGAAGTCATGTGTTGGTCACATCAGATTTTTTTCGTTTATACTTCTCGCAAGACTTTCGATAACAGTCACATGCGATCTGCCTCGTCGGCTAATGGGAAACACAAATCGTCGGGACCGCTTGAAAATCTTTCTTTTATTTGATTTCCAATGCTGCCAGCAATGTAGATTTATATTTTCTGGGGGGCAAAACAGCAATCAAAGATATACAGTTAAAACAGAACTACACAAGGGAATCATAAAATTAAACAGGTAAAAGTTAAAATGTCAAGTCAGCAGTCTACTTAGATGGTCTCTAACCAGCCAGTATCTGGAATAAGCACAGTTCTGGGAGAGAGCTGAGCCTATACGAGGAGATACTCAGCCTTCATTCCTGCACATTTGCAGAAGAGGGGGCCGGCAGGACTATCAACAATTTTGAATCTGTGAAGGTGGGCTTAAAAGCAGCCATGCATCCTAGCTAGGCGAAAGGCTGCTGCAACCTTTCGCCTAGCCTGAGATATTACTGATGTTAACTTCCCAGCATTTATCTTTTATTATTTCCTTTAATTCTGACAGCTGCTTGGCTTTCATGGTTACAGTATTTTTTGAGAAAATAGACTTATAACCAGCCTGGCCGTTTGGAACTAGAAATATATTACATCTCCTTTTTGCCAGCTCATTTGCCTTTTCATTTCCGGTGATGTCGCAGTGAGAAGGAATTCACTACAATACGGTCATTTTATGTTTATCACACAATTCTCGGAGTAGAGACCTACAATGCCTTACAGAAAATGAAATAGGAGCTTGGCAGCTATTGGAGATTGCCAGGATTGCTGTCTGAGAGTCAGAGAAAATGACGAACTGATCTTGAACGGCGAACGTTTACCTGTGCCAAAGCAAGCCTAATCGTCTAAATCTCACCGTCGAATGCTGTCTTGTCAATTCCGAGAGAAATGTAACGTGAAGTATTCACAGAAAATTCCGGCTCCTGCAATACCATTTATATCAAGCATTGAGACATGAGTGTGTATATGTAGCCAGGCATCAGGAGGAAAACGGTTATAAATAGTTTCCATACCTGCACTGAGCGAAGATGCAGCACAATCCTTAGTCTTTGAAATATGGCTCAAAATATAAAAAATGGGGGGTCTTTATAGCTTCCATAGGGTTTGCAGGGGGTAAAAACAAAGATTTAAATTTTGGAAAGACTGAAATACCGAAGCTATGTATCGGAAGGATATGTCGTCTTAAAGCCCAACGAAAAGGAGTAATTGTGTTGAGCGCATTCAAAGAAAAACACTTTCCAAGAGTATTATTACACAGGACAGTACCCTGAAAAAATTTCTAGGAGGGTCCAAAAGATGTAAATGGCAGAATTGTTCAAAAAAGTGACTGTCATTCTCACTTTAAAAAAAAAAAGTAATTTCGTAAGGGATGGGACTTCTGTCTCCCTATACTTTCCAACACAGCATAACTTTTTAAAGATTAGTCCCAAAGATTAGTCCCTGTGCTTGTTTTGCAATATTTATCTTTCAACGTTCCGTATTTCTTTATGACCTTGGTCTAAGAAAGCCGTTTAAGAACCAGTAAAGGAAAAAGAAATAAATGGATTAGAAAAAAAAATATTTGAGAATATCATATATGAGCTAGCACCAATTATTAACATAAATTAATTTTGTGTGGGTTTTAGTAGATATTTCGTACATATTCTTGTAAATGTTTTCAGCATTTTCTCATTGATTTAGAATACTAATGTTTTCGTTATACATTTTTAATGCAAACTTCATGCACTAGACTTTGGCTCGACGATGTAAACTTCACAACTGACAGCCAATACGTCAAGCATTTTACCATCTTTAATTTGTCTTGAAGTCAAATGCCAGAGGACGCGCACATAAGTTGAGTCTTTAGAAGCAGGCTAACCTTCCTACCCTGTTTGGGTCGATTTGTCACGTATAAAGGGGTGAAACAGAGGATGAATAAACGAAATTATCTTTGCTGTAGAAATGATTACTAATAATATCTAAAATTAGGATCCTCAAAACCAACTCCTAAGGCCTAAATATCCAATCTATACAGAATGGGTCAATTGGGCAGATACAGATAAAATGTAATATATTTTTCAACAGAAAGGGTGAGATTAAGCTTCCCATTGTTAAGGTTAAGGTAAAAAACTGCTCATCAACTAATGAACTAGCGACAGTAACACTTAATATTTTACGCTAATTTGAGTTAGACGTGATTTCTTAGACTATTAAAGTTGGTGCATGATATCTTGTCTCCAATATTCAAGCTCTTGAAGACAGCACAGTCGAAGCTTTTCCTGTTGTTTTGTTATTTCAAATTTCTCTCTCGGAAGTTGTGGAAAATTACCTCTTTAAACATTACCTTAGAATGAATTACCTTTGTATTTGAATTCCCTAGAAAATATTTATAAAAAAAAATCTCAATAAAAACACAATACTTACAAAATATTAATAAAAATCCATGATAATTTTCTTAACGATTTATTGAAGCGATTTAAAGTAAACGAAGGTTTTAATAAAAAAAAATAAAAGTGTACTATCCAAAATGACCTTGATATAAAAACTAATTATTCATTGCAAGTGTTCTTTTGGAGCTGTAGAAAATTTATTGCTAGTGAGCGTCAAATCAATCATATTCCCTCAATTTCTTTTTTTCGCCCGTGCCAGAAAATACTTTCTTTTAACTAAACATTAGAAATTCTTATTCTAGTTACATTGTACAACAAATGTTCACAGGTGATTTTAAATGAAAGATGAACGAAATACACGAGATAAGTGACATGATAATGCGGAAAGATATGTTCATAAATCACATCCAGAATTTGAAGAAGCATGCATAGCTGATAGATGTGGGTCAAACAAACACGGTTTTTTCCCCTCATCCTTGAAGGTAACTTTAGCGTACTTTCCTTCAATTACTTCTTTTTTTTACTTGTAATCTGCGAATGTATTACGGGCTTGGCGCCAGAAGTTTTCTGAAACCAAAGAGTAATCGATGTGACTAGACGTCCTTTACGGTTATATCCGTGTTCCATATTGATCAAACTTTTCGACATAAACATGTATTTCTTTTTTTTTCTTTCTTCGGTAAGGAGAAACGGGAATTAAAGAATATATTTATGGGTAAAAAACCAATGAAACTCACTCTTGCGAAAAAACTTCGTAGGAGCTGAAGTACTGTGAATAGACGAATCGAATTTTTCAACCAAACATTTCTTCCATGCATACATTATGCTCCTGTACGTCACGCATAAATAAGACTTCTTACATTTCTTTACATTACCGCTTCTGAAGATATGTTGCAAAACTATTCACTGGAGTAAAACTTTCAAATAAATATCAATATGTAAAATGAATGATATTTTGTTTCATTTTCATCATTTTGGGGGAATTTTTAAGATGATGGTCTATCCTTTTATTTGTGTTTTAACTGGTTTACTAACTTAACTGTTTCTTTGTCAACATATAACTTAGTGAAGAATAGTTGCTTGGATTTGGGACTGAATTACCTTGAATACTTATTGAATGCTGTGAATCAGCAGTTTCCAACTGGTGGGGCATACCTTTCTTGAGGGTGGTGAGCGCTTGCAGGGGGAGGGGTGAGAAAAAAAAAGAATAAGTGGTAATTGCCTTGGTTAAAAAAAATCATGTTATTCATTAGTAGCACAACTAGTTCAAAAAAACGTTAAAACCACGTATTTTGAACGTCAAAAAACATACTTCCCTACTAGCAATTTTGCTCGGGCCGTCATCGGCTGGCTGCGTGCCCGGTGGTAGCCCGAGAAAAATTGCTAGTAGGGTTTGTACGTATTTTGAACTAGTGCTACTAGGGTATATTTTTACTTTTACTCCAAAATATATCTATTTTCGCTTATAATTTTGATTCAAGCATTCCCGATAACATTATTCTGTAGAAAAGGCGGCTGAATATTCTTTCTTTAAGAACAATTGTATGTTTGTATGTTGTAAAACAACTGTAGTTTTGCTGAGGAATGTAAGGTGGAGGGGGGGCGTCATTCCAGGTTATGCTTTGTTGTAGGGGCGCAATGTTAAAAGGTTGGGAACCGATGCTCTGCAGGATATTACGTCTCCGAAGCAACGCTGTGAAATAAAAGACACTGTTCTACGTCATATATGAAATAATATGAGTTTAAACCTGAATTCAAGATTTGAGATTACAAGAAACCAAATATAAACTCTCCCTGTCTCTGTAAAAAATCGGTTTATGATATTTTCAAGCAGGTATGATTACAAGAAATGATTTTTGGTAGAAGCAACTATATTTAGGAAAAGCGATCTGTTTGTATTCCATTCAATCTGAGGGATCTGGGTGAGCCATGGGTTTGTTTTTATAGAATAAATGATGTATCGTAATAAAACTGATCAGAATTTTCCGCATCTAGAGTTAAAATTGGAAATAGCTTGTACAATTAATTCGCAGTTCTTATTTAGTATGTATACTGAGCTGTGAAAATGTGTTAAGTAAATACTTTTCTTCATAAAAGATACATATGTTTACTTAAACCTCTTTAGGAGGTTTATTTTTATTGCAATGGGTCTTTGTAACTACCTTTCTATAACAAATGTTAGCCCTAAAAATACACTTTACATGTGCAGTGGGAACAATGTGGGCTTACGCCGATTACATTGGAGGTTATATTGATAACATCTGCTCTGTTCATACCATAAATATATTTTTAATAACACGTAGTCATTTTAATGTGAATGAAATAAGGAAGATACATTTACAGAATGGCAGTCGTAATTTTTATTGCCACGATACTTTCCTGCTAATTTCAAATTAGTAACTGTATTAAACACGCCTCCAAATTTTCCCTCCAAATAAACCTTAATATTGTTACGAATTTTCGGTCTGCTCTGCCTCCTCGCTGTTAAAAAATATTTAAAATTCATATTCTAAGTGTCAGATAGTTAAATTCTGCTTTGTGTTGCATCAAAATTGGTGAACCAGAACCGAATGCAGAGTTTTGGGTTTCCCCATTGATTAGTATGGCGTTTCTAGAAATCTCGAGAAATATTGGACCTAGGGCTTCGCAAACCTCACTTTTTGGTACATATTTATGGGCCAAATTTGGTGATACTTCTCCAAAAGTCACCATGCTTGGCGACATTTTGGTCATTTGGCGCGATTTTCCCAATGAGGCTTGTAAGATTAGTTTTTCTGTATTAACATCATAGAATAGCCTAATATTACTCTATTTCTCTTCTATGACGTAATCAAGACGAGATTGTTCTGGGTCTTTCTACAAATCTGAAATCTAGAAAGTACGTTGGAGGGTATATATATTCAGACAGGCGGAGAATTCAAGACAGTGTTCATTGAGATCTAGTTGAGTGTGTTCGCTGTATTACGCTGTGAATTTTATTGTGCTATAGAAGGAGTATTTTCGCGCGCCATTTTGAAGCCTTGTTCTGAAGTGCTGTGTATAAATTCTTCATTGATGAGTCTTGAGGGACTGCTTACGAAATCCCTTTCATATTTCTACGGAAATTTTTACCTGTGGAAGTGTTTTATTTGGTGTGAGAAATACAGCATTTGAACAGTGTATGTATGTACACTCAAGTCCATAAATTAAGGATAATGAAGTTCAGGCAAAGAAAGAGAAAGAAGCAAAACAAATTTTACTTATTTGTAAAGTCTATTTATTAAACAAAAAGTAAAGATCAAAAAAGATGCTATATGTTTGACATAATTAATAAAAATTGCAAGTTTTACTCCCTTGACCAAATTTCAAAAAAGAACCTATTTACAAAAAACAGTATAACATGGTTAGTAGGATGGTTAATACGGAGTATGTCTCCCGGACGATGCAATACAGGCCTGACAACACCTAGGCATGCTGAGTATCAAATGATCAATCTGATCTTGGGGAATATTACACCACTCATCAAGCAATGCACTCCGAAGTTCCGGTGGACAGGTGGGAGGGGGTTGACGGGCTGCAATTCGTCGGCCAAGCATATCTCACACATGCTCTATTGGATTCAAGTCCGGTGAGTATGCTGGAAAATGCATACGGGTGATATCCTCTGATTGAAGGCATTCGTCTACAATGTTTGCACGGTGAGGACGGGCGTTGTCATCCATAAACAGAAATTCAGCACCCATGGCGCTCCGAAACAAACGTACATGTTTTTCCAGAATAACATCCCGATACATGTGGCCTGTCATCGCTACACTCTGAACATGCAGGTCAGTTCTGGAACCAAGAATAATTCCTCCCCAAACGAGCCATCCTGCACCACCGTAACGGTGTCTTTCAATGGTGTTCTCTTGGTGGTAACGGGTACCTGGCGCTCTCCAGATGAATGTCCGGCGAGAATCAGACTCCAAACTAAACCTGGCCTCGTCGGAAAACATCACACAAGACCACTGTCGCGGTGTCCACAATGCATGCTCTCTACTCCAGGTTAATCGCAGGCGACAGTGAGTTGCGGTAAGTGGAACACATCTGACAGGCCTACGAGCATATAGACCAATGTGCCCTAAGCGTCTGTACACGGTCTGCCTTGAAACTGTCGTAGCTGAAGAGAGCTGACGAGACAGGTCTGATGCTGTACTCCGTCTGTTTCTTTTGGTAGTAACTGCCAAATAGCGGTCCTCATTCGGAGTTGTAACTCGGGGGCGACCTGTGCTGTAACGTCTACTCACATTACCATCATCTTGGAATTTGCCAAAGCTTGGAGATGACACTCTGGGCGATTCCAAGTTTCTCGGAGCCTGGAGATGACACTCTGGGCGATTCCAAGTTTCTCGGATACTTCCAGCTGGGTACGTCCACATTCCAGTCGTCCGATAATTCTGCCACGTAAACATCATCCAAATGCCTCCTTTGTGCCATAACTATGCGGTTTTTGCACTGAAAGGCTTTCACAGCGCTTGTGAACAATTTTACTTCTTTGCCACCATTCCTTATATACCCCTCTCTTACACTCTCGTCATTGTGACGTACCATCCACGCCATCTGGTGGTTTCCTGTAATTTGCATATTCTTCTTCAAGATGTGTGTGATCATTCCACAGGTGAATTTTTTATTTTAGAGATCAATTTCTGTGTGATTCTGAATTTTCCTTAATTTATGACATGAGTGTATATATATATATATATATATATATACCTGCTAAGCCTGCTAAGCTGACTTAAATTTCGAAAATCGAATTAATTTAGAAGATATTAATATAAAACTGAAAAAATAAACATAATGGTTGCCAGATTTGGCATAAAATCATTCATTCCTTTGCAACAAAGTGTTTCCAAGTATCTAGAATCGCGTGAAGTTCACAAATATGAGTTAGCCCATTTTAGGCCAAAATAAAAACTATCTTTCTTCTATATTAATAAAACTATGTGTAAACTGTTAGTTAGTTTGTTTGAATGTGTCTCGCGTAGCTCGCAGACGGGTGATCGTAGACCTACCAAATTTTGTACGGAAATTTTCTATGACAGTTCCCGACACACCTCGAAGCGATTTTTGAAAAATTCGAATTATTTTAGGAGATATCGATAAAAAACGTATCGCAAAAGGCTAATTTTTGTTTTCCGCCATTTCGTAATTGTAACCCCACAGTGGAAAAGGTGACGTTTAAGCTTATCTAGGTTGCTACATTTGGCAAGTTTATTAAATGATTCAGACTCTTCAAGTAAAAATAAACGAATAACGATATTTTTGTCTAGATTATTTGTAAGGCTGTTTTTAAATAAAAATATCGTGTGCATAGGAAATCAGAGCAGGAATGAAATGTTTTATACTCAAAATAAACATATTTAGAAATTTTCTGATACTAAAATGTGCAACTTTTTAATTTGGCGAAAAACTAAACGGTTTTGTGCGATTTTGAGGAGATGATTCTCATGCTTGGCGCAATTTATCGTAATTTATAGTCTGCTGAATACACCTGTGAAAACGTTTTTGAAATTTTCATTCAGTTGGAATTGTGCATTTTTCATTGCAGCTTTTCTCCATCTATTAATGAATATGTCATTTTATCTCTCACCCCCTTTATTGAAAATTGTAAGAAAAACGTGTCCCAAAATGCGACATAAAGTATGCCACATAATTTTACATATATTTAAATATTGTTTCTGTTTGGTTTTTGATATCTGTAAAATGCTGCAAACCATTACTGTTATTATAGCATCAATTTTCGAAAAAAATATCTTACAATCAAAACTATTTCTATTGTTTCTTGATTAACTTTTTATATGTCTGTCTTTCAGAAAATAGAAACGAATTTGGTGATAAATACCTGATGCTGGCTACATCATATTGTAATAAATTCATATGTTAATTTTATTAACTGGGTTTGGTTTTTAAATATACACCCGTGCTTGTGTTTAATAAATCACATTTCAAAACTACCATTGCAAACATATGAAAAGCAAGCTAATATTTCCATTTTCTTTAGCTTCAACCTGCATTTCATAAAAGTTAACAATTTTGAGTTCCATTAACATGACTCTATTCTAAAGAGGAAGAATGGGCCACATTTTACAACCTTTAGTAAAGAAGGTTATTTGGTTGGGCTGATTTAAATTTAAAGACTGCGTTGTGATACATGATAATCCAGATTCGAATACACTTATAGTTGCAATAAAATAAAAAAGACGTTAAATACTTGAAACTATTTTATTAAACATATACTATTGAAACATTATTATAACGGGCGGTGGTGGCTCAGCGAAAATAAAATGACGTCCTATATGGATAGTGATCTTAAGGTGGAATGATTTAAAAATTACGCCAGCACCGAATTGCACATTGGCGAGAACAAACACTTGGCTGATATCAATAACGCCAATTCCAGAGCAACCCTAAAAGTTAATCCAATAAAATAAAAAATGACGTAATCGGGAGCAAATAATTTTAAAGACAAGGCATGGCAACAAGAAATAAAAAACGCCAACTCCAAGCCAAAGGAAGGGAAAATCAAAAATACGTTGATTTTGCAAACGGACGTAATATAATCTATTTTTAGCACACCGGTCTGAAGAGACGAAGAACAAAAAGAATAGTGCATACAGGGAAAAGTAAATACACAGATTTAAAAGCCGAAATGGCAGAAAAATGAGAACAGAAGTGATTTAGAATTCTTAATTTTAGATAGATTACATTAAAGAAAGCCAAAGTAAATGATTATTAAATTAGATATGTGATCTTCATCACACCTTTTATTCTATTTTTATTTTTATCAGTTTCGATGTAAACTTGAAATTATTGTACTTCTTATCGCTTTATCAACAAACTAGCAGAATTGTGTTTCATAAGATTAAACATATTTTTTTGCAAAAAGTTATTTAGCCAGAAATAATTAGAGCTTTGTAAAATAACACATGTATAAGGTACGTATCGTTCTGGACAAGTGTTTCGGACGAAAAAATATCGCCCTTCTTCAGTAGTTATCCCTTCTCAGACTGGGGCTGAAAAAAGTTATTCTGTTTGCTGTCAGGGCTTCCAAAAAACATCAACAAATGTTTTTATTCTTTAAATATTAGTCGTAAGTAAATATAATAAAAAAGTTACTTAAAAAAATTACAGAATTTTATAGTATTGATCAATATTTTCAGATGAAATTTAAATTAATACAAAATTTGAACTTTTATAGAGCTTCCGCAAGAAAAAATTACCAATTACTAAAATGCGCTCATGCACTAATTAGGTAATGTTCAAAATTTCAGCCTCTCGTCATAAAAAAGCTCAAAGATATGTTTAAATTAAGCTGGTAAGAACTAGACAATACTAATAACTGAAAAAAAATGTATTATGTATTAACACAATTAATCTTTGATTTCGTGATTTGTCTACAAGCCCTGAAATTCAGTCTACCGTTGTGATTTTTGTTTCTCATATAAGCCATTGAAAAGTGGTTAAAGTCAACATTTGTTTTTCCTATACCTCTGAGCCTTTTATGATGAAAGGCTGAAATTCGGTACAGCATCTAACTAATGTATGGTGCACGCTTTACTAACTTGTGCGTTGTTTTATTTATTTATTTATTTATTTATTTATATTTATATTTATATTTATATTTATATTTATATTTATATTTATATTTATATTTATTTTATTTTATTTTATTGATACATGGCCGCATAAAAATTTTAATTAATATTCTGAAAACTTCGATAGATACATTTCTGTACCTTTCATTAGCGTAATTTTGTAATTTATGGTATAATCTATGATCCGTATTTAAGAAATAAATGCGTATGTCAGTGTTTTCGGGACACCCTGTATATATACTCAAAAAGGTAAAGAGACAAACCACCACAAAGAGTGCACATAGTAAAATCACCAGAAATGATCCAGAAGTGGGAGCTCACTTGAGGCGTAACGAATTTTAAGAGCTATCTTTTAGATTTTATTTTTTTTCTCGATAGTTTTCAGTATAAATAAATATTTTTCTAGTTGGAATCAAAACTTAAAGAAATGTAATTTAACGACTGTTATATAAGATATATAAATGTATTTGCAAAGACATTCTATTTTACTCCCTGTTTGATTTGCTAGTCAAACAGGCAAACATTGATTCTTCCATCTTTTACTTTTATTCATCATGACTTGCAATAGAGGGTAATTCAATGTCAATAAGTCTGGTTACAGATTACAGCTGTTCCAACCAAGCTTATTGGTTCAACAAACACACAGCTTTATTTTTAACAGTAGTTTCAATATATGGAGAAAAAGGGCGATTTTTAATATAAGTGTAACATAGTATTTAGTATGCAATTTTTATCTGGAACGTAGCAAAGAGACATCCATTGCTGTTGAATTGATTCAATTGAAGTCAATAAGTTCAATTGATCTTCTGTAAAAATACTTTGAATCAACTGCTTCATAATAAATCCATTCAATGCACAAAAATAAAAAATCTGTTTCAATACATTTTCTGAATTACATGTTATAGGAAATAAAATGAATTTTATGTATTTACACAGATAATGAATGTAAAAGGGTGATTCTCAAAATACAAGACTTGAGAAAAAAAAATCTGAAAAATTTATTAGTAGCAATTTTTATTAAAAAAATAGGATATGTTAGTGTAGTATCCTGTATACTTTATCAGTGATTTGCGGAGCTAAATATTTAAAAACTGATTTAAAAAAATAATTCATGAGTTATGCTAATGACAATGTAAATTCCACGTAATGATAAAACATTACGTGGAATAAATCTCTTGAATAATTTTGCTTCAATAAGATTAACTCTATTTGAATAAGTTTTTACTACCTCGCTGTTTTCAAATCTTCAGAATGAAAATAAACAGCATGGAATCCAATTGGTATTGGTGGCAATATACATTTCAAAATGTCACAAACTGTATAAAGATGCCTGTCTTCAGAAATAGGTCACTTGTATAAAACCATGCTAATGACACTATCATTTGTCAATGCTAATGACGAACTTTAACTTAAATGACAATTTGACCCACAATAATCGCAATATTCAATGATCCGGGATTCTAAGAGACAAAAGTTCTATGCATACTTACAGCATAAAATTTTTAACTATAAAAGAAACATTAAAATTATTAACCATTCTAATGGCATAAAATTCATGTATCTTACATAGTATTAAACCTCTACCTTCAAAATGCAGTACAGTTTTCTGTTTTTACGCTGAAGTAAAAGTGGACTTGTTGCCTTGCTAGAACTTGTATTTTATACACTGTTGTCATTGTGTCAAAATGAAATATTAAATAAAAACCGGCTGTTAAAGTATGTCCTTGTTTTAGAAATTCAATTTCGAGGACAAACTTTAAATATTTTCCAGTTGTTATTACTTTATTGTTAAAAATATTTTTGAAGTAAAACTTCTTTAGAGCAACTAGGGAGTAACTCAGTTCTTTTTTTATGACGGAAGTAGCGCTCGGTAAAGGAAGTGACGTATCTTTTTCCCCTTGCTACCTTCATTTGCGGAACAGCTCTCGGGCGTTCATTCCTGTGAACGTCGACTGTGCTCCCTGCGCGTCGACATTACTCCCTACCTGTTTTGAAGCAAGATCTTGTCTGATGACTCTGTTCAGTGGATAAGTGGACCGGCTCTTGTCAGAGCCATTGTGTGAAGTCTTTCGCTGAACAGGCGGCGATCTTGCTGACTGTCTCTCACTGTTGTTACAGGCGGCGACCCAAACCGTCACCTCCGATAAACAAGGCCTACGCACCGAATACAGAAAGTGGCACTAATGTGCATTCCGTTGCTTTACTCACATGTTTTCAATGGCATTAATACAATATTTAATGGAATTATGAGTAAAAACTTGACATGATTGGTTGTCATGATAAATAAATATTGTTTGTCTGTACTTAAATAGTATGTAATATTTTAATATTGCTCATGTGTTTGAGTTATTTATAATAATGAGCCAAATGTAAATTTTCAAACAGAATAATACTTCGAGCAAAACCAGCAGAAGAAAACAAAGGTTTAAGAACACTGCCATAGAAAAACGCAATAATAGATCCTACGTGCATTCGATACCAAGTGGCAGAAGAAAACACCAGTTTAGGAACACAGTTAAAGAAAAACACCACAACATAGACATTCTCTCGATTCAAACCCTGCAGGAAAATGTTTTAAGAAAACAGTGAAAGAGTAAAACTTCAACACGGACACTTCCTGGATGCTAACCCGATATCCAGAAGGAACAACGGTTTAAGAGCACGGGCATGTAACACCACAAAGAAACAAACACTCGCTGCTGTGTGTTTAAGAACAAAATAAAAGAATAACAAATGGACACTCCGTGGATTCTAACCCAACCTCAAGACGGAGCAACGGTTTAACACTGGGATGGAACACCACAAAGAAACGGACCCTGACTGCAATCAATCCCAAACAATAGCGAGAACCTGCAGTTTAAAAACACGGATACAGAATAATAATTCGAAACCTACCAGCAGACGAAATCAACTCTTAAAAACACTGTGATAGAAAAACACACACAAAAAAATTAAAAATATACACAACCTGAATTCGAACTCAACAAAAACAGGAAAACATCAGTTAAATAATACAGTTAAAGTATAATACTAGAGTATGGACATTCCCCCCATTCAAACCCAGACTCCAGACGGAACAACGGTATAAGAAAACAGTTAAAGAATAATACTACAACATGGACACTTCCTCGATTCTAAATAATTATCATGAATTACAGATGATTCTTAGTGGAGATTTTAATGTTAATTTTCCGTCCGCTGAATGTTATTCAGCCGTCAGCTGATTTTTTTAAAGAACAATTTGATCTATGAATACTTCTCGACTTCAATCGGCAACGCGTTTCGGTACAACGATAGATGCTGTATTTTCAAGAAAATTAGCAAATTTAGAGAGTAAAATTTATGTTTCACTTTATAGTTACCACAAACCTATAATTTCATACATAAAAAATTATGATGACATTCAAGTACCTATTTCCAATGGATAATTTGAATATAACATTTATATAATCTTTGTAAAGTAGCTGAATAAAAAATATAATTAAATTATAATATGATATTTATTTTAAGTTCAAGTTTAATCATTTCAATGATATGTGTCGTGAACGTCAAAGAAGTTTTACTTCAATCGCGCGTATAGATTACACGCACACACTTTTTTTTTGTTAAATCATCTCCTTGATTCATTTAAACACAGTAAAGCGTTTGTTAGTCTTTATAAACATGATATTAGCACTTCAAAATGTTGGTATATACATAAACAATTATATGCAGGTTGGTATATACAGAGATGCTGTGAACATCCATGCACATTATATTTTTTAAGAGATTATTATGTTTTTCAAGGGTAATTTATCTGAAACCGAGTGATACTTGGAAGCAAATATAAAGAATAATATTAAGTTAGTTAATTAAGTTTAAACTAAAAAAAATGCCCAAAATATTTTTGTATACTGAAAGATAGAAATTCTCCCCTATTTTGAGAATCACCAAGTAGATCCATGTAATTTTCAGAAAGAGGATAAAAAAGTCAAGAGCTAAAAATTGCTTTACAATTATTTGAATTTTGAGAAAATACAGAATCCCTACTTAAAATTATTCTGATTTAAAGTTTTAATCTATAATTAGCTGCCTTCCTAAAATAATTATCATACTTATTTCTGCAAGAGATCTACTATATTCTGCAGTTATGGTATGCGTTATCACAAAGATCCGTTATTATTATTATTGTTATTATTATTTTGATATATTATTCTGATTTTATTCAGTTGCAATTTCTTACAATTTCTGAATAATTTCGTTTCATTGAAATTGATTATTTTTTTTCTTTCTTTATGCGGTGTTAAACAATTAACAGAAATAACATTAGCAAGAGCATTAGAAATTTCGCACATGGTATGAATATTGAAACGAAATCACCAAGTGAAGTTCAAAGGAATTTACAAACAATATGCAGACGGGAGATACCAGACGGAATGAAAATTTTAAAAAATGGTATCATGATGCCTTCGTAAATTTGAACTCCTGAATACTTATTTTTATTTCCCATCTGAGACAAGCAAATCCTGTTATATAACATTTAAATGATCAACATTACTATAAAAATAGTGTAAGCGTTCCTGTTATTCTTCATTGAAAAGAAAAAAAAAGAAGTCGTAGAAATATTTCGCTTAAATTTTGGCTTTATTTTCTGGCATGCAACATTGGGGGGGGGGGCAACATGTAACATCGAGGGGGCAAAAATATTTCCCATTCTAGAAAACATGCTTCTCAAATAGGTTTTATCTGAATTTTCTAGAATTTTAGGGTTGGGGGAATCGCTCCCCCGTAATCTTGATTTCCAAAACGAAACTTTTTATGCAAACTAATGGGGTACGTATTGTAGAGCCCCTCGTTATATTTGCTTAATCATATCGCTCAGCCTTTTTATGACGAAAGACTGAAACTTTGTATATGCCTGTATATGTCTCTGTAAATATATAAAGAGAGGAGTGAGACAAAGAGAGAGAGAGAGGAAAGAGTTGACTGTCCTTAGAAAAATGCAAAGCAAATACCATATAATTAATCATATCTATACACTCAGGAACACTGAAATTAGCAGACCAAAAATGAGGAAATACACAATTGCGAAAACTTGTTTGGGAATATGTACATTAAGATCCGATATGCATACGGGCATACGTTTGCTATTAACCCATCTTTGACCAGATATTTTTGCGACTTTATTCGATTTTTGCTAGTACCAGCAATAATAGATATATTTCTGATGTCAACTTCTTGAACAAAGGATTATTTCTTTTAAAATCATTACGTAAAAAAATTGAAATGTCAACATCCTACTTGGCCGTGTTAAAATAGTTTGTGGAGTTGAGGTTCAATACTCGTGAATAAAAGCTAGGAAAAATAAATAAAATTTTCGACTGATAGCGAAAATGCCGTCCCAAAAAAAAGGACACTGGGCATAAATGGGTTAAAGCACATGACCATACAACCTGAAGTGGCGCTGCAATCAGGAGGTGGCCCTTGTAGTAGTAGATTCACAAACTTGACAATAACATTCCGACTCTAAGAGGACTTCACGAATACAAGCTTGACTTGTTAAAATATATATCTCTCGGTTAAGCGAGTTTGAGAGGAACCTCACCATACCGGCTTTAAAACCGCAGGCTGTTCAATGAGTCGTGTTGCTCAGCAGGTCGATCGTTCTGACATGTGTGCCATTAACACGAGATGATAATCCACTGGTCTACACGGTGCTTACCGGGTCTGGAACGACCAGGAAGACGATTGAGCCGGAAGAGAAGACGATTGAGAAGATCGAAGAATCGTGTGCGGTAAAGGCTCGTGAACATCACATGGACTCGCATTACGTTTCAAGCAGTTGTAGGAATTAGAGTTGTCCCACAAACTATTTCCAGACGCCTTTAAAATTGAATACACAATACAAGAACCCTTTTCGTGTACTGATATTGACACCAATATACCTTGTGGACTTCTTTGAACCCAAGTCTTTTGCAGCCCAGATATGGGTTTGCCCGATTATTGCAGGTTGCAAGGTCATGTGACAAGACCTCAACAGAGTTAATAAGAAGGCTGACGCATCTGGAGAGACAGCTTTGTGCGCGGCCTATCTTCCCTAGTGAAATCTGTAAGAAATGTCGGTAATAAAATTACGTAAACCCCCAAGACTCCCTTTATTCGCCCGACTACGAGTTCGAGTCGCGGGCGGTCGAGGGGCCGAGCCGCGCCGCATGCTCTACCCAACATCGCCCCACTCAGGGTCCGAGCACGGAAAACCACTCCAACGTTGTGATACATCACACATATGTATACAAGGTGTCCCTTACTGATTGGAACAAACTTTGAGGGGTGGTAAGGGACATAATAAAGAACCAGAATCACATAAAAATGTAGGGTCAAAACCGCCTTTTCTCGTTACTTGTTAATAATCACTTTGTAAAAAAGTGTTGAATTCTTAATAATTGGGTTTAATAAACAATGGGATTCTCTTAAAGTCATCAATGAAATGAAATTGAATTTTTAACCTATCAAAAAAGTCACGTGAGCATTAGTCTGACTAAAATTGGTCGAGAATTTCCTTATTATTTCCACACTTCTTCTAAAGCGGTTTTAACAGCTAGGGAAGATCGCTTTTCCTACTAACTCCACATTGCTATGCAATTTTTAATCCTTATGACGTACATTATTTTCCTTAAAAGTTTGTCCGTATCATTATAAGACACCTTGTATATATAAATATATTTCTTTTTTTATTTATACATAATTTTTCTGTACATATTTTCCTACACCTGTACTACGCGCGTAAAAAATGTTCATTTTTTTTTTTAAATAATCGAATTGTTTTCTAATACCATATTTTTTTCCATTATATACTTCAAATTCCAAACTATAAATCTGAAAGAGTCCCTTTATGTAAAGTCAACCAAAGCTATTCCTTTTAACGCGAGACGTGTATGCATTCATTATGTAAACATATTTCCAAGACACAACTATAAATATAGTTCGAAATGGATTTTGAAGCATGCATATTTTTCAGAACATGTCTATTCATGTATTTACTTGACACACACCACATTTCTAGTATTATTTTTTTTTTTCGTAAATCTTGGGGAAGAGTAAATGCGTTACGCCATTCGGGAACTTCTAAGAAAATGGTTTTGGATAATGGAGAAGATAGAAGATTTTACTAAAATTCGAAATTCTGGTTTTAAATCTGAATGCAGAAGTCTTCACACGTGAAGTTTACATTCAAATATTACTGTTATCTTGCTAAAATAAATTTAAACTTCTACAAACGGGAAGAATGTTCGAAGTTTACGAGCATGAGAACAGCATAAAACATTTGTTACAATTAAAACACTTTCCGTTTAACTGAAAATTTACGCTTTAGAAGTGTGAAATAAAGTAAATTATAGAAATACGTTTGAACTATGACTTCAGTAGAAATTTTATATTTCACACTGCATGTCATGAATATTGAACATTGTCACATGATGGAAAATATTACAAAATACATAATTTCAAAAAAGCATTCGAGTGCAAGTCCATTTTTGGTTTTATATATAATGTTTCGCTCTTCATAAATTTGGATAATGTACTACATAATAACAACTTTTCATATTTCTTTTCAGATGTGTGTTTTTGAAAATATCATAAATTGTTCACAAAGTTATTATAGGAAATTTCCACTGCATTCGAATACTTTTTTGAGTGGTTGAACATACCGCTAAACAACTTTAAGTATGAATATACTACATATGCTCTCATAATTTTTATAGTTATTTATAATGTCCACACCAGACATAATTTATATTTCTTCTTAAAATAACATCGCCGAATTTACAAGTATGTATCATTCCACTGAACCAAAGTTAATGAGGTGACTAACTCCGTCTTAGTGAAGCAGCGAATGTTTGGATATAATTGAGGTAGCGTTCTTATACCTGACTTTTAGAGCTTTCCATTTATTTTTATTTTTTTTTAATTTTTCCACACGAAATACTTGCTGGAAAGTTAGCATATTCAGGTGAGCTTTTTGCCATGTAAGATGTTTACATTCTGCTAAATACATGATAACGCCATCTCAATCACAGAATGTGATGCAGGGTTATTGGTATTTTGCTTACGCATTTTTTTTTCACTGTTTATATCATGTTTATTACTGTACTTTGAAACTTTCTGAAATTCGTATATTTTCCCTTCCAACATCTATATAGATAAAACAGAGTGTAAACTGTCCGTTAGTTGGTTGGTTAGTTAGTTAGTTTGTCTGTGTCTCACATAGCTCCAAAACGGATGATCGCAGACCTACCAAATTTTGAATGGAAATTCTCTAGGACGGGTCCCAACATACCACGAAGCGATTTTTTTGAAATTCGAATTACTTTAAGAGATATCGATAAAAACATGTCGAAAATGGCTAATTTTTGCTCCGCTGTTGACAAATATTGCCAGCATAAAGGAGGGCGACTGAAAGGAATTGCTTTCGAAGAAAAATCGCGAATAATATTTATTTAAATTGAATAAAGAATTTCGAACGGTACTTACCCCAATCCAACACGCTTCCAGACTGCAAATTTAAACCGATAACTGTCCACACGAATTACACAAATAACTAAAGAATAACATTAGCACCTTTTGGAAATGAATAGATGCAATGAATGAAAATTATATTTATTTGGAAATGAATAGATTTCGAATACGTTTTAGTTATCGCCGCCGAATTGAATAACAAATAGATATGCATTACAACTGCTTAATAAACAGTGCGAATCTGCTTTTCTAATGCAAACCAGAACCGAAACCTCTCGAGAGGGATTCTGGGTGAAAAGCAGAGTTGCCACTTCCCTTCTCACAAAACTCTCTTCTCGGAAGTGGTGTACATTTCACGTTGAATGAAAACCGTCTCTAAATGAATCGGCATTTCTTTCCGAGCATTTTCCCGGGGAGCGAGGTCATCGAAGGCAGGTGTGTTAACTCCTGGAACGGACGCTGGAAGCTTCCTGGAGCAGTCCTCAGGGTGACCAGTCTCATGAAGGCGTCCGGAGCAGGCTGAGTGGTGATGCACAGGGAATACAGATATTTTCTCTTCCACCTCTGCCAAACAGCCGACTGCAGTTTTCCAAAAAAAGTTAAACCTGCAAGAAAGACTAAATTTTGGGTTAGCAATGAGTTCGGTAGAATGTGAGTGGAAGTGATGTAACTGAACCCTGAGGAGGAAGTGACACAAGAGGTGAAGGTTTAACGAATAGTTCTGAATTATGGCATCTTGCGCTAATTCATGTACAGTTTTAAGATAAGATGAGGCACCAACGACATAACAGTAATTGTCCGAATAAATATCAGGCAGCCATCCATGTCGTGTCACACACCATTTCAAACTGCAAAAAAATGCTTCTCTGACTGACTTTTCTGGATGCGATTTGGTTAGGATCATTTGATGTTTTACAGCTTTACAGGCCTCGGAGAGTTTGCTGTCATTTAAAGGGCCCGTAACTTTCGAAAAGGAATGAGCATTGTGTCCAAAACGCTTTATCCAAGCGACGACTCTTATTTTCGTACAAGAGAAACGAGAAAGTATGTTCCAGTTTTTGCACTCTTGAGTGTTACCGGTTGAATTTGGACAATCAGGTTCCTCGGATTCATCTTTTGCAATGACTATTATTATGAACGAAGGTGTGTCTGATGATTCGAACCACCATTGGGAACCAGACCCCCAAGTGTCGCAGCTCTTTTTTTGTTGTGGATGGAGGCCACGAGTTTCACAGTCAGCAGGGCTAAATTTACTGAGAAGGTGACGACAGTCTGCTGTGATTGTCAAGGTTCGAATTTGGTTTGCCCGATGTTGAACAAACTGGATCCCTTTAGCTGGTGGATTTTGTATCCAGCTAAGAGTAATTGTCGAATCGATCCACAGAAAAGGTTTATGGATCGTGAATGGTAGAATATCTTTAACCGCATTGTTTAAGTCCGCCAAAAGAAGAGTTGAACAAAGTTCCAGCCTTGGCATTGTAACGGGAGTTAAGGGCTCAATTGCGGTTTTAGCAGCAGTCGATATGACTTGACCTGAATTACTCAAGATTTTTAGATCACTGAGATCTGTAAATGCATTAGTCAAAGTATTACAGAAGTCATGAACTTGAATGTTTACCGGCTGGGAACAGTTTATAAATCGAGTAATGGACATAGTCTTGAATGACTGCATTTGGAAGCAGAATTGGTTCCAGTCACGATCTGAAATTCGCTGGGAAGAATCGGGTTTTAATGAATGCGAGGCTGTTTGAACTTTAAATGAGTCAGGTAGATGAGATATAGAGTCTTGCCAATTCGACAAACAGTTTCTTAAATGAGAGTCCCCCGATTTAAATGACTGTGGAAGCTCAAAATTCAGAGCTTTCGTGGAATCAACTGAGGAAGAACCATCATCGACATACATGTTATATTCTACTGACTTGACAACAGGCGGAAAATGGTTCTCATCAGTAGAGTCTCTGGAACTGGTAGGTTCACAATGGTCTACCGATTTTATTACAACGACTTCTTGCAGTTTTAAAGCATGACAACTGACTGGCATCTGACTATGAGACGATGGCTCTTGGGAAAGACTTCTGATTTTCCCGTCAACATGTATTCCAAGCTAGTGGGTATGGCGAAAGGTTCACCAGGCTGTCCTTGCATTGCTGGTCCAATAATTAAGGATCCGATTACATCTGCTCCTAAGAGCAGATCAATTTCACTTGCTGTCTGAAAGTCTGGGTCAGCTAATTTGAGATTACGAATATGAGGCCAAGTCGCTTTGCATAACTGGAAGTTAGGAAGTGGGGTAGTAACCATATTAACCACGAGTGCCGTTAAGGGCTGAAATCGATTCGAAAAATGAGGTGAAAACTCCAATGTTGTAGAATATAAGCAAGTTTCTGCTGGCATGCCATTAATTCCTACCAACTGATGAGTAGTGCCTGATAATGGCAAATTTAGAGTTGTTGCGCATTTACTCGAAATTAATGAATTTTGAGAGGCATTATCAATTAATGCTTTGCATTGAATAATTTTACCACTAGGCGATTGAACCTTAATGAGAGCTGTAGATAACAGAACATTAAAATTTCCAGTTGCGTTTAGGCTTTGGGCACTATTTGAAACTGATTCTTTCAGATTTTCGTTAACCTGATTTGCAGAATTCGGTTTAAAAACATGCAAAGAACTGTGGTGGGGTAAAGAGCATGCCTTGCATTTAATGCAAATTCGGCAATCAGTAACGTCGTGATTACTCCTCAAGATAAGGATTTTCACAAAAGGATTTAGATTTAACTAACTCCCACCTATCCTGAACATTCATGCTATTAAATTTTGGACATTTGAATAATTGATGCACTTGTAAACAAGCAACACATTTGTTATCATGAACTGTAACAAAGTTGATAACACTTGATTTCTTTATCCCAATTACCTCCTGATTTTTCTTAAAAGTAATTTGTTTACCTTCCATCTTAGTCATACTAAATGCCTCCTTCTCAATGAATGCCCTAAAAGAATCTAAATCTGGAATTATGTGATTTCCTTCTAGGCTTAATTCCCATCTTTGCCTAACTGAATTATCCAGTTTCGTTAACATAAAATTAACAAAAATTAAATCACTTAGAGAATTGGATTCAAGTCCTAATGTTTTTAAATTTCTAACACTTTCATTGACTGTGTCAATCAATTGTAACATAGATTTATTATCGTCAATTTTATTTAACTTAAGCATAAAAACTTTATTTAATTGGCATATTGCCAGTTGACGTTTATTTTCGTAACGATTGCAAAGAATCTCCCAACAGTTTTTTAAATTTTCATCCTTTAATGGAAAGCCTCTTATGAGTTTAAATGCATCTCCTTTTACACACGTTTGCAAATACTGAATCTTTTCAATATCCGTAAGATTAGGATTATTCAAAATGGATGACTGAAATAACTCCTTGAATGATATCCACGAATCGAAATCACCATAGAAATTTGGTATCTCTAATTTCGGAATTTCACAACCCTTTCCTTGTTATTTGCAACTTCACCATTAAAATTAGCTTCCGATTTATTTTTCACTTTATTCAATTCCGAATCAGTTTTGTTTTCTAAATGTACTCCTAAATCCAGAATTAAATCTTGGAAGTCTAACAAGGTTTGCACATATTCATCGGATTCATTCTGCGAAAGTTCAGCAAACGCATTTTCTAGACCTTGTTCTAACCATTTTAATTTGGCCTTCAAAACTTTTACCCTATTCTGTTCTGAACTCTCGCAGTTCTGAATAGATATTTTAAGCGATTCCAATTGTTTACCTACCACTTTAAAATGTACTAACGCTTTGGTCGATTTCCCCATGCTTAATTTTTAAAAACACAATAACAATACATAAAATAAACCGATTCTGCAAATCACAGTACACTTAAGTAAATAATAATATAACATAAGAATGCAAACCGAAAGACTTGTTTGACTACGAATAAAAAATAAACATCGAAATTTCTCCCAAACACGGGCAAAACAACGCCTAAGCGCAACAAACGTGAAACGAAACTAACTCTAAAGTGCATCAAACACGAAGCGAAACCCAATGAAATTTACATCTATAGGTCGCTCCCGGGTCGACGGACAAAATAATTATGCTGACAAATATTGTCAACATAAAGGAGGGCGACTGAAAGGAGTTGCTTTGGAAGAAAAATCGAGAATAATATTTACTTAAATTGAATAAAGAATATCGTACGGTACTTACCCTAATCCAACACGCTTCCAGACTGCAAATTTAAACCGATAACTGGCCACACGAATTACACAAATAACTAAAGAATAACATTAGCACCTTTTGGAAATGAATAGATGAAATGAATGAAAATTATATTTATTTGGAAATGAATAGATTTCGAATACGTTTTAATTATCACCGCCTATCCTATGGAGATGTACGGTTGGAAGGTGGTGATCGTAAAAAGACGATGAGTTATTTTGTAAAGATTATAACTGGTACGACTTTGTAGTGAGAGCGACATAGTTTTAAGAAGACGATCGTATAGTGGGTCACATTTTAAATTCACACAACGATGACGAAAGGAGATTTATTCCCCTTAGGTAAGACGTACTTTCTTTCATGCGGAACACGATGGCACACACAACGCGTCGAGGATACAACAATACACAACATTCTTTTCTTCCCCACTGAACGAAATCACACATGAACTAGAAATTCCTCATCAGAGCGACGAGGAAGGACAAACTCCAAAACCAAGAATGAAATTCGCTTTTGATGGCGCATGTCGTTTTACTTCTTCTGAAACATGATCACACAAACACTTTGAACACTGGGCTAGCACATTTTACTTCAGGAGAAAAAAACACATGTTGAAGACCACATTCCCTTTAAATAAGGAGTCTCATTCAACACTTTTAAACTTGAAACATATTGCTTTATTTTCACACTGGAACAGTCACTAATTTCCAAAACGCAGGATTATACATTTAAAAACTCTACAATATATTGCATTCAAAAGTAAACTTGGGGAAGCGTGTTGACAAAAACATCACGGCGTTCATATTAAAGCGGCCTGGTACCTCGGTGGGTGAACGCCTCCGTCACCATAAAGTGATCGGCGTAGATGCTAATCCGTGCAATGCGTCGTGGTGGGCAAAGCCTCCTCACATGAAGTGAGTGGCTTGCCCCCTCCGAAAAATTACTCTCTAACTGCTTAAGAATGACCGTTAGACTATTGCTATAGAAAAAAGGGAGCTCGAACTTTCTGGAACAATTTTAGCAGGTGTTTTGCGAGCAATATGCTTCTTGCACAGCAGGGCAAAACCGCAAAACACATCTGTTTCAGCGGAGCAGAGAAAACATATGCGAGCGAAGAGGTGTTATGATTATTCTTTTAGCCGGCGTCAACTGTTATTTTATTTCAAAGCAGCTGATAAGAGGGAAATGATTTAGAAGTACGTTAATGCGCTGTAATTGAGAAGGCCAAGAGGAAAAATGAAAGCTTTAAAAGATAGTTATTATTAAAAATTTTTAAATTAGATTTAGAATAGATTATTAGTTTAAATTTAGACAATATTAATTAGGATTTATAGTAATAATTTTTCATTAAAAAATATGCACGTTGTGTCAATGTGACACCGCCGAATTGAATAACAAATAGATATGCATTACAACTGCTTAATAAACAGTGTGAATCTGCTTTTCTAATGCAACCAGACGAAACTCTCGAGGGTTCTGGTGATAGCAGAGTTGCACTTCCCTTCTCACAAAACTCTCTTCTCGGAAGTGGTGTACATTTCACGTTGAATGAAAACCGTCTCTAAATGAATCGGCATTTCTTTCCGAACATCCGCCATTTCGCAATTGTAATCCCGCAGTGGAAAAAGAGAGAATATAGCATATCTAGGTTGCCATATTTGTCAAGTTTATTAAATGATTCAGAGTCTTGAAGGAAAAATAAAATAATAACGATTTATTTTGCTTAGATTATTTGCAAGGTTGTTTTTTAATTAAAATATCGTGTGCATGTGAAATCAGAGCAGGAATGAAATGTTTTATACTCAAAAGAAAAATAGGATTTGGAAATTTTCCGAGACTAAAACGTGCACTTTTTAATTTGACAAAAAATAAAATATTGATGTGCGATTTTGAGAGATGATTCTAACGCTTAGCGCAATTTATCGTAATTTTATCATCACCTTACTTATGTTTGAATACACCTGAGAATAAGTTTTTGAAATTTCCATTCATTTGGAATTGTGCATTTTTCTGCGCAGTTTTTACCCATCAATTTCTAATGTATTACGTCCAGAAAAGGATGTTAGAAATATCAATTTTAATTTTCTTTAATCACACTCATGAATAATGATATACTTTCCTACTTAAAGAAATACGGAACGAAAATAGGGACGACCCATGGATTATAATACGCTTTTAATATATAGCATTTCAGTGGGTATTTGAAGTCTGAAAGTGTTTCAGATTTTCTTACTTTTTTTTTTCCTTTCCGTATTTTGATAAAGGCTAATATATCCAGAAGCTCTTCAGAATTAATATAGGATGAAAGTAATTTGTACCTTTTGTAGGTTTTTATCATTTAACCATCTTATTTTTGTGGTCCGGCAGGAGCGGCCTGACACGGTAAGCATCGCATCTGGGTGTCGGCTTCAAAGGGGCGTCATTTCGTACTCAAAAACTAAGTAGACCATAAAAGGGGGCGTCTTTTTTAAGTTAGAACAGAGTGCCACTTAACCTAGGGCCGCTCCTGTTTGTACCCATATTAAATTTAAATTCCATTCAGAATCTGAGAGATTTCAGAGACAAGGAAGACAGTGAAGCACAGGATTCCCTTCGAACAAGATTTATTAAGTTGGCGAACCAACTGGTCGCCGGAGGCGGCCAGTTCTGAATATTGAGAATTATATCCGAGAAACCGGTTATGAATATATTCATTACATATTTAAAAGTATTGGGGAAATACCATCGAAATTTTATAACATACAAATTATGCATCTTGTCAGTGGATAGATACTGGAGGAGGAAAAAAAGAGAAAAGTACGTAATTGTGATGGTTAAATACCTTTCCCCATGAACTAAGATTAAACTCCAGTGTTTTATTTCGATTTGCAGATATTGCTGCCCGTTCTTATTTTATTTTGAAAATGGATCATTTAATCTACAGTGGTTGTCAAAATTGGGGACACTTTTGAAAATCTTACTTTGTTTCTAACTTTGTATCATCATAAGAAGTGCTACGTTTAACAAAAACACAAATTCATATCCTTTTAAAGAGATTTGAATACTCATTTTAGTACACTAAACTGAATATTTAAATATGTGCAATAGAATAAAAGTTATAATTACTTTAATCTGAAAAACAACTACAGTGATGAAGTGGATAGTAATTTCTAACTGTCCAGGTCAATTACTGTTACTTTTCCGAGCTTAAAACTATGTTCATCTCAATGAAACATCGATGTGAAGCTCTAATAAAAAATTAAGGCTACCCTACAAACTGCTGATAACTCGCAACTATCTTCAGTATCTAATGTATCTCGATAATTATTGCCGTTAAGCTTTTTTTGTATTGCAAATATTTTAGTTTTGTTTTGGTTTTTTTTTGTATTGAAATCAGTATTAAATTGTTTTTAAAATGATGTAAAAGAGTTTGCATTTTGTGAAACATAACGTTTCTATATGCACACGAACTTAGAAAACAAACAAAAGAAAAGTTGCAAAAGTGTCCACAATTTTGTCCACCACTATATAAGTCTGAAGGAAGTAGTTTCTTTGGGTTTGGCGAAGTGATTTGCTAGTATACACAGCCTAAAAAATTTGCTTAGTTTGGAAGTTTTTACAAAACAAAACCATCTCCCTCAAGTCAGAAAGCCCTCGGTGATGGTTAACAAGGACAGTACTATCATTCCTATGGAAACAGAGAATCATCTTATCTGCTTGGTCAGAAAACTTTGACGTTAACCTGTATTAAAGCTACTATGTAAGGAAGCTGACTTGTCTGGCATTCTAGTTTACGTATAATGAGATCTGGTCATCGTAGTACAAAGGCGCTCGTTGTACAGGGTCAATCACAGGATTAAGTAAAATTGTTCGTTTCCATTCCTGTTTAAACTCATAAATAAAATTGTAACGGTCAACAGTATAGGAAATTATTTTCCACATTTAAACCAGATTCAAGCAGTTATAATTAGTTTTTAGAATGTTTGCCACATTCGTCAGAGTTAAGAGTAATAAGAAAAACCAATGGGTATTCGTTTAAAGTGATAACTCTGTGTGCACACCTTTGTAACACTTATCCGACATTAAAGATAATTTTTAATGCTTAGCTATCAACTGCTGAAAGAAATACGAAAAGGATTTCGTTTGTTCATGTTCTCATCAGATCGAGAGATAAAACGGAAAAAATAGAAATTAGCAATTCGTCGCTAGACCGTTCAAATACCAGTGCTATTTTAGATTATATGGAGTATATGTTAAATTAACTCGATAATGGAATTGCTTAAAAGATAGATCTCTCACTGTCACGGTTACAGTGAAAGAAAATCGAAATTTTCAAATAACAACACCCACTTTTTTCTCCGACAGTTGATCAGCGCATTTAAAAATCATAAATAGCGTTGAAACGATGCATGCGTGATAAAAATTGGTGGCTAAAACATTTACAAAGAAGAGCATTCTAAAGAAGTCAACAGAGAGAGAAAGTGCATTGGCACCGTTCGCTTTAATTCACTGTAATAGACAGTAGAAATGTTAAACTAAGATTAGGGCACTTGAAAACTTTCAAATCCAATAAAACTAATTTTCCTTTGTTCTCCTGGTTCTGTCATTGGTCTGTTACAATGCTCTTTTTGGCAAATGTTTTACGCCTCCAATTTTCGTCATACGTGTGTCCATTCAACGCCATTTATGGTTTTTTAATGCACAGATCACCTTTCACATGAGCTATAGCGGAAGCGGGAATTTTTTTTAATGACCAACCTGTATATACATTATAATAAATGTGCAGCAAAATGTCAGAAAATTCAGCCTGCCTATTGCAGTTGTTCTAGGCTATCCTAGTTGAATTTACTTTAGCCTAATCCACATATTTCTTGCGTATTCATCATTGTGTATGACACTTATTATCGATTTTTACTTTTACATATAAGTGTGGTACAGAATAATACTTTCAACGAATAATTTTCCCCCATGAATTTCAATGCTCTCATCGATCAAATTATAACAGCATTGTAGTGCTAGTAAATCTTACTTCTTAGGGAGTACTTCAAAACCATGTATTTATTGCCATAACAAAATCGAATGGAAAAAAAAACTAAAGAAAGAATTGTATTTTTGTAGAAAACCTCGAGATAATGTGTGTATGCACTGATTTTTAGATGCATATAAATCCCAACAGAAAACTTGCATTTTCGGAAAAAAATGTATTATACAAGTAATTTATTTGATTTACGATGGACGATTTAAAAAAAAATTACCAAATCATGCATACTTGAAATTGAATTGTATGAGTAAAATCCATAGTGAAATAGTCAAATATAAATAATGTTAGAGCTATGTCTTCCTAACTAATAACTTCCGACCAATAAATGGGTAGTTAAATTAATAGCAATAGGGTATTCCAAATTTAATTTTAACGTAATTTGATGTGCTACACAGGAACGAAAAATGTTTGAAGCTTAATAACTACCGAACAAAAAACAATGAAATAATTTTAGTTAAAAATGAACTGTCTTTTAAAGCTCTTCAAAAAGCTCCATACATGTTTTTGGTTTTTAAAATATGTATCAGAGCGATGCAGTTTTTTTTTTAATACAGATCGCTATAATACATTTTTACATTCCAAAAACAATTTAATTAAACCATTGCAAGGGCCATAAATACACGTTTGAAAAAACTTATTATATATTAGCTCTTTACATAAATTTCGTACAGAACTATTTGCTACGGATGCCGAATATTGTTTTTGCCATCGATTTTCCCAGTGTGTAAAAAACAAACTGAAATAAAGGTAAAGCTGAAATGATTTTGCTTCACACGCGAAATCCAACGATGATTACAATAAACGTGAATTGTTATCTGTGGAAGAATAAAAAACAATATATGTATATATAAAATCTCAGAGAGAAAAGCATGATGGGAACTGGAAGTTGTTTTGCACTTTGAAAAGAATAAAATGAAGTAGAATGTGAAATAGGAAGAGAACTCTTAAGGTAAAAGAGGACAAAAATACTAAGTAAAAATGTTTGCGCTTCGTAAAGTCAAATGGGAATTCGTTTATTCAGATTTTAAGAGCTTTATAATATAGTTTTTTACGTTTGCTTTCAATATTTATGGCATTTTCAAGGCTGTGAGAAAGAATATAATTTCCTTTCGAAAGTTTAAACAGAAATGAATGGTTGAGCGGAAATACCACCTTTGAATATAGGAAAGCGTGATTAATAGATGAAAAATCTAGTGAATGTTTGAATAAAAAAAAAATATTGCAAATTTTCTGAGTATCCTTTTAAGAACAGCATTTTTATTCTGTATGAAATCACATATGGGAAAAAAAAGTATCACGGAAATACTATACTGAATACTAGTAATGGGCCATTTAATTCCCATTACTATGTGAAAGATCCATAAGATAAATAGGGGAGAGTAACAGTGTTACAGTTTGCACTTGTTTTACAATAATTTTCTTCATCTTAATTAAAGCAAAAAAGTAAGTACCGAAAAAATTATATTATTTTGACAACTTTTAGCTTTCATTGTAACCTTATGTAGGATGTATCCTTATTTCATTCTTTTATATAAGCTAATTTTATAAGGAACTTAAGTTGTCCCAGTCTGCCCCTTATCATAGTGAGACAGGAATTTGGGTACAGTGGGATAATGATTATAATAAATAAGGTAGCACAAAATCAGATATATTATGAAAACAAATTATTGTTATAATTAAATAAAGGTTGAGGTATTTAACACAGAATATATTAAAGCAGTTTTCAAATGACAAGTCTTAAAAATAGTTATAGTATTGATACATTTTTAAAATTTTCAATAATGTTTGCTTAATTGAAAAAAAAGTTCATTTTGATATGGTATAAGATCGGAAGTCTACTGGAAATTATATTTTTGTCATTGTCCTCTCTTTTTTCTTAACCCTCCACAATCCAAGTAAGATTTCTTTTTTTCATACAAACTCAGTAGTTGTAAAAAATTTGTCAGCGAAAATATTATTACATACATGCAATTAAGAAAATTCAGGTTTACAATTAAATAAAGTACATTGATTATTCAATATTAATTTACTGCTCAAAACCAAAAAAGTAAAACTTGTCTGATTTTTCCAATAGTGGTAGTAGAAACAAAAATGGCTGCAATTTCCTTCTAAGATGAATTGCGACAGTGACTATTCTCATCTCAACAGTGTTACAATATTGATAAACTAATTTCTATCAGTTGAATAATAATAAAATAAAATGAAATATCTATTGTCTCACTATACTTTGCTTCCCAGTGTACCCTCCTTTCCATCACCATCATTTAAGAAGCAAATCTAAAATCTCTTAAGCAGTAATTACTGTGTTATATAAATTTGCAAATATTAAATAACAATATGCATACAGTATATTTATTGATTTTTTAGAAATGGCTAGACGTGTATTATTAAATCAGTATATGGATTAAAAAATATTGCCGTTAACTTTTTATAATGGTATTTATATATTTATGCAATTTAAACACTAAATTTATCCATAAATAAATCAATCTTATTTTTATCTTATATAAAAAAGGAATTCCATTACTCAGAATTTAAAATTCATGGCATATAAAAGAAAAAATTGAAATTTTAATTAACCAAGAATATTACGTCAAATGGCTGTGCTTTTAAATTTTACTGAAGTATTTAAATCAGATTTTTATGGTTATTACAGAAATTAGTATTTGAGTAAAATTTATCAATAAATTGAATACCTTTCAGAAAAGTTATGATGATCAAATTAATATATATGATAGTTGTTGATACATAAGACTTTTTAGTTTTTTCGCACAGTGAATAAAGATGGGATTCATTATGTTGTAATTCTTATTGAAAATTACATGGAAAACTTTTAAGCGTTGAGGTTTTCTTTATATATATATATATATATATATATATATATATATTAGCATACATTAGAAAAATGTCCCCTAGGCTAGCCATTGTTTTTGTAGAATTAATGCATAAAATGCAATGTCTCATCAGAGGGAGAATTGCACAACACCGAAACCATACCTTTCTGACAATTCTCCCTCTGATGAGACATTGCATTTTATGCATCAATTCTACAAAAACAATGGCTATCCTGGGGGCATTTTTCTAATGTATGCTAAAATATTATACACATGTTTTCCATTAAGCAGCTTTCATAAGCGCTATGTAGTGTGTGTAATTACTGTATTTTAATTACTTTTATATAATATTTAATTATATACATATATATATATATATATATATATATATAGCACAGTAGTGACCGGATCCTTGAATACAGACCTCCTAATTTATAGATTTATCAACAATTTATAAGTAGTGATACAACAACCAAAAGTTTAACTATGCACTTTTAACCACCACGATGAGCAACAATGAATCGTACAAGCTCGAAAGCTAGAAGTACAACTTCTAACCCAAACTATATATTCCTCTCATACACCATACAGCCATTGGAATATTGGTGCCATGGTTTATTTGTGGTGAAGGCTTTAGAAAGATGGTCTATTCGTGAACGAAGAGCCGTTTGCATACATCGCTTCTCAAGTCACAGAAATGTTTGTGTAAGTGGGATATGCCCACTTAACAATTTATCAACGGAGAGCTACTTCTCTTACAGTCGAGACTAGGTTTGACCTCAAAATTTGCGAAAGGTTCTATTTTATTTTAAACTTAGAACCATTTATATCATCACTCAGCTATCCGCGAAAAAATTATATGGAGGAAGTTGTGTACATATTTCAAATGGTATCTCTTTGAGTGGATGTACAAATCTCAATGTTTTTCTACCTGTAACAATGAGTGCATTTGTCGACAGATATGACACCCTGGATGCTCAATATTCCACTGTTACCAATTCAACAGACAATAATTTTCTGCTAAATAATCACCACTCTATCTTGCAAAACCCTCACACAGTGTGTTATAATCTTCAATAATGTACAGTTTTGCAAATCTAGTGGCAATTTCGATGGCAGGATTCAATTATGTTTGAGATAGTTTAAAAATAACCAGTTTTCTCGTCCTTACACCTGAGACTTTTGATACGTATACATCTGTTTTTCAAAAACAATGGTATTAGGTTACTACCTAATTTTGATAGACAGCTTCACTGATACCATCAGACATTACTTGTTTGATGTATTGCTTTGTGGCAATGATCACACTTCATATTGAATGATTAGTTAAATGCTGTACTTATTCCATAATAAAGAGGCATATAAGACATCTTAAATTTTATATGCTCTAATTTGTACAGAACCATAACAATCTGGTAATTTGTCTTTACATTGTTTTATTTCTTAGAATGTATTCTGCGTTGTGAGTCAGTTTCAAAAATGTGAATACATAGCATTTTTAATAGTCACTATTATTTTTTTCCTTAATTGTATAGAAAACAGCTTAATATTGCCATTATATTTCCTTTTGTTTGGCCTCCTGAAATCTATATGTAAAAGAAGTCAAAGAAATATTTTTATATTTCTGCCAAGGACTGCATTGGCCATACAGAAATATATTTTCAAAATTTTAGTAAATTGTTAAATATAAACGTAACTATTTCATAAAATGCAATTGGAATTATTCAATGAAACATAAATTCCTAGCTATATTCCTTTAAGATACATTTCAAGTAGGATATTAGGCTTATGTTCTATAATTATCATAATGTTTCTTTTTGGCAACGGAAGAATAATCATTAAGCCCAATTTCTCTGAACTATCGGCGTTACAACAATTAATTTCAGGCATAACGAGTAAAACATTATAATTCTAACACCATCTGCTGTACGGAGACTAATTTCTATTGCTAAGATAAATATTTCATTCCGAAAATTAGTTATCAAGGCAAAATCTTGAATTATCATTATTAACGTTTGCGTTTAATGATAGGTCTTTGATAATTTCACTTGGTAATGAAAGCATTTTTTACAGAACTTAATTTCCTCAACTGTGTTTTATATTCTGGATTCGCTGAAAAAATGCATAAAAGAAAAAAAAAAGATACTCAAATCAGAATACTTAAGTGGTCAGATTTTCTTAAGTGATATGAATTGGTTAGAAGTTAAGCATATTTTCTTTGTTTAATCAACGTAGAAATGACAAAACAATTCTCATGTTTAATAATTTAAAGATAGGGATTTTTTCCGCTGATCTATGTTGAATAATTCTGAAAAAATATTTTTTAGCCATCTAACACTATCTTTGATTATTGTGTTTATAGATTAATGTATTTTTTATGTCTAATATAATATGGATTTCTGAGGAAGAAAGGTTGAAAATTAAGTGAAAAATTACTTCCTTTTAGTGTTGTCTGTACCACATTTTACAACATATTTAGTGAATAATTAAGAATGAAAATTGGAAATAATTTTTGATTTTCATTTGTTCCACTCCTAGCACAGACACCAACAAAGCTACCTTATGAAATGCTGTGTTACTTCTAAATTGTTATTGACTTCAGTTTATCAGTGTATTTGGAAATATTACAGGACTTTTCATTTACATCGACAGATATAAAAATGTACTTGTTTGTCTCTTATATCTTCTGCACTTTTGATTTCGATTTCATTTACGTAGGTTTTGAAAGTACCTGTAGTTGCATCGTTCAGTACTATTTGCAAAATATTTGTAGGACGTTTTCGGCCTTGCACATGTATTAAATCTTCAACAAGATTGAAATTTCTCATATTCCTTTTGGATGTGAGTACATAAGAGTTGTCTGAAAGAACCATCAAAACATGCAAAGTACTCGAAAATTTGACTATACTTATGCGTTTGACACATATAAAAAGGTTTTGTAAAAACATTATTAAACTGACGATTTTAGTTTCAGTTAGGTTAATTTATGTTAGTGTATTTATTAATAAACTGTAATAAAGTTATTCTCCTTTCCGTTCCGACCTAACATAACAAGGTTTGTTTAGAGTGTAGAAAGTCAGTATTCAAACGAACAGCAGTAATGAAATACATGTACACACACACGTATGATGTGACATAGTAATTAAATATAAAAATACAGAAATTTGATTTTGAAGTTAATAATTACAACCTTATGTTAAAGAGACTGGCCAGTTTCACACTACCTCCGAGAATACGTCCAATAGAAAATGCTATATAAGCTTCATTCAACGATTTCTGTGTCGTCTTTAAAAATATTTAAATACATATATATTTTAAATTAAAAGAAATTCGTCGGGAAATTTCAAACTGTCACTCTGAAACAGTTATTAAAATCTCGTACGCGACGAGACATATCGAGTTGAGTTTCCTTTTTCTGCCTTAATACAGTTCTACATAATCCTGGCAATTATAGGACGCACGTTCTGAAAACCTTCCCTCTGACACTGAAGCGAAATCGCACTTCGCGCTTGGTTTTGACAGCTCCCCCAACAAATTAAATCCATGCTCGATTCATTTTTTCTTTCATAGCTGTTGTCTCCGACACCTGTGCAAGACACCGAGAATGAAATATGCAGGGGGGAGAGTATTATAAAAATGCGACCGAGTCAGAAATATAAATCAAAATTTAAATACAGTTACAACACCAACAAACAATTTGTGTTTTCGATCAAATGAAAGGATGCGGTTCGGCGATGTATCATTTTCGTTTTCTGTAGCCCGTCAGTTTTTTTTTTTTTTTTTCTGGAGTGGCTGTTTTGTTTTCCAACTCTCAGGATGGACGAAAGCGTCATATTGTGTTGTATGACGTGCTTGATTTAAGACAGAAGTTACGGTGTGCGTGTGTAAAGTATGTTGAATTAGAATTTTTTACAGCCATTAAAATGAGAATGAAATAGGAATGAAAAATATTGATCCTATATTCGAAAAAAGAAGGAAAAAAAATTCATTGATATTTTTATAAGGGTGCATCTACTATTTTTTTTAAATAAATTCGTTATTTGAGTAAAAAAAAAAAAAATACATAAATCTGAATTTTTCGTTCATATGATGCAAAGCAGTTACTCATTTTACACTATCCAGGGGGGCACGTGTAGTTTAACGAAACCAAACAAACTGAACTACTTGCTTAGGGTATCTAATACCCAAGGGGTATTTTAATGTTTTTATACCGTAAAAAGGGTACATGACATTGACAGGTAAAAAATGAAACTAAATAAATAAATAAGTACAATTGTAACTATTCATTTATAAACACTACTCTAAGAACAATATAAATATGTGATTATTTACTCCGACCTATATCATCTCTCAGAATAATAGCAGAAGTCTCGCGCAGGCGTGACATACCTGTGTGACGATATTTGAAGAATTCGACCATAAGTTTTTTTTTCTTGAATATTATGACCTTATAATCAGGTGAACGAGGCCTCATAAATTAAAAAAAAGTGTTAGGAAGGTACATGGGAAATAAGGGTAGCTCAAAACAATATCATAAGTACACGAGCAGGGTATAACACACCCGACGGGGCGATACCCGAAAACTTACATGAAGAATTTCAAAACAAATTTTTCCCTTTCAAGTTTGTAACCATACAGCCAGCTACACATGGTATCATCCATTTAAAAAAAAGTTAGAAAGACACATCGAAAGCAAAAGCGTAGCGGGTATATTATACCCTGCGAGAGTAATGCCGCGTTAAAGAATGCTACGGACGTGAGTGACAAGATTCTTGCTATTGCTAATTGCTACTAAGCTCCTGCTTTTGCCTCTATTCAGCAGAGCACATCTCTTCTTTGGGGTCTCCATGAAAAGAGCAAAACAGTGGTTTCGTAGTGGGACGGTATCCACTGATATCCTTGAAAATGAGGCTGAAGATAAGCTGGCAATACACGGGTGTACCAACAGAGCCACAGAGGGTTTATCCAAAAGAACCCTTTTGGGGAAGTCTGTTACAAATATGTCTCATCAGTAATTACATTTTCGGTAAGATATCTAGACTTCCAACTGCAAAGAAAGGCTAAGAGAGAAACTTTAAAATGCAACCATCCTTAACCACTTGACATCAGGGAGGTCCGATGCGTACGTCCTGATTTTCATGAACACGTCCCCCAGACGTACAGCGCGTACGTCCTGTTTTATTTGTATCTAAGGTGTCGTTTTTCATTTTCTGGTAAGATTTTCCCTTCTCCGAAGGACATCTGGTTATGTTAGACCTGTCACTCACTTTTCACGATCACGTGAGCACGTGTGGCCAGTCAGAACGTAGGTGTTGCGCGTTTGTGAGGTAGAGTGTTTCTTTCCATTTGCTTCCAATACGTTTTGCATTACGTGAAAGTTCTTTATTGTGCTTATTCTATTATCAAGATGGAATGTGACAGAGAAAGTTGTGATGATTACAGCTATGAGCCAGAAGAGGATGAAGAAGATGCGAATGATACGGATTTGTCAGACGTTTCTGATGAAGTGTAGAAGCAAGGTTCGCCAATCGATAGACGTATGCTATTAATGTTTGATTATAACTAAATAGCAAATAACAACAATATTCTCAGTTCATTTCAAGTGAAATATGAAAATGCAGATTTACACTAAATGTACGCATAACGTACGCACTATACGTACCTACGCACTATACGTAACTATACGTACGCACTTGCGAAAAGCGGTCTGTGTATCAATATTCAGGACTATCAAAGATACAGAGATGTCGCTGTTTTCCGTATGACATCTATGCACGACTGTCTTTATGCACATATGTATCAACATATTACAAAACAAGATACTTAATAGCCCTGACTGCCTCCTGTTCTGCAGTGATCGTTTGATGACTGCGGGCCACCTCCTTCCCTACCTAGCTCTGAAGAAAGAATCCCTTTAATCCCGTTATTGGGAGGCAAGAGAACTTTTATCCAGTTTAACACCTTGATTTTAGTTCTGTTCCCTGTTTCTTGGCCCACTGTTAATTTGTCTGTTTGTGTTTATTGCTTAGTTTTTTTGTGCTTTGTTTCCTATTTTGGCGATAGAACTGTGTTCTTTCTCGCCTGCTGCATTGGAATAAAAAGTTCACATAGGTGTGCACTGTTAATAACATTTTAATTTCTCTGATAAAAATATAAAGGAAATACAGAAAAATATGTATTTTGATGAAAATTATTGAAGCCCTTACATTCCAGATAATTGGCTAATAACGTCCCTTACTTAGTATCATATAACTCAGTGAATGAATTGGAAAACAATCGAAAGTAGAGAACAACAAATTATAAGAAGCCTTCAACGATTTACGCTTAAGATACAAAATTAATGAGTGCTTGTAATTCACGTCTAACCTAATTTTCTTACTTTTCTTTTAAAAAGTGAAACCCTTATACTGAAGCACACATACTATCTATTTATTTTAGCGATTGATTGATTGATCGATTGCTTTGTATTTTATATTTTTACGCAAAAATAAAAACAGAACAAATTACTTTAGCGCAAAAAGTTATCAAACTTAATCAATCACATTTTCACCACCTTTACAGTACGAAATATTTTCGTTCTCCAAAGTACTCTCCTGTAAAGAAAAAGACGTATACCTCCTGCTTGAGCACAAAAAGGTTTTTCATTCTCTTAAAAGTTTGAATATGGAAAACATAGAAACAGTTTATTTATTTTTCTACAGCTTTCTTTTCTCACAAGAAAATCATTTTTTTTTTACGAAGTCGATTCGAAGACATATATTTTTTTCATGATAAAAAGAAAAAAAAAACGACGCATAAAAGGTAATATATGTGTGTTTGTGTGTGTGTGTGTGTGTGCGCGCGCGCATGCGTGTGTAGCTAGATGAAAAAAAAATTGCATTCCCGAGAATTTTAAAATTAAATTTTCTCTTAAGAGTAAGATTTCACATATATAGCATGTATATACATATACATTAAGACAACTTGGCAGAAAACGTAAGTAAACTTTCAGCTTCATTATTTTTTGCTTCTTCGTAATAAAAATTTAGATTTAAAGACATAAAGATTTAACTACAGAAACATTATGTGAAAATACTTGAATTAATAATAAAAAAATACAGAAAAAATCCATGTGTCTGCAACAGTGCAATAGGATTTTATGCTGTTATGTCCTGTAATTATTTTTCTCCATGCGGTTATTCATTTAACCTGTACTTTTAAATGAATGACAAATAATGTTTTATACTGTACATAATTATTCTTTTTTAATAGTTCAGAAGATTGAAAATTAGTAACATTTTTTTTTTTTTAGTGGTAGTCATTTTAGAAATCATTCAACAATTATGAGTCTTTGTTTGTTTCAGATTTTACTTGTAAGGAAAAAAAAACTTTTACAGACGATCATAGATATTTTGAAGGAAACTAAGAGGTTAAAATTATAGCCATTGAAAAACTAATTCATGAGAAAACTGAGAGCTTTTAAAATGGCAATGTATGAGAAAACATTTTTTTTAGTAAATGAATTATTTAAATTTGTAATCTGATATTTTCGATAAGTATGTGCGGAACATCGATTCTAATAATTCAATTTTCTCAATAATCCAATTTTCATTATAAGTTTTCCAACACGCATGGCAAAATGGAGTGCACGATTCAAATTTTAAATATTTTCATATTTTCTATAACGTCAAATCATTCTGCTGTAGTACATTTGTCAAATGTGAGATATGGGATTTCAAAGATGCCATGCAAATGAAATTATGCGAAAATGGCAAAAAAAAAATTGGTTTTTAAGAAGAAAAGCACAAACTACGAAGTGACCTTTTTGGTGGTGAAAAGTAAAACAATTTATTGGAGGAAATAGTTGGCTAAATTAAACAGACTTTAAAGTTAAAAAAATAGTACAATGAAATTTTTGTTACAGAATGATCGAACTGTACATATATTAAGGATAGCTATACCTAATTTAAGAATGATATTGAAGACTTCCAGCTATGCCGGGTGTTTACAAATGGGTGCTAAAAAATCGATTATCTATAAACTGTAAATGATCAAAATATACTTTCAATTAGAAAAGTTCATTAAATAAACGAGGAGTCTTTACATATAGCAATTCTTTACTACGGGCTGTAGATATTTTAAAATGCGAAATTTAATTTTAAAAGGTTCCTACTTTCCTATTTGTTATACTTGGGGAAAATTTTGCTGTTTGTGCTGAAGATTAATATACAATCCCCTGTTTCTTAGCGGAATAGTTACCGAGAAAGCGCAAGTTAACAATTTTAGCACTTTTTTGCAAAACACTAAGGGTATATCCCAAAAGTGAGAAAAATGAAATTACTTTTCAACGGATATTAATTTATGTTAGTTGCAATTCGGCAGCTACATTTTACTCCTGAAAATCTTATTTACGCAAAAATTTGCTAATATTTTAATAGTTTAAAACATTTCCTATAATGCATATCTAATAGTGACTTTTCTAGTGAAAGTTAACCACACTACGCTACTTTTGGATTACAATTTGAAATTACTTCTCTAGAAGCATGACGTAATTAGTGGATGACATTCTAAAGTTATAAATTATCGATTTTTCCATAATATCTATCAGTTGAGGTAATTATTAGTTCAGTTAAAATTGAATCAGTTAATTTAACACAATTGAATGAGCGTAATTGCAATTTTCCACCAAAGTTATCATTATTTAACTTTCATCAACTCATAGCTGGTCCCCAGAAGAAAAGCATTTTTTCGCCCGAAAACGGTCGCAAACATCATGGGTAAAGTGTTGAGAGTCGAGTTTTAACATTAAATATCTAGCTAACTAATTTCACTTAGAAACATGCGGTTTTTTAAAATTAATTTTCTAGGACACAGGCACAGGGCAACATTTTTAAGCATAAGTCATAGGAAAAGAGAGACAACATAAAAATTAAATTTTGTATTTTAATATTTGCACAGCCCCTAATAAAAATTGTCATATCCGAAAGCTATTCTTTATTTGGCGAACTTTTTAAATTTAAAGTATGTTTCAATCATTTACGGTTTAAAAAGTAAGTGCTTCAACATCTATTTTGAATCACCCGGTATATCATAAATTTCAGAATCAATTTTGGTATAATATACATTCGCAATATACATTCGTATAGCATATCACTGTATTTTACACTGGTAGTAGGAAATTTATACATTTATCTTCATTCGTATGCTGTATGAATTATAAAACTTCATCGTTGGTAATTAAAGTCTCCGATTAAAATACGTACTTCGTAGGTTTGTTAAAATTAAACTTCCCCTATAAGTCCTGTTTATATCTAAGACGGGGTAAACAGATTGTAACCAAATATGGTATATAGTGTGTACATGGGACGCTCAAACAATTAAAAGACATCTAACATAGGCACAGCGTGCCACTTTTCACGAAAAAACATTCAATTTTACAGATCATGTATGATGCGCTCTTGGCTGCCCAGCACACTGCTCAGCGCTTTTAAGTTTTGGAAGTCAATGAAAATGGACACATTGAGCGCTTTCCATTCAATCGCCCTAGACACTATTAAAGATTGCTCCTCTTGTGACATTTGGTCATAATATGTACCTCTTTCTGTAACTGAGTGTTTCCACCCCCCTCTGCTTTTTCAAGTAGCGTGGTTTATTTAATGTGTTTTTATGAATAGGAGATCGAAAATCAATCAATGAATGTTCAAATTATTTTTACCCATCGCGTTGGTCTTTTATTTCGTTAAATTGAATGTTTTCCTAGTAAAGCATTACCTGGTGTATATTTTTGGACTGATTTTTCAAAACTCTTTGAGATGTTCTTACGTGTTGCATGTGTACCAAATTTGGTTACAATTCGTTCCCACGTTTTAGCTGCAGATTAATTTTAACTCGGATGGTATATTTTTTGTTCAAAATTGTGCTATCTTTTATAAGTGGTAAAAATGTGATGAGATATGATGTTTAGATTGCTTGGTAAGGCATAAAACTGTAGAATAATGTATGCTTTCATTAAATTCGTTAATAAAAACCCAGATTTATTTATATATAGATTTATGAAACATTGTATTTCTGTATTAAAATAATAATTTCATTCCAGCAGTTATGTACAAAATAATATCAATTCAACTTAGTTCGAAGAAATTTTTCTAAAAATATTTTTAAAATAAAAAGCTATCAATATCTACAATAAATTGAACCACTTTCTCAGTGGTATTTATGACAAAGGACTGCACGTATAGTTGCAAAAAATGATATTACTTAACGTTTTTTAGCTTTAGAAAATCAACAAAGTATGTAGTAAAAATTTAATCTTAAAAATAATATTTTCGAAGATATTGTATAAATATGTATCGTAAAGAATGCGTGTTCTAGTAATCGCATATTGTTAAAGAAAAATCATTTTCATGTAACGAATTTCTTTCTTAAGTTCAATTTTAATACATAGCGCAGCTTCTCACATACTTGTTATAAATTGCAAAGCAAATCATTTAGACTATAAAAAAGGAAACACATCATCATTATCTGCACTGGGTTTTGAATTTGCATAAAGAGAAATAAATTTCGTTTCATTTAGAGAAATATGTCGGATTGTTTATCTTAGAGCAAACTTACGACTTGCTTCTCTTTCCTTGAGAACAAAAGAAACTACAAGAAACTTTGTTGTTTTGTTTAACATCTGTTACCGCCAAAGCGATTTTATTCAAACCATTTCCTAGCGTGGAAGGGTGTTAACATTAATAAGCAGAATCTTCTAGGCGCTAGAAAGTTTCGCTTTCAGAAGAAAATTTGCTTAATTGCAAGCGCTATTTATGGAGGTTAATATTACGTTTTACTCTTCCTTTCATAGATGTTCAGTCTTAAAGTTTTCGTAATACCAGTGATGAAAACGGTGCTATAAATTATATGCAAGTAAACACATTTTATCAAACTGCGTATGTGCTTGCAATATGAGCGGATTTTGTGAACTCTTGGGATAAAAGATGTATTTTTAATGCAAAATAACTCTCCTAATGTGCTAAAAAAACCAATAAGTGAATAAACAAACAGGAATACTAAAGTATTCAGAAATCAGTTGGATCATAAAAAACAGGAAACACATCAGTTTTAACATTCACTGAGGTCAGTAGTTTTATCAACCGTTTAGTAAGAAAATTGCAAGTAAAATGTTTCATAACTTTAAACATAGACGTCAACAGGATACCTAAATAAATTCATCCAGCGTGAAGATTCAAATGGACTTTGGTACGATTGTCCTAAGCACTAATACTAAGGATTGGCTTATGGAAACCAATACAAGAACTATTTGCATTATTTTTCTAAATTATATCGAAATACATATTCCTTCAACATAATTGTGTACTTACAATTCACAAACTACGGCCCTTTCAATAAATATATACATATTTTTCTTAAAATCGCCCTCTTATGTTTGAGTGTGTATGACGCCCTCTTTCTTAAGGCAATGTGTGGCCTCTTAATTAGTAAATAAAGAAAAGTCACTAAGCCAGTCGACAGCAAAAAGGGGAAACTATATATTAGAAAGCCCAAACATAATAGCAAAAGTATTCCAGTGTATTAGGTTGGTGCATAATTATCAGACGTTTGTAATTTTTTATTTAATTAATTAAATAAATTATTTAATTTAATTAGATAAATAATTAAACTAAACAATTAAATTTATTGTAAATTTTTATTAAATACTATAGCGCGTGAATAAAACGCCTGATAATTATGCGCCAACCTAATATAAATTACATTTAAAAATAAATAAAATAGACAAGCAACGAATGTTATCACAAATACAGATTTTGCTCTCAGGACATTGACTAACTCTCTACGAATTTCTAATTTCTAAAAGCGAAGCACACTAAGAAAATACAGAGGGTGTATACACATTTTTAGAACGATTTCGATAAAGAATAAAAAAAAGTAAATGTTTCAGAATAAAAATTTTTGGCAGCAGCTTATTATTTGAAATGAGATATATCGTCTGCTACTTTTAAATTTATTCTTCTTTCAAAATGTCATATGTAAACAAGCTGTGGATTGAAGGATATGTTTTCGCGCTTTCCGAAGAGAAATATTCTTATTCCATAATTCAAAAACGTTGTGAAATGCATGGTATTAAATTTTCTAAGTGCAAAATAAGCAACATTATTATTCGGCAAGGTAAAAACCGTCAAACATCGTTTCTACATGGAAAGAAGACTCAAAACGAATATCCGAAAGAGGTACGTACCGTTTCAAATGTTTCTAAAGTGAAATCGCTGGTAACAAGAGAAAATCCGCCAACACAGAGATCAATTGCAAAGTCTTTAGATACATCTGTAGCAACAATAAATAAAATAATAAACCAAGATTTACAACTTAAAAAATCTAAAAAACATAATGTTCACCAGCTTTTGCCGAGACATGTGGCTCAACGCAAAACATACTTCGAAAAATACCACTGCATTCCTTGAAAAAATGAAGACTGATACAGGTATTTCCATATATACCTTTTCAACATATTCCTGCGAAGTCCCTTGACGTTTCACCTATGGACTATTGTGCCTTTGGTCTGTTAAAAAGAGCTCTTTCTAAACGCAAACCCACCACGATAGATGGACTCTAGAAAGTAGTGGAAGAGGAATAGAAAGCAATACCCCTGGAAATTTTACGAAAAGCTCTTCTATCATGGAAATCACGATGCAGACTTATAGTCCAGAAAAAAGGCTATCAGATCGAACATTTAAAAATATAGTCTTTACATTTTAAACATTAATTAAATGGCCCCGAAATCGTCCTAAAAATGTGTAAACACCCTCTGTATTTATATCGGTACTTCTCGAAATTGTATCAGTAGCGTGTCAAAAGTATTACAACATTATAAAAGTACTGAAATGTTAATAGCCCTCTTCTATTTGTAAATATAAATGCTGTTAAACTGCAGAATGAAATGTGGGTCCTCTATGCTGACCCGTCGGTTCGGAGCTTTGAAATCTATGGATAGTAAGCAAATAAACAAGAGGCAAACACTTTAGATACACCCAATATGGTTGGTCATGCGCTCTTTTGGAAACAAAACCTGAACTTGAAACTCTCTAGACAGTAGAAGGTTTAAATTTGAGATAAATGATAACATGAATAAAGGAAAGGGGAGGGGGTTGGATTGTATTTACCAGTGTTACAATGATATCATTTCGTTATATATAATTTAAAAAAGGAAATCGGCGTTATAAAATGTAGTTTTAAACCTACTTATTTTCATTTACTGAATTAAAATCCTAACTTTTCAGTATAAAATGTTGTTTTGGTAGTTGCAATCGATGAAAGATCGGAACTCCTCCAGAAGAGTTTTTACTACATTACACACACTAACAATATCACAGCAACTCACGTATAAATATAAAAAAAATAAATATATATATATAAATATAAATAAATAAATATATATATATAAATATAAATAAATAAATAAATAAATAAATATATATATATATATATATATATATATATATATATATATATATATATATATATATATATATATAAATTAGACTTTTGTCTGTACATTTCTTGGAATTAAAAAATTTTGCGATTTCTATCCGTTTCAAGCACCCGGGAATCCGATGCGACCCTCAAAAAAAAGTTTGTCTGTCTGTCATTCTGTCCTTCTGTCGTTTTGTCATTCTGTCCGTGACGCTTTTTTTGTTTAAGCATCACTTAAAAACGACTGAAGCGAATGATATGAAATTGGGTGTCATGATAGGTGGTCACTCAACTTAAAACATAGGCGTCGAATTTTTAAAAAATCTTGATTGGATTTTGAGATTTTGCGAAAATCCTTTCAAACTGCGTAAATTTGTGTTCAAGCATCACGTAAAAACGACTGAAGCGAATGATATGAAATTGGGTGTCATGATAGGTGCTCACTCAACTTAAAACATAGGCTTCGAATTAAAAAAAATCTTGATTAGATTTTGAGATTTTGCGAAAATCATTTCAAACTGCGTAAATTTGTGTTCGAACATCACGTAATAACTGCAAAGGTGAAAAAATGATATCTGGTGAAATGATAGGTGGCCACTCACCTTAAACTATAAGCATCTAATTAAAAAATATCGATCCGATTTCGAGATTTTGTGAAAATCGTTTAAAACTGAGTGAATCTTTGTTCCCGCATTACGTAATAACGACTAAAGCGAATGATATGAAATTGGGTCACATGATAGATGGTTGCTCAACATAAACTATAGGTGTCCAATTTTTTAAACATTTTTATTAGATTTTGAGATTTTGTGAAAATTCTCTCAAAATACGTTTCTATTTCCTCAAACATCACGTAATAACGACTAATACGAATGATACGAAATTTAGTGATATGATAGGTAGTTGCTAATCTTAATTTATATGCGTTGAATTTTTAAAATATTTTGATTACATTTTGAGATTTTGCAAAAATCGTTTTAGAGTGCTGAAATTTTGTTCAAGCCTCACGAAATAAAGACTGCAGGGAATGAAACGAAATTGGGTGACATGATAGGTTGTCACTCAACTTAAATTCTAGGCTTCAAATTTTTCAAAAATGTTGATTAGATTTTGAGATTTTGCGAAAATTATTTCAATATGCGTAAAAATTCGTTCGCGCATCCCATAATTACGACTAAAGCGAATGAAATGATATTACTTAGTGACTCTCTAACCTGTAATATTTTAAAAATACATAAAAATTATAACTTCGCTTTATAATATTATATTCTTCGCTTATTCTTCTAATAAGCGAAGAATATAATATTATAAAGCGCTTATTCTTTCTAATATTATTCTTCGCTTTATAATTAAATATATATATATATATATATATATATATATATATATATATATTAAATATATATATATATATATATATATATAAATAAATTTATATATATATATATATATATATATATATATATATATATATAAATAAATTTATATATATATATATATATATATATATATATATATATAACTAACAAGTAAAACACAAAACATAGTACAAATAAGACATATCTCGCAAAAAAAAAATATAACAGCTATTAGCAAGAATTAGAAACCAGAATTTGAAGCCAAATAAAGTGCAAGAATTATTGTGATAATATAATGGAACGGAAATTATAACCACTGTCACCATCTTCAGGGGCCACAAACAGTGGATTATAATTTACAGCAAACCAAATAGTAGGGTTTCGGTTGTGTGGCATATCAGAAGAGATATTAACTCCACACATCTGGGCCCTACCCTACTATATAAAGGAAAGAAGAAATCAAAAAGATAACAAGAATTAGAAATAGGAATATAATTTTACATACCAGACCTTGAGCACATGTAAATTTCATTTGAACAATTGATATGTGTTGCCAATGTTAAGAATTGTAAAAAGTGAAAAATGGTGTTGCCACTAAATAAAAGTGTAAAAGTGGAAAGAAGAAAGTATAGGAGTTGCCAAATACTAAAAGGTAATATTATTAAATTTTAAGAATATCCAGGTATATTAATATAATAAATATATATTGAATAATAATAAATTAAAATGATTGAATAAAATAAATAGTATAGCAAAATTAAATATAACATATTGTTTAAAAAATATAATGAATATTATTATTGACAAAGTATGTATAATAAGTTATTGTATGACAGAAGATTAATCTAGTAAATAAGAAAAAAATAAAAAATAATGTTTAGGACAGAATAATCACAATATAGGAACCCCGTTTTTTTTTGTTTTTTTTTCCTCCAGATATATATATGCATGCATATACACATCCAAATTGTTTTTAAACATATTACTTTTTTTTTAATGAGAAAAACTTCCTCCGCCCGACCCAACCATCCAATTACAACATATATATATATATATATATATATATATATATATATAAATGTATGTATTTTTTCGAGTGGATGCTACGTTGATTCGTAAGTTATGCCTTTTACTATATATATATAGCACACACACGCACACACACACATATATATATATATATATATATATATATATATATATATATATATACATATACAAATTAACATTTTTGATAGTGAAATCGGATACACAAATTTAAAAAAAAACCGTTTATCGTCTAGGATTTGAAAAAATCATCCAGAAAAAATTATTATGATAATGTGACAGCTTCTGAAACTCTGTTAAAAGCTTCTCACTAACTCAAGAGTGTAATTTTCTACGGAAATGAAACAACTTTTTTCTCATTTTGTACTTAATTTATATTTTGACTTATTTTAAAATTTAAACTTAATTTATATTTTGAATGCTCATGATACAATAAAGTAATAATAATAATAAAAAACGACCAGTATAACTTTCCAACATTTAAATATTTTCGCAATTTAATCACATGACATATATAATTCCCTTAACTCTTAGAACATAAAAAAAAAGAAAAAAAACTTTTTCAATCGAAAGTAGCATTACATTATTAGCAAGTTGAAATGCTTTACGCAGGTAATTGAGAAATTAAAAGGCAAATGACAAATTTCATTCGAGCCCACTTGGAAGTGGTTATTCATTTAAATGATCGTCAACGGTCATTCTAGTGCGATGACAGGAATCCTCATTGATTACTGTCGAAAGTTCCTTCATTAATTAACGTGACGCGAGTCATTTTGAAACTCCCAACACTAAATTATGACAACGGCGCTCTTGGTCATGCGTTGTCAAATTTAATTATTCGAACTGTGTTTTCAGGCTTAAATGTCTTTCGACAAATTACGCCGTCCATGTTTTCAGCAAGAGTTGGAGCATGTAAGTAAATGGCATTTTGAATGCTCTTCTTGATTTATGATAGTTCGGAAGTTATGCAACCGAGAAGTTCTTCCAGAAATTAAAAAAAAAAGTGTAATTTGTAGTTCTTGCTGAAAACTTAGAGAATATATCTATTATGCTGCTCTTTGTTATTTTAAACAAGCATAAATGATTTAATAAGGATACTATTTCATTATTTACTTTAATTGATGAAAAAAGTAAATTTAAAAACTCTAACATTGCTTCATGGAATAGCAAAGCAAATAGTAAAGATGTGCAGTTATATTAATGTTATAATTTGATATTTTTTATTAATCTTCAGTTATGTTTATTAAAGTATTAGCAAAATTTGTCAAATAATGATGCATACATACTAGGGTATTCAAAAAATAACAGGAGGTATTCGGAGCCCTGTAGCGTGTTATGTGCTGGACGAAATTTAAAAAATTTTGGTCATCATACACATTAAATTATGCGGTTTTGATTTGCATTGAAAAAATTAGTACCGCAAATGGCCGATAGAAAAAAATTCTGGCGCTATTGTCAAACAGTGCATCACGAAATTTACATACGCGGGTACTTAGTGAGATAATATCGAGGATGAAAGGGGATTCTAGTCATTCTTCAAGGATTCGCTCGTCGATGGCGTTCACACTACTCCATCGCGCCTAATTAGTCAAGTTCTTTCATAAATGGTATGAGAATGCCAGTGCTGCCTTTAGTAAATACCAGCGGTTAAAAAAGTTACGTAGAGTACTGGTGATCATAACTGACTTACGAAGAATGTTTGAAAGATTTGAAGTAACAGGAACGCTTGGTGTGCAGCCTGGCCTAGTCGACGCCGAGCACGTGAAGGTATCAAACAGCCGCAAATTGAAGACGTTGCAGCCGCCGTTATGGTTCAGGTGGTAGATAATCTGCACGGTACCAGCGGTGCATGTTCAGTATCACGACAAACAGACAACCCGGTACCGAAGGTGCAGAAGATATTGCGTAACATCGTGAAATTTTATTCCTATACGCTTACATACATTAGGCCTGTTTACATGAGAAAATGGAAATTCTCCTGTAAAAACAGAGTATAGAGAAAAACGCTCAGTGCATCATGGGAAAGCGAGGCCATCAGTACATTTACCATTCATTGGACTAGGAATCTTTTCCCGCATCTTTGTGCATGTAAACAGGCCCGTTTAAGAAGTGCCCCCGGACGATTTTTGCTTTGAAATTTTTTTGCTCAATTTGAGATGGATGGCAAATGGCCGTTGCGGATATTATGGAGCGATGAAGCACGCTTCTATGTACACACTGATATCAACGCACACAACAGCCGTATTTGGGTAAATACAAATCCAAACGTTAGTGCAAAAAAATTTTATCATCAATGCATGTATATTTTTGAAATATTTTTGATTTAAAATTACTTTAAAAAAAAATCCTAAATAAATTCGTGTGTGCATTTTAATAAAATTATAAGTGTTAAAAGTTTCGGAAAATGTACTTTAAAAATTATTTTTCTTTTTAAGTTGTTAAAATATAGTCATTATTAATTTAATTTTCTTGTAATCAAGAAAAATACATTACCAAAGTTTGGTTTCTATAACAGCGTCCAAAATGAAGTAGCGCCGATCTTGGTCAGAGCTTTGGAGGGTTGAAATATTTTTCACTGGGCTGCTGTGGGATGATGTACGTCAAAGTGATCTGGTACTTGTAAAATCTGTAGTAATGCTAATGTCCTCCATGTACAAACGATACCTCCGGGGGTGCCAATCCAGTTTTTCTTGTTCTCTTACTTGGAATTGGTTCAAAATTACGAGACAACGAGCTAATTTGGTTTTGCCCCCCGCTGAGGCTCAATAAAATGCAGTTTATCCCATCGTTATCCTAAGTGTGGGATCTGGCGTCGACACTCAGTTATCCAGAGAGCTTTAGAAATAAGCAGCAAAATATTGTTAAACCCTTTTATATAATTAAAAATAACATCGCATATAAATTTAATGCAATGATCAGTTATGCACAACTTTACATTTAGGATGATGCGGAATGTTTATTAATCGATAATATATACAAGTACGGATATTAAAATCATAGTAAAAATTTAACTTCTCGGTACTACTGTCGCCCATTAGAAGCAGCCCGGAAACGTTCTCTGGGTACTCTTGACGCCACAAAACGTTCATTATGCACTAGCGCCTTCCATTGACGGCATCCATGTGGGAATGTTTACAAAATGTGGTTAATTACATTCCGGAATTGTTTACAACTATTATTATGTCATAATATCAATTTTGTTATTTACTGCTTTAAACTTTTAAATTTCTCAGTACTTTTAATTTTGTGATATGGAAACATATTTATATCAATTTCATTTATTTTAACTAACCTACTGTGAAAAAATTGATATGATTTTGAAACTTTAAACGCCAAGACTATTTTGTCTGTCTTCCAACTTCATTGGTGAGATAAGATTCCGACGAAGGAGTTTAGATTACGATAAAAACAGTATAAACATTTTTAGAAATGCTTTTTAAAATCTTTAAAAGCCGCTTTAGTTCGCTGCCCGAATGAAAAATTTTGATGACAATCATGCTCGAGATTAATATGAATGCAGCAAAACTCGCTTTCACTGCTCACGCTGTCATAGAGTGCAGTCACACTTGTGGAAAACATCCCCATACCACGAAAGTATAATCGTTGACAGATCTTCTGTAACGAAAGCGTTAATACTTAAAATCGCAGAATCATTTTAAAATATTGCATGGAATTGTAACATTACTATGATGACGCAGCGATGAAAACAATTTCAAATTGTACGAAATGCGTTGTTGTTGCTGTAGCTCATTCTCCACTGTCTGACGGAGTCAGACAAGAACCTGATGACTGTAGACTATCATGAAGTTGAACACAAGGATTCGTCCATGCCAGATAACCTCCCGCAGATACAATCTCAACGGTGCTCAGCAAAAGTCTTAATGGGACAATTCCTGAAAGTGTCATAGGTCTTCTAGCCATCAATGAGACCAAATCTATCGAGATGATTTTATGAATGTTAAAGAACAACTAAGTATGTTTGAAAGGATACATTTTTTAAGTCAGGAGCACACTTTTAAGCAATTTTAAGCTTGTGCAGCAAGAGATTTAATCCTTCAAATGGATCTTGATAAATACATACTTCTTACAACAATCAAAACATATTCTTTTCATTTATTAATTTAGCTTTTACCCGTCGCAGAAAATTGCTACTCAAAGATATTTCATTGACAATGAGTGTAATTTGCTTTCTTAAAATATACGTAGTTTACTGTGGTTTTCTGAATTATGCCATTTTTTGATTAATATAAAAAATAATAAAGAGATGTTATATTTGCATTGATAGATACACTGAAAGCGATTCTCTAAAAATTCTGACTGAAGTGAAAAAAATAATTATTTTGAAACATATAAAAGTGAAGGAGTTTTTCAAACAACTGTGCACTTATATTACAATTTTTGTCAATGGAATGAAGGATAATGCTACAGAACGTACAAAAAATTTAAATCATGTGTTACTGGAATATAAATTCTATTTTATGTAGTGTAAAATGGCGCAATGAATCACGTATATGTTTAAAATAATCTAAAAATGGATTTGCATTGGTATCATTCTATTTGATAACATCAATATGGTTGAACTATCGTATACAAGATTTTCTGTGGTAGTGTATTTCACGATTTTATTTCCTAGAAAAGATAATATTTCTGAAAAACGGCTCTTATATATAAAAATTCAATGTTATAGACTTGTTATACATTCCATGAAAATACTACTGCATGCTCGATCGAAGTATACTGTGTTATTTATAGATATTTGTATGTTGTATGGTCTAATTAATGCTTATAACTAAAGAAAAAATTTGTTCTAAAAGCAAATTTTATTCTTTGTTTGAACTTTAAGTGTTTTAGTATGCATGGAAAAATGTTGAAGTCATGCCAATTATAAAATTATTTGGAAAGAAGATGTACTGGTAATGTGTATGTCGAAAGAATTTTAGTTATAAAACACATGAAAAATTTATGCGTAAAAACGATCATAACAAAAATCTGGATAAGGAAGTTTTAAAATCATCTAAGAAATTACTGCATTCTTAAATTTACGTATATAAGATAAAAAATTTTGTTGTAAATATTCAAATACTGTTACAATGCTCTTTAATTACACTTTTCAACTTTAACAGATTGATGTCTCTTACATAGTGTTTTCTTTGGTTTTTTCTTTTTTGAATTACAAAAATATTTACAAAGTCTTTTACAACATTTTTTTCCCCATTAACTTGAACTTTCCACGCACAGTGCATTAGTCCATGAACATTTCTGTAATTCCTATAACACAAATACAATGAACATAAATTTAAGCAGCATTGGTTCATTTTTTGCTGTATGTTAAACCATACGTGAAATACTGTAAGAGACTGCCCTTAAATCTGATTCACTTCCTGTAATGATGTACAAATACGTCGAATTCATCCAAAACGGCTTGACAAAAATGACTTTATTTTCTTTTCATGGCTGCTAATTAAATTACTAAGTTAAAATTAGTAAATTAAAAATAGAAATTATTACCGTTATTGTTGATTAAATTTTAAATTTAAGTGTAATCATATTTTATACCGATTTATAGAGCATTAATCTGTAATGAAAACATTAATAATTTGCTTTAAAACAAAATGATGAAATGCTTATTAATTATTAAAGAGTCAATACTATAAAATATATCTTGATAATTTCCTCTCTACGATACCCTCACAAGTGCAAATTAATGCATAGATACATGAAAATCTTTGACCAGTGATCTGTTTGTGAAGTAAAATAAAGTTAAGTTGATCCGATTACTTTTTGAATTGTCATATGAAAATCCTCAGCCGGGTACATCGTTTTCAAAGCAATAGATCCTCTTAAACGCATGAAAAATTTCTAAAGCCCCTTGAAGGAATTTTAACTTTTTTTTTAGTACAAAAAATGATAAAATTAATTTTAGAGAATTTAGAAATATATAACATCTTTAAGAGGTTTGATATAAACACCTAGAGTAGGTAATTCGCTTAACACACCTAGTACATAATAAATAGAAGCCAATGGGAAAGAGTCCAAGTATCAATAAGTGAAACAGCGCTTTGATCCCGTGACATGATTGGCCATGCTTAGTTAAAACTTACAAGTGTAATATTAAGAGGGGAGGAGTAGAAAGCTCACGCATACGTTTTGGATGCATTTGATGCATTTGTACATTAGTTTAGTTAAGCTATATGTTATTCGTAAAAGATTGGCGTAAGAAACTTTTCTGTATGACGCATTCAGCTGAACGAAGTAGAGAGTGGATCTATTTTTTTAACCCATAACTATACATAACATTAGGAGGAATCAAAGAAACAGCATATTCATCTATATTTCCACAACAACTTGAAGTATTTCAATGAAATTTTTAAATAAATATTTGAAAAGTTACAAGGTTTAGAATAATAAACATAATGGAATTCTTGCTTGCGGCAGACCCTTGAATAAAGTTTTCATTTCATAAACTGTTTTGCTCGTAAAAATTGAATTATTCAACTTTCATTAGAGAGCAACGACATCGTTCTTTTTAGATATATTTTCATTGTTTAGGATGATAGTTTGAAATAAAATTCAATTTTACCTATATTTTAATTTAATAAAATTTGACGATCCTGCACGAAATGTTTCTTAATTACCGCATATTTCCTTCCCAAAGAATAAATAAAAATTAGAAATGCACCTAAAATTAGTTACTTTTAATACGTATCAATAACTAAACAAGACAAATGTACCATGTAAAAAAAAAGATTACATTTCTTTACATATTGAGTCACAAGAAACAAAAAGTACAGTGAATATTCATGCTACTTGACTCAAGAAATCACTTATTTAAATGGTCAGACCATTATTCAAACAAATTTTCGAACAACTATTTGGTTTTCAACAAAATAATATTAAAACATATATTTTGTTGATTTTGCTGAACTAAAAATAACTTTCTTACATTAGCCACGAACACATCAGTTAACAAATGCATTTTTTAAAATTCAATCATTTAGTTTGGTTGATTTTCAAATAATTTAACACTGTAATTTATTTAATAAACCATTTAAAAAACAGCAAAAGTGTTGTTGTCGCTATCTGAACAGAATAATTTTCTTTATTTAACTTTTTTTTACTGTAGTTTATTGAACAAAACAGTTTTTTTTATTGTGTGTGTAACTGTACAGAAAATAACAAAATTTAAAACAAATTTATTGAACAACAGAAATATCATACTTTATAAAAAAAGTCCCTCAAATTTATATTAGCAAGATAAATTACTTTGCTTATATATTACTTGACGTGCATAATATATGAATATAATCAAAACTTATATCTTTGTAAAGAAAGGAAAAAAAAGTAAAATTAGCTTCTATGAGCTTTTATATGCAACATATAGAAATTAATTGCGATTAAAAAGACTGTATATTCAGCATTTCGAATAAACTTTCCTTGAAAGTGATAATTTGATTCACGTTTAGTAGAGAGCTTTTGAAGATTCGTTAAAAAGCAATATTCATAGTGAAACATGCTTATGTTTAATTATACCACGTATAAGGCAATTACACTTACAGAAAACTCTTGGAAAGCTAATAATTTGTAATACGCAGATAAGTAATTAGATACAGCAAATAATTAATATATCTTTGTTGTCAAAACCCATTGAAATTAATGCCTTTATTCAAAATAATTCTGTATAACAAGTTTTATTACAATAAACTTACAGCTAATATCTTACAAAATCAGTAATAACAAACCTAGATGAGCATAACAACACACCGTGTTTGTTTACAGAATTATCAAAACAATGTAATTCACTTCTAAATTTCATTTAGCGCTTTTCTCACAACACAATGGATCTTCTAATTCCGAAAACAATATACAACGAAGTGTAGCTATTCAAATGTTAAGTAAAGATTGAAAATATTCCACTTGTTCACCTGAAAATATACAGAGGAATTATCTGATACCTTCTATGCGTTATCAATAAAGAACGTACAACGTCAACATCAGTAAAGCTCGTTGACACAATAAATATATTGAAATAAGAAATGTTAGGAATACAAAGTAATTCTTTACAGAAGAAACATTTTATTAATATTTGATGAATAAGACATTGTAACAGCATCTGTTTTGCTTTGAAATAAAGTAGGTAGTTTTGACAAATATTGTATGTGTATTACTATCCAGGTGCTTGTCTCTCATCTGCAATTGGTTCAAAAAGCAGGAGACCCGAGTAAATACAATCTTCCTCCCACTGAGACTCAATGAAATGCCAGTTTTCCTATCACCATTCTATGAGAAGGATCTGGCGCCGATAGGCAGCTATCCAAATAGCATTAGAAATAAACAACAGCGCATTGTTAAAGACTTTTCAATAATTGAACATAACTCAGTATATACAGGCTGTCCCACAAAAGTGGTAACGGGCCTTAATTCTTTATCTAGTAGAGATAAATGGGCAGTGTAAATTGAAAAAAAAAATGTTGAAAATAAGTTCGGAAATAAGACTCGTTAAGAAAAAATTTCACTCGTTCATTTTCAAAAAGTTACACTTTTTTTAATTTGTTTACGAACCCCGTACAAAAACATTCCCAATTAGTAAAATGTGTCTCATACACTAATGAGGTGATGTTCCAAATTCGAGCCATTCATCACACAACGTCGGTTAGATATCTTTAAAGAAAGTTGATCAGGAACTATAACATGATTTTGAATATAAAAGAGTAGAAAAAATATTTTCTTTGGTAATTTCTGTTCGACCTCTGAAATGCGATAATTCGACGCGATTTTTTCCCTTAAACAGTCATTGAAAAGTGGTTTAAGTCAACCTTATCTTTATCCTCATATCTCTGACACTTTTTAATGTACAGTTTTCAATTTTTGTATGTCACGCCATGAATGTATGAAACAAATTTTATTAATTGAAAATTCTTTTGAACGAGGGTCGTACACATATTTAAAGCGTGTCACTTTTTAAAAATTAACAAGAGGAATTTTTCTTAAAAAAATTCTTATTTCCGACCTTATTTTGAGCATAACTTCAATTTACACTTCCCACTTATTTCTAAGAGATAAAGAATTAAAGCCCGTTACCACCTCTACCAGCACAGCCTTACTTTTAGGAAGATGCGAAAAGTTTGTTAATCGATCATATATACAAGTACGGATATCATGATGGTTGTAAAAGTTTAATTTTAAAATCATAGATTGATTTTAAAATATTGCATGAAACTTTAGCATTAGAATGATTATCTAGCTATAAATATAATTTAAAATTGTACCAAATGCTTTGTTACTGTTTTTGTAGCTTAACATTCAATGTCTGATAGAATCATACAAGATCCAGGTGACTGTTTATTGCCATGAAGTCGAGCACAAGGATTGGGCCATGGCGGGGCCATCGTAATTCGGCCGGGCCTGCTTGTGCACTCCGAAAGAGGCATAAGGACGTTTCCTCATTGGTTAGATTCGGCAGTTAGATGACGTATCTAAGTGCTGGAACCAATAGGTGAGCATGTGTAGTCTTATTTGGATGACTCATCGGATTGCACAAGCAGTCCCGGTAGAATTACAATGGCCCCGGATATGGTAAATATGTTTCGTAGATACAATACAATCTAGTAGATGCTCAGAAGAAGCCTGATAAAGGAGACACTTATTGCAAGTTTAATGGATCTTCTTGCAATTTTTTAAGACTAAATGCGTGGAGATGATTTAATTCCCGTTAAAACAACAGCTAATTAGATTTCAAAGGTTAAACATTTTTAATCTTCTTCAAGAGCAAACTTTCAAAGAAATTTAAGCCTGCGCAAGAAAAGATTTAACCTTTCAAATAGGCCATGAAGATTTATTTGATTTTGACCTCAATTGTAACATATTATTATTATTATTATTATTATTATTATTATTATTATTATTATAGTTTGCCCAAGGATATATCTGCGTTAGGTGATTTCATGCTCAATGAATGTTATTTGTTTCTCGCAACTGAGGTTTATAAATTGTACATCATATTTTGACCAACATTAAAAAAAAATTAAACAAAGTTAGTACTGCTTATATTGATAGACATTGAAAGCGCTGTAAAAATTTTGACTAAAGAGAAGAAAAAGATTTATTTTGAGATGCGTCAAAAGAGAAGAAACTCTAAAACAAGTATACATTTACTTAACAATTTGTTTTTTCAATGTAACGAAGGATAATTACTAAAGAATATAAAAAAATTTAAATCATGTGTAACTGAAATATAAAATCTGTTCTATGTTAGATAAAATGATGCAATGAATCACATACATCTTTAAAAAAAATCTCAGATAGGATTTGCATTGGTATCTTTCTATTGATAACATCAATACGGTTGAACTATCGTATACAAGATTTTCTGTGGTAGTGTATTTCCAGAATTTATTTCCTAGAAAATATAATATTTTCTGAAAAACGGTTCTTCTTATATAAAAACTGTATAGACTTGATATACATTGCATGAAAATTCCACTGCATGTCTGATCGAAGCGAACTGCGTTATTTTAAAATATTTGCATATTGTAGGAGAAGATGGGGTACAAAGAAACATAATAACTAAAATTCTAAGATTTGTCATAGAAAATTCTAACTCACGCACGGATTATACAAATATATGTTCCGGTTACTGATGTTATATGCAGACAATCGCATTTTTGCAACAAGCGATATAGAACATGATTGGATTTTCGCCATTGGACGTAAATTTCATTACTAAAGATAATTTTGTTTTACTTCCTTGTTCTCACAGGTATAATTACTTATTTTTCAAATATTGTGATACCTATGTTAAATTATTCATGCTTACAAAGGTAGAAAAAGAAATACATATACTAGGAATTCATAAAAAAATATTAACACTAAGGTGCTATTTCGTTCAATATCAGTATTTTGTCTACGCATTTTTGTCTACACTTTTTTGCCCACGCGATTTTGTCGGCAATTTTTGTATGAAGATCTTTTCAAATGTGTTCGCAGGATAACATGGAGGGAGGGCGTTAATAAAATGCTGAAAGTCACATATGGTTTGTAATTTTTGATAGCTGACCGTTGAATTTTGTGCCAAAATGCGACAATTTATTATAAATATACTACGAGTAAAGTTAAAAAATTCCTCGGAAATATTCTAAAATAGTTTTAAATGGGCGATCTTAATATAAATTTTAATTCCGAAGAAGTGTTTTATATAACAGAGAAGACAAAAACGATTTAGAAAGTGTATCATAGATTATGATACACTTTCTAAATGGTATTTATAAAGGTGAAACATAGTTTGACTATGCCTGGCGAAAATTGTTAAACAGTTTTGGTAGGTGATTTTAATATAGATTTCTATTGCGAAGAAGTGTTTTATGCTACAAGGATGGAAAACACGGTACACTCATAGATTATGATGCCCATTCCAAACCGTATTTAAAATATTGAAGTATAGTTGGAATATGCCTGGCGAAGATTGTAAAACAGTTTCAGTATGCGATTTTAAGATAGATTTCGATTACGAAGATGTGTTTTATGGCACAAAAAAGAGTTGATTCGTATTTTAACGTCTCCATTCTCACCAACCTAAATAACCGCAGCACTTTGGTGAGCTTTGTAGTCATAAGAGATACGCACAAATTTCAACGCTTCTAAAAGAACTAGATGTGAACTAATTAGCGATAAACGTACAAGTTTAGGAATTTGAATACACTTTATTATTAAAACTACATTAATTGGCAACCCAAAATATATAAAAATGTAACGGAATCCTGAATTTGCATGTTGTTCCAAATCATCATTTAAATTCTAAATTACGGTTGCCATATAAATACAAAAATCGTCATGGTAGCTGCATATGTTTAATTATCGCCAAGTTGGCGGGAGCCAGGGCGTTAAAGTAGGAATCAACCCATGAAAGGCAAACATGGTACCCCAGCTAGAAAAAGTTTGCACAAAAAGTGTACAAAAAAAAAGATGTACAAAATCCGAGAGTATTTGGCACCTCTGCTTGTGCACAAAAAGTGCAAACTAAATTGTGCATAAAATGTGAAAACTAAATTGTGCACTCTGGGGACCTAAACGAAAAAATGTAGAGGACGTGGTCGGTTGCTTTCCACTTTAGTGCTGCCATCTATATTCATACATAAGAACTTGCTCCATTTTTCAAACTTCCGAGGACTAGATTCGAACCGGGGAACCGAGGCTTGGTAGGCAAGCATTCTAACCACTAGACTGGAGTTGACTCAATGATGTGTCTTAAGTTTGAAGTGATTGTTGTTTCAAGTTCGGAATTGGAACATTTATGTATTTAAATAAATAAAACTAGACTTTACCAGTACAGCTCTCAAAATTAAAAAAAAGCGATTTCTATGCATTTTAAGCTTTTGGAACCCGAGTACGACTGTCAAAAAAAAGTTTGTCCGTCTGTCATTGTGTGCGTGACGCTTTTTTTATTCGCACATCACCTAAAACTGACTGAAGCGAATGAAATAAACTTTGGTGACATGATAGGCGGTCACTCATCTTGAACTATATTTTTAAAAAATTCATTAGATTTTGAGATTTTCCAAAAATTGTTTCAAAGTCGCATTATCAGTGTTTGAACGCTAAAGCGAAGAATGAATTGGTGAATGATAGATGATCACTCAATTTAACCTATACGTGTCGGATTAATTTTTTTTTTTCATTAGATTTTGAGATGCTTCTAAAAATCGTTCCCAACTGGGTAAATTTTTGTTCGCAAAATTTAGCGACGCGATAGGTGGTCATACAACTTTAAAAAAGTCTCTAGACAGGGCCGTACCCAAAAAAAAATTTCCAGTGGGGTACCAAAAATTTCGTGGGTGGGTGGGGACTAAAAGGTGAAAAAGGCTAAGTTTTTCACAAAAGGATACATTATTATTGTTTTGTTAACAAAATTTTAAATTTCGGGGGGGGGTACCAGGGGGTCCGGTCCCACCCCCGAAGGTACGGAATTGTCCCTAGAGTTTCTAACTATTTGGATTAGATTTTGAGATTTTGCGAAAATTGTTTCAAACTGCTTAAATAGTCATCAAATACAACTAAATTGTTGCATTTTGCAATTACAAAAGTATGATGAATATGTATAAATATGATAAAGCTGTACATCAAGTTGCTGAATTCATTGAAGTTTTTTAAATTAAAAATGAAGCACTAGATGAAGATTTTTGAGATGTTTTGTGTGAGTTTGATTTTTAAAGCAAACTAATTTTTTGTTGCAAAAATTTTGGTGAAAAGAAGTAGTAAAATTTTTCCATCCCTGTGCCTTTTATGGAATATGACATTTGGATATCCACAAAGTTCAATGTTAATATGTACTTGGAAAAATTTTACAGATTTTTAATAGACAGAAATAATGAAAATTTGAAATATATAAATTTTCGCATCCATAAAAAAGTACATTTAAAATTGAAATATGTAAATTTTTTACGAATAAAAAAAATCAAAATTTTTGCAAGCACAGAATTATACTTTTATTTTATGCAAAAAATGTGCAAAGTATTTGAAAACATAGAATGTGCACTTTTTTGTATGCATAAAAACTGCAGATAATTTGCACAAAAAGTGCATACTTTTCAAAGTATTCAAAAATATGCACTTTTTGTGCGTGTACAATCGATACTTTTGTGCCAAAAAAGTGTAGACTTTTTCTAGCTGGGGCACTCAAGGATTATGATGCATATTCGCAACAATACATAAAAAGATGATTAAATTAAATTCAATTCTAATCACATCAATACCCTATGCAATTATCTTTTTTCTTAATGTTGCACCTTCTACTTTCGTGCTTTCTTATGAAGACAGGCTCGGACTGGACCTTTGGGGGCCGTCGGCTGAGATTGGTTGTTGTTGTTGTTGTGTGTGATTATGGAAACGCTAGGGCGATCTACAAGGGGGGGGGAGCCTTGATAGGAGGACTAAGGGGTTCTAACGCGTATTCACGTTACATCTGGAGAAAAAAAAAGGGGGGGGAGAAAAATAAGGCACACTCATGAATAATGATACATTTTCATTTTCCAACTTAATGGTATAAGGAAGAAAATAGGGACGACGCATAAATTATGATACGGTTTTAATATATAGCACTTTAGTGCGTATTTAATATCTGAAAGTGCTTCAGATTTTCTTCCTTTGTTTATTTATTTATTTATTTATTTAGGAAAAATCGGAAAAATACATTTTTGGAAAAAATCAAATTGTGTAAAAACTATCACCTCCCATTCCTTCAGATGGTACAGTAAGGAAATCAGATATGCTAATTTTTGAATTCGATTTAAGTAAATTTTATATAAAACGAAAAAAAAAGAATAACCTCTAATAGAAGTATTAATCTTTAATTTTAAGCTGTAACAGTTTAATTAAATTTGTTTTTTCCTTTGAAATTTCATTTTTATGTTTCACTAATGTTTATTATAAATGTACATAAAACATATATATTAAAATTTGAATTTTAACTCATTTTTTTGAGTGTTTGTGAAGTTTTATTACGTGTTTCATTTTACCCTTGTATGTGGAGTAGTGTGACAAATATTTATGACAAATATAATGACAAATATTTGACTATGACAAATATTTACTTTTTTTTTATATTTGAACTATGAAAATGCTATTCACAAACGCATAAAAATTCATTCAGATTGGGTAAAGAGTAGATTAAAAGTGTGCATTAATTATATTTTTGTATACGAAAATTTGTAAACAAGAGGAAAAAATAGTAAATTTTGTTCCCAACTTCCCCTATTTACTGAACTATGCTCTGAATAATGCGTATAGCTAAAGAAAAAATTGTCCGAAAAACAAATGTTTTTTTTTTTTGAAATTTAAATTTGTTTAGGAAAAAATAAAAGCCATACCTAAAGTAAATTTATTCAAAAGAAAATGATTATTAACGAGTGTGTTGAAGGTATTTGAGTTATAAAACACATAAAAAATTTATGCTTAGGAATGATCACAGCACAATTTCAGGTATGAATTTTTAAATTCGTCTGAAAAGTTACTACGTGCTTTAATTTATGAATATAAGCTGAAAATTTTTGTATTTAAGATGCAATTACTATTATAACGCTCTTTAATTATACTTTTCAAGTTGTTTTTTGCATAGTATTTTGTTTGTTTTATACTTTTCTAAATTAAATAAACCTTAAAAATTTACAAGACTTTTTTAATTAATTTGAACTTTCCAAAGATAATGTCTTAGTACATGAAAATTTTTATAATTCTTGCCTCGTTTATACAGGAAATGTGAATTTAAGCACTATCGCTTCAGTTTTTTGCTCGAATTTCACTCACATGTGAAATACGGGCACAATACATCGCAATGTACCATCGCCGGCTTTGTGCACTTACATCTCATTCATACACGGTAGATTGTCAAAAACGACTGTATTGCATTTTTTTATGGCTGATAATTTAATTTTTAAACTTGGATTTAATTAGTATTCTTGATAGTTAAATTTTAAGTGTAAGAAAGTTTTAATGGATGTATAGAGAATATTTCTGTAATAAAAACTTTAACCAATTAGTTAAAATAAAATGATGAAATATTTATTAATTATTAAGGAGTAAAAACATTAAGAAATATATATAATGCCCTGTCTACGACACTCCTCACAAGCGGAATTTGCTGCATAGCCACTCGAAAAACTTTGACCAGATGTCTGTATGTAAACTAAAATAAACTTCAGTGGATCCGGTTACTATTTGTACTTTTCACTTGGAAATCCTCAACCAGCGCATCGCTTTCAGGGTAATAGATCCTCTTAAACGCTTGAGAAATTTATAAATCCCCTAGCATAAATTTAACTTTTTTCAATATAAAAAATAGATGATTAGTTTTAGAGAATTTAGAAATATCTAATACATAAGAGATTTAATGTAAACACTAAGGTGGGCCGAAAATCCATTTTTTTTTAAATTTCTACACCCTTAGTGTGGAAAGTATGAGGATATTGGTCCTTATTAAACAAAAAAAAAACTATGTCAGAGAAAGCCTTCAGGCTGTGCATTCAACTCAAAGTTTTGGATTTTTACTTAAAAATGTGAAATTTTCAAAAAAAAATCTAGACGTTCCTATTTACAAAACTATTTCACGGTCGGAAATGCTCGGAAAGGGTCGTATAACAACTACAAGTACCTGTTACTTATGTTTGAATTCCTCCAAAAACTGAAAAGTCAGCAAAAATCACCAAAATAGCAAGTTTTAAATGTTTTCGTCATTGTGCGTAATAAATGTGATTGGCGGACGAAACAAGAGGAGCACATTTTTATAATCGAAGAGCCTGGTTCAGTTCATTTGACTCAAGTTTCTCCTGATGAAATCGATGAGTGTCGAACAGCTTCAGCTATTTCATTCGAGAAGGTGCAGACCTGACTGAACTCACCTGCATTGGGTTTCACTCGCGAAAGAAAGAACACTAGCGTACACGCCGGCGTTATTCGTCTTTAAGAAGAGTATTTACGACTGCTGCGACGGATTATTTGCCAGCTACACTCCAATGAATTGTCGTTAAGGCATCTATGTGAAAAAAACTGGCGGGAAGACATCAGGTCCAAAAGGTTTTCTCGGAGAAATAAGTCAACGGCTTCCTACTTACTACAATCAATAAGACGTTGAATTTGAAAGTATTGAATCTTCACTTCCTGAGGTAGAAATTAGTTTGCTAAGCAAAGATCAGGCTTAACTTTACAGAATTTGTCAGGCTGCATAAAGTGGTTTTTGCCTAAACCATCTGGTCGAGTTAATTCCTGGACCAATACACAACGCTGGATGGTTGACTCTCGCTTGCCGCATCATGAGAAACTACATATCTACCAAAAGTCCATCCCCAGAACTAAAGGCATGGACAAAATTTTTCGCCAAAGTTTATGCACCCATCTGGCTTAAGATTAAGTGCAATGGAACTGCAAAAATGTTGCTGCCTATTAGAAAAAAAAGGAAAGATCTTAAGTTTCTTTAAGTCGGACTCCAACGCCATGCCTTCTGAGACCATCCAGAAAACATACTAGTCAATAGGTTGGCAGACATGAGACAAGATGAATTAAAGATCGGCATGGTTTGAGAGTAAGTCCGATTTTAGGATTTAAGTTAATTTAGACTAGCGGGTGGCACTCGATTAGCGGCCACCTCCTCATGGTAAGTGCTGGATAGTTGATTATTCGATGTGAACCGAGAGCTGCAATTATTCCCTCTCCACCCAAACACGATGTAGAGTAAAAATTTATTGGAAAGTAACTAAATAAAAGCACGCATATTGAGTAAATACATCAATACCTTAATTGATAAAAATTTCGCTATATTTAGTGATTTTTGTTGAAAATTCAGAGCTTTTCGAGGAACTTAGACATACGAAACAGGCATTACAAGTTGTTATAAGACCTTTTCCGAGCACTTCCGACCGTGGAATAGTTTTGTAAATGTCTAGGAATATCTATTTTTTTTTTAATTTCACATTTTTAAGTAAAATTCAAAACTTTGAGTTGAGTGCACAGGCTGAAGGCTCTCTCTGACAGAGTCCGTTTTCTTTTTGGTTGATAAAGACCACTAGCCAGATACTTTCTACACTAAGTTTATAGCAACTTCGAAAAGAATGTATTTTCGGCCCACCATTTTTGTTTTTTCAATTTTAAATAATCAACGAAAAATCAGAAAAAGGTTAATTTTCAGATATTTTTAGCAGCCAATGTATTTGTTTTCCTCTTTTTTTTTCCAATGTTTTTCAGCATATTTTAAAAACTTGAAACTGGTAAGTCAAACAGCTTAAGAGTAAATATTGAACATACATTTGTGAAAATTGAAATTAATTACTTGTCAACCCAATAATGTGACAATGTTCAAAAAAGGGGACAACGCTTTTCACGAATTTTGAAAATCTCATGAAAAGCATTTCCCCCATACAAGTCTCGTTCTTAGGCTAAAATAACCTTTACTCCAATGTTTAGTCACCGTGAGCACAAACACAAACAAAGAACAGTCTCTTACTCCGCAGGTCGAGGCTTCGACTCTAAAGTTAGAAAAGTTAAAAGTAAATGTACATAAATGTATTGCAGTTAGGTTGTGTATAGACAACTAAAAGTTTTCATTTCAAAACGATAATGTGCAGTGTATTTTGTGTTATGCATCCTTTTTTGCAGTATATAATATGTAATACTTTATGGTAAACATACCATTTATGAAATTTGGTATATATACTGTTTCTACTGTTGCCAGTGTATATACTGCTATTTGGAAAGTTTTAGCAGAGCAAGTACCAATGACAGAAAATGCGCTTTCATTCCTGAGATTCGGCTATTGCTCACATTTTTTTAAAAACTTGTGTTAAGTACAATATTAAAAGGGGACATCTTGAATGTTCACGCATACGTTTTGGATGAATTTAATGCTTTTGTACGTCACTTTCATCAAGTTATATGTTATTTGTAATAGATTTTTAGAAGCAACTTTACTGTGTGACGAATGACAGCCGAACGAAATACAGGGTGCATTTTATTTTTCTTTTCACACACTAACTATGCAATCGGCTGGTATTCAGTAGTAGATATAATCGAAGAAACTTCTCATTGATCACCTATTTGTAAACCTCAAACCTATTTGTAATATATTTTCAAAACGACTTACAGTATTTTAATGAAATTTTGAAAGAAATAGTTTAAAATTTATAAGGTTTAAAAGAATATCCATGATAGACTTCTTGCTTGCGACATAATCATGAATCTTTCCGTTATGAGTCACAGAGAGCTTTCTAAATAAGCTACATATTTTCGGCTATTTCGTAAGTGTATTCGCAATCGTAGCTAAAGCATCACTTTTATTTAAAAGCACCGCTTTCTTCCTTCATCCTTCTTTGTTTTCATTATTTAGAATGATAGTTTGAAATAAAGCTGTTTGCCGAAATGCTATGTATATAAAGTCTTACTAATGTATCAGATATTTTCCTTCCCGAGGAATGAAAAAATAATTAAAATGTACATAAAATTAGTTACTTTTGATGCATAACAATATTTAAGTAAAGCCATCAATATTAAGTGTTCCAGAAGAAACAATAATTATAGGGAATATTGACGTTTAACATAAAATATAACCAATTTTTGCATTCATCCCTCAAATTATTATTCAACCAAATGTTTCGTTGATTTCACAAAATAATTTTGTTGATTACCAAGTAATTTAACCAAATAATTTTTACTAATAAACCATTTAAACTAGAACAAAAATTTTACTGGCACTATTTCAAACGCATTAATTCGTTGATAAAAACCTTTTATTTTATTCTTGTGTGCAACTAAAAACAAAATAAGCTTAAAGCAAGTTTTATTAAATAACAGGCTGTCGTTTACATTGAATTACATAAATATCATATTTTATGAAAACTAACCCTTATACTTATAATAGCAAAACACATTATATAAATATTATTTGTAGTGCATAATATGTAAATATCTTATTAACAAAACATATATCTTTAAAAATAAATGAAAAAAAATAGCTTCCGAATTCTCAATTTGTGCATTCAATACATAAAAATTAATTACGATTAAAACGCTGTATATTCCGTGTTCCGAAGAAACTTTCCTTGGAAGTAATAATTTGATTTGATTTAAATACAGAGCTTTTGAAGATTCGTTAAAAGGCGATATTCATAGCGAAACATGTTTATGCTTAATTATCGTAAGTATAAGGCAATAACACTTTCAGAAACATCTTGTAAAGCTGATAATTTGTAATATGCAGATAAGTAATTAGATTCTGTGAATAATTAATATTCTGCTGTTGTCAAATCCCACTGAAATTAATGCCTTTACTTTCAATAATACTGTATTGGAAGTTTTATTACGATACATATACAGCTTGTTTCTTGCGAAATGAGAATTAACAAACCTACCTTAACTTAACAATATAGCACATTTGTTTACAGATTTATATAAATAATGTTATTCGGTTCTAAATTTCATATCGTTTTTTTTTCTCATAACGTAGCAAAGAATACTATTATCCCCAAAGCAAAATATAATGAAGTGTAGCTATAAGAATGAGAATATTCTGTCTGTTCATCTAAAATATGCTGAGGAATTACCTGGTATCTCCAATGCATTATGGATAAATAACGTACACCCCAACATCAGTAAATTTCGTTCACGCATAAATAGCTTGAAATAAGGAAAGTGAGAAACACAAAGAAACGTATTTGCAAAGGGAACATTTTATTAACATTTGATGAATACGGCATTGTAATAGCACCTGTGTAACTTTGTTATAAAGCAGGTATTTATGAGAAACAATATGCAAATGTATTTACTTCCCCCAATTAAGATCAAAAATGTTCGTTCGGATCGATGACGAAGTGGGAAGTCCCCTTTAGGATGGATAACCACAAGACTCATAGACCTATATGGTATTAAACGGCGTGTCTCTGCCAATGTATCTGTTGGAATTTTCAGCTTTTTCGCTGCAGATAAGCTTCAATCTGTTGTATATTGCAGAGGCGACGCAGGTCTATTTATCTCTTCTCTAAATATTCTCTAAAGCAGAAAGATCCGGTCTTGACGCTGGCTACTACAAAACAGGGACACGTTTTTTTCTGCTTATGTTTTTATTATCATCGTAATATGAGTCTATGTATTATCTTGTTGGAATATATGGGAAACATTTCTGCCAAACAATCGCTACGTTGATGAATGTAAATTCATTTAGACCGGGTGGATAGTTTTAATCCCTTAACGTGCAAAGTAACGTAACGTGCAATTTTACAAAATTTTCAAATTGCTAACTTCATCTGTCGCACCACGGAAACCCATACCATCGCAGAGCTTGCTTTAAGAAAAACGAGATTATAACAGGATAGGTTGTTCACTTCATCTTTCTTCATGCTGATAATATTCCCACATGAGAACTGAAAAATAGATTCATTTGTACAAAGTACCTTTTTATGCCACTTAGATGGAGTTCAACTGAGGTGAGATTGGTTCACGAAATACAGCTCCGTTTACTACATGAGATGAGAAATGGCTAGCTTCTTGCTTTGTAGAATGTGTAGCTTTGATATATAGATGCATAGATGTTTCGAAAATGGTCCTTACTGAACTTTATTTTGCAGATGCATCTTGGCCTGCTATTTCCATGTACCTACTTTAACGAACATGCGATCGAAATAGGTGTACTTCCAGATCAATATCTCAACTGTAGCTTCCAACCGACTGTCTTTTCCGAAGAGCTACGGCCCTATCATGGCCAAGTGGATAACACGCTGAATATGGAAGTTAGCTGAAGTATGAAGGTCCCACGTCCGGGGCCTAGATTCCTTGGTATGGGCTTGCCAAAACAAAATACACATGCACAATTCCTGGACAGCCATTTCCGACTGAAACGTTTTATAACACTTCACTCTGTAAATTGTTTCCAGAGAAATGTTCGGCCGATTTGACTCTGTGGAATGCAGCTCTGATGTTGCTATACGATTGGAATTCAAATTGCTAAACAGTAGATTGTGCCTTTACCATGCTTCTTCTTACCTCTGATAACGGTTGTAAATTTCACTCCGTTACATGTTGTTTGCTTACTCTGACGGTTTCAGAACTGTGAACGAAACCGAATGATTATTCAAGTTCTTTCTAATGAATAAATAAAGTTCGTTCATTATTCTTAATTCATTAGCGTTTCTTAATAGGAAAGATGGGATTAATAATGCTACATTTAATGACAATAAGTCCACTGCCTAAGGCATTTTCCCCTTTGGAAATAGCCTTACAGTGTTTTGCTTTAGAAAACAACAGAAATTTCTAAACCAATATTAAGCTTTTTATCCTTTAATTTCAGTTATGGCATTTAATCATAGTCTACAACTAAATATAAGGATTTTTTTTTAGTTACAAAAAACTTGTACAGAAGAAGCAACATTGACTTTAGCGCGATATTTATGTACAGTAGTTGCCAAATCATGTGGAACATACACATATTTTTAAAACTTAGTTTGGGAGCACTTGCCTATAGTTAGAAGTGGTATAGCGCTGCATATATGAATTTAAAATGTTACACATAAGTTTACAATTAAAATATTAGATGGTTGACGAAATTTTAGGACTGTTGTTATGTTTTTAAATATATTAATTATAAAAGAGTAGCAGAGTAATAAAGATGGTATCACATCATAATTTAGTATAAGTGAAAAGAGCTATTTAGTATACTAACATATTTCACACTGATAATTCAATCGCTGAAGGTTAAACATAACTTTTCTATTTTCAAATTATAGATACAACTAACTATGCCTAGGTGTACAAAATCCAAGGCAAATGACACCATATACAGGCTGACATAATTTTACATTCTATTTTTTTACATTATATACTTTAATATGAGAAATTTTAGCTGAAAATAAAGAAATGTGCAAGAAATAAGAATTAAAGTATTTTTCCTATAAAACCAGAGGTTTTTGTGACTACCCCTTATAATTTTGAAACCTATTTTAGCATTTCTTACAAAAAATTAATGTACTTTAAAATTTTTAAACTGACCTTAACATTTTTAGTTTAACTATCCCTATCTAAGTACCACAAAATGGCACGAAGTATTTTACTGCAGACTCTAAAAAAGTCAGTCGTTTCTGAAAATGTCAATAAGATAAATATAAACTAATCTTTTTAAACCTGATACCCATTATTAACATAACCCGGTGTTATTAAATATTCAGGTATAGTAATCACTTGCACACCAGGTTGATTTTAGCATTAAAGACTCTCAAATCCAGTAAATTTCTGAATTGGACCACCAACTATCACCATCTGGTGGACTAAAGATAACAGATATATCAACATATCATACAGCGTACATTATCAAAACAGAATTTTCAGGCATAGTGCAGTAAAGCAAGCAACCATTACAGTGATAGTACTAAATCAGAATAATATCTTATGCATGCACCTGAAGGTTATGTGTTACGAGAATTCCATGACGTACGCATGTACGTCATGGTGCGGAAGGGTTCAATGGTGCAATGGTGCGTAATGGGGTCAATGGTGCGGAAAGGAAAACTTTTTCTAAGAAATGCGTTACTATTATGGAATATCCATAGTTCTCTATGTGTATACTTTATGAAAATCGCATCAATTGCAGTTTGTGATTGTAAATGAATGCTTTAATTTATATTATAAAATAAAGCATTCATTTTCAATTACAAACTGCAATTGATACGATTTTTCTTAAGTATACACTTAGAGAACTATAGATATTCCATAATATTAATGCATTACTTATATTTAAGTCAAGAACTTAGCACTTCAGGAATAAAGCATACCAAATGCGCGAAACTGGAAAACTGCGTCAAATAGTTTGTTAAATTTAAACCTGAAAATTGCATTCCTTAGAAATTCATGAAATTAGAATTCATCATATAAGAGTAACTTATCGTAAGATCAAAGGTTACTACGTTTTCCGGACTTAGGGCAGCTGCTCATCTGTCAAAGGACACAGAAGTTAGCTGGCAGCACTTTTACGGTTCCTGTCACAAAGGGGAATTTAACAATTATGAATTTAGAAATGGTCTTCCTGGGGGAACAATTGCCATGCTTTGTCAGAGGTGATCTTATTAAGGAAGATCATGATAAATGACTGATGTAATTCTAAACATTTAATTAGATCTCCTCCTTAAATAAGACTAACGTAGCACAGTATCATATGGTTTATACTTGGTTACCCGTAAAGTTAGTGAAAATTGAATTTCCTTTCAACAAATGAAATATAGCTGGACAGTTATTAACATAAATGCGATGAAAAATACTATTTTGGTTTTATATAGTTTATACTAATTAAATATAATATTATGTCGAATAAATTACCTGACTGTTTTAATTTCGTGATTAGTTAGTCAAAGGCATGCGCAATAGAGTGCCTGCGAGGCGGGGGACTTTTGGATTCCTTGTCGAAACAAGAAGAGAGAACGTGGATTTTAGAACACAAAACCAAAAAATATTAAAAAAAAAACAAAAAACGTTTCCAATGGGGGAGTTTCATGCGACAGTGCTTTTGGAAAATTTGGGTATGAGATACACAAATTATCACCCGGCACTTGTGATTAATTAGCGTTGCAACAATAACGTAGCTTCAAAAACGTTTAGTAGCATAAATTTAAAAAAAAAGAAGCGTGCTCACCAGATTTTTTAAAACTCCATTTATTGAAGAAACAAATTAACATTAACATTTTGAATCTTGCGGTCTGATGACGGCCAAAGAAGAAAACACACACACACACACACTTACTACTTGAACATTCGAATACAGATGAAGTGGCCAAAAAATCACATACCAAGAAAACTTCTTTATTTCGAAAAAATAGATAAACAAACAAAACGACCGCTAAAGAAATACCAATTAGAAAGCTGTCGCGCAGACATTTGAAGTACCAACTTTAGATTTAAAATGTCTGTATTCTCTGTTGGTCTTGTCATAATGTATAATCAATATGCATAGTGGTTGTGCATTTTTCCTAAGGCCACAATAATACAAAATAATAACACAAACAAATTATAATCCAACAATTGTGATCTTATATGGTCTTTAAACAGCGTGTTCTACATAATTCCAGAAATGGACTGTACCTCATAAAGAAAGAAATTACTGTAACAAAGTAAAAAGGACCTATCCCATTTATTGAGCAGCAGATAAAAAATTAATCCAGTGGTGGGTAAAACATCCCAATATAACATACAAATGATAAAAGTAAAAGTAAGATACTCTAACACGGAGACAAAAAAAAAAGATAGGGAAACTGCCATCTTGATTTTGCAAATAATTATTACAAGGAAATTACATTGAGAACTTTAACCGATTCATTAGATTTAATTAGAATTAAACTCAATAAATTGTTCATGGTATATGGCTCCAAAACCCTCCAAAAACCATTATATTTATACCAAAGACCATCAAAATTTTGAAATTTGAATCCAAATCCCGGCCTAAAGAAAAATTAAAGGGGAAGAGCGGTTTGTAGGAAATAGACTCCGTAAAAACAGACTTACCTTGGGAAGAAATCATAGGTTTATAAAAAATGATAACTTAGGGGTGTGAATCAGTCTTACAAAACGGAAATATTTACAAAGAAAGGCTGTTCAGCCACTTGCATTCCGTCGGAAGTGTATTGAGAGATAAGAGTTGTTCTCCAATTTGCAATTATTTGAATAAAAGACCACTGCCAAAATACATGGGAGACACAACTTGCGATCTATTCTCTTATTTGTTCTAGTATTTAACCTTCCTACCCTGCTGTAAAAAAGTTACGCTTTACCTGGATGGGTCTAAGCGACCCAGTTAGTATAGATTTACTCAAGTCTTTTACAATAGTTCCCGTTTGGCTCATTTCGGATGCTATTATTAGTTAATGATTAAGTATGTATATTTTACCTCATTTATACCTCCCTTTTACTGTTTCTCCCCCCCCCCTCCTCCCTCAGTTCGACCCATTCCTTGATTGCGTATGTTTTGTTAAAATATTTAAACGCACGAAATAATTACTTACTATTTTACTTATTTCTACATATTTTACTTACATATGAAAGATTATTGCACATTACACATTATTTTACGTATTAATACAATATTTACAATAAGTATTTGCATGCTCTTTACAAAGAAATGACTGACAAAATCCACATTTTGTCTATTTCTATCTTTCTTAGGACTGCATTCTTTGCACCTTCCTCGTTTAGGTGTTTTCAAATTATCTGCACCGCCTTCTTTTATAGCTAGTAACTTCTTGTTTATAGCTACCGGCACATTCGTTTTTTCCCGGCGATTTCTTTGAGAGTCTGCCAGCTGTTTTCCGAGTTCTTTCAGAAAAAGCCGTGTTTTGAAAAGTGTGCGTCCATTATACGATGGATTTATGTGCATGAAAACAACAAAAGCATTAATTGCAGCTATATCAAGCATATTATAAAACTGCTTTATTATAAAACAAGCATAGTCTGCTAACAAACAAACCGGCCATCTCCTTGTTCCTCTCTTTCATGTTTTGGCGGGAGCTAGTTTATCTGTTGTGTCCACTCCGACTTTAGTTTCATTATAATATAAGATTATATCTGGTTTCTTTTCATGTTTCTGTGACACTTTTGTGTCCTGATGCAAAGTGAAAAGAAGAATTACTGACTTATTTATTTTTGGAACATACGATACCAGAGTATTATCCTGTTCAAATCCGAACACTGAGGAGAATACAGCTCTATCAGGTGATGCTTGAAATGCAGGAGGAATAAGCGGTTTATTTTTTCTGAGAGTCCCAACAAGTGTTAGTTTTTTCTTTAACAATTCTTCTGCAAGGATGTAATCGGTAAAAAAATTATCCACCGTTATGTTCCGAGCAGTGCGCTCAACTGCTTTTACCAGGCGCAAAACAACATCTCTTCCTTGGTTTATATCACGCTCACCATGAAGAGGCTTTCCAGTATACGCTTCAACGTTGTACACGTATGCTGTTTTTACATCCGACATCAACCATAATTTAATTCCATACTTCCATCTTGGCTTTGTTGGTAAATATTGCCTAAATGGGCTCTTACCTCGAAATGGCACGAGCTGCTCATCTATCGTCAAACATTCGTAAGGCACAAACATCTTCGGAAATTGTGCAACAAACATCTCAAATAATGATCTTATTGGTGATAATTTATCCAGGCGTCGACGACTTGTTCTGCTTTCCTTGTTGCCAAACTTAAGGAACTGCTAATCGTTTCAAAGAGTTGTAAAGACATAGTTGCACGAAAAATAGCTCGGCCATCTTCTTCGCTGCACAACAGTTTGAGAGATTCTCCTGCTGATGTATAAACACCAGCAAGTTTCACGGCTGTTATTGACTGCTCAGTTGTTCGCTGAATTCCATAACGCGTAGGACCAGGACTGTGCGCATGATGTTGTGTTGTCTATACAGCAAAAAATAATAAATAAATAATAATAATAAAAATTGTTAGGAATATCAGCATTTTTTAATAAACAATACATTTTGTAAAAAATAGAATGATATGTAACTATAACTTGAAATTAGATTACCTACTGATCTTTCCATGAAGTAGGAGCGATTTTACACCATTCAGTTTTGTTTCTGCTAACAAACGTACACGCTGGCTGAATGCTTTCTTCAATATCTGACGCATCTATTTCTCAGAAATATCTTCATTCGATATGTGATCTGATTCATCTGTTTCAACAGATCCATATTCACCTATATCAGATAGATCTGAAAGCTCTTGATCAGAAAGCTCTTGTAAGAGTTTTCTGATCTCTTCTTCCGGAAGTTTACGTTTGCGATTTGTCTCATGTTATTGAACTAAAAAAGAAATCGCTAAGCATACCAGGCAGATAATAGATCATATTTATCCTTCAATATATTACCGTCATCTATCGACCACACAATAAAATAAAGTCTATTCAAAATATGAATGGGTTTTCCAAGTATTTCTACGCATACTGATAACATGGGTCGATTCGACCCAGACAGTTAAAATGTCACTTTTTTTCATGGTGATTAAAGAAAACTCCTACGACTCTGAAAAACTCACATATTAAACGAGTGCACATTTTTGAGGAATACGTGAAGTTTGAAAGATCTAAATTAAAACCTGTGGAAGATATCGAAAGATCAATTTTAGAAATGGGTCGAATCGACCCAGACCGGGTAGAAAGGTTAAAATCTGTTGACGAAGATTCGTTTTCACGAGGCGATAACAGATCTACAATTTTTTCGAATTTCGTCGTGTGTGGTAGCTATCAAGATACCCCAAAGCTGTAGGTGTGGAAGAACTTGTACGGGCAAAAGAATAATACAGAAAATATTTCGTAGGCGATATATTAGGCCTTTAAAATAAAGATACTTGGAGGAAGGTACTTGTCAAAAGTTTAATGATATAGGTTCAAATAAACATAAAGCGTTATTTTGACAGTGTAGACATAATTTTGACAAAAATATTTTCTGGGAATTGTTGGTTATAGAAGATGTGGTGTTTAAAATTTTGTCATTTATATTAGTTCTTAAAAATTTAGAATGATTAGTATTAAATTTACAACGATTCCTTCTCATATTTATTTCAACATTATGCTAATTTTAATAAAAACCGTATTCGCTTTCTCGTAATAATACATGAGTTACTGCAGTTTTGTCTCGAAGCATGTATTTCATCCAGTGGTACAGCTTGCATTTTCGTATCGTCAAATTAAACTGACTGTAAACAGCATGGTTGCGATTTCCTCCTTTTTTTTAGATTCTAAAACAAACTCAGTTTAACTGACATTAGTTTAAGATATCAGGAAATTCGCAATCGCCAAAATTTGATCCATGCAAATGAATATGTTCCCATGCAACAGGCTCTGAAATTACTCTCTGAAACTGAGATGACATTTTGGGGAAACTAATATAATATGGATGAAAAGGCAAGTTTTAATTATCTGCCACTTTAGTGCGAAGGCTTTTGTACCGATCGCCCATTAAAAGCTAATGCAGCTAACGGAGATTCGTGTTCCTAAACAGCTGTCATTTCGCTTAAATTGAAATGCCATTCTATATTTTATTGGAGTAGCATGCGATGTTTTAATTTATAACTACGTAATTCAACATTTAGTATATTTATGTGCTCGAGTATGCAAATGTAGATTAGTATTTCAAGAACATGCGGATAGTTTTAAGTCCAACAGTTCATAGAAATTATAAATTTTGAAATTGTAGCAGCCCGAGCAATAACTTTATTCATAAATTAATTAATTGCAAAAATCAGTAGAACTAACGGTACATAATAATTAATAATTCATCGTTGTCAAATTTCATTAATTCGATTTTCTGCTAAAGTTTATACATGTTTATTTATGAAGGCACGTACACACACACACACACACACACAAATTCTTTTATTCCTCTCATTTTGAAAAAAAGAGACGTAAATCATACAGTGCGCATCAATTTAAAACACTTTTCCACCACACAACCCTGTTTTTTTTCAAATTTTGCTTTATGGTCGTGAAACTTCACAATTTTTTTAAGAAACCCAAAATATCTGCATGCCACTAGTATTGAATAAATTTTTGAGATGGTGTAAACGGGCATTAAATGTTATTTTAATCTTTTAAATGTGAAGTAATCTTTTAAAATCTTTTAAAACATATTGCAGTGCACTTGTAATGAATGTTTCTAGATTTCCATACACCTGAATGTATTCTAAGTATTTTGATTATTCCTGCCGAAAAAGCTAGAAATGCTGCATACACGACTTTCGACGGTGAGAGTTATTTTTTATCATGAAACTATATATATAGTATATCATTTATGCTTTGTTTGATATAGATGATTATCTTTAAAATACATTTAAAAGAATGGTTTATCGAAATGCATAGAAATTATTTTGCTGCGCTACACACGCCATTTTCAATAGGCTGCATTGTACAGTAAAAAAGATAGTAAATAACGTACAAAAATTTCGTAGTAATAGATGCACATATATTTCAGTAAGAGAACGGAAGGACAGGCGGACAAATCGAAAATAAAGAAAAAAAAAAAACATTTTATATTTGCTGGAACTTGTTAAAAGTATTTACCAATAGTAGTATGTCGCATGATTTTTATTCTAAAAAAGCCTTTTTCAGAAGCGTGTATGCATCTTCAAAATTTATTCATTTTATCCTTATTTTTTTAGATATGAACAATAAGGTTTTTCTCTCAGGTTTCGCTATGTAGTTTTCTTTGGAAGCTGGATTCCCTGGCTTGGCTCCACCTTCGTAGCGAAACGTCACGAATACGACACAAACAGTGAGCGACTGCTTATGTCACTGCCTGTATGAAATTGCTAGCTTTGTTGACGCACAAAGTGTTTCGCAAGGCTAGTTGACCTCATTTGAAGTATGCGGTAGCTGAGAGAGTTCATGTTTATTCTTGGGGGGTCATAATTGCTGTTGTTAATAAATTTTTTGTTGTTCTTGTTTTCATTTAGTGTTCTTAAAGCCACTGTCCACATTGAGCGGTTCCCGCTTGCCGCTACCCGTTGGGGGCCAGTACGGATTACTCTAATGGCCAATTTTCACTTGTAAGCAATAAATTTTACCCACCGCAGAGAAAGAGGGAGATACTCCAGTATTAAACCGACAAAAGATAATTGGGGACCGTCAATGATATTGCGGTTTCACACCTCCACCATCTATTGTTCGGTAGAGGACAGTCCACAATCGCCCAGCAGATAGCGCGGCCAAATATCCCCATTCAAATACACTATACGGTGGGAACCGCTGGATGTGGACAACGGCCTTTATTGCGGATCTCTCGTAGCTTCCTCATAACTGTAGTTTGTTCACCAAATAAATACTTTACTTCTACAGCATCTGGTCTTTTCCACGAAGTGTTTCATGTATAGGGCCGCCGATACTCGATCGCCAAGTGTAGACAAAAACTCAGTATTTTCACATTTTAGCTACCCAACTTGCTCAAAGTCTTACTCAGTTATGGTGGGGCCTCAGTAAGATCGGAACTATAATAGGATTTATAACTATGCTATTGTACTTCCAGTCCCGCCACAATCCTATTTCCAATCCTATTAAATCTAGACTGTAAAGTTATTTAAAATTCATCAACGTAATAAAGGACACTTAGGAAGTTTAAGGTTTAAATTAAAAGTTAGGTATAAATTACTCAATGATAATTTACTGATCATATCGGAAAAGTAAAGCTTGCCAGGTTTTTCCAACAGTGATGGTAGAAACAAAAATGGAACTTCCATATAAGTTACAGTTTCCTCTGTATTGCAATATAAGTTAAATAAACTATTGCATATCTTTCTAATATTTTGTTATTTTAAACATAAAAAAATATTTATGTTCTCCGAGCGTGCACCATTGTACTCTCTTTTCCCCTATATATATATATATATATATATCTTGGTAAAGAAATCCTGTCTCTAAAATGACCATTTTTGTACATTTTCATTTTACAACCACCATACTTTACCAATTTCGTAAGGTGACCACCTTTAGATGCTGACAAGTTTTATTCTTGCCGTAGGGGGTCACAGCAGACAGGTTCCACTGTACATGCAAATTTTTGAATGTCTTCTTCAGCATCAAACTGTTAACAGACTCTAATATGTTAGATTCTTTTTTTTTATCTCGTTCTCGATTCCAAAGCCAATCTGATGACATATTTTTTTTCATGGTAAGCGATAACGCCGAAAGAAGAAATAAAAATGTATAAAAACACATATTACTCTGTCGTGACGAATTTCTATGCTAAGTGTTTCCCCGCTCCTATTTTACTCAGCGAATTTGCAAAATTATTCCAAAATTTAAAGAATCGCTTTAAAAGTTTTTCCCCCTCTTCAAACCATTGCATTAAATGTTAAGATATCTAAACTGAAAATCCAATAAAACTTCTATTTTGGGGAATTTTTACAACTATAATCTTAGAATTCTCAGAAAATAAATAATACTTTTGTTACATTAGGTTTATAGCACAGTACAATTGTTAAAAGATAATACATAGCTTTACTAATATTTTCATTCTTTCTCGTGAAACACGCCCGATATCTTGACAGAAATAGTATTGAACATTTCTTCATAATCGGTACACTCGCCCGCATTCTTCTCACAAAAATGCTCTCGCTAATGATATCATTTATGGAAAGATACGGCAGTAGATGATGGTGTGATAAACCAGTTTCTTGGGGTAAATGATTTCAATTTATTTAACTTTTTTCCATAACATTTTTATTTAGAAATTCATACCTCATCTTCTGAAGACTGAATAAGTATTGTCTCAATAATAATCCCTTTCTCAAGATTATTTAAAAAAAATATTTAATTGTATTCAATTTTACAATATTATTTTAAATACACTTATTACCAAAAAGCTTGCGCATTGCGTTAAATTCATAAAAGATTTATATGCGATGTATAATAATTTGTTGATGTTGTATTCCTGTTACCAGTCTTTTTTCCAAAAACGAAACAGAATAAAATTATTTTCTTTTTTTCAAATTACGCTTATACTCTAAAAGGGACATGCACACACACACGCATAGCTAAATAAATAAAGAAAGAGATATTAATGTGTTGTTTATGTCTTTGTCCTTTTATTGTTTGAATTCTTAATGCCTACTATCGTTATTCTGAATGCCAACTACCTATTTGTGCTTTTCAGTCACCACCTTTCTACTCATGTGGAGGGAAGAACATTTGTTTTACAACTGAAGAAAAGTGGACCTTTTCTACCAGCAGAAACAATCGTTCCTCGAAAAGTACAGTTTTGTGCTTATTATTTTAGAAAAAAATAAATTAATGATTTAACACTACATTTTCGGTGAGTTTTCTGGTTACACACCAGGCATTTATATTTTTTTCTGCTTATAAATAAAGTATTTTTTTCAGGTTTCGGATTAAAGGTTGGTTATTTATTTTAAATTATTTAAAAATCAATAGAACTCGTGGGCAATGATTTTAATTAATTGTTCACTGAGTGCTAATTTTTAAAGTACTATTCATTACGTGCTATATAACACTTTGTAAGGATATAATGTGTAATTTAAAGGAATGCATTAGCAGTCAATTTTTAAAAGGAAAACAGAAGATTTTAGTAAAAGCTAAAAAAATCGTGAAACACTCTAAATTTAAGCAAGTACTGCTCACTTCGATGTTTTTACAGAAAGTTGAAATTCTTCGAATTGGAACACGCGTTGATACGAGAACAACTTACTTTATTCAGCTACTGTGCAATATATAAATAAATAAATAAGTGAAAATATTAATATACATTTGTGTTTTGTTTTTCCTGACAGTAAAAATGCTATCATGCAGTTTTCGTAAAATTTTCTTTTCTTTTACTAACTCATGAGTTGTTAGTAAATGTTAGATTATTAGAAAAAAAAACAAAACCTTGAATTAAGAATTGTAAATTATTTTCAACCAAAAATATTCAGTTTCATTAAAAAATAAAAGCTTCAAATAAAATTGAAATTAGTCATATAACTTTTTAGTTATAATTAATTAAATTAAGTAGAAATTCCATCATATCTCAAAAACATATTTGCTGATGAAGCGAATCTTAAAATTTTTCAATTAAATCTAAATCATAGTAAACTGAAAGGCTGAAAAGGAAAATTTCATAAAATGTTTTAAAGAATAAACCTAAAATAAAAAACGTTTCTTGGAAAAAATAGATCTTTCAAAAAAAAAAACAGTTTCATAACTCAAAAAACCTCTACAGTTGCAATCTGGAATATGCACAAAAACAGAATTTCTCGAACGTAAAAATATTTCACAATCGATTTAAATTTTTCTTTACTTTTGTTCAATGCTACAAGCAATCTGGAAACAGCCGTATATTTCAAAATATTTCTTGATTTTTTTTAAATTTTATTTTATTTTTTAACCATAGGTATAACATTTGTCACCTTTCTTTACTTAAATAGCACTACTTTTCAGAATTAGCCTTTCTGATATCTTTCAAGCTATACATTATATTTCTGTTACAGAAACTGAACGATATTTTTATTTAACTTAGATATTTTAGATATATATGTGATGTAGATCACGTATGAAATTTTAGTTTTATTTGTTTTGTGTTTCTTAAATTTAATCTATCCAAAATCATGTGTTCAAAATTATTTTTCTGTTCTCATTGCCCTCACTTCGGCTTTTAAATATGCTGTTGTTGTTTTTTTATACCCTCTGACAACCGCATGGGGCGCCAGATTCTCCAGATAGACAGGCGATGGGCAGAGGGGGGCGCCATCCCTTTTTATTGGGGCCCAGTGGGAGGAAATCCGACTTTAGCCTGGGGTCTCCTAATTTTGAATGAATTCCAGAGGAGAGACCAACTCCCTGAAAACGGCACCCCCCCCACACACACACAGGTAGCGTTAAACCTGGAGGATATAGGAGCCAAGAAGGATTTTACGTGCACCAGCGCCTATTAGCGTACACGGTCCCACATCAGTGTAGCCGAGAGGGAGTTGACCCTTCCAAACACTGGACAAGCCGGATGCTGCTTCACTTGCCGTGTTCTTATGGGAACGGAGTTAGCGCCCAGACCATTGCGGGACTTTCAAATCTGTATATGCTTCTTACCGTATGCAACATTCTCATTTTTTTTTAGATATCTGTTCTACATCAGAACATGTACCTATACATTGAGGAGGGGAAAATTTTTGAATAATTTTTAATAACTGCTTAAATGTACAGCAATCGTTTATATTCTAGTTTTAAATTTAATGTGTCTTAAATATTTTTGCTGAGTTTTCAAAATGATTTCCAAGGCCTTCACAAAAGTAAATTTTAAATGTATTAAGTTATTTTAGCTGAGTTTAAAAGTACGAAATTTTCTAAATTTGAGACGTTTAAAAATGTACGAATGCGTGGTTTACGAAAATTATACACATTTCTTAAAATATTTGAACCCGTAACTAATACCTACAAGGAAAGGTACATCCATTTAAACTAATATAGATTTGCCCGTTTTAAACTAATAAAAATTATTATAGAAAACATAGGAAAAAAATTATAGAAATGTGGGCATATTATTATTAAACTTATCGAAAATTTGAATTTTCGCACACACTCTAAAGTAAAAAGAAAAAAATTGCCATAGAACAAATTTCGAGAAACTCCTTAAGGAGACCATTTCTATTTTTTTATACTATTTTTTATACCACTGATATTTATTATACAAAAATGTAAAATAAAAGTTCTTTGAAAATAAAATTCTTTAAAAAAATATTTTACAGAAAAGAAATAGACTTTGATTTAACATCTTAGAACTTATTTTCAAAGCAAAATTTTCCCTAGACATTTTCAGAGTTATCACAAGGCAAAAACTTAATGCATTCTTTATATTTTCACACAATATTAAAATCTTATTACGAGAACCATTTCCAAAAGCAACACATTTCCTGAGGTGAGATAAGACACAAAGCAAAATTTACACTCTAAAACATAACTTAAGCTTCAAATGCTTCTTTATCCTATCATAGCATTAATGCTTAGATTATGTTAAACTTCATATATATTTTCTTTTTAACGTCTAAATAGCTAAATTAAAAGTGAAATCTCTTTTTACTTAATTATTTGAGGATTCACATCAAGTTAGCCTTTCGTATTTTTAGAGATAAATTGGAATCACAGCCAAAAAGAAATTGTTTTACGGTATAAAATACCATACGTTAGATACTCGTTTTAGTGGAGAAAAAAAATATGCCGTAAGCTTTCAAATTCCTAATTCCTACGGGAAAGTTAAAAAATCGAGATAAAGTGTTTTTGAAATATAACGGTATATATTTGAAAGCTTTCTCGCTATATGTATTATAAAATATACCATGTAACTATTTACAGTGATATTATCGCTGAACGCTTTCAAGTATTCTCGAATGCTTTAAAGCGAGACTGCATTTAAATTTTAAATTTTGGATAAAGGTAGCTTTTATTTTCCCTTCTAAGTATAGATAGTTCGTTCTTGTATGTTTTTTTTCAGCTTGTTTACCATAAAAGTTGAATAAAAAATTCTGGCCGTTCATCTCCCTCAAAGAATGAGAGAAATAATTAAAATATTATTTAGTACATAAACGCCTAAAAAAAATGAAAAGAAAATGTACTGATAATAATGTTTACTGATAAAACTAACGAAATACTGACATTAATGTTTATTAGAACGATTTTAACTGGCTGTGTATCCATGTATGTAACTTCAAAGCATTCTTTTTTATTTTCCCTTGCACCAGAGCACGTACAAATCAACGAACGTTCACAAAAAAACACCTGTAAATAATCATGAATATCAGTCATCTGATTTAAATTTTAAATTAGAAATTCATTTAGCTGATATTAGTAAAAAACGGAAAAATTGACCATCCTGGTTGTCGTATTTCGCAGCTTAAGCCATGTAAAAGGATTTAAATTCTTCAATCTGAACCACGGCTAGAAATGCTGCAAATGAAAATAATCTAATAATCAAGATTTTTTTTTCTTTTTTTTGGGCTTATTTGTATTGTCATCCATAATCGAAATAGCGTCTCTCGATGAAAAAGAATGCATTGTTTTACGTTAAATAACATGTATTTATTGAAAGTGCGATCCTTACAAAAAATAATAGTTTCTGAGTTTTGTAATCGAATAAAATGGCTTATATGCCATGTTTAGCGATTGTGACCAGATAATTTGCATTGTTAGCGCATTGCTCCAGAAATGTAACTATATTATGTAAAGAAAATTATTTCGACATATTTTTTCAATACTTTACTGCATGACAGCATATTTTCTTGCACGCATATCTGTGATTACAGTATTGTGTTATAAACTTTATTTTCCTACGAGTACTAAACTAAGGATTACTAATAAAAGTAACATAATTAAAATTTACAAAACTGTCTGACCATATATAGCTCAATACTAAATTCTATGCCAAGTTCTATAGAGGGTGTCTAGGGCTAACTGTGTCCAATGGCTATTTCCTAAACCGTTAGTCAGAGACATATAGTTCCAGTTGCGAAAAATGTTTTAAATTGTATAATATACACTGCTGGCCATCGTAAATGCAACACCCTGAAGGAAGCATGCAAATAATACGAAATTTACAACATGCATTAGCTGAGGTGAGATATGCAAATGATTAGAATTTCAGCGCAGACGCACATCAAGCGCGCCTGTGGCGCCACCTCAAAGCGCTATTTAAGGCTTGGAGATTTCGACGGTTTCAAGTACAGCAATTGTGTTTTTCTTGCTTTTTTTTCAAAAAAACGATAAATTATGCCTCGTAGGAAACAACGATCATCTTTTGATCAAGTATCCGAGTTTGACAGAGGAAGGATAGTGGCATACCGAGATTGTGGGTTATCTTTCAGGGAAATCGGTCGTCGTATTGGACGAAACCAAACAACTGTGATGCGGATATGTGATCGTTGGGTGCAGGAGGGTACGACGGACAGTCGTGATCGACCGCATCGACCTCAGTGCACCACGTCACGTGATGACAGGCAGATTGTACGCATGGCAGTGACGGACCGCTCAGTCACATCACGAACCATATCACAGCAGATTCAGTCTGTAACGCATCATCCAGTGTCTGCGCGTACCATTCGACGTCGTTTACAGCAGAATGGTCTGTCCGCAAGACGTCCGTTGCTTTGTCTACCTCTGACGCGGAACCACAGACGTCTCCGCCGCCAATGGTGCGATGAAAGAAGGATGTGGACGACAGAATGGAATGAAATTCTCTTTACTGACGAGTCACGCTTCTGTATGCAACACCACGACGGTCGGATTCGAGTCTGGAGACACCGTGGAGAGAGGATGCTGAACAGCTGCATTATGCACCGTCACACTGGTCCTGCACCGGGTATTATGGTATGGGGCGGTATCGGATATCTCTCTTGCACTCCTCTAGTACGCATTGCCGGTACTTTAACCAGCCAGCGCTACATCTCCGAGGTGTTGGAGCCAGTTGTCCTTTCTTACCTTCAGGGCTTGCCAACAGCCATATTTCAGCAGGATAATGCACGGCCACACGTGGCACGCATTGTCCAAGGGTTCTTCGTCAATCACCAGATTGAATTGCTTCCCTGGCCGGCGCGCTCTCCGGATCTTTCGCCGATAGAAAACATGTGGTCCATGGTTGCTCAACGACTGACCCAGAGTTCATCCCCAGCTGTCACACCAGATCAACTTTGGCAACGTGTGGAAGCTGCTTGGTCTGCTGTACCCCAAGAACACATTCAAAGTCTCTTTGAATCAATGCCGAGGCGTGTGGCAGCTGTGATCTCCAACAACGGCGGCTACTCTGGGTACTGATTTTGGCAGGAACCACGCTTCATAGAATGCTGTAAATTTAATCATTTGTTACTTGGTCAACATGTTATCTACACAATAAATTTTGTTGTGATATCTCTTGTTTTTCTTGGTGTTGCAATTTGGGTGGCCAGCAGTGTATTATATGAGAAGCAAACGAAGTCAATAAATCAATTTCTATAAAAATTACGGAATTTAAATTTTTATACGGTCCCTAGGTCCTATCAGTTACATTTGGAAAAAAATTTTCTTTATACAATTTGACGAAAAAAAAATCGTCCTTCTACGACCAAAATTTACCGAGTTATAATAGCAGCAAATATTTTGACTTAAGACACTTTTTCAAGTTTAAAAACTTCCCGTTAGGGTAAATCGTCATGGGACCGTATAAATATCGAAATTTTAAATTATAGGTTTTATTTTCATTTTTCTGGAATAATGCTGAAAATGAAGGAAACTGATTTTAGAATATTAATCTTGAAGCAGAATTTTATAGTCAGGTTCTATAGTAATCTATCCGGGGCTAACAGAATTTTTAATATAATTTTAATATAATTTTAATTTCTAAAATGCATAAACAGGCTGATTCTTAACTCATCATCAATATTTAGTAGGGAGGTAGTGAATAGGAAAATAAGACAATTTCACATAGGAAAGCATGGGCGCAAACGGACGCATGATGATGTAGTCGGCGTTTTATTTCAACAACTCCCATTCACGCACTGTACGATAGATAGCTCTGTTAAAATAAACTCCACTAGCAACAGGGGCTCCGTACGTCATGTTTTTAATCTACCCCATACAAAGAAGTCTAATCGACTTCTTCAACATTTCGAAAAAACGATGCGAGTGGTTACCTGGGAAGAAAATTTCGAGCACAATGGATTGGTCGCAGTGGACCGATTTGTTGGCCACCACAGTCACAAGATTTATATCTACAATCGACTTCTTCGTATGGGGTCGATGAAAAACATGACTTAAGGAACCCCTGTTGCTAGTGAAGTTTATTTTAACAGAGCTATCATACAGCGCGTGAATGGGAGTTGTTGACATACAGCGCCTCCTACATCCTGATGCATTCGTTTGCGCCCAAGCTTTCCTATGGGAAACTGTCTTCTTTCCCTATTCCCTACTTTCCTACTAAATATTGATGATAAATTAAGAATCACCCTGTATTTGTATTTTAAAATGTTTCATTTTCTAATTTAATGTTTAACGAAATGTTTTATTTCCTTGTTTTTATTTTAAGTTATGCAACACCAGTTCATTTAAAAAACTATTTAAAAAATTCTATTTTCAGCATAAGCTATATTTTTATGTTAATTTATTGGCTACACATAATTAAACGTTAATCTTCTTTATTGCAATCAACATTCATAAACTGGTTAGTGAAACTGCTAATAAATACTACAAGGCCCAAAACATGCACATTAATTTTTCTCAAACTCATTTTCTATGCAACCCCTATTTCGCTGCTCGAAAAGTGATCTAAGATTAAGCAGCTTTAACTTGGTGAATTTTGGTCGTAAAAGGACGATATTTGTTTTATTGTTCATAAAATTGTACAGAGAATTTTTTTTTTCCTAATATAACTGGTAGGACCGGGGGACCGTATAAAATTTTAAACTTTGTAATTTTTATAGGAATTGATTTACTGACTTTGATTGTTTCTGGTATAATCTTATAAATAAAAATGAAATTCTGTTTGTTTGTTTGTTTGTTTGTTTGTGGATTTGATTCGTATACAAATCCACAAAAATGGACCTATCGGCCTGAAATTTAGCACAGATATGTAAAATAATATAGAATAAATCATAGTCCACTTTAAAACTTTGAAAGTCCATCCGTTCCCGGAATTTAAGAGATTTTTTGTGCTCTTCACGCAAAAAGCTTTTCGTAAATGTAACCCCTGTAGTGAAAAAAATGTGAAATAAGGATCGTGGTTGCCATGTGTGGCGATTTTGTCGAATAAATTGTTTTAAATTCTCAAAGTAAAAATAAAAGAATAATAATGATTTTTTTTTGTTAGTTTATATTTGTAAGATTATTAATTTTTTATTATAATATCGTGTGCATGGGAAATCGGAGCAGGAATGTAATGTTTTACACGCAAAACAATAAGAATTGAAGATTTCCGAGGCTAATGTGTAAATTTTTTAGTTTGGCGAAAAAATAAAATGGTTCAAATGCTGATTTTGAGAAAGTGAGTTCTAGCGGTTTGCACAGTTTTCGGCTTGGCGCAATTTATTGAGAGCTTAAGGAAATAGATTTTTGAAAACAAGTGCAAAGGTTTTATTAGAATACAGCGTTAAATTTTAATGATCCGTGAAGAAATAATGCAGTTATTAAGGGATTCCAAGCGATCTAACTTCAGAATTCTCGCCAATTGAGTACATTGATTTAAGTTGGGGGAATTCCGCCAAATTTCAGAAAATTGAAATCTTCTCATTTAGTACATCGGAGTAACGATGAATAAAACACATTATAGTTGATAATTTAAAAAAAAATCGGCTGTATTAAGGGATTCCAATTTTCAAATAAATGCGTGCTACTCTCTGGCGGTCGAACCATTTCTCATATTGATTGCTGCTAAGTCAATGCTTCGAATGATTCCCTGAAAAAACTCTTGCAAAATGGCGTATGTTGGCAATTTGGCAAGGCTTAGATTTGAAACTGGATTTTATTTGAGACTGGTATATATAATAACACTGGTTATAGATAAAAATGAATGTTGATATGCGTTTATGAGCAAGGGCGGCTCCAGGCTGAATTTTCGGAGGGGGCCATTAAACTCTTTAGATAGTCTACAAATTGTTTAAAATGCTAATTGAACATGAGGAATCGTAAAGTATACGAATCTAAAGTTCAAAAACAAAAAGTTCGGAGGGGGCTATGGCCCCTATGGCCCCCTCGCTGGAGCCGCCCTTGTTTATGAGGTTGAAAAACTCCAGCACCGTTGAGCACCGTTGCACGATGAAATTTGGTTTACCTAAGTCTTTTATGATGGAGAAGGTTTTTATGCTATCCGTTTTCCTTAACTTGCCACTTGGTGCCGCAGCACAACGACGAATTCTATTCCGTTTAGCCGTTTGCTATGCGAATATCGTCCAACCGATTTCGATGAAATTTGGCACACGCGAATATTAGAACACGGAGAATATTTTTCACTATCCATTTTGCTGTAACTTGCAAGCTAAATGGCGCTGTAAAGCATCAACTTCTATACCGTTCGACTGATCGGCATAAATTTTTTTATACTTACATATTTGAGCACGAAGAATATATTCTAACTGCGTTCTTTTTGATGTTACTCACCACTAGATGACACTGCAATGCATTATTATTTTAACTCGCCACTAGATGACGCTGCAGCAGGCCAAATTCTTGACCATTCAAACGGTCGCTATGAAAATCAGTATACATAGCTATTTGAACAATGAGAATATTTTGGCGTTATCCATTTTGCTATAACTCGCCACTTGACGGCGCTGTAGCAAATCATTACTTTAATTAACCACTAGATGGCCCTGCAGTGTATCACTTCTTGACTGTGAAATGATCGCTATGAAAATAGGTATACATAGATATTTGAACACGGGGAAGAGTTTGGCGCTATCCATTTTCCTATAACTTGCCACTAGATGTCGCGTCAACACATGAACTTCAGGACTGTCCAGCCGATAGTCATGAAAATTCGTATACATCGATATCTGAATGCGAAGTATATTTTCGCCGTATCCGTTTTGCTAAAACTCGCCACTAGATTGCGCTACGCCGCATGGCCTTCTGCACCGTACAAACGATTGCCTTGCAATTCGGTATGCATGATTATTGGACACAATATAACGCGATATCCATTTTGCTATATCTGTTTATTACAATGAATAGTAATCACCACAAATCGTAATATCAAAAAGTCCATTCATTCCCGTGCGAAGAACGGGTACTTCAGCTAGTAGATTATATAATTTAAAGAATTTTTGCAACGGAACTACGTGTCTCTGACTAACGGTTTAAGAAATAGCCATTGGGTGCCGTTAGCACTGGATACTGAAAATAAACCAAGTAAATGAAGTTTTATGAAAAAAGGAGAGGTATGCGTAGACATATCAGAAGACATGTCTCGAAAACTGAACAGTTTAAGTTTATATCGGAAAACTGAAAATTAAGAAAATCTGAAACTCTTTCAGATTTTAAATACGCACTAAAAAGTGCTATTTATATTAAAAGCGTATCCTAATCCATGAGTTTTCCCTGTTTCCTTCCCTTATTTCTTTAAATTTGAAAGTGTATCATCATTCATGAGTGTGCCGTATTTTTCTTCCTTGTTCCATGAAACGCATCTTTGGAATCAAAACCTATCTTAAAATCGGCAACTAAGCCTGTTTTACAATCTTCTTCAAGCATATTGCAACTATACTTCACCGTTTTCAATACTATTTGGAATCTGCATTATAATATCTGCCGTATTTGTGTTTCTTGGGTTGATTTCTACTTAACACCCCAATTCTTGCCAAGGTGCCGATAATTAAACCTATGCAGTTACCGCGACGAATTTTTGTATTTATCTGGCATGAGATATGGCTCAAGATTCCTTAATGAGTACGTATATCGCTAATATGTCGGCTTTCATTTTCAGCTAGTTTCTTTGGGAGCGTTGAAACTTGCGCATAACTCCTAGAGACACATGACTGCAAAGCTCGCCAAAGTACGGCGATTTTTTAGGTTGGCGAGAGTGGGGGGGGGCGTTAAAATAAGGAATCAACTCTCTCTTGTGCCATAGAACGCACTTAGGGAATCGAAATCTGTATTAAAATCGCCTACTAACACTATTTTAAAATCTCCGCCAGGCATAATCTAACTATATTATTCTAGATTCAAGCCGAATTCGGAAGATATGTCCAATCTTGGTTCGGTTTTGAAGTTATTTTTTGGCAGCAAACACGGCAATCAATTATCAAAAATGGCAAACCTTGTGCGACTTTACGATTTTAATCTCCCCGCACCTCCGCGTAATCTGACAAACACATTAGAAAAGATCTGCAATGTGAACTGTTCATGTCTACAAAAGCTGTCAACAAATCGTGTCCACAAAGACACGTAGACAAAAATCTTGGCTTGTGCTAAACTCTAGTGCTAAAAAAAAGGAAATATTTTATTCAGTGTATAATAGTATGTTTATTTTATCATATCAAGACGTGTTTGGCATTACAGCTAATTATTTTAAATTACTTATTATCAATATTTAATTTTAAGACATTTTAGAGAAATACTTTTTACTATTGCGAATAACTCACGTTAAAACAAATTATTTTGTCAGAAATAACATTTAATCACGTAAATAAAACAAAAGGTTAAAAGAATTTTCTCACTTACACCCTGAGACAACTATTATGTCGTAAAATATCCCTTAAAATTCGATCTAGTGAAATTTCTACGCAATATATGCAAGAAAAAATCCCAACCCTTTGTCTTTAACTAAACTTTCGTTCCCTTTTTAGTTTATTTCGTAACGAATTCCCCACGACCCATAATAAACCGCTGGAGTTGCTCGTATACCAGATAACACTGACATTTACGGCCTATTTTAATCAGTTTGTTATAATATACCTACCATCCTAATTGAAACTAAAGTGTTAAACATTCTTTAATCACGCTTGCATGTTCGCATACTTAACACTAATGCTTTAGTTTGAAACGTGATTTGTCTGAGGAATATTTTATAATGGTTACTTTTCTAATCTAGGCACGTATTGGAAATTGCTAATTGTCCACCTCAAGTTGCACAATTAAGCCCTATCCTTAAGACCGGAACTGCTAATTGATAGTAGGGTACTTTGCATGAGACCAGTAAAAGTTATTGACATAATTTTATAATTATATCTTGCATCACAAAGTGCATTCCCTCTGTTTTGAAGTCTTACTGTAACAACTCATAAAATCATAAGAAATAAATGATACAGTTTTATAAAAATAGCCAAAATATGTTACGCCGAATTGAATATTATTCATGTTATTTTTAGTACGTGCTATAGATTTAAGTATTAATGCTTACTGAGCGTATTATTTTTATAAACTATTAATATAACTAATTAGTGCTTATTCCTTTGAAAAAGATGGTGATAGTACATTGGAAAATATGCTCAACAAAATGTTGGCGAATATGATGTCAGTTCAATTTATGTTTGATTCGCTACATATATTTTAACAGTATTTCCCAAAATGAACATAATTATGTTAATTACTTGAAGAAATTTTCTACAAAAGTTTTTTCCGCCATTTAATTCATTTGAATTAAATGCATGATAACTTTTAATTATTATCATTTAAAAATTCATTGTTGTACATATTTCCGGACATTTTTACCGTTATTATTCTTTTTCTTTCATAATATCAAGGACTTACTTCAAGCTAAATCTGATATGATTGAGAGACATATAGTAAATATTTAATAAATATATGGAGACACCAGTTTTGACGCACCACGAACCACAGCCTCAAAATGAATTTTGAATAACAATAGTACATGTGCTGGAAAACGGGAGAATGATATCTTCCACGAAAAATATAAAAATAGTGCGAGTATTCTAACAATTTAGTTATGTAATGTTTCCATACTGAGTGGTCGCTTTCGAGGGTTCTTGTTGCAATTGCAATTACATTTCCGCTGTGTGCGTTGAAGTTGATGTTATTTCAAGAATATTTATCTTTCACCTGATTTTCTATGTGAACCTGAACCTTGCATAGGAGTAATTTGCTCATATGCAGTAATTTTACAGAATACTATCAAACTTCAGTTAATAGATATTCAATCTACACCTTGTTGCATTTTTTAGGAGCCTTAATTAAGGTTTTAACTAATGAATTATCTAAAGTGCAGATTCGCCCTTAGAAAGATCATACAGAAACCATCAATTGTAAAGACTTACAATTGATGGTTTGTACTATCAATACATCAATTGTAAAGACTCAACAAAATGTTGGCGAATATGATGTCAGTTCAATTTATGTTTGATTCGCTACATATATTTTAACAGTATTTCCCAAAATGAACATAATTATGTTAATTACTTGACCATATTGATAGTACAAACCATCAATTGTAAAGTATTTGAGAAAAGATGGCAATCGCCTATGTGATTTAGAAGTAACATGCAAATGGCTCTTCTCTCCAATGTCACGAGCAGCGGATGTCATTGCCGATCTCGAAGTAGTTCGTTCAATAATACGCAGGACGTTGAGGTTTTCAAGCCTTTCCACACCTCCCTGAACCTGCTAAAAGTTCAGCCAAATAATTATTCGTTTAAATATTAGCAATCTTTGAAAGCAAACCTGCAAAGTTATCCTACCTTTTCACAATTTTCCTTGCTATCTCAGGAAAACGTTTTGTACATTCTGACGCACAAAACTTTGCCAGCACACAAAACATATGTAGCATTATTTTAGAAATTGCATCCTTTGATTTCTGACGAAAATTAAAATTACAACACATTGCTTTTCCAATTTTCATATCAGTTCATTCTTCTGTAAGTGCTATTCATAATGCATTTGCATGCCTGTGGAACTAGTTCTCTTATCTGCAGGATCTATATCTGATAAGAAATGCACCTACACCAGTGTCCAAATGAAAGCGACATCCAACGATTATGTGTGAAGAAAATGGTATCCAGAACATGGTTTAGCCACCTTAATCCCGTAGACCGGTGCTCTCCAACCTTTTTATCGCCGCTGACCGATCAATGTTTCATAAATTAACATCGACCCGCTGAGGGGTTGGGGGACGTTGACTGTTTATATAAAGTTGTAAAAACCCGAGAGAAATACATCACAGTAAATAAAATGATAAAAAATAATGTTCCATGGGCAGCCCGGTACTATTTGATACACGGATCGGTACCGGTCCGCTACCCGTGGATTGGGGACCACTGCCATAGAGTACTTGTGGAAAGATCTAGGAAGAACCACTGCTCATCGATAACCCCAAAATCCAGTGATAAAATTTGGATGCTGAAACTTAAATTCTGTAACTGAAATACTCTGAATGTTCCTTAAGCGTATACTTTAACTTTTCCAAAATTGTTTAAGAGTGCAGTCCAAAGAAACAAAAATCTACCTCACGGACTATACCAATTAAAATAAACGAATTGCAAAAGGGACTCAAAAAATTCAGTATGATTTTTTAAAATCTGCAATATGCATTGAAATAAAAGAATAAGTGGTACCTTTTAAGAAGTTTCCAGAAACATTGTACCGCAAATATTTTCCAAGATTTCTGCAAAATTTTAGATTTTTAAAAATTTTCCGAAACAATTTCGTAACTGGTACTGGTTTATCGTTTTTTCTGTGAGTTTTAGAGCTTGCAAAGAAAAAATCTATAAATTTCGAAGTGCTTGACATTATAAGTTTATTTGTACTTATGCACCAAATTCACATTTTTTTTTCGAAATAAATCATCAAATATTTTTGAGGTGCCCTTTATACATACATATTCATGCGTGGTGCATGTATGTATAAGCATATGAATATTTACAAATGAAATATAATGTCATCTTTAAAAAAGAATCATTTGTTTCCGGTTTTTTATAAGAAATAAATTACGTTTATTCTCTCAGACTCGGAATGCGTAGTGTATAAAGTTAATAGGGTGTGTACCCCAATGTGGGTACCAATTTTTCCCTTGGGTGCAATAAGAAGGATGAATTGTTTACGAAGACAAGAGAATGTTTTAAAACGGAATGGCCTCATTTTAAGAGCAAACAAAATCAATGTAGGATTCGAAGAAGAATGATAGTCCCAAAAAAGGGCTATAATTCCGAAGATAGTTTTTGTGATGATAATTTTTTTTTTGTGATCGAAATAATGGTGGGGATGCGCAGCTTCTTTACCATGGAAGTTTATGTTTCATTTCATTTTGATTGATTTAAATGCATATTTTAGTAATTAGTATTTAAAATTATTTCAATTTATATTTCAAGAGTCTTATTTGATTGTTTAAACTGGCATCTTAGTTTTTCACATTGAAGTAAACAGAAAACTAGAAATCTTAGAATCGTAAAATGCATTCATGCATCAATTTACAAAGCATTCATGTGAGTTCTTTTCCCATTACTTCTGAGTTGCATCATTTAAAGGCTAGTTTCTACATATGTATAAAAAAATAAATAAATAGAAAATAATCATAAAATATGTATCTATATATTTTAAACAAAAAATAGTATAATTAAGAATAGTTGATTACTGGTACTTTTTCCTTTTTATGAGTCTGTAACTAATGAAGCCATACAGAGTGCTTATCTACCTTAATATTTTACAATAATATTAGCATAAATAGCAATTAATAAATGTGTAATATTAATATAATTATTATCATTATCATTACTATTATAATAAATTCCTACAGTTTTTCTCCTTTTCCACAACTTCACCTAAGTACTTCTTAGCTACTGCGGCTTGTACTACGTTAAACATAGGCTAGTTATACTAGTGTTATATTTATTTTAATATTTACTCATTTAATTATTATATTTAATTATTATTATTTTATTTTCCTTTCCTTTCCACACTTCCAGATTATTTTTTCCCCCGCTCCATGGCATTACTTGTCTAATGATGGCATTAAGTCTTCTCTGATGGCAACATGCACTAGTACTGCCTCCATAACTGAGCTTCGATCTTCTTGTCTGGTCCACTACCTCGTTGTTTATTTCTAATAGCTACGGTCGCGCCCCCAAGTTACAAAATTACCCTAATTTTGGTCAGGTAACTTGCAGAAACCTAGCTATTATTGTTTTTTTTCCGATTAAATTGAAATGTGTGTGCGGTGGCGCCTGATGATAGAGCACACCATTTCAATTATCCATTCCATATCCGACTCATGTGGATACATGTGATTAGGCTTAAAGCCCACCTGGTCTCATTTGGCGCTTTATATCCAAATTATCCACTCTTTCATTGCCTTAGAAGGCTATATTTAAAAATCATATTAATAATCATATTTTATATCATAATTTATATCATAATATAATCATATTTTATTCGGTATAAGCTCGTTAATTGGCACCATGTGCTATCTTCTTTTTTATTTTTATATTATTTTCACTTTATCAATGGATTATCTTGGGATTTCACAATATCGTATAGCAAAATAAATACATGTTACTAAAAGAAAAGGGGAAAAAAAAATCTACCCGGGATTCGAATCCACAATGATTGGTTCAATGAGAAAGTTTTTTCTTATTTTTTGTAATCGCCGCTAACCTCCTAACGGCGGCCATGTTAGTTCACCGGAAAAGTCTGTTTTTCACAATTGAACCAAATCTGGGTTCAAACAATACTTAGCTTTTATAACACATTTTCTTATGAACATTTAATACGGTTCAACATATATGATATTGCTTCTAACTCTCTGATTTCACCAGTTATTTGGTGAAACGTTGATATATATATATATATATATATATATATATATATATATATATATATATATATATATATAACAAAAAACAAAAAAATTAGATATATATATATATATATGTGTGTGTGTGTAACATGCGGGCGCTACGGGATAGTTGTGTCGTGGAACCGGTGGTAAGGCGAGGGAGAGGCATGGCTGGTGAGGTCTCCTGGATGGCTCGGAACTCTGAGCCGCTATTGCGGGAATCGGGCCGGATGGGTTGAGTCTGTAGAAGGCCGATCGTCGTTGGCCGGGAGCGATCGTGAAAATCCTTGGGCCATAGCGGCCGTCGATGGAAGAGAATGAGACGGACTCCAACTGCGGTTACATAATTTTATTGGACGATTGAGTACATCTTTCTTAGGCAGGTGCGTCACGCGAAAGATCTCCTCCTGATCCGCTGCAGGTCCTTATAAAAGCTTTGGACGTCATGTCACATGACCTCAAACGCGTTGCAACCATTGGCCAAAAGCTAAAACTGGGCAGCGGATTTCCCAGGGTTTGTTATGACTTTTAAGACGCCTATGTGGCTGGCTGCCCGGACCGTCTACAAAGTTACAAAGGAATTGCAAGGTACCGTGTATTAATTGAATTTTTAAATGCGGATTTCTTTGTTCCAACTGAATTAAACTGTGTAGTTCCAGAAATATGGGATTTTCATAGGCTTTTGACTTGTAATGCACGCACATATATATATCTATATATATATATATATATATATATATACTATATATATATATATATATATATATATATCTAAATACGTATAGCATAGGTGATGTAGATTGCGTTGTATTACGTTCGACAAACATATCATGAGATGGTTATCTAAAAATACATAAGGTGGCACGTGTAGTTTTTTTCTCAGAAACAATTTTAACCATAGGAATGATGATCTGAAAGAAATTGCTAGTGGCTTGGGTTTTCAAAAAAAGTAATAATAATAAACAAATAAATAAATAAATAAAATAAAAAATACAAATTTTACATTTATTTTCTATGCTATGTATAATTGAAAAAAAATATATAGAAGAAAATCATATAAATAGGAACACAAATTTCAACATCACAAAAAAAAAGGAACGGTGAGTGCACGTGTGTTTGATTGGACTTTGATGGTTACTTTATTATGTTTTCTCAGACTTACAGCCACCAATTTTCACTTAATAACGCGCACAAAACCAAAAAAGAAATCATATAATCCATCTTAAATCTGCTCACTTGGGGCCACCAACTTTCACTTGACATCCCGAAAAAAAAAAATAATAGCAGATACTCTTTTATTGTGTCGGTATGACGAAAAGCTAATGTTAACAACTAGCTCAATTGGAAGCACAAATTTTATTTGGACCGCGCACAAAAAATCAGAAATTCAATCATGAATTAGCTTACTTAGACTACAAAATCTTCATTTAACACTGAACACAAAAATCAATGTCGATAATCATTGGGGTAAAAATGGAGATTATCACGATACTATCATGGCATAGAATGTTTTTTTTTTTTTTCAGACACAAATATAAAAAAGTAGATAGATTTACTTTCGTGATAACATTGATAATGATGACCACAATATTAAATGAAATATTACTTTGATGACTGAAAATTTTACCTGATTTCATGACTGGATTTTGTGAGGTAGATACAAGATAAAAATTCTAAAGAAGGAAAAACGCAGCCTTTGTGTGGAATATGTACGCTGGTACCGACGAAAAACTCTCTCACGTATTCGAGGAGGGGAAAAATGTCCTGTAAGTACATTCAACAAGTATTTCCAACTCTTCCGGATGTAAAGGTGGCTGAAATCAAAGCAAAAGGAAGACAGGAATAGCTAAAAATGCTTTCATGCTGAGAAAAAAATAAACTATTCAGAGCGTTTACTTCTAAGGGCTTGTACCGCTGAAATATACTTGTCTGCAAGTATTTTTCGTATCATTTGGACTTTGATTTCCGATTTAGAAAACACTTCGCTGTTGCCACAGAGCCACAGAGCTAACAGTTGCATCTATTAATTTAGCCACAGACTGGCTAAATTAACAGATCTAGCCTCAAAGTGGCCAGATCTAGCCACAAAGTGGCTAAATTGGCAACCCTGCTTTAAAAACTTCACCCATCAACAAGTCACCCATTACAGCTGACGCTCAGAAAACGCACCTGACTTCGTCGATATGCAGTATTTGCTGAGCGGTGTCACCACACGAGCGTATAATGCTACCACCAGAGATCATTGCATTAAGAGTGTCCAGTGGAGAGATGAACAGTGCGGGGAGGTCAATATTTGTCAAATTTGTCACTATACATCACGACTGTTTATTTAGTGTTTATTGCAAAAGGAGTATTTTCAGATTGAGTTATGCTTATATAATAGAATTGTCTTTCTTTTCTCTGTAGAATTTACCACAGCTGTTCTTACTAAAGTAAATCTTAATAAGCATAAAAATTTCTTGAAGTACATGGTGCTCACCATTATGAGAAATTAAGATACTGATATCTCCCTGATGATTGTTGTTGACCCCGCACTCTGTCCAGGTTAAGACATTTGGCAGAAGTATAACTTCATGCTCGTCGAAAGTCTGTAGGATATCTTTGAAGTGTCAGAATTTATGCATTTCATTTTTAATTTTGTAATGAAATTGAAGTATTATCAACATGACAGACGGAAAATAATTCCATAAGGGATTTCTTTAAGTCTAATATTTTATTCGTTTGCTGGAAGTGCTTTTTTCTGGTTATTTCGTACCGTTTATTATAACCTTTCTTATGGTTATAAGCTTGATTTGACTTCACTTGTTTGGCTGTGTAGGGGGTGAGAGGCGGGTAGTTTTGAAAACGTATGGATTTCCGACTTCTACCTCACTTCTTCCTATTGATGCGATCTGTTGAACGTAAAATTTCGCGAAAACATAATGCAAAAACAATAGGAAAGAGTGACACAGGAAGAAGAAAAACAAAAAGAAAGAGATAAAGAGAAATAAATAGACTACAGCCCCCCCCATGGGCGTCCGTAAGCAGGGGCAAGGCAGGGCACTTGGTACCCCCTGGAGATTTTGTAGATTGTGTAATAATGTAAACAAACGGCATCAGTAAGCGAAATCGGAACCCAAATGGTTACAAGCATAAAATGCCCCATAGGTAATTTTTTTAAAGTCCCCCCCCAAAAAAAAGAATGTATATGGGGACCCATCTCCCCCTCTTGAAAAAGTAAAATAAAAGGGGGGAAATGGAGTGTCATGTGCAGAAAGCTAAATTACATTTATTTTATTGCATACCCATTTTGCAATATTCACTGTTGAACCATCTTCCATTAGAATATAAATATTTTTTCTCTTCCATTTTTCCCAGTCATAAAATTTGAATTATTAAAGGCCTGCTTTGCCTTATAAGTTTTAACAATTCATTTTTTGGCAATAACAAGAAAAAAAACTGCAATTATATTACACAAATCCACAGCATTTTATTCAATTTTAAAACCTTATCATTCTTAAATTGTTCGATTTTCTTTTTTTTTATTAATTCATTATTTATAACTGAAAAAAAAACCACAAAAAAAAATAAATGTTACCAATTATACTGCTGCAATGACCTTTTCACTAATCTTTCGTATTTCGTAGCAATATACATGGTTACAGCTTTCTTTTCTTTACTTTTCTTTAACTTTCTTACTAAGGCACAGGAAGAACCATTCTTCAGCACAGCTAATTTACCTTCATAAGAAATAGAATGTTAAATCTTTATGCAACAGAAAGAGCACCAATAGAAATTGATGTTATTCTATATCTGAAGTTTAAAAAAAACATTTTAGTTTAATAATAAATAAATGAACGCGTATCATGTATTACTGTGCAGAAATATATTACAGTTCAGAAAATTGAATCATTTGAAATACAAAATATGTTAGAATGAAATTTAAATATATGATGCATTTCGCATAATATATTATCAGCATACCGTTTTCTAACTAAAACACGCAAATATATCATGATTGAATATTAAATATTGTAATATTTCCTTTACGCTACATGTCAAAACATGTTTCACAATCTTCAACAGATAAAGCTTTTCTTCCTAATAATACACGCTATGTAAAATAAAAACTTTGTTATAAATCATAGAGGTCTACTTAATAAACTAGATTTTCAGAATGTAACGTTTTCGAAAATACTTCCAGGTGACTGGAGGAAAATTGATAAAATTAAATTTTCTTCGGCGTAATGATATTAATTCATGTATTTAATCAAATTATATTCATACGAAGAATTTTATGAGTAAAGATCTAGGTTTCCTAGTTCTAAATTTCAGTAAATTAACGTAGTCAAATTTTATGGAATAAAGAATGTAATGTAGTATGTATTCGTAATGTAGGAAAAATCATGTACGAAATTTCATCATCTTTTTAAAAAGCAAACTTAAGAAGTGGAATCAATTTTTGAAATTGGATGTTACATCCATTGAACGGCAGAAAAAAATTATACCACATGTTTCCATGTAATAGATTACAACGATTCATTTATTTATTAGCTTTTTCTGTAAAATGTTATGGTCGTTTATAGTAAAATATATTCTAAATTTATAATCATAAGTTTAAAATACAATATTTTTTTACTATGAACGACCGTAAAAGTATATAAAAAAAGCTATATATTTATTGCGTTATAGTCATTTATATATTATATATTGAGTTACAGGCATAGTCAATACAAATAAGAATTTTATGGGAAACATAGTTAAATAATTATACAAAGAGTGGAAAAATAAATAAATAATAATTCTCCCATAATTACCTATTATGATTTTGAGGCAGAACATGAAATTAAATTGTTTTAATAACTAAAACTTTCAAAGTAAACAAATATACTATATGAATAATATGATTATTAAGAAATAAATGCATGTAGAATAAAAAATGCATAGTATTGAGATTACTCTCACAGAGTGATATAAATGCATGCTAATATATCATTAGTATTAAATTATACCAAAATATTGAATATTAAGAATGTCAAAAAAGTCTTAAGGTTCTTCAATAACAGATCTTTTTTACTGTACTGCAGAATCCCATACTTACCTATGAATATTTTCGTTACGTCAAAATAGTATATCATCACCAAAACACTTATATGAATACACTTAGACAAATATTTTTAAATTTAACAGTATATTGAAAAGATCCCGCAACTATACATATATATATGCATACGAACATATAGTGTTGTAAGGGATAGCGTTCCTTTGTTTAACTATAAATTGTTTTGAAAAATCTACTTAAAAACTGTTGACCCCAACATTCGTTTCAATTGAAAAAACAACAATGTTAAGGTTTAAAATAGTCATATAAAACTATAAATGAAAGAAGCAACCCCAGTTCAATTACTTGTATTTTAGCTTATACGTTTTATGGGAATTAAAGGACTTTGATTTTATAAAATTCTTCTAATTGTTTAAAACTGTAAGAAATGAATAAATGAATGTTTTTTAAAAGTTCACTTGTTTTATTTTATATTCTTTAACTGTTTAATTTATATTTAATTAGATGAATACATTATATGATGACATTTGTTAGGTGTTTTCCGAAAAGATCTTTCCTAGAAAAAAACCTCTTACGTTAATTGTCAACAAACATATTCTATTATACAGATAAGAAATGCCAAAAAGCACCAACTTAATGCTGAGGTATAATAGATAATCTGCTAATGATCACAACTGCTATCTATGAACTTTCTCCGATTTTTTCCGTATTATTTCTTGCACAATATAATACTAGAAAACTGCCGTTTGTTAAATCTGTTATAGCAATTAGTTATCATTAACATTAATTTCCTTTCAAATTATAATGAATTCCTGCAGTAATATTAGATATTAATTTCTAAACATAATAAAAAAAAACTGGTTGCCAGAATTCTTCAGAAAACCTTTACTATAGAATTAAATACATTCTCTAAAATCTTAAGGAAGAGTCATCATATTATCTAAAATTCGAAGAAATTTTCTAGGGCTTTATCTTTTATGATATTTTTATATTTTTTAATTATTATTTGTGAAATCAGGATTGAAATTTTACTTACCGTACGTTATTAATTCATTGAAATGATCTTTTATAAAATAATAATAACACGGAGAAGAAATGTTCGGAAATAAATATTAAAATTGCGTATTTTTATCTTAAATATAATCGTCAATACTCTCTCTTAATCAATTTACAGACTCGAAACAATTCTGTTTAAAATTAAACATTTTTCGTTATGGAATTAAACCCTAGATAACACTAGAGTCCACTCAATCACTGATCTTCCGAGAAAAACTTCAAAATGTTTTTAAAAATGTATAGTTCTCGGAGTTTTAGCAAAGCTTCTCTTAACCTGCGGTGCATTAAATGTAAGATTAAATGAACTGAATGCAGATATACAACCATCCAGATTCAATAAAATAAAATTAACTGCCCTTTCAAGCTAATCTATTGCGGACGTCATAATTCAATGTTTGTTAAAATTTCGCATTTAGAAACCTATTGTGCATTGTTTTTAAATTTGTTAAAAAACTAATAGCAATAAAACTTCATTCAAAAAGGATTTCTTTTTTAATCGAAATAACCACACATTTGACATGTAACTGAGTTATTTAATTCCAATACAAATACACACTGAAAACAAAAGCAATTTAGAGTATTATGTAAACGTTAAGCGAAGTTCTTCGCATGGTAAAATTTTAACTCATTTGAAATTCTAAAAATCTAATCTGGAGCATGCGCAAACTAACGTTTAAATTTTACAAGGAATCTAAGTATTTAATCGAATAACGTTAACCAACAAATTACTATGTACTTATATAATGGTACTTTCCTCGCGATGTGTTGTTAATGCTCATAACCGCTATCTCCAAACTTTCGCGAATATTTCATTTCTTCTTATCTCTCCGCATTACTCTAATAGCTGATAATTACCATTAGTGAAAGCCGGTACAAGTAAGTGCGATATCTGATACATAAAACACCTTTCATCGTATAACGGTTTTCGAGAGTCTTTTAACAATGAACTCCTATTTAGAATAAAAGATATTATCAAGTAGGTAGGTATACGGGCAGGTATTTACTCACAAATACATTTTTGAAGTATTTTCGTGAAAGACTTATAAACTAAATGCCATGCAACTAATGACATGCAATATTCGATTAAACTGGTAATGTTTAACAATCAAACATATAAAATGAAGGGTATCCGTAGTATTTATAAGTATTATATCAAACTGTTGTTCAAAATAAATTTAAAATAACTGTCGATTTAAATTATTTCGATTAATTTTCATATAATGAAATTTATGTGCGTTCATTTCATTCCAACTAATATATGTTATTCGTTATTGTTTGAGATGTTTTAGATCAGTATTACTTATACATGTAATATTATTAATATTTATTACACATTTTTTTCAATAATTTTACTTTTATTTTATTTTGTAAAGATATTTAATTTTAAAGCAAAGGGTAAATCATGTTCATCTATTTTTTCAGCAAAATCTTTGTGCCCTATGAAATACGACGCATTTACTTAAAAATGTACTTAATGTTTTCGGAGACCTGATAACCAAGAATGTATAAAATAAGTCCAGATGTATAAAATAAAAATATAAATATAAAGAATCGATCAATTCAGTATATTCTAATTGATGTTCATGTAATGTTGCAGGCTTTTTGAAAATGCAACTAAGGTAATATATTGTTTATTACCTTTAGAATAGATCATGCATTACGTGCAGTGCATTATGTAACATCATAAATAATTATTCTAAAATTCGATCTCATGAATTTATTTTTATTTTTGTTTTTATTTTTTTTATTTTTTGCTTCTGTGGAGTAGTGTGTCTCTGTGGAGTAGTGTAGTGTGTTGAGACAAAGCAGTATAGAGTGTGTTTGACTATTTTTTTATACTATGAAAATGTGTGTGCTCCGTTGCAAAAGAATGTACACACACTCATAAAATTGTTTAAAGAACTATTTGTGTTACGGCAAGCTTACAAGAGAGACATCTGCCTACGGGAGAGGGTGACTTTGTCGGTGGAAATTTAAGAGGTTCTAACGGTATTTACGTTTCACCTGGAGAAAACAGGCCTGGACTTCAGAATAATATATCGACAGCCATGCTATAGGCTCGCGAGCATGGGGCTTTCACACTTCAGCTTTCTACGATGCTCAGTGAAATATATACTCGAAAAGATATTTGAGGGTAAGTAAATTTTCTTTATGTCAGTGTCATATATAAAGCATTGTTCTCAGTAAAAGTGAATCAAGACAAATGTAACAATAACTTCTTGTATTTCTTCGATTGCTGTGTTTTTCCAAAAACTAATACGTTATTAGAAAAACAAATATTCGAAAATTAGCTATTACTCAAATACTTCTCCGAGTAAGTGTATTTAAAAATATATTTTGTATTTTCGATGACCCGCTAGTCAATGAGATAAACATAGTGCTTTATATTTAAAATTAATAACCAATTACATCAGCGTTTCTCAACCTGTGGGGCGCGGCCCCCAAGGGGAGCGCGAGAAAATCCAAAGAGCAAGTAGTGATGCATGTTTTTTTTTTAAATTATCTTATTTATTTTCATTTTTATTTAAAAATATATCCATTTTCGCTAAAAATGTTCCTTCAAACTTTACTGATAAAATTATTTTGTAGAAAATTCGACTAAATGTTTATTGTTAAAGATTGAAAAACTGACTGCATGCTGAAATTTGTGAGGGGGGGGGGCGCACCACCGTAATTTAGCTTTTGTTTGGGGTGCGACGTTAAACGGTTGAGAACCGCTGAGTTACATATTTAAATAACAAATGTTATTCTTCTTACAAATGTTATTCTTCTAACTGTCCTTCTGGTTAGGCTCTAGGCGGCAAACAGCTGCCTACATCGTCAAAATTGAGTCAGGCAAAAATTGCGGCAGCCAAAACCTCCTGAAAAAAACATAAATAAAGGCTTTTGTTTTTAAAAATCTTTTAGGGTAGTCTTTTTTAGGATTTCTTGCAATACACACAGAGCTCATCAGCGTTCTGATTACAAGATAATATTGTATTTTCAAACTGAATTCTACTGCTACGGAGTGGAAATTTGTTCTCTCATTTGAAGTTTAAAGATGTTTAAGGCGTACCGTGAACCGGGGACACATTGTGACAAGTGGGTTAGCTTTGTTATGCGTGGCCAGTTCTCCTTACTTCGAATCTCGCTTCGGGGACCTAGGGCAAAACAGGAAGTGGACACTGCCAAGAGTTGGAGTCGACTGTGCTGACGCCTAGCGGTCCCATGTTAAACGCTTTGCTAATTGATCCGTCTACCCAGTAGCATTGTTGTCAAGCATCCCTTTGGAAGCGTTGCTGTGTCCACCGTCAACTTTGGTTTGCACAACGAAATACAGAAGAAGATATCGTTTAACAAATTATTATTACTGAACATCAATATATTATTTAGCACATATTGAAAAATGACTTTAATCTGAAGAGTTTTGAATGAATTATTAATCTTTATGCAAAAATCGAAGATTAGCGGGTGACTTTCCGACAGTGCTTGTTTGTCATAACGTCACCTTGTAATTGTTTTTCTGTGTTTGAACCTATGTATTTTGTCTTACAGTAACGATACATACGATATATAAAGATATTTTAAAATGCGAGAAAGAAGTTGGGAGAAAGAAGTTGGGACTTGGAAGAAGTTGGGACTCGAAGAGAATTAGATTCTTATCCGAATTTCATTCACGCCGCCCATGGAAACAGAATATGATAGAGGAGATGATATTCGGTTTCCGAGATGGTAGACGGTGAAATGACCAACGCAATGTAAACGAATATAAACAAATTGAAGCGGCCCTCGAAACCCGACTAAATTGTGTATCAGAAAGAAGTTCTGTTTTGTATTGATCCTCCAAAAAACTTACAAATAGAGGACATTAATGTTGTTCAATTTGACTAATTTAAGATTTAAAAATTCAGAATCACTCAGTTAAGAAGTAGAAAAAAGTGTTCGTATTTCACGATACACCTAATTTGCTTATCCCAACCGAAACGTATAATTTACTCTGTTTAAATGTTTTAAATTTTTCATTAAAAACTGCGAGAACGGTTTTAAGCTCAAAGTGCGAGATGTAACTTTGAGATATTTCTTTTTGTCATGCATTTGTAATACTAAAAGTAATTGTCCCAAAGTCGCCCTTAGTTAAGGGGAGAATTTGTAACAACTTTTAACACTAATTATTAGAAAACGGTTGAATAAACGATATATATATATATATATATATATATATATATATATACATAATAGTAAAAAGGCTAAACTTACGAATCAAGGAATCATTATACAGCAGCTTCGTAGTATAAATATACAATGAGCACAAAATCATATGCAAAACAGGAAGAACTAGATGTATCCATTAAATAAAAATCCAAAAACAATGGTAAAAAACAAAATTAAAATGGAATTTGATGGAGTAAAACAAAGGGTAGCAAGAATAGGCTATACTCGTCAGGCCCCACAAGCCGAATACTTACTACCAAGATAAAAATCAAAATAACAGGATTTCAATATAGTTACTTAGCACAAAGAAATCTAAATATGCAACTACGGGGATTTCCTGTTAAAAAGTAAAAAGTAATCATAAAGACATACCCAGAAAAAAAGTAATTATGAAGAAAAAATGGAGATGAAGAGACCAATAGCATTAAGCCTGAAAGCATGGCTCAACCATGGAGCTGTTGCCAATTGATGAGGAAAAAATATACGCTGCCAGAAAAAATTGGAGAAAAGTTGAACAATAAGTAAAATGTAAGAGTTTGTAAAATAATAATAATCTAAGGATATAATATAGAGTAAATTTAAAAATAAATAAATATTATTATTAATAAGAAGAAATATTGGCATGAGATATATTAGGGTTAAAATATTTTAAAAGGATACATCTAACTACTTAAATAGCTCACTATTCGATTATATGCCTAGGCATGTTTCAGAGATTATATTAATTAAAAGAAGAGCATTTATATTTATATGATACCTGTGATCATTAGTTGATTTGTACATTTTTTTAAACAATAAACAAGAACAAATGTAACTCATAGTATTGGTTTTTTTTGGCTTTTTTCAATAAAACATGTACTAAAAAGCCAGAATTTCATCGATTTTTTTTATTTTATAAGCAGGCCAGCTACCAATCCCCAACCTCTCCAATCAAGAATTCCCAGAAAGGACACATGTTTATAGAAATGCTAATTCAGACTAGGAAATAGAATCGAATTTAGAAATTTTCTGGGGTAATTGTATCTTAAAGCAATATGATACAGTGAAGATATACTATCAGACTTATAATTACTTGTACAAAGAGACAGTACTCTATATAGATGATTAGCTAAAATATTTCTAAATACAGATATATGCATGCATGAGGTAAAATCTGTGTAACTAAGTACATTGAAAGGAAATTTCATCACTTTTATTTTATACATATATATATATATATCAAACTCTATCACGAATTCACTTCGGTTTACGGTACTTAAAATCCAATCTAGAGAATGCACAGTAATGAAAGTTTAATTTCCTTTTAAAATTGAAAATATTTAACCAAATCACTCCAATTGGTAATTCCATGAGTGCTAATATTATGATGTTTTCTAATAATATTTTTTTGATGCTCAAAACTGCTATCTCCAAACTCTAGCAAGTATTTCTTCTTATCTGCCGCATTACTTTAATAGATAATAATTACCATTAGTGAAAGCCGGTTCAAGTAAGAGTGATTTCTGATGCATAAAACGCCTTTCACCGAATAAGAGTTTTCGAGAGTCTTTGAACAATAAACTTCTGTTAAACAGTGAATGCATTATCAACTATGTAATTTCATGTAGTTTCGTACTAATACAATTATAAGTAAAAGTTTTTAAATGAAATTTTACATCATTATTTACATTTAATACCGAATTAATCCAGAAAACTTTGTACACAACCAAGTAAGGGCGATTATAATTAAAGTTTCAAAACGCTATAAAAAAAAGAACCATTGATCCTAAGGACGTCAAATTTGAACGGAATATTATTAAAAAAGGGGGAAAAGGTATGGCATAAGACAAAAAAAAGGTTGCAAAATTTAGCACCATTTGGCGCTGTAAGCGTCAGAATATGTAAATTAAAATACCTGTCATGCGCGCGACTCGTTTGACGTCTGTTCGCGACTCCGGAGACACTGCGATCAGTTATGGAATATGATGTTTCTCTATTTCAACTTGTAGTAGAAAATGGTGGACAGCATATTGAACATGTTTTGCACCAGTCTCGCAAAATTCAAAAACCGATATGATGGATGCTTTTGATGCGGTTTTGGTCTCATAACCATTAAAAACCGATTTTTCCCATCCGTTGTGATTTGACCTGGCCGTGGTGGATGGGCTTACGTAACTAACTGTATCATACATGTACAGTCATGCATACTGAACAGTATTGTCAGTTCAACGTGAAACTTACACCTTTTCCGTTTTTTTTTTTTTTGCGATTCATTTGTCATTTGTAGTCGAATCCTTTTAAATTAGGAAGCGTACACCGCCATCTGTTACTAAAATTTGGAATTATTTTTTTTCTTATGCCATACGCTTTCCCCCTTTTTCAATAATACTCCGTTCAAATTTGGCGTCATTCTGATCAGTGGTTCTTTTTTATACCGCTTTGAAACTTTAATTATAATCACCCTATATTTTAGGTTTTTCTAAGTTATAATATGTTAGGAAAAGACGATTTAAATAATGTAGTTTTCTTTTCAATTAAATAAGTTTTTGTACCTTAAAATGTACTTAAAAATATAAGGTATTATTTAACAGAGGCTTCAAGTTCAAAATACTTAATGCACAAAACAAATCTATCCTCGTTCACCTTATAACGGCAAAAATTCACCAGGTATTATTATTTTTAATGTAAAATAATGCATGGCAGTTTCCATGAAATAGAATTTTATCCCGATACCATATGATCATTAACAGTCACCATAATTTTTTAAACATCAGATAACCTCATCAGAAGCAATCAATCCTCTCACGCACTTTTCTTGCAAAACAACTTATAATTTTTGAAAAGTACACAGCTGCAATGAAATATCAAATGTATTTGTTTTTAGATGAAAAACTGTTTATTTCAGGTACTAGAACAATAAATTTAAATTATCACATCCACTAGCAATATTCATTATATTACAAAGCATATATAACAGTATATAACTATTCTTTTAGTATTTAACGCAGCTAACAATTACCTCATCTGATTCTTACTAAAATAATAATATTTTGCTTTTTTAAAAATTAAATTATATGTTTCTTGTCATGTTTATTCAGGTTACGAGAGCAGGTGTACAAACTTACATTCTTAAAAATGTAATTTTATTTTCGATTTCAAGATATGGCAAATCTTTACTTCCAAAGAATAAAATATATATATTTGACATAGATTGTTTTTAAGCATTTTTGTATCACCTGCTGAACTGGGGATTGTAAATAAAGATTTAGGTAGTCATTAATTTATCCTATGTGAGGAAAAAAATACTAAATATTTCAAACTTTCATTTTTAATCTGAGTTTCTTAAATTTTTTCAACCATAAATGATGGATGAAGAATTATAAAGATTTATGAACAAACATCGCCGTGTATTTTTTTTTCTGTTCTTTCTTTGAAGTATTGTTTGTAAAAGTAAACAACTACTGAAGTGTATTATGAACAGAATAAGTATATACGTATATATACATGTATATATATATGTGTGTGTGTGTGTGAAGAGAACGTTTTGACCTCAAAATTTCGGAAAATACTATCCAATGTAGAACATACGCTAAACTCCGCGCAAATTTCGTAGTTTTGCCTTGGCTTTCGTGAATTCGTCCTGATTCATTCCTTTTTTTAATACAAAAACGCTTCGTTTATACGACGCAAAACGACACAAATTCGATTATACGCCGTTTTAAACCTTCCTAAACTCTGAAAATTTTCTGTTTCAGTCATTTTCTTCAAATTTAGAGGAAAACTTTTCCTAGAAAGAGCGTATAATAAAGTATCTATGGGGGAATTTACCTTTTACCACCTTACTTTATACACTCAGTCAACTATATTGAAAAAATGCTTTTCATGAACTAAATTGAACCCGTGATATTGTAATTAACAGCTAAAGGTACTCCGACGACTATGCAAGATTATTTTTAGTTCAATGACTGTATGAATCACATCATAATTGATATGCAATATCTAAGATATGGTACAATAAAGGTATGATTTGCTTCATTTTTATGTTTGTTTGATTTTTTAATTCAGTTAATGTTTCATTGTACTTGTACCTAAAAAAAAAAAAAAAAAAAAAAAACTTTAAAATTGTTATATTAACCAAATTTGCATTAGTGTCGTTAAAACTATAATCTAATGCAAGTTGGTTATTAATATTTCAATTATACGTCTTCTCATTTATACGTCGTTTCAGATCGGTGCCTTGAAAGACGTATAAAAGGTGCTTTACTGTACATATCTATGCTCTCTCTCTCTCTATGTAAATATGTATGTTACCGCTATAGTTTTAAAGCCGTTAATGTGCATGCTACCCAGCTTATCTCCAGATTGACCAATTTGCTCCGTTAATGTGAGGAATCAAGAATTTTCCGCATTTTTCTTAAGTAATGTTCACATTAAAGACCTTCGTATCGTTAAAGTTCAAAAGTTTTTTTTATTTTTTTTATTTAATTTTTAGTGATAACAGTGTTAGCTAGGATAGTCTTTCTGGAAATAAAATTTCTGGTCAATACTGCAAATATTAGAAAATATCTTAAATTAAGCATTAAAATTAAAATGCATTTATCATACAAATTATATATTATGATCTATTACTTATCATATTATCTAATTAGCCAGGTCTAAAAAATGCCATTTGCTGCAATATTATATTTTTTATCTCAAATTATTAAAATATTAGTATTCATGGGTAAATTCACAAGAAATTTTTAATAGTTTTATTTTGTGGAAATAAAACTTTAAATGTAATCCTAGTGATGACGTCAAAGCTTGGTGACGTAGGAGTTGTAAGGCTTTCTATGTCTAGGAGGCGTTGGTACAACTCGGAGGAAAATTTGCGATATTTTTCTTTTAACACGCTAAAAAAGGCTCCTACAATTCTGAAATAGAAAGTTTTTGTACAGCCTATTATCACTGCTGGTGTTGCTCTTGAGTTTGTATAATCTATATGACTCCTACAACACAGATTCATATAACACAGAACGTATCTACCGTGGTTATGGTTGTATCTACTGTAATTTATTCAAACAACCATCTTCATAATACCAAAAATCGCACCTAAGAAAGTGAATGTGCTCTCTCTCTCTAAGCTGTTTTCTAAACTGTTTTCTCGGCTGTTTTCTAAAAATGAACAAAACAAAACTCGCTTATAAATCTGAATAAAAAAATCTGGAGTGACTCCACTCGACTTTCCGAACACTTACGATTAAGATCATTACCAAGCATTTAAATAAATTTTAATCGATGAATAATTCAAATATATATACCAAATTGAAGCTCAATCGAATCAACCGTTTAAACGCTAGCGCAGTTTCAAGAATTTCGTCCCATAGGCCGTAATGTAAAAGAAATCTTTGTCGTATCCCTGTAGAAAAACAATAAGTCCTATACACACCAAAATCAATACAGATCTTGTGATGGTGGTTTATAATATATATACCCAATTTGAGCTCAATCGAATGGACCGTTTAAACGCTAGCGCATTTTCCAGAATTTTCCCCCATAGGCCATAATGTAAAAGAAATTTTTGTCGTAGCCCTGTAGAAACACTATAAGTCCTATACACACCAAAATCAATGCAGGTCTTGCGACGGTGGTTTATAACATATACACCCAATTTGAGCTCAATCGAATGTACCGTTTAAACGCTAGCGCACTTTCAAGAATTTCTCCCCATAGGCCATAATGTAAAAGAAATCTTTGTTTTAGCCCTGTAGAAAAACTATAAGTCCTATACACATAAAAATCAATACTGGTCTTACGATGGTTATTTATAACATCTATACCTAATTTGAGCTCAATCGAATGCACTGTTTAAACGCTAGCGCACTTTCCAGAATTTTCCTCCATTGGCCATAATGTAAAAGAAATCTTTGTCGTAGCCCTATAGAAAAACTATAAGTCCTATACACACCAAAATCAATACCGGTCTTGCGACGGTGGTTTATAACATTTATACCCAATTTGAGCTCAATCGCATGCCCCGTTCAGGAGCTATCGTGTTCACTCACATACACACAAACACACATACACACACACACACATACATATATACATCTCGTAAAAATAGCATAAATGAATTCAGAAGACCTCAAAACGTGTAAATACAACAAAATCTCGAATTCGAATTTTTTCATGATTACAATACTTTCCTTACATGGTATATGTTCGGAAAGTAAAAAAGAAAGTTTCAAAGACATTAAACACCATTGTAGTAAAAACTATTTTTAAACTGTTGGATAGCCACACCATAAAATATTCACACGTTGAAAGAATTTTATACAAAATCTGTTGAGGAAACTAATTAAGTTGCATTACTTTTTTAAGGTTAATGTTCCTTTCAGATCATTATAAGCGGGGATTTATATTTCAACTTAGAAACATCACGAAAGTTAAAGGAAGGGGTTATAAATAATATCGTCGTGTCAAATGCATAATTAATTATAAAGCCTATCGATTGCTACTGCAGTCAGATTTAGCTGTTAGCGATATAGACATAATTTATCACAAGGGTGTGCTGGAGCTCACACGAAAAGTTAATGCATTTTCCTCTGAAAGAATGAAGCAAGTTATACGCATCTATGTTCTGTATCGTATATGGAATTAAATATTTCTTAAAAATGTGTAACAATTTCCACGACAGGATTCCATTAAAATTATATCTTTAGATTATTTTGGCGAACAGGTTTATAAGATGTACTGTTTTACGGGCTAGTTTTGAATACTGAATGACTTATACAATTAAATAAATACATTTTTGAACTGTTTTTTTACATTCATTTTATATTTTTGCTACATTCTTATATTCTTTAAAGTTTATATTTACTCAGCATATCTTAGCACAGCAACTAAACAATATTTTGCGAGCAATTTGTAGTTTTGTTATACTTTCTAAAAAAGTTAAATTTTAAACTAGCTTGCCACCATCTGAATTTAACATGAATCTTTTTATACAGATGTGAACCATTCATAATTTACTTGGGTGCAGTCTTCGAGTGACCATTTTCTGAATTTCGTGGCATCTCACCCACTTTTCTTTTGCCTTATAAATATACCATGTCACTTTTTAACAATAGGATTTGATCTTATAATGAATGTTGCATGTGAAGATGAAGGTCCAAACAGTTTCCTGCACAAGATTGGCTTTTGTTTTGTTTTTTTCTTTTTCTCTCCTTTTTTATCCTTTTTTTTTAGATAAATCCTTTTCCACTTTTCGCTGATTTTTAACGAGTATCAGGCTGTAATAATTATTTGGCCTGTGTTATTTCATAGCAAGAACACTTTTTTTAATGAGACTGTTGGAAAACCTGGCCAGTCGCCATATTGGAATTTCGACACTACATCGAGGAGTAGCAGTATAAGTTAGTTGCAAAACAAACTCATAGTTAATTGAAGAAAGAAGCATCTTTTTCGTACAGACAATGCCAAAGCAGAATGTTTATTGCTAGTACGTTTATTTAAATTTCACTAAAAATCTGACAGTTTATTCACGGTGAAAAAATGCAGAAAATATCGTTTTGCGAGAATATGTTAGCAGCTTATAACTGTAACTTTCATATATGAATCGCTACTCCAGATAGTTCTCTCTCTGTCATTATCTAGCAGCTTATTTCAAAACTAAAGCGAGTACCAAAACGTGCCTTTTTGGAAAATGTGCCGATCTGCCGGATATATCTGCAAGCAGAATTTTGTAGTAAAAAGATGTATACTTAAATATTTGTGCCTAGTGTCCCATTCATAATCAGTACAATTCAGGCCACCTCCCCCTACATGTTTTATAGATATCCAGAACGCCCTACTGCCTTGATTGATTATTTGGAAAACTATGTAAGTACCGAAAAAAAATTGCCGTACTTTAAAATTTGAAAATTCGTCTTTTCTCCGAATTTTATCAAATTTTTGCGGTGTTGAAAGCTAGAAAGTTGTTTTGGCAGAGTAATATAACTAACAAAAATGACATTTATTTACTTGCTGTCAATAATTAGACTTTTTGAATTGAAAATTGTTCGAGACGCACAAATTAAGTCTTAATCAATGTATATTCTCAACTTTAGATATTCTTATTAGTTCGTATTCGGTGCAGATCCAACAGATTACTGAATTTGACTTTTCTTCAAGTAAATAAAATAAATTAAGTGTTCTCTTCTGCAGACAGATATGAGAATTAATAACAAAAATTCAGATTACAGAATATAAATAATTTACCATTTTAGCTGCTTCATGTCTATTTATTTATTTATCCTTGAAACTCTCGAAACCACCACTGTTTCAGTTTGATTATTTAAATTAAAAACTTAAGTATCGACGATAAATTCTGTTACTTTGGTAACTACAATGGTGAAATATAAAGTGAATGCGGTGATATTTTTTTCAAGTAGACTGTGGATAAATGCATTAAGTGTAGTTTCCAGTAATAGAAAAAAAAATATTTAGTCGCTACAAGATTTCGGTTGACTCGGCAAAATCTCGTAGTTATTGAAAAACTATTAGGCAGTTCACTCAAAAAAAAAAAAAAAAAAAAATCGAACAAGGAAAATAAAAGATCACTGCAGAAAACACCCTCGCTATTTCTGATAAAATCAGTATTTTTATTCAGTATGATTGCATTTTTATTTACGGTTACTAGATTCAGCTTTCCGATGTTAAAATTCCGAACGATTTGTTTTTAACCCCTTGCCTGTGACGCCTTTTTCGGGAGTCACAGGCAAGGGGTTCTCAGTTCGGTCACAAACAAAGTTCTCACTTAAATCTCAGTTCGGTTCACAAACAAAGGGAGGCACAACCGCTTTCACAGGCAAAGGGGGTTAAACCGAAAGATTGATAGACGTATTTTTGCGCCAGACATCTGAATTGGCATTTACAAGTAAATTTTAGTAAACTATAACAAAAAGAGGACTTGAGCGAGATCTTTCAGCAAATTTTGAAAGTCAGATTACCAGCAGTAACCATCTCTTTTTTAAAATTTAATCTTATAAAAATTTCGCGAGTTATATCATTATCGTTGCATGTTACATTTGTCATCCTGATTTTTAGAATTTTTCTATCCAAAAGCTGTTTTGTCACGTATATAGTGATTGGTTTGAATTTTACACAGATAAGTAAAGAGGAATTCCGTCTATTTTTAATTTTGAAAGAGACTATTTCCGATATTGTTTGAGAAATTTGTTTTAATATTTTCTTAGATATGAAAAAAAAAGCACAGAACTAAAAACTTCATATTTCTTTTCTTTTAATTTGTACGTATAATCTTTTCTTTTAATTTGTACGTTGATAAAACAATTTCCGTTAACGTTAAAAGAACGGGTACTCCAATTAATATTTATGTATAAATTTCGATCAATTAAATTAAATACATTTTACTGAACGCTCATCCCAACGATAACACATTAACATAATTTATCTTCAAAATTTTGAATATAGAAACTATATATGTCATTTAAAATGCGGCAAAATGCATCAAGTAATAAAATGAAAATGTATTTCCTACCTTGAATGCCAAGTACTTTCCCTGTAGTATTACTGGCCTTACGCCAACTGTCCTTTCGTGACAAGAGAATTAGTTGAAAAGAAAATCAGATCGTACTATAGAAATGTTCGGACGAACAACTACAGTAGAAATGTCTGAAAGAATGCTGTGCTACTTCTTAATCATTTATTAAGAGAGGTTTACTTTTCGCTTGGCATTTAGTTGATCAAACTGAGTTATGCATGCTAGCAATTAATGAGGAAATAATTTATTAAATGAAGGGCTTTAATTTTGCGATCATTCTAAGTGACTATAAGGTAAATGCTCCAGAGTAGTGGGCCACTTAATGGTATTTCCGCAGTTATCGTCTTAACTTTGGAGAAGTTTTGTTAATCTATATTTTTTATGGTTGTTGAAACCCATATCTAAAGTAATAATCATGTAAAATATCAGTATAATTGTCATATAATTTTTAAAAATATTAAAACTTAGGTCAGTGGCATGCCAAAAATAGGACCTTATAGATTTGTCAAATGGCTAAGGAAAATGGAATGAAGTCGTTATATACATATGGTGAAGTTGGACGGTGAAGATAAAGCCTTTGTAGAACTTTTGTGTTTGAAGATCTGGTAAAAATTACACATGAAATAACCTGGAACCTTGCACTTTAAAACGAACAAGAATCAGCTTCAAACAAATCAGTATAGACTTCCAATGTAGCTTTATTAGAACATAATAAAGGATTATTTTACGGTGGGTGGTAGAATAGCGAAACAAAGCGTAAACCTTTTAGGACTAGAAAAGAGCATTAAGTGACTGAAAAAGGTGTGAGAACACAGAAAGCCAACCTGGCGATAGATCTGAGAGCTAAAAAGAATGGGCGCCAAATAAATCGCCAAGTTGAAAAAAATTTAAAAAGATCGTTAAGCGTTCATGCAAGTTTACCACATTTAAATGTGTGTCGCCAAGGGGGTACAGTCAAAGAGAAGTTGTAACATAAGAAAAATTATTGAAACCCATGGGAACGGGAGAAAAGTAAAGTAATCCTCGCGTGAGAAAGACGATTGCATAATTTATTGCAAAAGTTAAAGCCAAAGTAATTTAAGAAATAGAAATAAAATAGCGTTACGGAGAAATAAAACAGCGTTACGGGAATTTAAAAATGACAAAGAGTATTAAATTTAGAATAGGGAAAAGCAAATCAGAAGTAATTATAATGTGATGAACTGGATCTCAATATAGTAATAATAATAATACACTAATATTATTCACTATAAAAAGTAAACTAAAAATGGTAGATGAATTGTATAATTTATAGATTCTTGTTCCATCAGATGTACATTTTTTTTCTGTAATAGCCATCTTTTTTATTTAAGGTACATGTTAATTCTCGATTGTTCATTTTCAGTCCTGTTTAGGGTATTATAAATGTTAAATATTTCTAATGTTGAATAAATCGTTTTGGAATACATTACAAAGTCTTTTTGTAGATTTTTCAACCTTTATTTCCTAGACTATGCACAAATACACCCATTTTTGTGCGTTTCTTTTGCGCCCCATGTGAGACACAAGAACGAATCGAACTTTTTTCAGATCTAATTTGTAAGAGATCGACAATCCTATTTCTTTGCTCTCATCACAATGAAAGTCACTCGATTCATTCATAATAGAATTATCAAGTGAAATTGAAGAATCTGATGAAAATTCTCTGGTTCTTTTTATGCGCATGTCTTTCTTCTGATCATTGTTCATTTCTCTTTTATTTTTCAACAGCTTTTGCATTTTTAGCATCTTCTTTCTACCTATAATATATATTCAATTGTGGCGAAGTAATCCCAGCAAGAAGTTTTTCGTGTTCTCTCTTTTTTAATGATCTGCCTTCTGTGAAAAGAAATTATCCGTCTTAAATATTGATGGAATGTTTTAATAACTAAACAATGTTACAGAGCTCAGCTGATTCACCGATTGCTGCCTGGCCGATAAACTTCTTACGAACAGTTTCCTGACCACAACAATTAACATATGATGACTTTCCACTGATTTTTATGCATTTTTACTATACCATTTTTTTCAATATTTTGGATTTGTTACAGAAACTTTGGTTTAAAACAAATACTTGTGTAGTAAATGTATCGGACATAGTTTTATACTGAGTTTTTTTCACTTTCGAACAAAACAAGAGGTGTGGTCCAATCATTTATGTGAGTATATCTTCTTCTGTAAATGTTGTGCATCCCTACATGGGTGTGCCAGTAGTGAGCTATTAGTGAACCAGAACTGGGCCATGGGGTTCACTACTGGTTCTGATAAAAATAAAACAAACCTTATTTTATTAAAAATTTAACATTACCTAACCCTTTTACTAAACATCATGATAGTCTTTTTGAGAGAAAGCATGTTTTCCAGAACTGTGCCCCTTCAGTCAACTTCTGGAGCATTTAATAAATCATTAATCTCAAAGTGGGCCACCCATCCCAATCCATAAATTATTATCATAATTTCATTCATGAATAGTTTATAATGCTTCCAGTATGAATCAAATAATATCACTAAAAATTGATTTTAAAAACAAATAGAATGTGTGTTAATAAATATAGTTTCATTGAAGGCTTGCCTCCAATTAAATCACTAAAAATAATCTTTTTAAAACACCAACTTCGTGAACAAACTTTCTTGTACCTAAATAGGAAATGAAGCCTGAAACTTTGGTATTTAGTTGATAAGGGTTTCAGACAATCAGAGGTTGATCTCTTATCTTAACGAATAGTTGGCATTTCTTGTTTTTATGTTAAAATTTCAAATGGCCCAATACTGGTAGATAACCCCCAACGGGATCACTTACCTTAGCATGTATTATTCCGTTAGCAGATCTTCGGTTGATCGTTAAAAAAGTACTGTTCGATTACAAAAAAGTAATTATTTTTTTTTCTAAATAAAGGTTTTTTTAAATTAAGATATTATAATAATCATGAATAATCACAATTGTGAAATTATTCAAGTGAATAATTTAACCGTCTTGTGATCTGAAAAAATGGTCAAAAATATTATAGCAATAAACTTCAAATTATGCATGCATGTGGATGCAAACTAAAAAATGTCTTTACGGAAAAATCGAGAAACAGAGGATCTATATGCAGATTGGTGTATATACAGATATGAATGTTTTATTTTTCTTTTTAAACCAAAGTAATTTTAATTCCTTTTGTGTTTGTGAGGTAATGGAAGTTGCTGAAAATAAGAAATGATTCTATGGTAAAGAGAAAAAACACTGCTTTAATCTCTAACATGAACAGAAACACATACACAATCATATAGCTTCTGTAATCCGTAAACGAAAGATAGAGTTATTTATGATTTCGGTGAAACCTTTAGATTTTATGTACACCTTTGAATAATAAAACTAATATTACTCATCAACATATGGCATTTACTGAACACTTTTTTAACTGTAGTTTCGGTTACGCTAGAAGAAATTTTTCATATAAATTTTTGAACTGTACGGAATAAATTTTGTTTAGCGTGCCTTTTTTGCAAGATGGTGCCTTGACAATAGCGCAAATAGTGCATATTGTTTTTGACGAGGCTTCACATTTTCTTTTTTAGTGTATTTTGCCGATAAAAAACAATTTAATTTTTTTTTTCAAATGAAGGATCATTTTGTACTTGGGTCAGGGTAAAATGATCCTTTGGACTCTTTTTCAAAATTCTATTTTTTTCGTTACTCGTTTGGGGTTAAAATATTATTAAAGTATGACGCAAAGTGTGGGCAAAACTATTGTGGCAAATGGCCAAAGTTTTATTTAACATTTATGTCATTTCATGCAAGTTTTCCCCTGAAGGGGATCATTTTAGACCACCTTCCTCTATATATATAATAATGAACGTGTTCTTGTTATATATATAGGGGCTGTTTTATATATATGTATACATATATATTTTATCGACCAAAAGTAATTTCCTGAAAGTGATTTCTATCATATGCACTTCTTTGCCTTAGCAATATCCAGCAACTTTTGAAAAACAAAGAAAACAGTTTACAAACAAATTTTCTCTTTTGCAGTTACTTTTTATTATGACTTAAACTAGTTTTCTTGAAAGGTCAAGGAAAAGGTATTTTAGACTCTTCTTTGTCGGTGATCTATGATAGAATCACGGCATTTATAAATTGTTCTGTTGGTGATTTATTCGATTTAAATCCCACTAGAATCTGGTTGTCTTTCATGGATTTTTTTTATTTTATTTCCTCTGAGAGAAGCGTAAATTCGGATTTTGGTTTTAAGTCTTGTCACCAGACAAGTTATAAATACCTTGTGGTCTTTTTATCGAATACGAGTTAATTCCCTTTAGGGGAGGTTAGGTTTTAGACTTTTACCTCTTTTTACCATTGTTTTCTTGACCTGTATTCCAAGTTCCATTATCAGTACTTTCTTTTTAATGGTAAATAGATCTTTGCTTCCAATTTATTTTCCTTTCATTTTTAAATTTGCAGATAATCACGATGAAGTTCCTTTATTTTTTTCTATTAAAAAAAATTAACCTGATCATAACACATTTTACTTTTATAACTGTTGCATTACAAATATTACAAATGCTTTTGTTTGTCTTACGAAAAATAATATGTGAGATTTTTCAGTAAATTGCATGAGTTGAAGGCTCTTGAGGTGCAATACATCAAGCAAGCTGTCTGGAAATGTTCTCCCTCCGTTAAAAAGATCAAAAATAATTGTACTGTGTATTAACCCGTAAGCACGCGCGTCTACTTTTGTAACTTAAGCACTAATCTTACCCCATTTTGCCTTCTTTATATTTTTGACTAAAAACGTTTGAGAAACAAATTTGTGGACTTAAAACGTAAAATACGTCAGTTCTATTACGTTTCATCGGAGGAAATCGTGCTTTTCAGATTTATTTACAGATTTTCTAGCAGTTCCTTTAAACATCATGCTTTCTGAGAAGAAAATTTCATATGATATGTTTTATATCTAAAAACACTAATTACTTTATTAATATGATATTAATTTCACGTAATAGCCTTTTTTCCAATACATACCTGTAGCGTAACGTCAATTTATATTTAATTTACACTTAGTTTATATTTAGTTTATGTTAACAGCGTAATGAAACGTCGTTAGTCGCGCGGGAGTATTTAATCCCAAAGTGGAATTTTCTTCCCTTCCGGATAACAAAAGAACGACATTATTTCACACACCCCAACTAGACCTTGACCTTGAAAGGTAGAAGACGGGGCAAATTTGTTCTCAAAAAATTTCTCCCATGTTACGAAGAAAAAATGTCGCTGGGGTGAGATTTACCCCAGCGCGCCTGCTTACGGGTTAAGGCAAAGCTACTCGAGGGCTATCTGCCTAAGGAGGACCCTTTAAATGGTTCTAACGCACATTCAATTTGCACATATAGAAAACCACCCAAAACTCTCAACCGTCAGATCGAATGCCTCACGGTACGCCTGAACCCCGACAGCACATTCACACTTCAGCCATATACAATGTCCAGTAGGGTGGAGAAAAAAAAAACTTTATTTCAAAATTCAAACTGCCTGAGTCATTAAATTGTTCAAAACTGATAAGAACAAATTCTTTCCATATTTCAGCTTAAAATATTGGCATTTTCAGGTTCCACAACTCAATCGAATATATTTCTAGTTTATTTTTATTAAAATAATTATGTTTAACACTAGAACGGCGGCGTTTCAGATATACCTAAAACCGCGGGCTGGGTCAAATTGACCCAACTGGCGTCGCACTAGAATTGGCGTCGCAATGCAACAATAATGTTATATTTCAACGGTAATGACATTAGTTCAATCTTAACATTCTTATTAAGTTTAATACTACATTAAAAGTACAAAAATATTGTTGCCATAACTCTTATTTGAACCGCGTCGCTGAGATACCTAAAACCGCGGTATGGGTCAAATTGACCCGACTTGTAAAATTCACGTTGCAATGAAAATGACATAATGGCATGCTATTATACCATTTATTATGTCATTACCGTTCCTTTTATGAATAATAATGACGTTTATTTAATTTGAACTTCCAGACTCGTGGGAAGTTCTGGGTCAAAATGCCCCATTCCGCGATTTCAGGTATACATATTAATAACAAAAAACAGATAAAAGTTACGAGCTTAACTTTTTTACAGATAATTAATAACATAAAGTTAGGAATAGTCACGATTTTTTAAAAAATTCAGTTCGTAACTTTTTGATAAAACATAATAAAATCTGGTTTTGGGTCAAAATGACCCAACCCGTGATTCTAGTGCTAATTAATTAATTGGATAATTAGTTATATTTTCGTTATTAAATTGCTGTATTAATACGTTATTATCATATGACAGTGCTGGAAATCGTAGATTTAGAAGCAAACGTCGATTTATGATTAGATTCAGAAATGGAATATACCTCAGAAAATGATGACGATTTCGTTATTCAGGAAGCCAAATGTCGGAAAACGACTGAGGATGAGATTCCCTAAATCTCAAAGACAGACCAAATGTCCAAACTAGCCGTTGTTCTTGATAGAGCAGGTGTATCAGAGTATTAATTATTCAATTGATTAATTAAACGTAATTATTTCAATAGAAATTCATAAAAGACTAAAAAAGACACTGGAAATATACTCACTTGAGGTGTGGAACCTGAAGAAGGCAATATTTTGAGCTGAAATTTGGAGAAAATTTGTTCTTATCAGTTCCGCACCATTTAATGACTCAGGCAATGTGAATTTCGAGAAAAAGTGTTTTTCGCTCCACCCTAATGTCCAGTGTCTTCATCCACACTGTCATGGTGGAGCGATTATAAGTCATTTGGTAGACTAATATGTTTAGTTACACTAATATTTCAGAATGATTTTTTTCGGAATGAAATCCCGGAATGAACGACTACCACGTACAAAAGAATGATATTGAATTCGAGAGGTAGAACAACGAACGAGAGGCGAGGTATTGCTGTTGGATGAGTATCATGCGGTATGTAGCAAGTAGCTATCTATGATAAAATAAATGACATTTGTTTTCATAAAACCGTGTTTCTTTCTTCTCAAACATTCCATTAATAACTATGAATAGAGAACTTTTGCACTACGTTTCTTCCGCCTCTAACGGTAGCGTTAGCTGCTAAACCTGTTTCCGACCATATTGCACATGCTCACGTCTAGCAGAGGAATGAAGTTAATTTTTATGATTAAAAAGCCCCCTTAAACTAATTATTTTTTTTATAAAAATGTTAAACAATTATAGATGAACTGAAAATCTTGGTTTTTTAATTATATTATTTAAAATCTAAGTTTATAAACATACCTGGAGTTTTAATAAAATAATTATAGATTAATTAAAAATCCAGGTATGTGTTTACATATAATGTTCGCGTTGGGTTTAATTCTTTATAAATATTTAATGAGGTTTCAATTATTTAGTAACTATCTTCTGGAGGAAATGATAATTCGTATAAAATATTATCATCAAATTCTTCGTAACTATGAAATTGGAGAAAGTTTTTTTAAATTTAAAATCGTAAAATGTCCAACAATTCTCGTGCACACTGTATTTTTATCATCTGTCAGTTAGATTAATTTTCTATTCTAATACTTATTGCGTTAGATTAATTTCTAAAAAAAGTAAGAGAACCCATAAAATTTTAATAAACGTTCTGGAAACTGCTTTCTACGTAATCTATTGCATTTAAAATGTCAATCTGGACATAGTTCTAATAACCTGATCTGATATTTAAGTTTCATGTGATCATTTTTACGGGCGATTTAAATTTTTATCTCGAACTTGCGTGATACATAAATTTAAAACATAAAAATTCCCAAAATAGATAAGACAAACATCTTTATTAAAAAAGCAATAAGTTAATGATAAACTAAAGCATCAAACCCTCCAAGTATATTTGACGTTTGTTTTCAATTTGTCATTATCTACGTTCTATCGCTACCAAGCTGTTACGGCCTGTCAACAAAGAGCAAATAATACTACCTTCAAGATAATCTAAAGCTAAAAAAAAACTTATTTTGTACAGGTTTAAGCAGCAGAAAAATCAGAAAACGAAACTGGATTTGAAGGAAAAAAATACTTAAAAGAGTATTATTACTTTTACGTCAACTAGGATTTTTGAAATACTTCTACAAAGAATCTTAGTTTTATAATAAAAAATAGAAATTGCAAAAAAAGTGGTGTATCAACTGTTTGCTTTACAATTTTAGTGAAAGAAACGGGCGCTATATTTTTCTCCTGAAATACCTTAAAAGACTTTCTAAAATCATTAAAATTGTTCGAACTGAGCATTCATAAAGGTAATGTTTTTTGTTTTGTTTTATTATGGATAAAGTATATTATATTTATATGCAGCTCTTATAAATTTATTTTGATTAATGTGATACCTTTTGACAAAATAGTGAGATAGTAAAATGGCAATAGCAGAATGCAAATTCAAACTTTACGAGGTGCTTTACTAGTGTTGTTTCCACATCCAAAGAACCAAAAATAAGCTGGTAAAAAGAAAAGAAATAAATTATGACTGCAAAAGTTTGATATATGTATAAGGTTACCTTTCAACGTAATCCTCATGAAGACCTTTATAGTTTTTGTATCAATAGGTGACAATTCATGAAGATTACCACATGGTGATATGAGATGGTAGGAGTTTTTCAAAACTATTAGTTTTGAAGTTTTGGCCATGTACCTAGTTTTTCAGTTTAGGGAGGAAACCATTGGAAGAAACATGGCATATGCTCCATGACAAATGAGAGCAATAAGGCTCTTTAATATACAAAACAATGTTCAGCCTATGTCTCATCATTTACAAAGGTATCTTAAATTTTACGATTTATTATATTTTACAAAAATGTTGAGAATGGACACGTTTAAGATTTTTTTAAGTGATATCATGATTTTTCACAACTTTAACATTAGATGGGTCTGTACATTCTTGCGAAGCTCTTCAGTCTCAGTGGTCTTTAGTGGTCATTCGCTTAGTAGCAAGGGATTTCTATTTGTTTCATGAACTGAACCACTTCAGTGGGATTACAAAACTTAATTGCAAGACCAACGGGAAAAATTAAACTTTAATCTTAGGTTTATCTCGCCTCGAGGGCGGTAAAAGTTTTTACTCTCTTTTTTTTAAGCAAATCTAAAAAGCTAGATTACTTAAATAGCAAAAGCTTCATATAATAAGAATTTTCATGACGATTATCGAGAAAAGTAACCGTATGTGTACCTGACTCTTTTTTTTCCTTTTCAGTTGTCTTATTCTATTTATTTTAACGGAGGTGAGAAGGGGAAAAAATGCTTTTCTTGCAAACGTGTCTTGAATACAAATGCTTTCTTCTATAGAATGAAAAAATAAATATCGAGATTTTGATATGAGCTAAAGAAGACTTGAAAGGTCTCTACTCGTCATCCCCCCCACCATTTTTTTCTATATTAAACCGTCACGTTTTCAATTAATGACGTTTTTGTAACATGTGAGTTCTCAAAATTGTTTCACCGTTTTTAAATTTCCATCTGGATAAAAAAAAGACTACATAATTGTGACGGTGCATATGACTGAAAGCCAAATCTCCAAATATACACAGCAGTATTTTTAATGAAAATACAATTAATTAAATGCAATATAAATTTTCGTAATGAAACATTATGCAGAAAAACATAAATTCGATAGTCATGCTTACATTTTTTTTTATATTTCATATACAAAGATGTATGCACTAACTTAAGATGTCTGCACAAAAAGTGCAGATGTTCTAAAGAAGTATCGAGGTGGCATGTGTTTATCTTCTGAAGAAATTTCTTTTCTGAAAATTAAATGTACTCACGATAATTTTTTTTGTTCGTATATGTAGAAGAAAACACATTGACTGAAATTGGGTAACAGGAGTAGTAATTTAAGTACTTATAAAATATCTTAAACATTTTCTCCGCTTTTCGAATTAACGCAAAAAGCACGTGCACGATACACTAAGTTAGCGAGATAGTTTTAGTATAGGTGTTTTAACATTCAAGTGAAATGACAGTTTATCGTGTCATACACATAAATACGATGTAAATATAAAAAGAAAAATGTAATTTTTACCAAAAAATGCCATGCGGGTTGTATAGTGGCGAAGAATCAGTCTACCATATAACGGGTCCTGGTTCGAAGCCTAAATGTCATTTTGTCCGTCCTTAGGACGCAATATTATTGCACTACGTAGTGGAAACCATAATGATGCGACCAACATATCCGGTCTTAGTAGTGGCTAATGCCTATAAACAAATAGCTTTCCCCATTATAAAAAAATCTCTTTCTAACGAAAAAATAACTTTTTTCGAAAGTGCTTTTAAGACTCTACTAAGCAAAGTAAGAACTAAAACGCAGTTAGAGAGAATCCAAATAAAAAATAAATAATATTTTTTGTACTATCAACTACACAAATGTATACACATTTTTTTAACTAAACATTTTTTTAAAACTTTATTTACTAAATTCTCAGTCAGGTTATATAGCTTAGCTTAGAAATATCTTCAAAATAAAAATCATAGTATTCATATTTATTTTGCAATAGAATACAATGCAGCCATATTAAAACTAATTGGAGAATGAATGTGCAATCGACATAGAAGTTAGCACAGTTATAGAACATAGCATAATTTCAAGCTAGTTTTATACGTACTTACTAAATGAAAAAAAAAGAATAAAATCAAGTAAGAAGGTTTCAACAAAATGTAATATGTACTCTGGAAAAAATCTGAAACGTAGAATGTTCGCTTATTTTCGTAAGATGAATAGTACCTAAACTAATTTTCAAATAAAGTTTTTTTTTTTCCAATATCTCATTTTAAGTGCTGTAGATCTCAAATTTCAAGATTTTCAAACGCATTTAATAAAATTTTGATTCCGATATAATGTGATACTTCTGAAAACTTTTCAGTAATTTTTTGGTCATCTGGATCCTAAATGTTAAGCATTTCATCTTTTTATCATGCAAGATCGTTAGAGGTTGAATATCTTGGAAAATCCACTTTTTGAACACATTCGGATATTAAGTCAACCGTTAAATATAAATTCATCTTGTAGTTTTTCAAGAAATAATGCATTCTTATTAATGATAAAAACTTGTTAAATAATGTAAAATAATGCTTCTTTTCCTATTTCACCTGTTAAAATGGCAGTATCGGAAACTGTAAGTTTTGTATCGTGCACTGTATTGTTTTTATATGAAAGCTAATGCATTTACTCACACTGAAAAGAAAAATGTTTCGTTGATTCAACAAGATTTTGGTTTGTTCTATTTCAAAGAAATATTTCACTTGAATCAACAAAATTTTTGTTTATTCAACGAAATATTTTGTTAATTTAACAAAAATATTGTTAAAACCAATAAAATTATTCTGTCGAATTAGCGTCAACAAAGTTTTTGTTGAATAAAAAAAAAGAACTCTTTCTTTTGTTTGTTTTTTCCGTGCACCTTATAAGGAAAAAAAATCGATTTAAAGGATTTTATTATGCTACGCAACTTTTGACAAGATTTTTTTTTTCATCTCTTCATATTTTGTGACGATAAAAAATCTAAACAATACACCAACATTAATGTATTAAAAAACATATTTACATAAAACTAACAAACGCTAATATTACTAATATATCAAAACGAGACCTCTTTATAAAAATTATCACAAAACGCTCCAAAACCCCTTCTTACTTTATCTCTTCACGCTTTGCAGCTCCCTGCATTGGCAAAACACGCCTCTTTGGTATCTCAGCCCTCCTTTATCAGATTACACAAGTAATTGAAACGATTCTATATCTTATTCAAAAATTAAATATCAAAGAGAGACTATTCTAATTTCACGCTAGCGAGATTTACTTTAATAGATAATCATGTTCAAAAACTTCCAATTGTAATTCAAACATGCCCTGCAGCTTGATTAATCTGTGGGAGTAAAAAAGAAGGAGGGGGTAAAGAAAAAAATATTCTACTTGGATACTCCTGGGCTGCGGAGTCTCCTTTTGTTTCAATGCCTTGGAGGGTTGATATGTAAGAAAGGCATTCGTTAGATTGAGTAAGATCAAAGGCTCCGACAGAATTTCTTATAAAAATTGTAACTCAGGCGTGACTCCGCTGGATTTTGGTCTTCATTGATTTGAAAAATGAACCCAGTTATATTACATGTCAGCTGAGCAATTCTGGATACACTAAGAGAGGGGGAAAAAAACTAAGACAATAAAGACGTATCATACTTTTTCAGACAGTTATTTTTTTCATAGATAATGTTTCAGAGTTAAGGTATAATTTAATATTCGGGATTTATTAGTTTGAATTTAATATTAGTCTTTCTAAATAGTATAAGCAAGAACGTTTTTGTTAGACTTAATTTAGTTAAATGCATATACGTTATTCACAACTATCAAGGTCTGCCAAGGCATTCATTAGATAGAATAAGAAAAAGGTTTCAGGAAATTATTCAGTGATAATTCATTTGGTTTTTACGTAAATATATGTAAATAGTGCCTGTAACGGAATCTGTTCGCCTGTATAAGTTCAAATTTTCCTGCAGAATTTTTTACACAAATTGTGACTCCGCTGTATTTCGGTGTTCGCTGATATAAAAAATGACCCGATATGACATTTTTGCTAAACCGCTGAAAGCTTACTGATTCTAGGTACATCAAGTTTTAAAGGAAAAACGTAATAGAGATTTATAATACTTTTTACAGATATTTTTTTTTCCTCATAAGCGCTGTTCTGGTACTACAGTAAAATTTATTTATATGTAACTGTTCTTGTATATCAGCTAATACTTTAACACTCGAAAAAATTTAAACCATCACCCTTAAGAGAGCATGGCGTAAGATGAGATCGAGCCTACAACCTTCAGTCTGCTAACTTCCAGAATTAACCGATCAGACAAAAGACATCCCACTTACCCTGCAATTAAATGCAGCAGTTTAGTTTGCCGGGGTGGCTATCAAGTGTCCGCCACACTATTCACCCTCAGCATCAGTTGGAGTCTGACGAACTGCCGCACGTTGCGGAGTTTTTTAAAACGCTTTGTGAACTTCAAGTCCTGTGCCAACTGCCGTGGGCGCCTTTCTGGCGGTACTGCGATATACATTAGAACCTGTATCCCACACTCATACATCTCCAACATCTCTCTAGACGAGCTTGAAGCTACCTCAATTTTTGTACATACAACTCAAGGCGATCTCATGATCTCCTCGGCCTATATCAAGCCAAAAATAGACTTTCCGGCGGACGACTTCCGCAAACTCCTCAGCTACTGCCATGCTAAAATTATTGCCAGCGACATGAACGCCCATCACTTTGCGTGGAACGGCAAGTATAAGTGTCGACGGGGCACGGGTCTATTAAAATTCCTTATTCAAAACCATGCAAAGCTCTCCTACCCTAAAGCCCCCACACACGATAATTCCACTATTGACCTAATACTATACAATAACATTAAACAGCTCATTTCTAGCCGTACTATAAATCACTTCTCCTCGTTCCACCTTCCGGTCCAATTCGATTTAGACACAAATATCATTAGCAGGGATTGCACGAGACTACAATCAAACTGGTCCCACTTCACGGAGGAGCTCCTATGTACCCCTTTCCCTCGCGCCACACTAAATACTAGTACGGAAATAGATGAAGAAGCCAAAAGACTTTCGGATCTCATCCTCTACGCCTATCAAAAAGCTTCCCGCCCTGCGGTAGCAGGAAACTACACTAAACTCCCCCCCAACATCCGGGGCCTCATCAACCGACGTAATAGGGCGAGAAAAACCTATCAAAGAACTCTCAATCCTACGGACAGAACCACCTACCACCGCCTTCGGGCCGAGGTACAAAGACAAATTGCCACCCACAAGCATCAGAATTGGAATTCCTACATCGAGGGGCTCTCCCCTCACGATGGCTCTGTGTGGAAAGCAATACGGAAGATCACGCATAAAAAATCACACATTCCCTCTCTTAAGGACGGAAATATGTATTACACCCTAGACACGGACAAGGCTAACATCCTAGCCAACGCTTATGAAAAGCAATTTTCTAACGAAGACGAGGACCCTGCCCTCGCCTCCCGTCACGCCACCATTTCTAGTCACGTTAGGAGCTACCTCAATCAAACTCCTACACATTGCATCGCGCCAACCTCAGAATTATGCAATATCATCAAGAAACTAAATGTCAAAAAGTGCCCGGGTCATGACCGCGTAACCAATGTTATGTTGAGGAATGTGCCCGCAAAAATTCTTTTCTGCCTCACCAGACTCACAAACGCTATCCTTCACACTGCACACTTCCCCACTCACTGGAAAACGGCGGTAGTGTGCCCTATACCAAAGCCGGGGCAGTGCCTCACAAACCCTGCTGCTTACAGACCCATCAGCTTGCTGAGCTCGCTCAGCAAGTTGACTGAAAAAATCATTTCAATAAGACTTAAAGATAATCTAAACCAAAACAGCATACTAATGCTTGAGCAGTTTGGTTTTCGGGAGGGCCACTGCACCACTCAACAAATGGTTCGGGTTGTCGAATTAGCACATGACGCCATCGCCAACAACAAACGTGCGGCTATCCTCCTTCTGGACTTACAGAAGGCATTCGACAAAGTCTGGCACGAGGGTCTCACTTTTAAGCTAACTCAACTACAAATACCGGACAAATTTGTCCACCTCGTTCATGATTACCTTCAAAACAGGTCCTTTACAGTAAAAGTTCAAGACGCTTACTCTACCGTCCGACCTATCAGGAGCGGAGTGCCCCAGGGGTCTATCCTTGGGCCTACGCTCTTTAATATATTCATAAATGACTTACCCCGCCATCATAATACCTCCATATCTCTCTTTGCGGACGATACTGCTATCGTTGGCCATGCCATAAACAACAGAACCCTACATAACAGCATGCAGGAGCACACTGATCTAATCACCGATTGGATGAAGAATTGGCGCATAAAGCTAAATGCAAGTAAAAGCCAAGCCCTGTCCTTTACATACAAAACCCCACCATCTAGACTTCACGTCCTCGGCTCCCACGTCACCTACCTCGGTGTCACCATCGATAAGACGCTGTCTTGGAACAAACACCTCCAGAACACTGCCTTCAAAATGAAAGCCGCGTTCGAGCGTCTCTCACCATTATTCAATGCTAGATCCCTCCACCACAAAAACAAATCGCTACTGTATACGTCTTTCGTCAGGTCTGTTGCCACATATGCAGCCCCGGTTTGGGGCTGCTCTGCTAAAACAAATATACAAAAAATTGAGTCCACACAAGCGCCATCCTGAGAAAAATTAGGCGCGGTCACCCTTTCATCTCGAATATACTATACGGAACGACCTAATTATACCGCTCCTACGGGAGCACATACACAAACTCACCAACAGCTTTTTCGACAAACTTCATAATCTCGATAATGAGATTGTTGCCGAGCTTCCTGAGTATGATCACACCGACCCCCAAAACAAGAAGCGCCCTGTGAAGTCCGCTGGTCGGAGGGAGGTCGGGTCGACATCCACATCTGGTTTCCCCCCCCCTTTACCCACTCTTTTCAACATCCACTGACTTGACTGATCCCCGCCCAATCTGTAGGGCCCCCCAAAACAAGATTTAAAAATGACGATCTACAAAAACACACGGGAGATAAGCTCGACGAGCTAGGTGCTCCCATAATTCACTCTATCAGTCAGTCAATAACCGCCGTGGGCTGTGCTGCCGAGAGTTGCGAACTTTGAACGAGAGAGAGAAGGATCGGGGTAGGTGAAGGCGCGTATACTGTGTGTTAGTTTCTCCTGGTCACCAGTGAATAGGAACTGTGGTGAGAGGGACTTGGTATCAAACCTTAGAACTTGAACGTGCTAGCTTCAGTCACCATATGATTGGACAAGAAGAATACTTAGTTTACAGGCTCTACAAATGTGAATGTTTAGCTTGCTGCGGTGGAGCAAGCTAAACCTCGTGAATTGAAATAGTAGATAAATGAATACTGGAGGGATTAATGCAGTTTAGTTTAAATACACACACGCATGTAATGTTAGGAACTGCAATTTTACTTTTACGAAATATTTATTAGAACGGTATATTGGGCTTACTAATACTACCTATTACTCACTATCTGCCATTTTCCACAGACAATTATTAATTTAAATACTCCATGGTCCAATCTCATCAAAAATATCAAAATATGTCATGTTTTCGAGCTATTTCAAACTGCACGAATTACGAACATGACGTAAAATTTGTAGCCGTGTTTATGAATCTCATGCCATTTTTAATTTATGACGTCAATATTTGACTGTTCCAAAAGAAGCCACGGGGAATTCAGTCCCTCCAACTGGTTATTTAGCATATTTTTCAAAAGGGTTAGTTTTAACGATCACTTTCAACGCTATCATTGGAGTTTATATATATCTCCGCTATCATTGGAGTTTCTATAAGAAAATTTAGGGTACCTACTTTGATTTGCTACCATAGGATTGATTTAAAAGCAGGGGGTTCTGCATCACTTTAGCTTAGACACTGGCTCTGATGGTGCGTTAGAGCAGTCACCAGGTACGGAGATAAACGTTGCTGAAGTGGAAAATTGAAATGGTCCCCTGAAGAATTTAAATAATTGTGAACAGTAGCTCTTCTAATAGCCTTTGTTATATCCGATCATCGCAACTGCTGAAGATAAAAAGAATGAAATTTTGATTCAGCAATTTTAAACACGTGAATAAACTTATTTTTACTCGACCGCGTAATCTCAGACTGCCTTTACGCAAAATTTAAATGTTGAGAAATCGATTTCATGCTTCAAATGTCCATCAAAATGTTTCCTTCTTCTTTTACAATAAGGAGACACTACTTAACAATACAGCAGATTATTTAAACATTTATGTGCATCATATGGAATAGTTTTTTAAATTGTGTCAATAATAGTGAATGTAGCAGTATTTTATTCAACATACTGATTGTATAAAATATACATAATTCTATACCTCGCAATATTAAAATGCGATTAAAATACGAGAAGTGCTTATTTATTTGAATTTTTCTATGCATTTTATTCATTAAAAAACAATGAACCAAACTATGAGCTCTAAAACTTGTTTATTTAAGCAAACATGGTAATTTATATATATATATATGTACAATAAAACTGCACTCTTCACGTGTTTAATTATATAAAAGAGTGCCCTCTTAAAGAATCTTATGCTTTGTTTGCCAGTAGAGGATAGCTCACGTCACTGAATGTATCGTTTGGAGCTACATAAGTCCTTCCAGGAGTTTACCGTTACAATTTGATCCCTCATCAGAAGGTGAGGGACGTTGATATATTGGTATTCCTCCAAAACTGCTAACGATCGCCAAGAGGACTATCGCAATGACGGATTTAATGAGCATGTCAACCGCGGTTTTTAGTGATGCGTCGAAATCGAACCCGCAACCTTACGGTTAGAAGCCAGATGCCTGAACTACCACGGCCCATTCTTATAGCTTAAAACAATTAAGAAAGCCACACTTGGTTTGATATCACAGGATACACTGCAATGTCTAACAAAGTGTTCCTGGTTTTCTGATGATCGTCACTGAAGGGAAAGACCAAACTGGATTTCTTGGAAGAATTGAAGCAGTTGAGGACGAAAGCTATTCCAATAGCTTTTGTTTTGTCCGATCACTGCTAGTGCTACTGACCAAAAGAGTAAGAGTTCGGCTCAACGAATTTCAATACTTGAATAAGTGAATTATAATTCGAAAGTTGACTCCATTTGAAGCTATTGTTCAATAATTAAAATGTTGTACAATGGAAATTATTTTTCAAAAATCTATTAAAATGATTCAGAATTCCTTTAAAACTGACTGGTATATATTTTTCGTGTATGTCTCTAATAAATATATATAAATTTTATTAAGTAATTGAAAATATTACCTACAGCACTTTTATTGAACGTCTAGAAAAAAAATATATATTTTTTTTTCATCGGGCGGACACTTGCCGAGTAAGCTTTGTCTGCTACAACTGCCCGACGGTATTGTGGCCATTTTATTATGGGACACCTACTGGGAAGGCAGCGTTACGCCTCTATGAAGGGACGGACAAGTGAACTTTTTGCGCCCAAGCCGAGATTTGAACGAAGACCCAAGGCTTGGCAGAAAGGTTCTTAAGCTACTACACCACCTGGGCGGCCTCTAGAATATGAACATGTTTTGCTTTTTTCAGGTAAATATATTTTTTCTTTCATGAATATAGAAATATGGAAAATAAAGTACGAAATTTAAATTTCGTACACGTAACATAAAAATACATGTATAATTAAAATTATCTAGATGCATACCAGATATATATTTATATTATTATATGTGAGTATGTGTGTGTGTGTGTTTGTATTAGTGTAGGAGGACAGTATTTTACGATAGTGTTTCAACATTTTTTATTTCTTTATAGGTACAGGGAGGCTGCTGATTCATGGTAAAACTTTGAGGGCTGGTACAGGACATTGCAACCATCACATTTTGTATAGGAATGTATGGTCAAAAATGAAGCGTCAAAGCACAAACATAGGAAAAAAAAATATAGGTAAAGTGCTCTCTTATCATAACCTCGTTTACAAGTGGAAATTAATTTACAATAGGTGTTCAAGATTGTGTCCATCAGCGTTGATACATGCTTGATAACTTAGGTACAGCGATTGACGAACACTTTCAAAGATCCCAGGAGTTTCACGCACACGTGCAGCAGAGACGGATAATTGAGCAACGAGATCTTCATCGCAGTCGGCTGGAGAGGCATAAACAGTATTCTTCAAATGTCCCCATAAAAAGAAATCGAGGGGCGTGAAGTCGGGAGACAGGGGTGGCCAAGAGATAGATGCACTACGTCCAATCCTCCGCTTGCCAAATCTCGCATTCAAGTACTGAGGACCGTCTAGGGTGAAGTGGGCTGGTGCCCTATCATGCTGAAACCACATGAGGTTTGTAATGGTGAATGGACGAAAACTGAAACGATAATCTATTTTCTGAGAAAAATATAATACTTTTTGACGAACAACGGTCGAAAAATTCACTATTATTTCAGCACTTATTCCAAAGTGATTATTAACAGCTAAATAAAGATGACGTTTCCAAGCCCACATTGTGCGATTCTTATTCTTTATTATGTGCCCTATCTCCCCTTCAATTTTTCTCCTTAAATTAACACTGTGTGGCATGGATGAGGCAAATTACCAAACTGTATTTTTACTTTTCATAGTTTTATCAGGCTTGTTTGATTTTTATTTTTTTTAATGTAAGCATGATGAAAAATAAGCTATTGATGCATTTCCCTGCAGTTCCCATTAAAAATTTTTGCAGTAAGTTTTTAAAAACCTACAAGGCGCCTACAAAGGCGTTATTGTATTTGAAGAAATTTTAGAATGCCTCGTTTGATATAATACCACAGGATTCAGTGAAGCTCGACAAACTCCGCGTCGGTGTACTTTGAGAAAAGCTTTTCTTGCGCGGCAGCAGAGCGTTCGCATTCTGCGGCGGAACTCTGCTGAAGTGGAAGAGCGAAATAGTCCCCCGGAAGAATTTAAGTAGTTGGGAACAATGGCTTTTGTAATAGCCTTTGTTATCTCCGATCGTTGTTAATGCTACTGATCAAAAGATCAAATTCTGGTGAGGGGGTTTTAAATAGGTGAATAAGTGAATTATAACTCGAGTGCGTAGTCTTCTGATGCTATTGTTCTAAGTTTAAGTAATTAGGAAATTTGATTTCACGCTTTGAATATCTATCTAGGGATTTCTAAGTATCTAAAAGTTAATTAGATTTTTTTTCAGTAATCGTTGTTATTTCTTCAATTATGTAAATAATAAGGTTAACTGCAACAGCTTTCTTAAATTCACTTAATGCAGATATTATAGAGAATTCTAAGAGACATAAGCTGTGTCAGATCCCTCATATATCACGGCAATGGGCGTAAGAGGACGCCTTCCATTTTAATTAGTCCCAGTGGGAGGATGTCCGACTTCGCTAGCTCCCCTAGTTTTGAACCAATTCCGGATGAGGGGCCAACCACCTGAAATCGGCACTCCCAGAGGTGTCGTTTGTACATGGGGGATATTGAAGCCCCGACGGATTTTACGTGCATCAGTTCCCATTAGCGTACACTCTCCCACAGCAGCCTAGCCGAGGCATTGCTTCATTGTTGAACTTAATGGGAAATGATTTAATGGGAAACGATAATTAATTAAAAGTATTCTACAATCACCAAATTATGTAAAACTGCCCTATTCGGTTGTTCTATGGGTTACACGTACATATAAATAAATTGTTTTTTTTTTTTTTCTTCATTTTAATGCTCCTAGGAACGGGTACATTAACTACCTGCATTTTTTCTAGCATGAAGCAATTGCTAATTTTTGCATAAAAATGGCATTTTAGAAAGGAATTCGGTAATTTGCAATTAGTATGGGTCGCTACTCTGTGTTGTCTGGTGAACAAAATCATTGAGTAAATCTGCTATAAGAAAAAGCAGGGAATGAAATTCAAGTATATATATCTCATTATGAGGTATAATCTATAGTTACAACTGTAAAAGCATTAAAAATCCGAAATTTTGTAAAGCGACAGTAAGTTCTTTTGGTTTATCTATTTACTTCTTTTTAATTGAGACCATAAACTTGGTATACTCAATAAATTAGAATTTGGGAATTTGTGTAATTCTGTCGACATGGGCGTCGCAACATAGGAGGACGCTCTTAATTGCTAATTAAAATAGGAAAAGGAGAGCGTATTTTTTGTTTGTCGCCAACCCCAGTAATCGGCAAGAAGTGACGCTTATGTCTGTCGATATGGTGACTATGCGCAAAACAAACGGTCTCAGAAAATAATAATGAAAATTAAAATGTGAAATTAATTGATTCCATAGTGTTTAAGTATTTTTATTTTCAGAGACCAAGAAGATTTGAAAGTTGAACTTGAAAACTTAATTGGCAACGATAGATTCGGTGATTAAGGTAAGGCGCGTAGCCAGGAAAATTTTTCGGGGGGGGGGGGATATGAACTTATATGTGTATAAATAGACGGAATTTCATCACTAATCCAAACATTTCGGGGGGGGATATATTCCGATATCCCCCCCCCCTTGGCTACGCGCCTGATTAAGGTAGGTAAATATTCTTTTAAAACTGGAATTTGAAATTACTTATTTGTTTTCAGTTCGAATCCCCAGTAAAATTGACCTCAATTTTCTGTGAAGAGTTTGAAATAGAACTTAGAGGATAGTAAGGGTATCCAGCACTTACGCAAGAGTTACGTCAAGGCCCTTTACATTTACTGCAATCCTATATTTTGTAAAAATGAGATGCATTTTCTGTTTCAAAACGTACACAGTGCGTCGCAACTTTTATGTAGGTTTCTTTATATTTACGAAATCTGCAATGTTTTAAGACCTTTAAGTTTTATGAAATTTCTAAAGGTCGTCTGCAGCATCACATGAGATTACGTCTTTATCACAGTTTACGAATTACAAGATAAAATAAAGCTGCAGTCCCACATATTGTAATGTTATTAATAGTGCATAGAACATAATGCTTAAAAGTGCATAAAACTGTGAAAAGTGAATAGTGAATAGTAAAAAAGTGAATAGTGCATAAAACTTTTTAATAATTAAAAAAATATATTCTGTATAAATAAATCATTTTGAAAGTGCAGAGTCCCTTCTGTGAAACGTGAAGTTCTTTCTTTTTTGATCGCTGACAACTTTTTATGTCATTTTGCTGATGCGCTCGCTATTTATCATTTCAGATTAGTACCCGAAATGCAAACAATACGCCACGAGTCAAATAAGTCTGCATTTTTACACATTCTGTATCAGAGGAGTTAATGTGAATTCCATTCGTAAAAAAGATAAACGTTTCTAACCGTATGAAGAAATGGTACGCAGTAAGTTATATATAGATGTTTTAAATTATAACAAGACTAAATTTAACAGTTTTTTTCCTTCTATTACATTTACCAGACATTTACGACGATATTTTTAATTTATCCACTTCATCGTCTTTAAAAAACAAATTTTCTTACCTTCTCCGTAATTTCCTTGTTTTATTGTGTCTCAATTAATGAAATTTCATAAACGCCCTTGCAGTCTCTGAAAAAATTGGAATGCCCGACTTGATCTAATACCAGAGGATTCACTGATGCATGGCGTTCCGCATCATCCTCCTTTAAGTACTATATGCTTTTGTGATGTGGTAGCAGAGTGACCAAATTCGGTGTCAGATTGTCTCTCGAGTGGAATATAGAAATTGTTCTCCAAAGAATTCAAGTAGTTAGGAACAATAGCTTTTCTTATCTCCCCAGCATTGTCAATACTACACATGGAAAGATCAAGTTTCGATGAAATAATTTTAAGTACCTGAACAAATGAGCTTTTAACTCTTCATAATTAAGATGATGTTGAACAAAAATATGACAGTTAAAGTACCGATTTCATCCTTCAATTAATTATAGAGATAACATTTTGGAATAGCTTTAAAGCGTATTCAACCATGCCCCAAGATTTATTTGTAAACAATGTGGAATATGTATTGAGTTTTTAAGCAGCTTTGTTATGACAAGATGTAGGCAAAATATTCCATTATGCGGTGTAAATCAGCTTAATATTTTGGATTCTGTTCATTTGTAAACGTATACAAAACGATGAATTTCAAAAATTGTTCATTTAGAATTTTTTTAATAGAAAGAGAATTACATGTAATAAATAGCAATCTGAACTTCAGGCTTTGGATTAAAAAAAATATTTTTAGTAACATATTTTACAACTGCCAATCAGTTAAGCAAGATTCATAATTAAAATACTATGTCAAGTTTTAAAAATACCCTTAATTTCTCATTTTTCAATCTAGCTTCAAATCTAAATGAATTCTTAAATCAGACACTTTTGGTTAACTTTTGTATATTTTTCCCAATAGCATCCATATTAAACATTTTCTTTCCGTCTACATAAATCGTTTGTTTAATCACTTCTAAACGTATTCTTGTAGTTGAAAAATAAAATATAGAGTGTCTGATCGGATTTTATAAATCGGTATTCATTAAATGCAGTGCTCACTCTCTCTGCATTTGTTTACTATAAATTCTTGCTTGGCAAAGAAGCCCCAATGTCCAATGATGGACGCTGCTGAAAGCCCGAGATAGTCCCCTGAAGAATTAAAATAGTAGTGAACAATAGCTCTTGTATTATTCATTTTTAAACACGATAATTGCTATTCCTATCTATAAATAGCATGAAACGTCTGTTCTGCACTTTTAAATTTCTCAAAACTTTATTATAATTCGACTGCGTGATCTTAAATTTCTTTCATGCAGGTGTTATATGTTGAGGAATCAATTTCACGCTTTAAATGCCCATCAAGAAGTGCGTGCTTTTTAAGATTATGCATGAAAAAAAAAAAAAAAAACGTATTTCGCTATTCAGCAGATTACTTTCTTATTTATACAAATCATGTGTAATAGTTTCTTAATTTTGTAAGTAATCGAGAATCTAGATAATTTTTATCCTACATTCTAGCTGCAGAAAATATATCTTGCATATTTCACCTTTACGTAATATTAAAATACGATTGATTAGATTAGTTGTTATTTCTTTGCGTTTCACTCATCCGAAAAACAATGAACCATAAGCTTTAAAACTTAAATATTTACTAAAAGAAATAAAAGAAAGAAAGAGATACCACCGAAATTAGTTCTATGTTAGGTGAAGCTTGCGGTTGTCTTTTTCAATGCATTAAAATATTTTTCTATAATTTAAGAGCCAGTAACGTTGTTTTCTACGTCATTATTTACTTTTACTAAATTCACGTTGGTTAAAAGTCGTTTTATAAATTAAAAAAAACAAAAAACAAGCCTTTGCAGTAAGGTTTAAACATACTACTGAATGTTTTCCTACCTGCGTAAAAAAATGTAACATAGCAACTGGGGTCTTTTTCAAACAAACCTTCCAACTACTGGGGTCAAACAATCCTTTTCACTTAGCTGTTGATAATCATTTTAGTAAAAAACTTAAGCATTAGTCTAATTTTATTACAAAGTTCCATAAACAAAGGGTTTGTCTTCAAAAATGTTATAAATGAAATGAAATAGCCTTTTTCAACGTTCAATTTTTTAAACTCATATTTTCTGTGGCGGGTATATCAGTTTTCGACTAATAATGGTCGGATAATTCCCTAATATTTCAGTACTCGTTTCAAAGCAATTATTAAAATCTGCATGAAGACGTCCCCCCTATTCTATGTTAACTTTAGCAATTAGCATGCGCTCTATTTCTCCTTCAATTTTCATCTAATAACTATGCGACACCCAGTATAGATAGTAAAAAACATTAAAATCTTTTATTCGTCGTTTTTTATTTGTTTTTTAAAAATCAATTAGACTTACATTCTTCGTTCGTTGTTTGTTTAGTTATCTAAAATATATCCTCTCCAAGGTATAACAATAGCTTAGAAACAAGTAGTAATCGCGATTTCATTTGACAACGCATGATTTGTTGAAGCTCTGTAGGGTAGCAAAGTGTCCACGTTTGCTGAGGAACGCCGCTGACGGGAAATATCAAAATGGTCTCTTGATGAATTTAAACATTTCAGGGCAAAAGATCTACCAAGAACTTTTGTTATACCTTCAATGTGTCATTGATTAAAAGAAACATATATAGGTTCTGTGTATTCCAATACGTGAATAAGTGAATTAAAATTAGGGTGCATAATGTTCCATTCGAAACTTAGACCGAAAATTTAAATGTTGTGGGATGTGGGATCGAATTAATTCTATCACTAAGGTTATATCATCAAGTTTTGAAATTGCTTTAAAACTAATTGATATACATATTTTTATTATTTCTGTACGCAGTAGATGCATTTTTTTTTACTCCTGGAAGTAATTGAGAATATTACAGCACTTTTATAAAAAAATCACAGCTCTAAGAAACACACTCAGAATGTAATATTTCGGGTAAATATAACTTTTTCTTTTTCTTTAATATTTTATTCATTAAATTATGGGGAAGAAATTATTCGATTAAAAAATGAAATTGGAAATTTTATATCTATATACATTTTTTCATTATTTGTATATAGGTAAGTGTGTGTGAGTTCTCGTAGAACTGAATTTTGAGATACTGCTTTCATTCATTATTTATTTGCTGTCGTATAATATTTCCAACGTAAATTAGCATACACATGTATAATTAGAGCAACAATTATGAGCAAGTTTTAGTTATATAGAGATATTTGTATTAATACTTAAAATAAGTGAAGGAAGAGAAAATGATTAAAAAACTCCGAAAATCACAATTCGTAAAGTTCGTTTCTTGGTTTCGAAGTCAATTATAAAAATTCTGTATAAAGGAATTCAAATCTTAATTTCTGTCAGTTACATTTCTATTTAAAAGTTATTATTCTAGTAATAATTCAATTAATTAAATTAGATTATTTTTCTTCCAAATTAAATTTAATAATAAATAAACATGAAAACAACATCGCCCAATATTCGACAAGATTAAACTGCAATGATAATAATCTGTGCATCCATTTGATTACTTCACAAAATATCTCACAAAATTCACTTGAGCCCCCCTTTTTCGTACATCGATTGCTCAATGGTCGAGCGCATTGCTCCTTCAAAAGCGTCCTTGTATTTTAAGAAAATTGTCAATGCCTCGTTTGATATAATACCACAGGACTCAGTGAAGCACGACAAACTCCGCGTCGGTGTACTTTGAGAAAAGCTTTTCTCGCGCGGCAGCAGTGCGTTCCCATTCTGCGGCGGAACTCCGCTGAAGTGGAAGAGCGAAATGGTCCCCCGGAAGAATTTGAGTAGTTGGGAACAATGGCTTTTGTAATAGCCTTTGTTATCTTCGATCGTTGTTAATGCTACTGATCAAAAGATCAAATTCTGGTGAGGGGGTTTTAAATAGGTGAATAAGTGAATTTTAACTCGAGTGCATAGTCTTCGGATGGTATTATGCTAAAGTTAAGTAATTGGGAGATTGGATTTCATGCTTCGAATATCTATCTCGAGATTTCAAATATATAAAAGAGTTAATTACATTTTTTTTTCTCTGTAACCAGTGATAGATCCTAAATTATGAGTATAATCAGGAAAACTGCGATGGTTTTCTAAAGTACTCTTAATGTAGATATTATAGAGAATTCTTAGAGACATTAGAGTAGAATATTGAATTTATCATGCATTTGTTTTTGCAGATATAATCTGCAGATATTTAACTTTTGTATTTGATTTATAGAAACAATTAGAGAAAAACGTTTGGACAGAAAATTTATTTTGCAGCAGAAAAACCGTGAATGTAGATATTTTAAGCTAATTTTAAAATACTTACACAAATTAACTTTCTTTTATAAAATTAATTCCTTATTCTTAGAATAATAACGGTATCTGTAATGCTAAAATATTAGAACATTTAATTACGCTTTATAATTCAAATTAACGATAGCTGTTTTTTTTTTTTTTTCCAATTCCTACTATTAGGTCGCCCTCTCCCTACATATATCTTGTACAAAATTTCAATCGTTACTAAAATACATTTTTATTCATCCACTCAAGTTCAAATACATTTTTTAACTTGTGGGCGATGACTCTGGATGTTAATACAGTTTTGTTCCCAATCAAATGGATAATTTATCTACAGGACCGCCCAAAAGATTCTAAATACATTACGCTCTATGGGCCAAAATTCATTAAACTCGCATAACTAAAAAACTATTAGACGTAGAATATTGAAACTCTACATTCAGGATTGTTGTGACATATAGTAGAGAACCAACCATTTCCGTCCCATTCGCCTCTATAGTTTATCTACAAGGCCGCCCAAAATGCATTCAATACATTACGCTCTACGGGCAGAAATTAATTAAAGCGTATTTTGGAGGTATGAGGGTAGTTCAAACGATTCAGAAGTGATATATGCTCTTAAGGGTTACAAAATGAATTTTTCCATCGAAAAAAGCGTCTTTATCATTTATAGTTCTGCTATGGGAACACTCAAAAGATTTCCAACACTTTACGGTCAATGGCAGTTTTAGGGACTGTCGCGGCGGGGTTCTTTGCTTACGTAGCCGGATTGTGTTGTAGGTAGCTTGATTTAACACTCCCTTTTACTACACTAATATAATTTATTTACACCAACAAACTATATATACATTATTTACAACAGGGTTCTCGTTAGAAAAACTTATCATAGATTACGTATTAATTTAACACATCATTATCGTACGTAGCGTGTTTAACTTATGGAGTAACATCGGCACCCGTGTGGTCCGATTAGTACCTTCTCTTCTCTTCTCCTCTTCTCTTCTGAGCAGAATAATAAAAATGCGGCGTAGAGGGGTGAAACTAGGCGTTCGCAGCGCCAAGCCTGACACCTCCCCTCTTAAAGATTTGATTGCGTCTTCTTGAAGACAAATCAAATTAACATACAGAAAAAAAATACACTTCTTTTACCTGATATTAACAGTCATCATAACATTCATAATAGCAAAATAAAAATAAAAAATCCTAGCTACAACAATAATAACATATCAAATAACAAAAAAAATATTTAAAGAAAATAACTAATAGCTTACAAAAATTTACCTGATTATAAAACACTCATAGAAAAATTACTTTACTTAGACTTTCACATTTTAAAGTAAACAACTAGGTTCTAGTTATTGAAAATATTGAAGACATGAATTGACATATTTGAATTATCACTTTATAAGAAAATTCTAAAACCGTATAATCATTACTTAATCTAAACTAAACAAAAATAAGAACAAAATTTAAACCAAATTTTTCAAAAGTTCTTCAAGTGTCCGTGCTCCAGGCTGTTTCCTGAAAAATGAAAAGCACATTGATCAACATAATATAATAATAAAAGTCAAAACTTGAGTTCATATCATTGTTCGTAAGTCCAATGGTCAGCCTGCAAACGCGACAAGGAATCTGCGTTCAAGTGTTCTTTTCCTTTACGATATTTGATCGTAGCATGAAAACATTGTAAAGCAAGAGACCATCTTTGAAGTCGGGGACTTTGTGAAGCACAGTTCGTAAGAAACTTTAGGGGATTGTGATCACTTACAATAATAATTTCTGATCCAAATATGTAAGTCTCGAACTTCTTTAAGGCAAAAATTACCGCGTAAGCTTCCTTTTCAATCACTGCGTATTTTTCTTGCACGTTAGTCAGTTTCTTACTGGCGAATGCTATAGGGTGTTCATTGTTGTGTTCATCTTTTTGGGCTAAACAAGCACCAACGGCATACGATGAAGCATCAGCATATATTATAAAGGGCAGCTTGAAGTTAGGGGAATAACATTCGGGAGCGTTACAAATTGCTTCCTTCAGTTTGGAAAAAGCTACGTCATGTTCACTTAACCAAACCACATCATTTGGGGATCTTCGTTTCGTCAAAGTGGTTACGGGGCGAGCTAAGTCTGAGAAGTTGGGAACGTAAGCTCTGTAGTAAGACAATAGCCCTAGAATGCTTCTAACGTCTTTCTTAGTTTTAGGTGTCTTTAGATTTTGGATAGCTTGAACCTTTTCGGGGTCGGGCTCATGGGAACCGGATCCAACAATATGACCAAGAAACTTGATCTTTCTTTTAGCAAAGTCACACTTTTGAAAATTGATCGTAAAGTTAGCTTTTGCTAAAGTCGTCAACACAGCATCGAGATGCTTGAGATGCGAGCGCCAGTCATTGGAGTAGATTGTAACATCGTCGATGTACGATTCGGCGTAATCTTTATGTTCGAAAAGTAAATTGTTCATAGTTCTTTGAAAAGTAGCAGTTGCATTTCTCAATCCAAACGGAAGACCGACAAACGAATACTGTCCTCGGTGTGTTACGAAGGACGTAAGGTCTCGGAAAACCGGATTGAATCTTATCTGCCAATAACCTTTCAGCAAATCGATTAAAGTTATGAACTTCGCCTTCGATACCTGATATATCAAATCCGTTGCATTCTTCATTGGGAATGAATCTGTCTCTGTCTGGGCATTCAGATATCTGTAGTCTACACATAGGCGGACGGAACCATCTTTCTTGGAGACACATACGACAGGATGTGCGTACTCACTTTCGGAAGGAATGATTAATCCTAGGTGCAAGAGTTCCTCAATTTGTCGGTCTACTTCTTCCTTTAACGCTTCTGGGATCCGGAACGGTTTCTGCTTTTTCGGTACACTTCCTGATTTTAACTTAATGTTGTGCTCTCCGACATGAGCGATTCGTGGAACACAAGATTTAAGGTTGGAATGTCTGCCAAGAATCTTCATAATGTCTTTCCTCTTACATGGCTCTAAATGAGTGAGATCGACTTCTAGCTCATGGTTCACAGGAGTGATTTTAGGGATATTTTCTATCTCACCAAAGTCTATGTCGGCATCGTAAATAACTCCTACGTTGTTTGTTGACGCCTTGAATCCTCTTATTTTGTTGGCATGGACATGTTTGATACCATCGTTGGGCAGTTGTACCAAATAGCTATACGTGTTCTTCCTCTTAATAATGGTTGCCGGGCCGGTCCATCGGGCGTAAACTTTATTTTCGCTATCTGGAATCAAGACAATTACCTTATCACCTTCTTTAAATTCTTTGTGGCGAGTCTTCCTATTACGATAATGGGCGTATGCTTCTTGTTTTCCTGCCGCTGTTAGGCCAGCGTGCTCCGCAGCATTTTCCAGCTTCATCTTCAACTCATTTAGATATTCAGTAACTGATTTCAACTGTCCAATAGGAATGGGAATCTCGTTGGTCCAGGAAGATTTTAAGATGGACAGTGGTCCAGTGGGTCGTCGACCATAAAGCATCTGGAAAGGACTAACACCAGTAGTAGCATTCGGGATTTCACGGTATGCCCATAGTAAGAATGGTAAATGTTTGTCCCAATCTTTAGAATACTCTCTCATAGTATGATGTATCATTCCTTTCAAAACGGCATTAAAGCGCTCAACTAGGCCGTTAGAACTTGGGTGACCAGGCGTTGAGAACCTAGGAGAGGAACCAAGTCTCTTCAGAAATTCTCTGGTCAGAGCGGAAGTGAAGTTACTTCCTTGATCCGTAGCAACTATCTTGGGTATCCCTGTTCTCGTGAAAATTTGAAGCAAAGCATCGCAAGTCGATTTTGCCGTTAACGTCTTTATCGGAACAGCCTCTGGCCATCTAGTGCACTGGTCCATAGCACATAGGACATGCTTATAACCTCGACTGTTCGGTTCTATGGGACCTATTAAGTCTACATTAATTATTTGAAATGGTTCATCGGGTCGTGAGACTGGCGTTATTGGAACTTCGTCAAATGGTCGTTTTTTAGGTTGCAATTGACAGGATGTACACGAGCTACAAAATTCGTCAATGTCTTTTTTCATAGAGGGCCAATAAAATGAATACTTCAATCGTTCAGCCGTTTTCTTTTTTCTTAGGTGACCACCCCATAAACTAGAGTGAGCGAGTCTTAACAACTCTTTCCTACGGGAAGTTGGAACTATTAACTGGTCAACACGTTCACCTAAAATTTTGTCTCGGTGGTACAAAAAGTTGTCAACCACGTAAAACCGGTTACTTCCTTTCTGGGCATCTCGCCAACACGAAGTTAAACTGTCGTCAACTCTTTGCTCGTTTCGAAATTTTTCGGAGTCTGATATTTCATTTGAATTACCGATACATTTAGAATTATTCGTAATGTTATCTTTAGACATGACTGCGTCACACTCTGCAATTTCCTTACCAATATTTTGGATCATATTGTCATCCTTAGGTACAGCGCTAACTTTAAAATTACTTAAAAACTCACTTTCGTTTTCGTACAGCGTGTATAAATTTAAATCACTATCGTGCATTAAATCACACCCATCATTATGTTTATTCAACACGTCGCACTTTACTTCGTTATTCTGTGGCTCATCACTCTCATTTTCATTACCAATTAAATTCAATTCCCTTATATTACAGTTTAATTCACTTAATGCACTCAAAGACAACAACATATCATTCGATAAAGTAGGTACCATAGCACAAGTTATATAAACAGGTTCCTTGAACTTTAAATCATCTTACTTTCGTTAGGGGTAGATTAATTAATGGGGCTTTTAAACTCTGCCCGAACGCACAGGTCAACATTACACTACCATGAGGTGTTTTATACTTTTCTGGGACAGGCTACTTCTAACTACCGATATTTGAGTGCCTGTATCCAAAACTCCAATTAAATAGTTGTTATCTATTCACAAATCTATTGTCTGTAAAGCATCGACATAACTCTTTTTATTACCATCTCCTTCCGTAACGTTAAAACATTTGTCAGAAGAAATGCGAGCGGTCAAAACATTTTCCTTTTTATTATTACTTCGATCCTGACTTTCTGAGTGCATCAGTGTTCCGTGAAAACGCGATTTACAGAAATCACAACGCTTCTTCTAGTAGCAGTCACGTGTTTTGTGAGATCTTAAATAACATAAAAAGCATCTATTCTCCTTAATTAACGCTTGCTTCCTTTCGTCAGGCGTTAAAACGCAATTCTCTTCATTATGCGTTCCCTGGCCGCAGAAGAGGCACCTTTGGGGGCTTACAGCGAGTCCGACTTTGTTTACTTTTTCGGGGCGCGAACTCTGAATGTTAGATGGGAGGGGGAGACCGTTAAATTTATTGCTATACGCGTCATTCTTCCAATGCCCTTTTTCTTTTATTTTGTTTGCGGTTTCAGAACCAGAATAAGTTAAAGATTGCATCCTTTCGCGGCTTTCCACTTCGGATTTCAAAAAGGTCATCAAATGCTCTACGTTGAAATTGTCGTCTGAATTCTTTTTTCTGGAATAATCGAGGGCGATATCTTTTGGAATGCACTTCATTAATAACGGACACAGCAAATTACCAAATGTTTCGGTTTTGATATCTAAGGAATTTAGGGATCGAATTTGAATGTTGCACATATCATACAGTTTTCTTAAGGCGTTTAGGTCATTTGAACTTCTTACTGCTTGTAAGTTAAGAAGTTTTTGCATGTGGGCGTTAATGAGTAGGTCTTTCCGACCAAACCTTTCTTTTAATAATTTGAGGGCCTCATCGTAGTTCTCGGGCGTCAGCGAAAATCCTTGTACAACGTTCAGAGCATCGCCTCCAAGCAAGCTTATTAGGTAATTAAATTTATCAATTTTTGATATGTTAGGATTTTTATCAATAGATGTACAAAATGAGTTATAAAAATTTTGCCACTCATGGGGACTACCAAAGTATTTGTTCATTGCGATTTTGGGCAATTTAACGTTGAATTCTGGAGTGATTCTTCGTGTTTCGTTTACAACTGACTCGGAAGAAGAGCTGGGATTAGAATTAGTGTTTACTAAATTTTTTGATTTTATAAACTTTTGGCCACGATGGCTCCACATTATTATCTTGTCTTCGTAATCTTGGGCAGTTTCAATTTCTGCTTCAATTTCATCTTCATTAATAATTCTATAAATTTTGCCGTTTAGAATTTTAAGATTCTCGTATTTTATTTTTAATAATTCCAGCTGTTCTTCGACATTTACTATATCATCATCCGTAATATATTTTTCAATAGAAGAAATTATTTTAGTTACGGAACTTCTTATGGCTTTTCGTTCCTTTTTAAGTTTAGAGAGCTCAATTTTGTTTTCTTGTTCCGTCATGATTGAAAAAGTAAAATCTTCTTACCTTAAAGCTTCTTCTGTTATGGTTGGGGAAGGGAAAAATAGCCACTTATCTACAACAGTCCACTTACTGACACCAGTTGTCGCGGCGGGGTTCTTTGCTTACGTCGCCGGATTGTGTTGTAGGTAGCTTGATTTAACACTCCCTTTTACTACACTAATATAATTTATTTACACCAACAAACTATATATACATTATTTACAACAGGGTTCTCGTTAGAAAAACTTATCATAGATTACGTATTAATTTAACACATCATTATCGTACGTAGCGTGTTTAACTTATGGCGTAACATCGGCACCCGTGTGGTCCGATTAGTACCTTCTCTTCTCTTCTCCTCTTCTCTTCTGAGCAGAATAATAAAAATGCGGCGTAGAGGGGTGAAACTAGGCGTTCGCAGCGCCAAGCCTGACAGGGACATTCATCCATTTCAAGTACAATACCGTCCTACCATACAGTTAGGTAATGATCCAACCACGGTCACGTGGCTCCTTTAAGAATTACGCCAAAAGTCGCCAACCTTGGCGACTTTTGTACATGTGTATGTCTTTTACTGTCAAATCACAAAAACTATTAGTTGTAGAATGTTAAAATTTCATGTATAAGATTGATGTAACATCTAGTTGCGCATCTCAAATTTTGGTTCCAATCTACTGGAGAGTTTATTTACAGGACCACTCAAAAGAATTTAAGTACATTAATGTCTATGGACATCATCAATATATTACATCTGTAGTCAGTCATTGTTTGGTCCATGAGAAAAATCTTGCCATTTGTCATCGACTTTGGCGAATTTTCCAAAATATCGCCAAATTCGGGGATAGCGAGTCATTTTGTCCATGCCCAATAAATCGTCATTTGTCTTTGTCCTTGTCGAGTTTTGACGAAATATGACCAAATTTGTCACCAAAAATTATTTCGCATTTCGCATAACTCTAAAACTTTTAAACGTAAACTTTCTCCCTATTTATATATCTTATTCAAATATTCAGTCGTTGATAAAATACTTTTCATTCATCCACTCAAATTCAAATAGTTTTTTTTTCAAATGTTAATTCATTAATTAAATGTAATTAATTAAATTTAATAAAAAGTAACTAAAATAAAACTTTGTTGACCTAAGTAGGAATTGGCTTAATTTTATATATATACTAGCTGAAGTACCCGTCCTCGACGGGTTAGTGAATGCAAATTTCCAAAAAGCAAGAACTTTCGTCAGCATTGTAGGAGTACACAGAATGAATGTAGTATGTTGCCAAAGTAAAGAAAGCGAAGTTATAATTTTCATGTATTGTTAAAATATCACGTTCAAGAGTCACTAAGTAATATCATTTCATTCGCTTTAGTCGTAATTATGTGATGCGCCAACGAATATTTACGCATATTGAAATAATTTTCGCAAAATCTCAAAATTTAATCAACATTTTTGAAAAATTTGAAGCCTAGAATTTAAGTTGAGTGACAACCTATCATGTCACCCAAATTCGTTTCATTCCCTGCAGTCTTTATTTCGTGATGCTGGAACAAATTTTCAGCATTTTAAAACGATTTTCGAAAAATCTCAAAATGTAAGCAAAATATTTTTAAAATTAACGCCTATAAATTAAGATTACCAACTACCTATCATATCACTCAATTTCGTATCATTCGTATTAGTCGTTATTACGTGAAGTTTGAAGAAATCATCATTGAACGTATTTTGAGAGAATTTTCACAAAATCTCAAAATCTAATAAAAATGTTTAAAAAATTGGACTCCTTTAGTTTATGTTGAGCAACCATCTATCGTGTGACTAAATTTCATATCATTCGCTTTAGTCGCTATTACGTAATGCGGGCACAAAAATTCACTCAGTTTTAAACGATTTTCACAAAATCTCGAAATCTGATCGATTTTTTTTTAATTAGATGCTTATAGTTTAAGGTGAGTGACCACCTATCATTTCACCAAATATCATTTTTTCACCTTTGCAGTTATTACGTGATGTGCGAACACAAATTTACGCAGTTTGAAATGATTTTGGAAAAATTTCAAAATCGAATCAAGATTTTTTAAAAATTCGACGACAATGTTTTAAGTTGAGGGACCACCTATCATGACACCCAATTTCATATCATTCGCTTCAGTCGTTTTTACGTGATGCTTGAACACAGATTTACGCAGTTTGAAAGGATTTTCGCAAAATCTCAAAATCCAATCAAGAGTTTTTAAAAATTCGACGCCTATGTTTTAAGTTGAGTGACCACCTATCATGACACCCAATTTCATATCATTCGCTTCAGTCGTTTTTACGTGATGCTTGAACACAAATTTACGCAGTTTGAAAGGATTTTCGCAAAATCTGAAAATCTAATCAAGATTTTTTAAAAATTCGACGCCTATGTTTTAAGTTGAGTGACCACCTATCATGACACCCAATTTCATATCATTCGCTTCAGTCGTTTTTACGTGATGCTTGAACACAAATTTACGCAGTTTGAAAGGATTTTCGCAAAATCTCAAAATCCAATCAGGATTTTTTAAAAATTGGATGCCTATGTTTTAAGTTGAGTGACCACTTATCATGACACCCAATTTCATATCATTCGCTTCAGTCGTTTTTGCGTGATGCTTGAACACAAATTTACGCAGTTTGAAACGATTTTCGCAAAATCTGAAAATCTAATCAAGATTTTTTAAAAATTCGACGCCTATGTTTTAAGTTGAGTGACCACCTACCATGACACCAAATTTCATATCATTCGCTTCAGTCGTTTTTACGTGATGCTTAAACAAAAAAAGCGTCACGGACAGAATGACAGAATGACAGAATGACAGACAGACAAACTTTTTTTTGAGGGTCGCATCGGATTCCCGGGTGCTAGAAACGGATAGAAATCGCAAAATTTTTGAATTCCAAGAAATGTACAGACAAAAGTCTAATTTTATTTATATAGATATGTATATATTACTTGTTAACAAATAACGACGATGAAATTTTTGATGTGTCATTCTCATAAAAATTAAATCGCAAAAATAAATTTTCTTACCTCCTCCATAATTTTCTTGTTTTGTTGTGCTATGATCAATAAACTTATAAAAGCATACTAGTAGTCTGAAAAATTAGAAATCCAGATTTGATCTAATACCAAAGGATTCAAGTGAGCACTATCGGTGGCAGACTGTATCTTCAGTGAAAGAGAGAAATTTATCTCCAAACAATTTAAGTAGTTAGGAACAATAGCTATTTTTGTTTGTCCGATGATTGCCAATACCGCTAATGCGAAGTTCAGATTTCGACGAAGTAATGCTAAATACATGAATAAGAAAATTTTAACTCTTTAGTGTTAAGATGATTTTGCACAGAAATATTATTGCTGAAGTGTAAATATGGCCTCAATTATTTTTCGAGGTAATATTTTCGAATACCTTTAAAATGTTGTTAACCATTTGTAAACTAAGTCTAATTATTTAAGTTCATGATTAGGTTTTGAGTCGATTGGATGGATTCAACACATTATAGTCCAATCATTGTACATCGCTCATTTTATGTTTCTTAAGAAAAAAATATATAAACCCCTGCAAAGTAACATACTATAGTAGTAACTCTACATTATCCATTTTTACTTCCTTGTACGTAGTATAAGGAAGTAATGTGATCCCGAAAAATTTTGGGGGCCAAATTTCGACATAAAAACCGATTTTGACTACCTCTAAATTTAATTAAAAAAATTTTTTCGATGCATCTCATCGTAGGCTAGCATGCACGATCATATTAACGCGTCTGCAACTCATTTTGACCAGTGGCGAGTCTACTGTGGCCAGTTTTTCCATGCCGTCTGTACGTACGTACGTACGTACGTATGTATGTAACTCGCATATCTCAAAAACTAATGGTCGTAGAATGTTGAGATTTGATATTTAGGATTGTTCTATGATCTAGTTGTGCACCTCCCCTTTTGGTGGCAATCGAATGGATAGTTAATGTACAGGACCGCCCAAAAGATTCGAAATACATTACGCTCTATGGGCCGAAATTCATTAAACTCGCCTAACTCAAAAGCTATTAGGCGTAGAATGTCGAAACTTCATATTTTGGATAGTTGTAACATCTAGTTGTGCACCTCCCCTTTTGGTTCCATTTGACTGGATAGTTTATCTACAGGACTGCCCAAAACATTCGAAATACGTTACACTCAATGGGCCGAAATTCATTAAACTCGCATATCTCAAAAACTGTTAGGCGTTGAATGTTGAAACTTTATATTTAGGATTGTTGTAACATCTAGTTGTGCACCTTCCCTTTCGGTTCCATTCGACTGAATAGTTTATCTACAGGACCGCCCAAAAGATTCGAAATACATTACGCTCTATGGGCCGAAATTCATCAAAGCGTTTTTTAGAGGTATTGGGCTATTTCAAACGACTCAGAAGTGATATATGCTGTAAAGAGTTAGAAAATGAATTTCTCCATTAAAAAAAGTGTCTTTTTCATTTATAGTTCTGCTACAGGAACACTCAAAAGATTTCCAATACATTACGGTCAATAGCAATTTTAGGGGCATTCATCCATTTCAAGCACAATACCGTCCTACCACATAAGTTAGGTAATGGTCCGACCACGGTCACGTGCCTCCCTCAAGAACTATGCCAAAAGTCGCCAAGCTTGGCGACTTTTGGTGTATGTGTGTGCATATTTAACTCTCAAATCTCAAAAACTATTATGAAATTTCATATATAAGAATGTTGTAACATCTAGTTGTGCATCTCGATTTTTGGTTCCAATCTACTGGAGAGTTTATTTACAGGACCACCGAAAAGAATTTCAGTACCTTAATGTCTATGGACATCTTCAATATAATACAACTGTAGACAGTCATTGTTTGGTACATGCCCAAAATCTCGCCGTCTGTCCTCGACCTTGGCGAGTTTTGGCGAAATATCGCCAAATTTGGCGATAGTCAGTCATTTGGTCCATGCCCAAAGTATCGCCATTTGTTATCGTTCTTGGCGAGTTTTGGCGGAATATCGCCAAATTTGGCGATAATCTTCATTGTTTGGTTCATGCTTAAAATCTCGCCAAATGTCTTCGACATTGACGAGTTTCGCCGAAATATCGCCAAATTTGGCGCCAAAAATTATTTCCTATTTTGTATAACTCTAAAACTTTAACCCGTAGATTTTTTAACTTTGTATTTAGAACTATTGTAATATCTAACTGTTTTCAATATCTTTTTTGACAGCAATCGACTGAGAATTTATTTACAGGGTGAGCCAAATGACTTTAAATACATTGAGGTGTATGGATGCATTCAATTCATTGAAAGTCTGTGGTCAATGACTACTTTTGCTATCCCCAAAATCTCGCTGACTATCTCAAGTTTGTCGGCTTTTGGTGAAATATCGCCAAATAAAGTGTCAGAAGGAAATCTTTCAAATTGAACTCAGCTTGGCGATATCGAAATATTTGGCTAGAAATCGCTAAACCTTACTATTATTGATATTTTATCTCTTTCAAACAAATAAATTTAGAGGAAGTGCATCGAAAATATTTTTGATCTAATGGACGTGCAAGGAAGTCATGTGTTGGACACATCAGATTTTTTTATTATTAAATATGTGTTACTGCAAGAATCAAGGATAAACGTATTCGTACAGCGCAACGGTTTTCTTTTCTTCTCCATTTTTTTTCAATATAGAATTTCATAAAAGATTCAATGTATTACAATATTTTCGTAATTACATAATTTCTTAATTTCACTCATTACAAATTTGGAATGTATCTAATATGTTCATAATAGCATGTTCTAACTTTTTTCAGAAATGTGTGCATATATCTTCCAACATTAAAACTCATAGACTACCAATTGAAACTACTTTTGAGTATATCCTCGAAGGCGACTTCGTTAAGCATGTACGAAGTTTCAGAGAGGAAAAAAAATGATTCAGAAATTATTTATACAAATAGAATGTTATAATTTTCATAACATCGTTCCAATACATTTTTTTAATATCATTAAAGTTCAGCGTCGGCTGAGAGACTTTGCTAATATCACGGACGCTTTCCAACCGGGCAAAATGTGTTTATTTGCTCGGTGTTTAAATTTTGTGGTATAGATTATAGTAGCGGCGCGATAGGGTGCTATATTAACATTCTGCCATTGATTGCGAAGAACACGTGCGCGTATCTGGCTTTTCAAATATTGCATCGTTTTCTTTTCGAATATTGCAGTCGAGCACCCACTTTGCGTTTTTTTCAGGCTAAGTGAGGGTGCACACAGTTGTTTACTTTTATTCTGAGATTTAATAGAAACTTATGTTTAGTTGCAAAGTTATGTTTATGTTTAGTTCGTGTTTGATATCTCTAAACATAACCTTGAGTGCTTAAATTGAAGTTTAAATAACATTTTTAAGCTCTCAAAATAAAAGTAAACAACTGTGACACCCTCAGTTGGCCTGAAATTAACGCGAGATACGCTCTCCTGTGCTTCGAAATCAATGGCATATGTTAGTATGCGATCAGTGTCTGCCACATCATTACTCTCAAAAGCGTGTTTAAAGCCAGATAAAATTCCACTTTCAAAATATCTTCTTAAATAATACGGATATACTAGTGAAAAATTTGGAACAGATAGATCTTATGACATAATTTTGCCATTCATTCTTCTATCTATCTAAATTTTAGGGCATTATCGAAGAATAAAATTAAAGTAAGTAATATAAGTATTGCATCATATTTGACAGAATGTTTGTGATAGTGACGATAAACTGAGAATTTTCTTAATGGACATCTTGAAGTCACAGAACTTCGTAGTATATTGTTAGTAGGGCACATACATTGAAACTTGTGCTATACAACTACTGTTATTGAATTTAAAGTCGTTTAAGTATATGTAAGCATTAATTCTCCTCATATATAATACCTAAATATTTATTAATACGAAAACATAATTCAAGTATGATATAAAACCAATAATTTGCACAATTGCTTACAAAACTTTATAGACACTATGCTAAACAGTTAAAACTAAGCATGCGTAAAATATAGCTCACAATACATCCGGTACCTCATAAACAAAACAAGGAAAAAATGTTTGGATCAAAAGTAAAATATTAAGTATACAAAAATACATTTAGACTGGTATTTGCTTCATGTATCTTTCCAGCTTACTAAAGCCACTTCATCATTATGACAAAATACTAAAAAGATATATTATTTATTTTGTAAAGTCTACAGAATGCTTTACATTGCTGCTCGGCGAGCTCTTTTTTTTTCTCTCTCTTTCGGCGTAATGGTGGGGCAAAGTCTACCATTTCTTGCACAAATCGACTGGAAATGTTCAATGGTCTCAAAAATCATCTCAGTGGAAACACAAAACGACTTTTCTAACATACTGATCCGATATCGCGATAGATCAAACTGCACATACTTTAGCCTAATGATTGGAAATTACTGAAAGGGTTGTTTTCCAGTCAAAAAAATATCTGCAGGCGTATGTTTTATAAGCCGATAATATAACAACTGTTTTTGAAATTTAGTACGAAGTAAGAGAAAACGAAAAGTATCTTAAATTGCGAAATAAAATATTATGAAGTTCTTGTATATTGAAATGTAGACACTAAGCAAGAATTTCAGAAATCACCAACCTGGGTTTTTTTGGTTCAAAAGCATAAGGGAGTTATTTTAATTCAATAAACATAACAAAATTAATTAGAATTTTCGGGCTTGAAAATAATTATTCACCCTTTTATAAGGTAATTTAATAATTTTGGGGTAAATTTAATTATTCGTCATCAGCAACAAGAGAGTTTTAGTAAATACTTGTTTGCACGAGAATATCTGTATCCGTCAGATTTTCTCCTGTAAGGCAATATAGGAAAGAGTTTACAAAAAACGTACATGTCAAAGTAGTACCATTAGTAGACTGTTACTAATGTGTGATTATAGTCTGTCCTTTTTTTTATTCGATGGTAAATTTTAAAGTTTTCATAAAGATACTTAAGAACTAGATTTTCTGGACTAATTTGTGCCAGTTCTAGACCGGTTTAAAATAAAAATTTTACTATTGACAGAAGGCATTAGAAAAACATCTGAATCCTTTTTCCTATCTAGAATTTTTTATTTTGTTTCGAAATGATAATAGGGCATACTTTAGCTAATTTTATGTGTCACTTGATTAGCAGATCCTTAAGCTACGGGTTACAATAGTCCAACATTTGAAATCTATTCGATTTATACGCAATCAAATGACTGGACCAAAGAAGTCTGTGCTCCAAAATATTTAAAACTAGTAAATTAATAAACAAACAAAGAAAAAGATTTTTTAAAGCATTACAATTTACATCCTTATACCTTATCAATTGGTTAAATCTCAATGTAGACGTTGGAATATCATATTTTATATTTTCTAATAACAAAAATTCTACTGAAAACTTGAAAACTTGACCAAAAAATTGTTATTAATATAATAGCTGTTTATTTTGAATTTAAACTCACATTCACTTATTATTTTCATTATTTTTTGAAGATTTCGTCATTTTAAAAATCACAATATTATAGGTTACTACTTAAATCTTTTAAAATAATCTTTAGAGTGATGTTATACACAGCAACATAAATTAGCATTCTTCACACTTTAATCGCATGTTTGATGATATGTTCTGTAATTTACAATAATAAAATTAATATCTTAAATATTTATAGGCTTATCATCTGATACTGAAATATTTGTAAATAAAATTAAGCAATGTTACAAAAATATATAGTACACTGTTAAACGTATTTAAGAAACACTACAGAAAACGTATTTCAACAATAAAAGTTGTCCAATTAAGTATTTATTTTCTCTGAAATTAAATGTTTTTCCGCATTTCATTAATTATAAATGAATATTATTTAGCAAAACCATATGATAGCATTTTTCAGTAAAAACGAATTCTCAATTACTCGCTTTTTATAATATTATGGTGTATTCATAGTGCATTTTATAAAGTTTATGAATGATTTGAATTTCAAACAGATATTAGATTTATTATAATACTACTGCATATTTTTTGCTACTCAGTATGAAAAAAAACAAAAAAAAAAAAACACAAGTGATGACTACAGAAACAGAGTTATTTCGGTTTCAGGAATGCAAAACATTTGTTAACTATTTGAGTTTTAGAGTCCTATGAAGCAATATAAATATTTTAATTACCATATATCTTCTCTCTTTTTTTATATAACACATTTTTTCATATCCAAAAAAAATCTGTAAATAAGAACTGTTATTTATACAAAGAACCATAATTCCATGACTTATATTAGGGAAGCACTTGAGTCGAAGATTCTCACAACACAAAAAAGCATAAAATATCCCTTTTTCCTAGCGAGGCTTTCCCGACGTGTTTATTTACTCAGAGAAAAGGTGAGTTCCGCCTGAAATTGCCAACATATCATACATATGGCTGGAATAAAGCAATATACGTAAGATTTATTCAATCTTGTTCTTCCTGTTGGTGTCTTCCTGTCATATTATTCATTCTCTCCTCGAGAAAAGTCTTGCTGAAATAAATCTGAAGCCAACAATTCAGTGCATAAACCACGAGACAAATAGAAAATACACGAACACTTCCATATTGGACTGCATAATCAAGTAAAACTAAAGAAAATTGCATAAATTAATGTATATATTTCGCACGTATGGTGAGAGGAAAGTTTATATGTGATTACATATAAACTTTCATATTTTTCAAACATAAAATAAGCATACATCCGTACTATATGCATACAAAAGTAAACTTTATTTAGACTAAATAAATGTGATTTTTAATTTTGTTTTCCGAATATTCTATTTTTCAAGCAATAGACTAGAAATTTCGGGCAGATGAGACAAAATTCTAAAATTTATCATTCTCCCCGATTTCACGTAAAAATTATGCAACGTGCAAATTTACGAAATTTTTCTCATTCTATCATGGGTACACGAATACAAGAATAAACAACGCAGTAAAAGATCCTTAAAAGTCAAAAATTGCATTTTAATTCTAAGTGAAATAGTAGTTTTGAGACTATTTAGTTTTTTTATATTGAAATTAGCTGTCTTAATGTAACGAAAAACAAAACTATTAAGTATGTACTTGCATATTGGTTTTCCTTTTTTTCTGTTTCTTTTCTTTCTTTTTTTTTTGAGAACTTGCTTCCAACTTTTCAATCACATGCTTGCTTTTTTTTATCATTAAAACTTTCACGCATATTATCAGTTGTGCATCATGAAGGACAAACAAAGTTGTCAATTCCTAATTTACATCGTAATGAAATTTTGCTAACAGAAAATGTTAGGACAGAATAACGTGCAGTCTCAAAACTTGTGTGACCTATTGTATTTTCGGTTTAGTTATAATTGGGCACCCATGATCACCTGATCAGTTGCCTAATTATGATAGATTACTTACAGAAATCATTGGATTGAAATTTAAATTCCCTGGTATATTAAAATATACTTTTAGATTTTAATAAAATGCATATCTTATTAAAACTGCTGTAAACTTCAAAGGTTGTTCATTATATTTTGAATAAGTAATGTAAAAATAAATAAATAAATAAATAAAATAAAGTCAATTCCTACTTAGGTCAACAAAGAAAAATTTTTAGTTATTTTTTATTAAATTTAATTAATGAATGAATTGAATATTAATTAATTAACTAAGGCAGGGCCGTTTGCGAAGCAAGAGTCGATACGGTTAATCCAGTTTGTTTGTTTAGTTTATTGTTTTCATTCATTTTTAATCTCACGTAACAAGATCTAAAATGAAATAATTAAATTTAATTAATGAATTAATATTTGAAAAAAACTGTAGTATCATCAAGTGTCATCCACTACAAGTTTAAAAAAAATTGTATTTGAACTTGAGTGGATGAATAAAAAGTATTTTATTAATGATTGAAAATTTGAACAAGATGTATAAATTTAGGGAGAATGTGAAATAACAGTAGGAATTGAAAGAAAGAAATATAAATGTAAAATCATACGTATATAATTACATTTTCTTTTTCTTGAATGACAATTTTCTTTTCATTGCAATGTGCGTTTACTTCAAGTTCTCTCTTTTTCCAGCTCCCGCTGCTTGAAAGTAGGGCATTTTCCAGGTAAGGAAAGGTGGAACATTTCACCATCCCACAACGTTTGTGTTTTATTATTTTTCATCCACGTGTATTATTTTACAATTTAACAAAATTCCTTTTAATTTTAAAAATCAGTTTCCTGTAGATTATTTATTACATACACTGCGGCCTATACAATAGGGTAGAGTGAAAATAGCCAATTTTTTTTTTTTTTTTTTAATATTGCCTGACTCAACAAATGGTGCTGTATGGCAAAAAAGTCACAGAAAAAAAAAATTCTAGTCCATTCACTGATTGTCTTCAGGTTCTACACTGGGCTCAAAGAAAGGAATGTTAACGTAAAAATAAAAAAATCTATTTTTTTTTAATTTAATTTTTATGTTAACAATAACTTATTTTGACTCAAAAACAGTTCTAACTACTAAAAAGAAACATCTCGGCAATGTTTTATTGCCATTAACAAAAAAAAAAAAATTCTGGAGAGGCTCTACTCGACTTTCCGAACACTTACGATTAAGATCATTACCAAGCATTTAAATAAATTTTAATCAATGAATAATTCAAACATATATACCAAGCTGAAGCTCAATCGAATGCGTCGTTTAAACGCTAGCGCACTTTCAAAAATTTCTCCCCAAATGCCATAATGTAAAAGAAATCTTTGTCGTAGCCCTGTAGAAAAACTATAAGTTCTAGACACATGAAAATCAATACCGGTCTTACGATGGTGGTTTATAACATGTATACCGAATTTGAGCTCAATCCAATGCACCGTTTAAACGCTAGCGCACTTTCAAGAATTTCCTCCCATAGGCCATAATGTAAAAGAAATTTTTGTCGTAGCCCTGTAGAAAAACTATAAGTCCTATACACACCAAAATCAATACCGGTCTTGCGACGGTGGTTTATAACATATATACCGAATTTGAGCTCAATCGAATCCCCCGTTTAGGAGCTATCGTGTTCACTCACATACACACAAACACACACACACACATACACACACACATACACACATACATACATCTCGTAAAAATAGCATAAATGAATTCAGAAGACCTCAAAACGTGTAAATACACCAAAATCTCGAAGTCGAATTTTTTCATGATTACAATACTTTCCTTACATGGTACATCTTCGGAAAGTAAAAAGAAAGAAAGAAAGAAAAGAAAGAAAGAAAGAAAGAAAGAAGAAAAAAAAAGTCACTAACTTGCAACCAAGCGTCATAAGTTTTGGGGTATATTTTGAATACATAGTTATTAAATATTTACATATTACTTCATTTTTAAAGGCAATTAATATTTAGAAAGCACACTAATATACAGAAAAGGAAATGATAGCAAATTTACCTTTCGAGGATTATTGACTAATAAAACACTTTACTTTAATCAGTCTTCAATTTTGGAGTCCACATGCTGGGAAAAATAATGAACTTTGGTAGTTCCTTTCGTGATTTGATTCCACAACGAATGTATCCATCTCTGGCTTTTGCTCCACATGTTACCAATGACGCTTGCGTTAGTAGTCTTGCATGCCTTTCTACTGCTTGAAAAGGGCAAGGGAGCTTCTCTATTTCAAATTCTGAACCGTTTCTGATCATAATCGCTACGTCTTCGTGACTGAGGTTCATGGTAGCTGGTGGTTCCAAAGGATTGTCCCAGTGAATCATCTGAAAATACTACTTTGCTTCGAAATTTATATTTAGAAGATCAAATTGGCATATTTTTCCCTTCCAGTCAGTTTTTCTTGCTTTCAATATTCTTCTTAGGTCAAATTCTCGAATATGTGATCATTCATCAAATAGCATTGCCAACAGAAAATTTTCAGAATGAGCAAAATATGAGTTCCTCTGAATAACTTCATGAATGATTCATTTAAAATCTTCTGGGAAGAATGAACTTCTTTTCATCATTCCGTGCTCCATGAGTAGCTCCTGGGATTTTCTTTATTTCAAACCAGGATGGCACGTACACTTTCATCACATAGTCTACTAGGAGTTTGGTTCGGCAGTCGACACGTACAGGCGCAGTATTCAGTTCGCTGTAGTGAGTCAGCTTGAATGAGACATCCTTCCTGGATTTCTGTTTCCCAAATCTGGATGGTACTGCCCCGAGCATACTGCCCTAGAAATATCGAAGAGGTATTTTTGGTTTGTACTGAGGTCTTTTTTATCAATTTCAGGCAGAGCAACAGGAATAGAAACGAAATTTGTCACAGCAAACGTTTCATACGTTTCCAGAAATTTTCCTATTGTTCCAGAAAACTGGTGTAGCCCAGATGTCTTTCCGTCAATCTTATGGAAAAGGTATTTTTGGTTTGTACTGAGGTCTTTTTTATCAATTTCAGGCAGAGCAACAGGAATAGAAACGAAATTTGTCACAGCAAACGTTTCATACGTTTCCAGAAATTTTCCTATTGTTCCAGAAAACTGGTGTAGCCCAGATGTCTTTCCGTCAATCTTATGGAAAAGGTATTTTTGGTTTATACTGAGGTCTTTTTTATCAATTTCAGGCAGAGCAACAGGAATAGAAACGAAATATGTCACAGCAAACGTTTCATACGTTTCCAGAAATTTTCCTATTGTTCCAGAAAACTGGTGTAGCCCAGATGTCTTTCCGCCAATCTTATGGAAAAGGTAGCGAAGAGGTAGTTCATTAGTATGCAATAAGCATAAAAACCAGTGCAATTTATGGCCAACAAAGATTTCAAGCTGTCTAACTACGCCATTTTTCTTCCCATTGTTGACTTTCGGTGCATCTCACCCAATGGCAACAAGATCCTAAAGTGCAATCTCTTTCTGTGTAACAAAGTTGATGATGCTGCAGGTAATATCAGTAGTAGAGACTGAATGCGGAGTCACATGGCCAATGTGAACAGAACGAGGTTTTCTGACAACATAACAATATGCTCTTCCACAGAATATAAAGAGCTTCACTTCTTACATAATGGTTGCGTCCTTTCTTCCATCGAAGTATATGGTTACAAAGACTGTGCTACTTGTATAGAATTAAGTTGTGATCGTATCTTTCATTATAATTTTTAATATAGGGAATTACTTCTCGGTGACTTACCACAGGCAAGGAGGCTTTCTTCCAAATGATTTCAACGTCCAAAGAAATAATTTGGATGATCTCTTTTACTAAAGGATCCTTTTTGTTCCCCTTATTCCACAGTATATCATTTTTTGTGATTAAGAAATGCTTCATTAAACCAAAATACGTTGGTGGTAACACTGTCTCTTTCAATACTACTGGAATTCCGAAAACACTTCAAAACCTTTCACTTCTAGTTGTGGTCATATTTAAATTCAAAACTCCGTATTATTTTTTTGTCAAATATAAATCAAAATTAATAAAAGTATTGCTTCAATCTTACAAAGGAGAAACAAGTGGTTGAAACAAAGGCAATCGCAAAAACGAATCATTCCCCACAATAAAAGTGACGTGTCTTATTATGTTATTATATAATAGTTAGATTAGAACACGCTCTGTCATCTAGTAGATTTTAGAGTATAATTTGCTTTTTTTATGTACAAAAAACCATTTCTGGATCTGATATCTGGCAGTAAAGTTTCAATAAAACAATTTATTAATGAGAAAGTTATTCATTAATATTATTTTATAAATTAAAGAATTATTTAGTAAAATATTGAATTAAAAAAATATTTTTTACATAAAAATCATTCAAAACTTGAAAAAAAGACAATATAAACATTCACTTGAGGTGTGGAACCTCAAGATGTCAGCATTTTAAGCTGGAATTTGGAGACAATTGGTTTCAGCTAGTTTGGCATCATATAATGACTCAGGCAATGTGAATTTCGAAAAAAAAGTTTTTTCGATCCACCCTACTATACAATCCTCCATACTCAAATGAAATGCGTTTTTCATAATTAAATGATAAGCTGTTTATAATTGTATAAGGTGATATTTGATTTGCTTTTCCGATTAAATATACATTTTTACTTTCCGAACATGTACTATGTAAGGAAAGTATTAAAATTATGAAAAAATTCGACTTCGAGATTTTGGTATGTGTGTATGTGTGTATGTGTGTGTGTTTGTGTGCATGTGAGTGAACACGATAGCTCCTGAACGGAGCATGCGATTGAGCTCAAATTGGATATATATGTCATAAACCACCGTCGTAAGACCGGTATTGATTTTGGTCTGTATAGGATTTATAGTTTTCATACAGGGCTACGACAAAGGTTTCATTTACATTATGGCCTTTGAGGGGAATTTCTTGAAAGTGCGCTAGCGTGTAAACGGTAGATTCGATTGAGCTCAAATTAGGTATATATGTTATAAACCACCGTTGCAAGACTGGTATTGAGTTTGGTGTGTATCGGACTTATAGTTTTTCTACAGGGCTACGACAAAGATTTCTCTTACATTATGGCCTAGGGGGGGAATTTCTTGAATGTGCGCTAGCGTTTAAACGGTAGATTCGATTGAGCTCAAATTTGGTATATATGTTATAAACCACCGTTTCAAGACCAGTATTGATTTTTATGTCTATAGGACTTATAGTTTTCCTACAGGGCTACGACAAAGATTTCTTTTACATTATGGCCTATGGGGGGAATTTCTTGAAAGTGCGCTAGCTTTTAAACGATATATTCGATTGAGCTCAAATTGGGTATATATGTGATAAACCACCATCCTAAGACCGGTATTGATTTTGGTGTGTATAAGAATTATAGTATTCTTACAGGGCTACGACAAAGATTTCTTTTACATTCTGGCCTATGGGGGGAAATTCTTGAAAGTGCGCTAGCGTTTAAACGGTACCTTCGATTGAGCTGAAATTGAGTATATATGTTATAAATAACCATCGTAAGACCGGTATTGATTTTGGTGTGTATAAGACTTATAGTTTTTCTACAGGGCTACGACAAAAATTTCTTTTATATTATGGCATAATGGCATATGGGGAGAAATTCTTGAAAGTGCGCAAGCGTTTAAACGGTGCATTCGATTGACGAAAATTTGGTATATATGTTTGAATTATTCAGCGATTAAAAGTTATTTAAATGTTTGGTAATGATCTTAATCGTAAGTGTTCGGAAAGTCGAGTGGAGTCACTCCAGATTTTTTTCTGTAGACGTACACTATAAGAATCACTTCCGTGCTCGTAAACATTTTTATACTTTGTCAAAAGCAGTACCGTTGAAGTGTCGCCTGTTCGATAACTTTGTTTTCAATACAAACATGCATAAAAGCTGGGCATGTGCATTATTTTGAATGCATAATATGTTGCGTATCTCGACAGATGTTCCTGATGTAACGTCAACATTTTCACTAAACCCTCTAAAGATCATTTCTTTTATTTTGCATATTTCCGCGATATAAAACTTAATGTTTACGAAACTTCCTTTTCAGAAATCGAGGAGAAGCAGGTTTTATATATTCACATACGTAAACTTAGAAAGAAATCTATGAGGGGTATTTTCGTAGTTTAGAATATATTTACATTTAACATATAGTTTTGCAAACTGTAAACATACGAATTGATTCCGATAACAAAAAATTCAAAATACAGCAATTTCAAAATTTATTTGGTAAGCTTTTGCGACAAAATAGGAAATTCTTAATTTTTATATAGAAGTAATGTAACCAATCTATTGTAATTAGTTGTATAAGACGTTATAAAATAATATTTTAGAGAATTTCAAGCTCAAACAATTATATCCGTACACAAATGCATCCTACCTCAGTAATGAGATAATATGTAGATCAGATGCAACCCTCACTCATATTAAATATTGCTTTCTACTGTGCAAAATGATATATCATTTATAAAAGCTCTAGGCTCTTCACTTACAAACCTGTGAATGTAGTAGCACATTTAATTAATGATATACAAGGCTAAAAGAATAATTAACGCCTCAAGCTTTTATAAAATATACATTTTTTTTTCATTTTGAAAATAGAATCTTTGATGAACTTCTTAAGTATTATTTTATCCCATTAAACTCATCTGTAAGTAAAGATTTTTTTCACGTAAAGACATTTAACTGTTTTTAGTCAAGAAATAATTATCGTATAATGCTAATTTTGATATAATGCAACGGATAAGTGTCAAGCGAGCGAAAAAAATGCTGTGACGATTCTTTCAACTTCATGTAAATGCGAAAGAATCTATGAAAAAATAGTCTGATTTAAAAAAAAGAAATGTTTAACTAATCTCAATTTATTGTTGCATAAATAATTGGAAACCTGAATGTTAGATTTCACGACTAAGAAAATCGAAATATACCAAAAACCACATTTCCACAGTCTGTTTTTAAGAGAAAATCAAGATGATACCGTCTAATTTTTAAGATAAACAATTTTAAATATCTACTGAAAAAATATCTAGGAAAAAAAATCAATAAAATGCAAACCATAATTTACTTCCGCTTTATTTAAACATATTCCGGATAATACTGACTGAAAAATAAATTAGAGTTTGCATTTATTTTCTATTTTAAATGTATGTTAAGAATATGTTAATAAATTAACATATTCTATTTTTTTATCTACAAGAAATTCTTCTTCATTTACTCTTATTATTATTTTGTTTTTTAGTATTTATTTAGATTTTTGAAAGGAGAAAGAAAGAAAAATTTTAAAAATAAATTCTGAATCTCCCATTTGGTAAAGTTCCTTAAATTGGTAAAGTGAAATTTGAAAGTTATTCCTTACTGCATATATAGAAAATGATTTAGAATTAAATATAGAAAAGAGAAGGGGAAGAAATGGAGATCCTTTTTAACCATTACCACTTCAAGTGTCATAAAGTTTAGAAGTAGGAATAAAAGCCTCACTGGTGCATGCTACAAGGCTAATATTGTATTTGCAGTTACACTTTACATATAACAATGATTTAAAAAAATTGTTCTGTTTTTCCAAAAAATTACTAAAATAGAATAATTAATAGTGAAAGAGATAAAAACGCGACATCGAAAATGATTTAAAATTTTGTAAATTTAAAAGTTTATTCCAAAGGTGGAACTATTGAAATATAGCTGATGAATTGTTCGGCCAATAAAAGATAATGTGTGTGGTAAACAAAATAAAGAAAGGAAGAAAGGAAAATTAAAAAATTAAAAAAACATGCTTTTTGGAGCAAAACATTAACTAAAAAGAAAACTGTTAGGAAGTTGAAGCAATAAAACATGGTATTTGTGTACGTCATCTGAGTTATATTGATGCAAAAAAGTTTCAACTCGTCGGGATTTTAAATAAAGTTTTTGAATTGCAGGGATATAATGATAGAGTGCGCAAAATACAAAATCTTATAAAAGCATACTTCACAAACGCATGTTGCTTTTTACCTTAGTTTTTGTTAATTAAAATGTCTTAAAATAAAAATTTCAATTTATTTTCAGCAGTTATTGTGTGAGCTACAATGAACTAAAACTAGCTTATCATGGTGAAAATTTTAATATTTAATCCGTCCCTAGAGAATTTTGAATCAGTATCATTATATATTATCTGAAAATGTAATTTATAGAAGACAAAATTAATGATAACTTTGAGTATGTTTGTGCATTTCGTTTATTATTATTAGGGTTTAACCATAGAATGATTATTCAAAAAATCAATAGCTAAAATATACATAAACTTAACTTCATTAGAATCAGTGCAGTTACAGATCCCTGGTTTTAAATAGACGTGGAGTTTTGAAAATATCATTTAACACTATAATAGTTAAAGAGAGTGTTCATTACAGTCTTCGATTCTGCGCAGATAAAATTATTTTCTCAATTTCGAAGCTAAATTTTTATACAGTATCCATTTGCTAACTCGCTTCATTTTCTTAACTCTGTTTATGGGTTAAGTGAAATTCAAGATAAATATTGAACCTATAGAAAAATGATGTACTGAAGCTTAAAAAGTTAAATATGTCTACGACCCCTTAAAATGTGAAAGTTAAGCGTTGAAAGGGAAGTCCATATAGCTTATTTCTCTGGCAATTTAAATGAAAGATATCGCAGAGGTTTGTAACTTTTTCCGATTAAATTACAAATAAATAAGAATATAAAAATGAATCTTTCAGTATAGATTATTTTTCAAACGTTCCTATTAAAAAATACGTAGAAATGCAACCTAATGCAAAATTTTTACGTGGAATCATATTTGTAGCGTTTTTATCCAAACTTATTCCGTGAGAATTGTTCTTCTTGATTAATGTTCCCAGTCTTACAGAAAATCTTTGAAGGAAGACTATTCTAGATACCTTCATTATAAGTATGTTTACCATATGCACAACGGCTATGATTAAACGGCGTGGTCTTAAATTTTATGATATACATTTAAGTTAATGGTATCACAAGTTGTGAAATATAGTGCGGGATGTATAATTACCTGCGAGAAACTTTGCAAAATTATGTTACTAGTTTATATTTATATCTGAAAAATAAAAACATGATTTTCAAACATTACATGCGTACTTATATAAATATGCTCAAAGAATAAATGTGTGATGGTTCATAAAATGTATTTGAGGGTTGAATTTCAGGCATGGGAGAAGGGAATACAGTGGGTGAATTTTTAAATTTTTAAACATGATTTTCTAAAAAAAATATCTTAAAAACAGAATATCAAACTAATATATTATGTTTTCTAATCTATTGGCAATTGTAATTAATTTTAGTTCAATTATAAAAAGGTTTTTGTAGCATTTTTCTTAAGTACTACTTGTTTAATCTCTGTACCCCATAAAGAGATGCACTAGGCCAAAAAGAATGGGGTACAGTGGGTCCGCTAACGAGAAACACAATAAAATTTTTTCTTTCACTCAATAGTGAGTAATTTAAACTTATTTTATTTAATTACAATATTTAGTATTAAGTGGTTTTAAAGTAGCTCGATGGTTATAAGTTAAAAGTTAATTTTCTGTTTCTAAATTATCCACAACACTAAATTTGTTAATAAAATTAAAAAGAAATGTTGTAAGTGGATAATAATACTTATTTTGAGTTCAATTAAGTTTACATAGTTTTAAAGTAATTTTTAAGACATTAAATCAAAAACTGTTATTTTACAAAAACTAAAGGTCATAATATAATTGAAATTCTACAGCTAAACTCAGTTTTGTAGTTGTTTTTCTGTTTTTTAAATGCACTTGCTTTTGGCAACTGCTTCACAATATCTTTAGATATTCTTAGATATCATCAGATGTCTGCCTCAACAAATAAAAGTACATAACCTAGCTGAATTCCTTTCATGTAGTGCATTTCAAATTCATTTCTATTTTTGCAGACAACCTCAGCAACGTAGTGTTCAAAATAGCTTTTTTTTCTTGCCATAGACCTTGAATGATACGAAATTCCCAACGCTAACATTAAACTCTTACGTATTCAAGTTTCAAATCCTCAAATTGAGATTCACTAGAAGATTTTTTTCATTCTTCCTCTTTTTCTGTTCAACTGTCTTATAACAGCTAGCAATTTTTCCTTTTTCCCACGCTTCATATCATTTATCGTGTACTCTTGTTCTTTTCAATCGTCCCATCTTGGATTCTGTTTTTCACAGGTGTATCCTTAAGAATTTCTGATTTTTTTAGGTTGCCTTTTAAATAGTTTTTTTCTATTTTGGATCAGCGTTGTGAAAAGGCTTTGCCATCACTGGTGTCATTTTTGTTCAAGTTTTTGAGGAACTGAGGGTTCTGTGGTTGATGTGGAAGACATATTTAGGTAAATTTAGTTCATTCAAACATTAAAAAGTAAGAAATTCACTGAAAGACAACAAACATGCAAATGGGGCACAGTGATTCAATGACCCACTGTACCCCATTTTAGGTTGCACGATGTACCCCATTTCACGTGACTCGATGTACCCCATATGAACCAATGTAGTATTTTTCACCTCAAAAGTACAACTCGCTAAAATATTCTTTTAAATAAAGCAGCATAGGAAATTGTAAATTAGACTGTATGAGCATACCACATAACTCATGCTTACTTGACAAATTTCAAGTATCATAACATAAATTCTTACTTCAATTTTTATACAGATGATCAGAAAACAAAGTGGATCTTTCTTCTCTCATCAGTCAAAGTTAGCTGCTTAACTTTTTCCGCACAGTTAAGTTTTTTTCATACCTACTTTAACTCTCTCAACGTTTTGTAAATGGACAAAAAGTGTAAAGTTTCTTCACTGTAAAATTTTCATGCAACTCTAAAATTATATAAAAAATACATTTTTGGTAGGAATATTTCTAAATAGTACAAAATAAGCGCCTAAGATACTTTCAAACTTTAAGTATATTTTATGATACATGAGTGATATAAATCAGTGGTGCGCAAACTATTTTCATCTGCGACCCCCTAATTTGTGTAAAATTTTGTCGCGACCCCCTATTTTGAATAAAATTTTGTTGTGACCCCTGGATAGACAGTAAACATTTTGTTTAATTGAAAACGGAGTTGCTCTTACAGGGAGTTTTTAAGAGTGTCGTGACGTCATTGATTCAAATGCGCGTTTTTAAAATAGCGTACCAAACTTATAAACCACCATAAAAATGTTATCAAAGTTGTAACATCATAAAAATCAGTTAATGAATCACATAACCCAGCAAACACAGCCCTATCGGATAAGTTTTGGGCCGACATCGGCATGCCGACGCAGAATGTGCCGGGGCGATATCGCTCAGCCGGTGCCGAAAACGACAAATTTGCGTCCGCCTGGGCGTGTGTCGGGCCGAAAGGATGGGGTGGTTTTGGATAGGTGTCGGCAAAAACGACAACGGTGTCGGCCCAGCCCTATGCCATCTTTGAACCAAAGCCATAATGTTTTTGGTGCGGTATCGGCAACAACAAAATATCGAAAACCGGCCAGCACCTTACATATTTACAAAATACCGCAATTAGTTTCATAATTAGTTCTCTAAGACAGTAACAGCCCATTACAGTAATAATAATTATTATTAATATATAAGTAACTTTCCACCACTGGGAGTAATTTTGTTAAAAATACTTAGCTAAATCAATAAAATTATTTGTTTTTTATAAATGTTTGATTAAATTAAAAGCTTTTTCTGAAACTAAGGGTATTATTTGAAGAATTAACCAATATTTGTTGAATCACCAACTAATTTCGGTTAATTTCACAAAAAGCTTTAATTTTTAATTTCATCATCCATTTTCCTGAAAGCATACAAATATTTTTTGATTTAACTAAGTATTTTTAACAAAATTAGTCCCATTGGTGTAGTCATTCATATAATAATAATAATAATAATCATTACTTTTAATGGGTTGATTGTTGCAGTAGAGAACTAATTATAGAATTAATTATTAATAAACCCATGTTTATTATGAGAAAAGCACTTATTTCGTGTAAATATTTTATTTTATATTACTGAACTTTTATTTTATGAGCAGTTCCTCTTACCCACGAAAAAAAAAAAATGTACACTATTTGTTATTAAAAAGAAATATAAACTTCAAGCAAAGATCTATTTTCATATTTATGTACTTTTATATTTCATTGTATAATCTTCTTTCTAAAGAAGAAAATAGCTTTTTGTAACAATTTTTCCCCTGTTGAATACAGACTTGCTAAGTTTCCAAAATTGAAAAACCTATTTTTTCTAAGTCAAAAAGCTTGATATTTTTTATGCAGATATTTTCCGATTAAAATGCACATATATTGAATGCAGATACAATTTGTGTCTTTTCTTAAGTGAGATTAATGTCAGTATAAACAGCACTCTTTTATTCCTTATTTTTATGATCTAAATAAATTTCAAAATTTAAAAAAAAATCTGAAAATAAAGATCCTTAAAAACAGATAGATACAAGGAACTATAACTAAAAAATGTAATACAATAAACGTTGAAAATTGGAGCTAGCACAATGTACAATAAGTAAATAAAGAAATAAATTGTTTAACCCCATGTACCTTTATAAAGAAAAACAAAATAATTTTTAATGCAATAGTTAGATAAATATTTCACTTACTGTTGTTGGAGCTTACCGTTGTTACCAAGTTATATAGGGCTAACCAAAAAGATTAAAACAATGTTAAAGAACTTAATTATTCATTTAACAATTGTCTTAATCCAATTAGTCTTAGTGAAAAATATTTTTTTCTTGTCTCTTTACTTTTTAATCCGAACACGAAAGCCAGGAAACTGGAAGTCTTCCTTTACCTCAAACTCTCAATACTCTCATCTCATCATATCCAAACATAATAAACAACTAACAAAACAAGACTGACAGTAAGCGCTATCAGCATTGCTATCCGCCGCTGTTAAATAGTTCGTATCGTATGATTAGCTTGGCGAAAAGAACTAAGATACTTTTCAACTGTTAAGGTCTGAAATAAAGTTTATATTTCATGTTCGGGTTATTTGAGTGAAATAATTAAAAGAATTTAGAAATTAAGTGTGAAAAAAAATTATAAGTAAAGCTTCCATAGCATGCCAAACTTAGGTATTGGCGAGAATGTACTTTGTTGATTTCTTGTAACCCCGTGTTTCACGGTTTCACACGCATAGCGTAAGGGGGTAGGGTCGTGGGGTCACAAAACCTTTCTTTTCCCCAAGCTGGGCCAAAAAGAAAAACCTGCCCACCACGATTCCAGTCGGCTGTACTCTTTTTAAATGCTTTCTGAATATTTTAGGGCTTATTTATTTAAAACGTTTATTTATTTATTTTTATTTTTTATGCAATACAAAATATTTTATGCAAAAAAGGTATTTGTTGAAAAAAAGTAAATAGTACTTTCCCCCATATATATATATATATATATATATATATATAAATAAATGAGAGTATTATATATATATATATTGCTTTATTTTATTCATATATGAGGTTCAATATTTGATAAGTTATCCTTATAATTATTTATATATCGTCATTCTTGCGTATTTCAGCATTTTTTTTTTATCTTAAAAGTTTAATAAGTTATATGCCTTATAAAGAAAGGAAAGGGAGCTTTATAAGATATAAATTTATCTTATAAAACTGTAAAAAAATTAATCAAGTAACTTTTACATTATAGTATAAATAACTTTTTCAAATTTCATGACAGTTGATAAAGACTAAAGTGTGAATTTCTAGGGTTCCGGCCTACCGTGCGGCTGTTTTCTCTAGATGTAACGTGAATTTGGGTTAAACCCCTTACAAAGTAGTCCGCCAAAGGCATGCCTTAAGTAAGCAGACAGCTCTCGTGTAGATCTGTCTTAACAACAAAACCTAAATAATTTTCGTGACAATTTACAGTGAAAGTAAATAGTTTAATATTTTTAATATTAAATAAAAATCATAATCACTTCCAATCCCTATTACTGTCTGAGCGTGTCCAAAAACCCTGACCTACGGTTTTCTTCTTTAAATATTGATCATAGACATTTAGAATAAACTACAATGTCACTTTATGGTATCGAATAAAATTTTCATGAGAATTAGAAATGAAAATTTGTTTAAAAACATTACAATTACACTAGCATTTAAGTTAGAGGTTTTTTTAATGCCTCATTCAATTGCTATGAATTGCTATGAATAGCAAAATTTAGTTTTTTAAAAAAGCATCTTCAAAATAACAGCACTAATGTTTAAAATGAATATTTTCAAAAACAAAAATATTTATATATAAATATAAGTCGTGACCAAAATTGTGGACACTTTAGGAAATTTTTAGGTTTCTTAAATTTGTATGCTAATAGGATGTGTTAAGTTTCGCAAAATCAAATTCATACAGCATTTTAAAGAGAATTTATAACTAATTTCAATGCACAAAACTAAATTTAAATATGTTCACTAGAGTAAAAGTTATAGTTACTTTAATCTGAAAAACAAATACAGTGATGAAGTGAATTGTAATTTCTAACTTTCCAAGTCAATCACTGTTACTTTTCTGAGCTTGAATAATCTCTCGTCAGCTCAATAAAACATCGATGCGAAGCTGTAATAAAAAATTTAAGACTACCCTACGAACTGCTGATAACTCACTGCAATCTTCAATATCTAATGCATCTCGATAATTATCTCTGTTTAACTTCTTTTGTACTACACATATTTTAATTTTGTTTTTTTTAATTGAAATCGCTATTAAATTATCTCTAAAGTGATGTAAAAGAGTTAGCATTTTGTGGAACATAACATTTTTTTATACGCATACGAACTTAGAAAATAAAAAGTTTCTTGAAATGTCCACAATTTTGGCCACCACTGTATACTTATAAATTATTCATTATTCTAATAATTATTATTTAAGACCTAAAAGCTAACAAGATAAATTGCTATGAATCAGAATAAAATCTTGCACTTATAAAAATAAACCAGTAATAATAAGCCGTAGTTGGTTAGAAATCAATTGTCCAGTGCGCCAAATTTAGTCCAGAACCGACAAACAGTCTTGGCGCACATAGCGAATGAGCATACATACAAACTGACAAATAAACAAACAAAAAAAAAACTTTTTATTTTATTTATTTCGATTATGGCATTTGGTTGGTAACTAATAAAAACAGACTTTACTTAATATTAAATTGAGGTAAATACAGGACAGTGATAGGGAATTGGACTATGGATCTAAGAAAAACATGTACACAAGATCAATGTGCCCGTTAAATCTGTTGGGCCGATTCTAGATCATCAATTCTGGTTCTTGTTCAACACAGCAAACAAATAAAATAATTGGCAAATTATAAAGACTTTAATGAATTAAGTTAACGAGTTTAAGTATTTCTTTAATTGATTATTTTCAAGGTGAAGTGCTTGTTTGTTTAAAAATGAAAAAGAAATTATGTTGATGCCTAAATCTACAACAGAACATATATTATAGGCATGAATCATTTTACACTGTAAAATTCCGTTGTATTTTGATACAAATAGAAGTAATTATAACTATAGTTCAGAAGAGTTTTTTTAACTTTATTTATTTTTTTATTTGTATGTGTGTGTGTGGGGGGGGGTCTTGCAAAAACGGATAAAAAGTATGGTGATTTATCTGGAAGCACTTAAAAGGCTGTCAAATAAATGAAATGAAATGGTTAAGATATTTTAAAAACATTTAAAGTGATACACATCGCTAAAAATAAAATAATTTTCAGATTTAATTTTACAGCTAAGCCGAAGTACCTTTTAGAAAAAGTAAACATGCATTTAAAAGATTAGATTTTTTAAATCAAAATTTTTTAATTTGTCTTGTTACTGTGAAAATGAATAAAACATGAATGTGACACAATTTACGAAAGGTGATTTAAGACATTAAAAACTGACCGGGGATAAAAACTAATCTAAAAAAAAAGAGTAGTTTTATTATCTTTTTTATTTTTAAGTTCATAAATACTTTAAAATCCAAACACATTATCTTTATTATAAAATAAAATTTATTACTCTATTTATAGTAAAAAAAATTGTTTTTAATCAAATGTATTATCTTTCAAGTTTTGTGCGTGTGTGTGTGTGTTGAGGGGGGGGGGGATGGGATGTAGACTCTCGAAATATATACTTGCGCATTAATATTCAAGAAAAACTATGAAGTTAAGGGTAGGGCCTAGTTCAGATTTGGAAGAGGGCAGCATGCTCAATGAATTCGATGTGATTTATCTTTCCGGTTTTTATACCTTGATATTTTTTAATTGATGACCTATGCTACCAAAAATACTTTGATGGTGTATTCTTGTCACCCCTAAAATTTTGGGTGTCCTAGACCGTGGCCTAGTTTTCCGGTGTCGTTTTTTTCGATCAACGGTCTACCTATTAGGTGTCTCTATAATAAAGTGACCAGTATATTGAGCCTTAGTAGCGCCGAATGACTGATGGTCAAGTGCGTCATTAGAAAAAAAAAATATTTTAACTCGACTGTTTATGCTAACCATACCTTCGTTCCTGTTGTGCACGAGTATTTTCCAATACCGTATTGGTCATTAATCTCAGCGATAGCAAAAAATCCAGTACATTTACTTTTTGGCTGTGCGGAATCTGCTTGAAGAATTGTAATGAAAATTAATTTTGAAAATGTTTAACTAATTTGATCAAAAGCAGTTAAGAGCATTCAGAAAGACCGAGGCCTTAGCCATTATTTTCTTTTGGGTGGGGGCAACATACACGCCAATTATCATATTGGTTTGTTTGTTTGGAAGAATACGGCCACCGGTAGGGGGGATGCCCTTCGTGGAAGTCTTTCTAAGGTGTCCTAACCCTTACTTACGCTAAGTTTTGGAGGAAACCACGGGAAACTCCGAACGGTTAGGTCATGGAAATAACCTGGTTTTGAACAGGCATCTTCCATCTCCCAGTTCAGAGTGCTATGCGCTCGGTCGCTGCGCGGACGATTATCATGTTGGAAAGAATAAAAAAGAAGGAAGACAAACGTCATACAAATGAGGGCATAGGGGGCAATGCATAGGGGGTCAAGTTCCACCTTGCCCTATGCTACCAACGTCCGGGCTCGTAGCCAGGAGGTGAGTTAAGGGACAGTACTACTTGAAAAAATCCCCCCCCCCACCAAGGATAAATTTTACCCTTCTTCCAAATTTGAAAAATAGACAGAAAAGGTGATTTGAAAAAATAAAAATGTTGAAATAAAAAGTACTTTTGAAGAAATTAAATGTTTTTTAAAAAGTTTTTAAATCTTGATAACTAAGACTAAAGTGTGTATACGACAGAGTGTGCATTTTGAATATTAAACCAAGTTTTAAAATCCCATTGAGATTTAATCTTAGCCGAGTAGATCAGACACTGAACATGATCGACGGCTGAAAGTCCAAGGTTCGGGCCCATCTCGCGGCTGTCGATCTACAGTCTGGAGTTTTGGTAGGTTTTTTCCCGATGTTACATGAATACGCATTAGAACCCCTGAGAAAGTCCTCTTACTAAGACACCCCCCGATACTTGGCAGATCGTCCTAGAGTAGCATTGCCATAATCAAACCAAACAGAAACATTTTGCTTTTTCGTGTATGGAAACAGGAAATGGCTAAAATATGCTTCAGCCCACTCCAAAGCTTTTTTTTTTTTTTTTTTTTTTTTTTAAATGTGCGATATACGTGAAGTAAAAAGGTCCGAAAGATTTTGCTTTTTCGCGTATGCATTGTTATTTTGCAATCTAGCTACTGCGTGACATACGTAACCAGTAACGAATATGCCTGCTTCACTTGACGTCATTAAGCTGTTAATTTTAATTTTGGCGCGCGTGTTATTGTTATTACGCTCATAAGCGTAAAGTTTTCAAAATTATTGGGGGAGCCGGGCCCCACAACCACATATATTCACGTCAGTGGCGTAGCCAAGGGGGGGGGGGTTAGGGGGGGTCATAACCCCCCATGAGGAATTTTTTTCCATACAAAATGTATATTTTTCACTCCCTTATCATACACCCGTATACATATATGTGAGTTGCAGAAGTCGTAACTCCCCCATGAAAAATTTCTGGCTACGCCACTGATTCACGTACATATAACTTAGTAATAGCTGCCAACTACCATGGAATATATATAATCACTTTTTCTACATGATTTTTCGGCTTAAAATATAGCAAAATTTTTGTGCTGCACCTATGTAGGGTAAGTATCCATGTTAGTATCTTCCTACCATGTTATAAGTTAAAAATAGAAGCAGTGTAAAATATCCAAAGGAGGAAAAAAAAAACATTTTCGATGAGATAGTGCATTTTAGACACATCTGAACTTTTCTTTCTTTCATACTTTACATTGCATAATCTGATTTTAATTAACCAGAGCCTGGTGAGGGCAGCTTATAGTAACATTGTGTGTTACGTGGCGTCACAATGAATACTAAATCATGATTGAAATCAAACGAAGAAAATTTTAAAAGTCCAAGTAAAGGTTTTTTTAAACGTTTGTAAATGGCGTGAAATACTTTTTATGTTAGTATAAATTAATTTTCTGTATTTAGTGGTAAATTATTGGGTGGGCTCAGCCCCATTCACAATTTATTGGGGGGGCTCGAGCCCCACGGGCCCATATAACTCTACGCCTATGATTACGCTACTGGTTACATCTAGTTGTTGTCGCTCCCAGCATAAAAATATCGTCAATTTTGGTACCACATACATTAACGTATTATATAAGGAGATACTAAATATAAAAAAATAGTATCTCTAAATAAAATATTAAAATTGAATTATTTCAATGTCCACATAAGTATGGCAACAATTGTTTATTTACTTTGTTTTAATTCTTTTCAGAAGAAATATTAATTTTTATTTGAACATCTTACAAATAATTTTATTTATAAATATGCAGCATGTAATTATAAAAGGATTTTAAAACAAAACTGGTTTAAAACAAAAAAAAAAACCGATTTAAACCAAAAAACGCTTTTTTTTTTTTTTTAAACGGGTTTTTATCCAACCCTGGGTGGAAATGACGGACGGGATAATAAAGTACCACAAAACCATTTTGGGGACGTATCTTGTCTAAGTGTCTTCCTTGTACAGAGACTAGAGAATTTTTTTTTAAGTTGACTTCAAGAAGGCATTTTTTACTTATCCTTACAAAGTAGCAAAGCCAAAGTAGCTTTTAACAATATCTCGGCAAAGTCTTTTAACCGAGATATTGTTAAAAATCTCATCCTATCCTAGAGAACTTTGTTGATCGGTTTGCCAACGAACAAGAGCAAATGGTCTAGATTGTTGCTAGAGTAAATCATATTTCTAATATTTAAAATATATATATATACATTATATTTCGTCTTTTCGCTCTCTATAAGAATTTCGTAACGAATTGCGCTTCCTTCCGTGAAAACAAACAAGTCGCAGGGCTAGTTCCGCAGGTCATTTCAAGGGCGGAGAGGGAGATGCTTTCAACTTTTTCTGCTTTACTCACCCCCACCCCCACCCCTCAGGGGTATCTATGCTCAGGGGCAGGCAGGGGCTATGAACATTGAAATAACACTGGTGGCTATTGAGGGGAGAATTGTATCACTCCGCTTATTTTATCCCTTGCTGACGTCTAAGTATTTGGCGTGAAATATTTGAAGTGACTCCATATTTGGCTCTTAATGAATGCTCAAGTAAATGAATTCGAGTTTTTGATAATCTGAGATGTTCTTTATATCTGCAGGAATAAAAATTTGAAAGTGAAATATGAATATATATCTGACTGACCGAGGAAAATTTGATTAACACATATTATTTATTAGTGTACATTAATTTGCGTATTTTAAAGAACTACACATGCGCTTTTTATTACCGTGTTTACTCGTGTAGTAGTCGCACCCCCGTTTTGAAGCAGAAAAAAAATAGTTTTAGACTGCACAATATTATGTAGTAGATTTTTTTGGGGGGGGCAGCTACCCTACAGCACAGACACCACAAAAAGCACAGGTTGTAATTATCCTGATTCATGAACCTTCATTTAATCGGGAGGCTTCATTTCTGCCAGCAACTATCTATTATATAGAAAAGTTCCTTAACTATAAATTGTGCTGGTATTTTTAATTTTTTATGGCAATACAAATGAAACTATCTTTTTTCTACAATTTTAATCCAATATAATTTCAGAAAGTTCTGTTGTGTAAGTCAGACTAGGATGTCGGTGTCCTGAGCGGAGGAATTCTTAAAGGGCTCTAACGTTTATTCCTAAATATAAAACAATTAATAAACAGTAAAATTGGGGTTGAACATTAGTTATAATGATTTATTCCCTAATTAATGAAAATCAATCACATTTCCTTCATTTTATGAATATTAGATAATGTTTTGAATGTATAAAAAAATTATCAAATTCTCCCAATTTATGTTCTAGAATTGGGGATGCAACGGTGATTTATCCTTAATTATATGTTCAAAAATCTGGTTACCCTATCGAACGCAAATTCACATTCATTTGGGGGAAATCACCCAAAATTTAAACTGCAGATTGACAGATACGCGGTAGACCAGAACCTTGGACCTTCACACTTCAACCATGTTCGGTGCCTTATCCTCTCAGCCATGGTGGGAACCATTTGTGAACCTCTAAAATGCAACGTTTTATGTTCTGCTTTGCAGGTATTTTATTTTTATTTATTTAGTTTTTAATTTTTTTTATTGGAAGTACTTAAGAACAACTATGTATAAAATGAAATTTATAGTCATATGATTTTAGTTAGAAATATGAATAACTAGACAGAAACTGCCCCCTTTGAGGGTTGAGGGGGGGGCGGCGTTAGAAACCCCTTCAATACTAAATTATAAAAAGCAAAGTCGGTAAATTAACCAGATAGAATGATTTTTTTCTTTATTTGTCTGTGAAGGGGGCACTTCAATCCTACGGGCTCAAAACATGTAAGTTTCGAAACCATAAATTAAAATGTATTACTTTAACAACATATATGTGCTGCTTGCTGGTTCTATACCGGTCAGTTTAGAAATTACACTTCTGGACCGATGTCGGTTATGCAGTACATCGCCGAAATCGCATGTTAACCCTAAAAGACTTGCCGCAATCGGACCGTTGCACGCCCGAAATCACCTTTCTTTTGCCTACGCCAACGCATTTTGCCGACACAGAACCGACACCGCTCCAATTACCATCTTGCCAATGCCGACATCGAAACAGTACTGCCGATGTCGGCCCATCCCTTACCCGATACGGCTGTGTTTGCTGGGAACTTTATAAAACAATGGTTTATTTATGCATATGGATATGACTGTTTTAAAAAATACTTTAAAAAACTTTACATCGTAAAAAGTCAATGTGAAATATGTGCTTGCAAAGAGCTCATGATTGCTTCTATGTTCGGATCTGTATTGGAAGTCGCAAGTCGTAAGTCATCCTCTGGATCCAATCGAGATCGATGTTTTGTTTTAATGGAAAATAATTTTGAAGATCACTATGCATGATCAATTTGCAGATCACTATGCATGATAATGTGGTTTTGAAGCCCCGTAATAGCGATCGCGAATATCGCGCTCGTAAAATAATAATTGTCAGATTCTTCTCTTGTATTATTTCAGTTCTTTGAAATGAATAATTTTACATTTTTCATAAATTTGGATCTCTTTGAATTTGGCGACCCCCAAAATTTTCTCGCGACCCCCGGTTTGCGCACCACTGATATAAATAATTTAAATTGTAGATGCACTGCAGTGAAAACTGGAATGAAGTTGACGGGATTTTATGTCACTTGGGGCGCTTAAATCCCGTCCAAAAATCCAAACGCTTGGAGCGTTTAAATAATTTTATCTTAACAAAACTATTCATTGAAGTACAAATATCTTCAATGGCCAACTGCAACCGTTGACCCATGTTCTCCGCTCGACCTCTAAGTTTATTTTATAAAAGTAAATTCCCCAAAAGAGTACTATAGAAGTTACAATATTTTTAAAAGATTTTTTATAGTCTATAAAAATGTAACAAACTTTTAAAAATGATGAAAAATTTAGTAATTTAAAGAATGATATATTTGTGCTAATGAAACAGCCATATGCTATCTGAAGAAATGTACAGAGCTTATAAAAATTAAAATCAAGTGGAGAAAAAATATTGAATGGATCCATAAATGCATTTAGCGATAAATACTTTTATTCTGTTTCTTAGAATTCGATACATAATTTGTATTTTTCACAAAACTTTTGGTGTCCTCTTCTTATTTAATAAAAATCATTCAATGGAAGGACTTTTATTAAGAAATAAACAGCTCTTAGTTTTGGTGATGCACTATTCGCCGTCTGTTTCCTCTGAGAGATGAGTGCGACTGGCCACTTCTCGTTAGTAATTCCCAGTGCCTTAATAGGCGGGGCACTGGGCACTGGGGAAACTTCCGTTGCTAGGTGTGCCGAAGTAAATTATGCATCACTCTTGATTTAGAAAATAATTTATCAAAATTTTAACACGTTTTTCAGACGAATATATCAGATCACAGAAGTTACGAAAAATCCACTGATATCACACTGGTATTGAAACTTTTATTATCTGGGGTCACATGATCTAAGAGTTAGCCGCATGCTTCAAATAAAGTGAACTTTCATGACTCTCAGAGTAGCTAGAAATACCTTAGTGGTCTGGTGACTAGGGGACGGTAGAACGAATGAAGGTATATTGATTGATTTATAATAAATTTTGACCAGAAGACAAATTCTTTCTTTGAAAACGAGAGCTGTGATTCTTTAAAAAATTTTGAAGGAATCATATAGAAAATTTGAATTTTAAGAGAATATTTCGTTTTGTTTTTCAATATATTACTCACTCTCTCTCTGTGTATCTATCTATCTATCTATCTATCATTCTATCTATCTATATATATATATATATATATATATATATATATGTTGAAATTTCTAACAAACATATTTGTTCTAAATACAGTGCCTTAAAGTATCAAAAAATATTCAAAACATGTCAAAACAATGCTTGAATTCGCCCTCCCCCGACACCTCTCCCCCCAAAAAAAGAAAAAAAACATTATATATATATATATATTGTATTTCTCACTTTCACATTTTAATGCCAAATTCCTTTTCACCCGACACTTTATAGTGTTTTTTAGTACAAAAGAATGAGTGAGATGAAAATCCTTTCAACCCAAGGGTAACATAAACAAAGACTATAAGCAAAACAATCTCGGAGAAGTGTTGTGAGACTTCTATCTATTTTAGCCTCTCTGTACATTTATATCTCCCATTTTTTGACATCTTAAATAGCAGATATTTTTTCTACTTTATTTTATTTTTATTTAGTTTTGTTGAGCCATAATGTACGACTGAAATCAACGTTTAATGGGAATTTTATAACCGTGTTAAAATGCATTGTTGAAGAAAGTATTTAAATACAGTAAATGTTGCGTGAATTGTTTGATACCTATGCATTTGAAGAAATATTCAATAAAATTAAAATTAATCATAGTAACATAGTATCACTCAAAATTTTAAAATATACAGTTTACGTTTTCTACTATTTGTTTATAGACCACAATTATAAGACAAAAAATATAGTTCTGCAACACTATAATGTGTTCTTTCATAAATAAAAAAAATAAAAATTAGTGGGGGGAAATAAGTAATCCAGATATCACACGTAATTTGAAACATAGTTCGGTATTTTCCTCTCACCCTCTAATTTTGTTCCTTTTTTGGGAACAATATTTAGAGGTAACTCAATGATGGAAAAGTGAAAAGTTTCCAACGGAATGTTTCCAATGCATCTGCAAATGTATTTAAATCTCAAGTCATAGATGGCAGCACCATCCTTTTAAAAGCTATAAATACCCAGACAGCATGTGCGCATAAATCAAGCTTGACATTTCTTTGAATTTGACGTATTAATACAATCTTGACAGTTCAATTAATTTAAGCTTGCAGCAAGCTTGGAGATTACAAAAAAATGAGTCAGCAAATATTTTCCCGCCGAATTTAAGTCATTTGAACTGTCAATCTTGAATACAACTTGATTACTGCTTAATTTGGAAAGCCACATCCACATAACAGATAATTTATCATCAGTCATAAATGTACTTGACCATGGAATTAAAAAAAAAAGATTCTATCTTTCCAAATATTGAAATTCTTAAAAATAAAATACAATTATACTACGAAATTGATTTCAAAATCAGTCGTCTGTCTCGATTTTGGCCAATATTGCCCAACATGAGTGTTGAGATATTGAAAGTTTTAAAACGTGTTCTGCTTTTAAGTTTATATTATGCTTATTTCCCTATTAGTAGAGTCTATAAATCACACATAACATTATTTTAACTTCAATTCATCCCATGAAAAAATAAGACTCGGCATCGGTCAATACTGATCAATTTCGCCAAAAAACGGCGTGACAACCATAACAGTCACTTCAAACTTTAGTCTTGTCACCGCGATTGAGAGTGACATGGTGCTTAGGACACTGTTTTCCAACACCTTAGGTCCCGAGATCGATCGCGGACGCTAGACGGAAACAGATTAAAATAACTCTAGGTTTCAGCGTAGAGGGGGAAAATGCGTGGAAAAATAAAATATATGGGGCGAGTTTGCCGACCGGCGCCCCATGTATTAAGAACTTTTTTTTTGGAATTTTTTTTAAGTTTGAATTAAGCTTGCTATGTCAAGCTTAATGCAAGTTGGGCAAGTGTAAACTTGAACACTTCATTCAAGCTTGCATTAAGCTTACACGCTTGAAATTTTAAAGCTTAATTCAAGTGTTTATTGACTTGATAAATCAAGCTTACTGCAAGTTTGATGCAAATTTGCTGTGCTGTCTGGGTAGCACTAGTAAGTGTAAAATATCATTTCAGCAATTTCATATCATGCTTTATGACATTCGAAAGTACGATTTCTTTTTATAAAGATCTCAAAAGAGATGTTTTTAATTAGTGTAGCATTTAGAAATCATTGACACATACTTTTGAAAATAAGGATTTGATTAAGGTGAGAATTTTATTTTTTAAAAATAAGAATTATTAAATTATTGTAGAAGTATTTACTGAGTCGTTCTTAAAATATAAATCAGCAGATAAATTGTAAATAAATAAACATTTGAGATAGTACTAAAATTTCCTCATTTTAAATATGATATATTTCTTTTAGATTTGCCATTACCTAAATAGGGCTAAAGCAATAAGATCTCAAACTCAAATCTATCTTCTTTGTTATTCAATTTCTGAATTCAATGGCAGTAAGTTACCATCTTTACGAATGGCTCTATGATATTTTTTTCATCACCATTTTGAAATTAAGGAGATTATAAGCATCATCTATTATCAGACATAATAGTCAGACCATGGACAATCTATTATAATTGAAGAAGTAGCAAACTTTGGAAAAGAGCTCGGATTCTCGAGAAAAATAAACAACATTGCCAAAGCAAGCTTAAAAAGTTATTTGAATAATGGCGACTTCTTAAGAAACACAAATTACGAATTTCTCCTCTCAGGAAGCTAAGCAAAGCTTTAGTTTCCAAGCTTGAAGATCTCTTTGGCATAGCTCATGCTGATGTACTAGCAACGAAATTAGTATTACAAGACGATAAGGAATTTTTGTTAGCTCAGTAATGAAAAGGACAGATGCGGATTAATGGTTGGAGAAAACTTGCCCTTGAAAAAAAGGGAAGTCTGAAAGAAACAAAACTTTCCTTGCTAGATAACAGCAAATGAAAAACATAACACCAGAAAATTCAGTTTAACTTTCAGATGTCATCAACTGATGATGAGTCTGAAAATAACTCAGAAAGCGACCTTGAAAAGTCGGTAGATACTGAAAACAATGAAGTTCATGTTGGAGAAGTACGAAAAAGAAAACGAGGACGCAAAACCTTAATTTATCTAGATCTTTCAGCAGCTCTAGATCGTACTAAGATGTCAGACCGAAAGACAATTTTTATATTGTTAGAAACTGATAAAAGTTTAGGATTGCGTATCAATGAATATGCCATAAACAAAGACTCACTTTCTAGAAAAATAAATGCTTGAGAGAGTTAAAAAATATGTAAAAAAGTTCCACAGAAACACTACATTAGTCATTCTTTGGAATGAAAACTAATGTATGATCAAACTGGAAAAGAAAAATTTGTTGCCAATATTAATTTCTATTCAATATTAATATATATATTCTATTTGATTGCCAATATTAATTTCTATTCAATATTAATCTTACAGAGCAAAAGTTACAAAAAGACCTTTCATCACTTCCTTGCTGTCATCACATTATGGGACTCAAGTGCTGGGTTTTAAGCATGTATAGGATTAAAATCTTTTGAAGTTTTCTTTTTTTAAACGCTTTAAAGAACTCTGGAGCTGTATTTATAAAAACAAGTACGAACCAGAATTTCATTCCATGACGTCGCACATTAAGTGGAAGATATAAAGCTTGAGACGATCGACCATGCAAAGAAGTATCTCTAAGTACAAGGAGACCCAGCAAACACAGCCGTATCGGGTTAGGGATGGGCCGTCATCGGCAGTACCGTTTCGATGTCGGCATTGGCATAATGGTAATTGGGACGGTGTCGGTTCTGTGCTGGCAAAACGATTTGGCGTAGGCAAATAAAAGTTGATTTCGGGCATGCAACGGTCCGATAGCGGCTAGCCTTTTAGGGTTAACATGTGATTTTGGCGATGTACTGCACCAAACGTCAAAACCGATATCGGTCCAGAAGTGTAATTTCTAAACTGAACGGTATAAAGCCAGCACAAGCAGCACATATATATTGTTATAATAATTCTTTTTAATTTATGATTTCAATAGTTACTATTTACAATGTTTTGAGTCCGTTGGATTCAAGTGCCTCCTTCACATGCGAAAAAAAGGAGGGAAAGGGGGCAATCATTCTATCTGGTTAATTTACCTGAGGTCCTGTCCAGCGTTCTGGTCTACCGCGCATCTGTCAATCTATAGTTTAGATGTTGGTGATTTTCTCCAGATGTATTGTGAATATCGTTAGATAAGTTAACCAGTTTTTTATGACTTAGTATTGAAGGGGTTTCTAAGCGCCCACCCCCACCCCTCAATTGGGGCAGTTTCTGTCTAGTTATTCACAACTCTGAAATAATTATATGACTATAATTTTCATTTTATATAAAGTGATAGTTGTTAAGTACTTCTAATTTAAAAATAATAATAAAATTAATTAATTAATTAATTAAAAATAAAATACATACAATGCATAACATTAAACGCTGCATTTTAAAAGTTCACAAAAGGAGCCCACCATGGCCGAGTGGATAAGACACCGAATATGGTTGAAGTCATTGGCGGATCCAGAGCCCCCCCCCCCCCAGACGAATGAAGTTTACACTATAGAGCATTGACTTGTTTTGTAAATTCCAGTCATTCAATAAGAGAATGTAACAAAAATTGTCTTGCGCACCCTCCAGAATTTTTTTTTCTGGATCCGCCGTTGGTTCAAGTGTGAAGGTCCAGCGTTCAGGTCTACCGAGCATCTGTCAATTTACAGTTTGGATGTTGGGTGATTTTCTCCAGATGTAATGTGAATATGAGTTATATAAATTAACCAGATTTTTGAACATAGAATTGAGGACAAATCACCGTTGTATCCCCAATTCTGGAACAAAAATTGGGGATATCTTATAAATTTTATATAAATTCAAAACATTATCTAATATTTATAAAATGAAGGAAATATGGTTGATTTTTATAAAATTAGGGAACAAATAATTATTATAATTACTGTTCAACCCCAATTTTATTGCTTATTAATTGTTTTATATATTGGAACAAACGCTAGAAGCCTTCTTCCGCTCAGGGAACCGACGCCCTAAGGCTTAACTCCTGTATGTTTGCCTTACAAAATACACAAAACAACAAAACTTTCTGAAATTAAATTGGATTAAAATAGTAGAAAAAAATACCTTTTCATTCGTATTTCCATAAAAATAAAAAATATCAGTATAATTTATAGTTAAGGAATTTTTTTTATAATACATTAGCTGCTGTTGTTAAAAAAATAATAATAATAAAATTAAATAAATAAATAAAAGTTTTAATTCACTATACTGAATAATTATAAATTGAAAAAAATAATAATAGTTTCATTTTAAAATTATCACTATGAATAATTAATTTAATAGCATTTATTTGAACAACTTGTTTGTCATGTTTCTGTTCAAATAAAATAATAGTAAAAATTACGCCAAAATCATGTTTTGCTACAGCATTGTAAAATGCTGTTACAAATTAAAAAAAATTTAATGCTCTTATCTCCTTAAAAATGAATAAAAGTAACCATTTTTTGCTGATTATAGTACTTTATCTTTCTAAAAATTAATTGATTAATTCATTGCAGATATTGAAGTATAAACTATTTTGCAGTAGAATAAAACTAATTTGTTTTATTTTTTTCCATGCGATCTAATTTAAAGTAAATAATTTAAAAGCTAAAATCCCTCGGACTTTCTTTTCCAACTACCCCGTCCCGTGTCCGCGTTCACATAACATGTAGCAAAGGTGCAGTGGGTGGGGGTGAGGGGGGACGAGTGCATTCCTAAGAGCTTTCCACCCCTTGTAGGAACCACAGTATTACACAGGAAGACGAAATGGACCTTTCCTATTATATCGGTCCCTATTCATGGTCAATCGAAGAGCGGAAGTTGGTGGTTTTTTTTTTTTTTTTCGTTTGCTTGTCCATTCCATTCCAAGGCTGTAACAGAAATCATCTCGCAACGTAAACTTTTCAGTAACGTGGATTTTGAGTTTTCTCAGAGCAATGAAGGAGATTGCTGTATTTTTCTCTGGATAAATTGCGATTTTTTTTTCCTAGACTAAATGGCACTGACTGCAGCTAGACAAAAATTTTAAAATAGTCTGAATGTGGTTAGTGCTTTTTAGTTTTAAATAGGCTAAGTTCTTACGTCAGTTAGATCGGACTTTGCTGTAGTTTTCTCTGGATAAACTGTGATTTTTTTCTAAAGACTAACTGGTATTAACCTCAACTAGACAAAAATTTTAAAGTTGTCTAAATGTGGTTAGTGCTTTTTGGTTTTCATTTTGCTAAGTTCTCACGACAGTTAAAAAGGGGTAAGTTGATTTTTAAGTATATATTAAAAATTTGTATTTTTTCTTAGCTAGATTTTTTTATGTTATCTCAGGGACTACTAAAATAAGATGTAGTTCAAAACTGCCAATTATTTCTAAATAATGCGAAAATGAAATTTATAATTCAAGTAAGCAAACTTGGAAACTATTAATAAACAAGCAGGACGGTATTTTTAATAAATAACTTACATACTGCATTGAAAAATGTGTCTATTTACTTAAGTACTTAATTTCATATTACTCAAAACAACAGAAAAAAATAAGTATGTTCTGTTATAGAAAGTTCCTTTCTTCTACTAAAGGATAATCCTATGAAAATTCAGTAATATATAAAATATTTACTTAAAGTAAGTATCTTCTAATAATAAACATGGTTTTATTAATACTTATTAGTTTCATATATAGTTTAGCACTAATCAACCTATTAAAAATAATTATTATTATTATATAAATTACTTTACATCACTGGGGCTAATTTTGAAATATACAAAATACTTAGTTATTAAGTATAAACAAAATAATTTGTTTGTATATGAAAATGTTTAATTATTTTGAAGAGAAAACGTTTTTATGAAATTAACCGTTTATTTGTAGAATCAGCCAATATTTTAATTTCTTTTAACGTATGTTGTTTACATTCTTCTTTAAAACAATATATATAAAATCAAAAGTCAACTTTATTTTGTATTATGACATAACTTAACAAAAAAATAAATTAAAATATTTTTTAAAACAGCATGTTGTATAACTTTAATATTTTTTTTCTCCCTTTTTTTAGCATTGCATGAATGTTTATTTATAATCTTTGGTTCTAGAAAATTATAAATTTTCTTGGCTTCTAAAAAATTTTTGGAAGAGAAAAAGGAACATTGTCTAGTTGAGCCTAATATGTTGTTTAAAAAATGTATATGGTCTGATAAACATATAGTAACACGTTTAAAAAAATAAAAACCATTGGTTGATGCATAAAAATATAATACGGTTAATTTTAAAAAGAGCTTTCCTTCTTAAATTCATCAAATATTTTCTTAAAAACAAAATAATTTGCCAATTAGGTATTTTTAATAAATTTAGTCCTAGTGGTGTAAAGTCATTTATATAATAATAATTATTATTTCTTTAATTTGTTGATTAATACTTTAGAGAGCTAACTACGGAGCTAATTAGGGTATTTTCGGAATCAATAAGGTGCTGGCCGGTTTTCGATATTTTGTCGTTGCCGATACCACACCAAAAACGTAATGGTTTTGGTTCAAAAGTGGCACAGGGCTGGGCCGACGCCGTTATCGTTTTTGCCGACACCGAACCAGAACCACCCCATCCTTTCGGCCCGACACACGCCCAGGCGGACGCAATTTTGTCGTTTTCGGTACCGCGTGAGCGATGTCGCCCCGGCACATTCTGCGCCGGCATGCCAGTGTCCGCCCAAAACTTATCCGATAGGGCTGTGTTTGCTGGGGATATAAGAGGGGATAATAAAGAGTTTTTAGAACTTTTAATTCTTTCTTGGTGCTGTCCCAGCAAGAAGAGCGGAGACGTGCATAGGGTTTTAGCGGCCCTGGGGAAAACATATTTGGTGGCCCTAGAAAAAAACAATTACAGAAATTTTACACATTTATTTACTTATTGAATTGCGGGTCTTGACATGCAATCCCCCCAGTAAAAACCACTGCTGTAATTGATTCTAATCAACTAAGTTACATTAATTAAGATTTTTATACAGTACGTTTCTATAATGTGAAAGGTGTATTACAGCTGCTTAACATGCTGTCAATTTGGAAAAGAAAGCTATACACGAAATTAAAAATTTGACACTTTTAAAAATATTAAATTAATCCGCATTTAACAGCTTCCAGTACCCCCCCTCCCGAAATTTGCATTTCCGTTAACAAAATAACGTTAATAAAAGCCTCTCTATGTGATAAATCCTGCCCTTTTTTCTCGTCTGTGCTACTCATGTGCAATTTTCAGTTTTAGGTCAGGAAGTTTATTTGACTACCTGATATCCATAAATTAACTAGTTAGCGGGCATAAATTTTAGCGGCCCTTGGCAGTTGCCCAGTTTGCCACCCCTTTAACACAGCTCTGCACCAGGTGCTATTCCCGCTAGATGTCAAAAGTGATACATTGTTTCCAGATCTGGATCTCAAGGCTCTATTCAACTTGAATGCAGAAAGAGGAAGGTGTACGTGATGTGTGTGTTTTCACTGTCCGTGTATACGTGAAAGCTTGGTTCGCTGCACCACAAGCTTCATGGGCCCCGTTTAATGACCTGTTGTTCCATAAATCACTACTTGAATATTCACCAGTACTTTCAGCCATTTCTAAGTCAGCATCAAGCAAATTTTCGAATCACTAATGGTATTTGTCAGGACTTGTTTGTTTAGCTTTATTTGATAGTCGTGTCAAATCATTATACAAAATATGAATAATTAACAGTTTGCAGAATGATGTCGATGCAGGAGAACAAGCTGAAAATTACTGTAACCGTATCAGTATAGCTCTTCATTCATTGAAGAATAAAAACTTGGGAGATTTTGTGACAGCCAAGTTAATCATACTGTTTAAACTGCTGAACTTCAAGTTAGATAACTTACAGTAGATCCTGAGTTGTGGAAGTCAACAGAGGACTACAAACAAGCTACAGAAATAATGAAAATTCTACAAGTAGTGAATGATCACACTGAGTGTGCTGTTGCACTCATTTAAGAGTATAATGGATTGGTAACTTATGATGAAACTTAACTAAAATTCCTGCTTCAAGTTGTGGAAGAACATCGAAAACTATATCCTGACAGCAGTAAAATAACACTTTCTCAGCATTTGCAAACAGAATAAAATTTTAATCTGAAGGAAAATTCATTATTTGTTCAGCAAATTAAAGAGATTGTAAAAATTATATCATTAGTTAAATTATAAATTGTGCTGTTTACAGAAACACAAATTTTTTTTCGAATTCTGTTAATTTTCAGTCAGTTGAGCTACCATTCAATATAAAAATTTATCACTCAATCTTTTTATATAGTGTTTTTGTGTCAAAAGGAACACAATAAAAAGGTGAGACTCATAAAAGTAATGTTTTTAAAAATCATGGCTTTGAAACATCAGCCTAGTCTACACCCAAATGTAAGATTGTAATTTAAATCTTTTGAAATTCGATCGATCCATATTTTTGTTGTTTCGTTTTCTGCCCCCCCCCCTCTTCTTAATATTTGAACAAAGAATGTTTTGTCTAATTTCTCATTTATTTGAATTATATTTATCTCCTTTTAAGAATTTTGCTCTTTATTTTTCTTTGATTACCTTGCTTTAATTTAAACAATACATATTGATTGTTTTTTAATTTATATCTGCCGTGTTTGTTGGGACTATTTATAGGTTTATCTTTTTCCTATCCTGCAAAAGGAAAATATTTCTATCGCTTGAAAAAACTGTAAAGTGGTAACTCATTTAATAAAATATAAAACCCAGTTCACTTGTTCTAAAATGCCATTACCTTTTCTGATATTTACTATCATTTTATACTGGTATGTATTAATATATTTTGAAAATAAGTGATCTACACACGCTGATGAATTAGAGAAAAGCGCAAAGCTTATAGGAATGATTCTGAAATAATAAATATATAATTTCTTTATGATTTTTATTAATTACATTTTAAAATAATCATATTAGTAAAATTCCAAATACGAAAAATAAATATCTTCTTTTCGTGTATTACTTATTTTTATATGCATACCTTTTAACTTTAAGCAATTTTTTTGCGCTGAAAAACTATTGCACAGGAGTTTCATATTTGAAGGGGGGGGGGGTTGTTAAAAGCTTATTTGTTAAAAAATAAGTAAATAAAACATATCAAAATATGCAATTTATGTATTTACAAACAAAATCTAATAAATAATAAACAGTAATGCAAAATTTTCAAAAAAACCTTATAAAATGTTTTTTTTTTTTTTTTTAATCAAGATTACAGTAAAATGCGAAAAATATTTAAGTGTAATCTTCGAACACATTCTACATTAATGTATGTCTTCTTTAAAAACAAATTGTCTCCGTAAATCTGCTAAAAAGATCCTAAGTGTGTCTTGATTTCGCTGGTTAAAAAGTTATAAATGACTTGCACGCTACGAGGTTTTGGTTCATTTACCATAGCATAAATTACCAAACTCTTTGAAAGGCAATTAACTTTAAGTTAATGTATCAATTTACCTTAAACCATAAAACATGGAAACGGGTTTTCCCTTTGGATTTGTTTCGATTATCAACCTCGTTTAAAATTTTGGAGACGAAAATCAATATGAAGATGGGAAACATGACTCAATTACATACTTGTCATTTGAATTCGTGTAAGATATTGCAACAAACTTGCAGCATATGACTACTGAACCAGAAAAAAAAATTAAAGTAATTTTTAAATGGCGAATAATAACTGCAAATTATAACTATTTATATTATTAATTCACAAAATGTTGAATTAGTCTGTAAATTAGCTTATTGATTTCTTTTTGTTTAAATGTTGGTTTGGAACTATATGATATGTAGAAACTAATCAAGAAATAGGGAAGTAATTCTTTTAAAATTTTAAAGAAATTAAAAATTATATACATATTGCCCTAGTACTTTAATGTATAGCATCTAAATAGTTAAGAAAATAATCTTTTAAATCTAAATGAGAAAATTTACCTGGTGCAGGTGCACGACATTCGAAGCTTAACGGAATGGTTGCTTATACTACGTTTGTTACTTTTTATAGACTATCATTCTTAGTTGACTTATGTTTTTTTCAAAAAACTCTGTCCAAAGTATCTCCGTTCTTGTTCCAATTAAAAATGAATGTTTCAAATAAGTTTACTGACATAAATGGTAATTTTTGTTTTATGAGGATATTGCAAGTCTTCATTGGACATAAATGCATATCTTGTAACTGTTATTTCTTATCTCTTGCTAGGTAAATATTTTCAGTCCTTGATTAAGATTTTCCCAACTTTCTGCATACCATAAAAATAGCAAATAGCATAGCCGGTTCTAATATCGAACAGTCAAGCCCCGATGTATAGATTTTGGGTATTTTTTCTGACTTTGTCGTAGAATTTATAATTTTACCTTTCTACACCACATAAGAATAAGATTTCAGTCTTCTTACATGCACGCCTACATACTGTTACTTGTATTCACAATTAACATTACCTGATTACCCATCACAATTATGCAGGTATTTGTATTCACAATTCCTAAGGTCAGTTGATAAACGGTTATTCATTTGAACGGTTACGCATTTGAAGTTTAAAAAAGTTACGCTCGTTTGATGCATCACATTCACCTGCTTTTACAGTAGAACAACCGTGGAAATCGTTATTACAGTTGGAATTTTGTGAAAATATTGCTTTGTGTGAAGAGCTATTCTTAAATGCTTTTTTTTTTTAATCTGTATTGCTGAACTCTATGGTTATGAAAGGAAGGTTGTCTACTTTAAGCTCAACAGATTTAAAATAAGCGTTCACTTATGTTAATTCTGTTCTTATTTACCCATAGAAGGCGTGGGAAGTTTTACAGCAAAAACTAAAATATAGGTTGGCCTAATAAACGTGATAGCAGTTCAGCCGCAAACACTTGCCGGGCATTATTTCTATGTTTTTCTTTAAAAAGAGGACATAAATGTTACACTAAAAATAATTAAGAACTTATTAGATTTTATTTACATCTTTATTCACTCTATAGCAAAAAAAGACAATAAGTTTGTGTAAATGATAATTAAGAATGACAGTTTCTTCGCCTGGAGAATGATACAAAATTCTCAATATGATATACTTGAGTTGCACAAGGTACAACGTAAAGGAGGTGTGGTTTTTGAAACATCATTCAATAAAATTCTGTACGCAAATTCGGGTAATTTTATGGTAAGAATTCGGCTCACCCAAGTAGTAGAATCAGTATCCCTTTAAAAGCACAAGGATCGGACCTCCGTAGGGACTTCCAAGTTTTCAGTCCTCAGTTGTTCGGTCATTTTTCAGGAGCCCAAGGATCAGGCCTCCAGGGTGACATCCAGGGTACCGGTAGAATCCGCCGCTTGTTCGATGACTTTGATGGGATGATTCTGGATCAAGCGATCTTCTTGAAATTCCACTTTTTTCGGTCGTCGGGTGTAATCTGAATTTTTCAACCAAATCTCTCTCGAAATTTCGTCATCCTTATTTTAGCACTGGTTGTACGATACTTAGTTGCATGATCCACTTTCTAATTGGGTGAAAGCTTCAGTTGATCACTTTAGTTTTTGTGGTTTACGTCGAATAACATTTCACGGATGTTGATTTTTCACATCTCCTTCTTGTACCTGTTAATCAGATCCAGCCCCTTTCACCACCTCGACGTACAATAAATCTCGTTCCTTTTTTTAAGGTTTTCTCAATGCTTGTAATGTCATCTTTGACGACAGTCCAGCTTCGTCCAAATTTTCCTACGTCTGTCTGGTCCTTTGACGTAGGAAAAAAACATTTCGTAAATTCTTAAAAATGCTCACATCTTAACTTATATGCCTCCGATCCTTAGGGTTTACAGATACATATCCTCCTCGTTTACGGGATCTCCTTCTTTGGATCCAGTTTCAGATGAGAGATCTGCAACTGGTTTGACCCTACCCCCGTCCCCGAGAGTTTTAATTTCAACTTTGAGGACATTGGAACCACGAGGAGGTTTTATGTACACCAGCTCCCATTATGGTAAACTTAGGTGGGAAATCATTTCGAACACAGATGCTTTATGCCCCTGTGTAATCTAAAATGCTCGCTACAAGTCTCTGTATCCCGAAAAACTATGACTTCACATTTACATAGTAAATGATTTAAATAATAAATGACGGATTCCTTGAAAATGAAATAGAAATTGCTTTGAATTAACTGTTTACAAAAGTTCTTCTTCTTCTTTTTTTTTTTAATTCCGCCCAATAATAAACAAATTTCATTTCATAAGGTCATTGGATACAAAATATAAATAACATACTTATAGACACTATCGCAATCCTTGCTTTCTTAAGTCCCGCAAAAAAACTATTTGTTATGTGCATTATTTAAAGGACTTCCTTAAATTCTTTTAATTCATTTTATATTAAAAATGTAAATTTAAAATGCCACTTCCCATAATTTTTAATACTGAAGTCATTTTCTTTCCAAGCTAAATAATAACAAAACTGCTAATTAGTAGGTTATTTTAGATAGTTTTATGCTGGACTCGTGTAATATAAGGTATCCCAAAACATTTATATTGCTATTTAAATGCTTTGCTCTATGAATAGCTATACACGATTGTCTTTTATACATATTTCAACTTTAATATGCTTCCACCAAAATTCCATGTGCATTAAGAAAAATTATAGATATTTAAAAGATCTACTTTCCTTTCTCGATGTCTAAATAACTGCCATTAGGTTTTATAATAATAATATGCATGTGTACTTCATAAAATTCTGAAGTATTAAATTTTCAGATGAAATACATACTTTATTTATTCTACTTTATATTTTTATCAAAAATAAATTTTGTATATATTTATTATATAAGTAATCTAAAATATATTTTTATTCAATTAAGATATACTATTACATGGATAATTAAGGAGAAAATAAAAATAAAAAGATTGTGTGTGACTCTTTCTTTTTCAGTACGTGTGTACAATTAAAATTAAGTTTTTAGTATGAGTTGCACATGTGGACAATTTTTTTAATTTAAAAATTAATGTACACACAGTTTTTTTACGATTTTTTAAAAATTTAATTTGCTTTCAGGTCTTATAATTACAAATTTAAATATTTATATTTAAGCATTTAAATTACACAAATGACTTAAATCAGAAAAACACTTATTTTAAGAACTGATCGAATTAAACCAATTTCTTTGAAAAATCACTTTGTTCATTGCTCGCTTCATTCAGTAAACTGCCCATTTGGGATCCCATATCGAAGTACAAATAATTAAGCTTGAAAAACAATTTCCAACTTAAATAACCTAAATCACAGACTGCATTTAGAAGTAAATAGCACTAAAACAAAGTTTTATGAAGATTATTTATTATTATTTCCAAAAGAAATTCAAGTTCAAAATTTATTTGAAAGACAAACAAGAAAAAAAAGGATTGAGGGAAAGTTATTTTGAATTTATATAGAAGCGGATGTTTAAATAAAATTTTCTTTTCTGTAAGATAGGGCTTAAAGTCAACAATAGAATTTCACAGTTCATATATTTTGTTTAAACTGTTCTTTTAATCAGAAAGAAATATATCAATAAAACACAATAAAAATGTGTAGTGTTTACATAATAATTGATCTAAAGTACTTTACGCTTCAATCTACAATTTTTATAATTCCAGTACAAACATGGGTGGTTCAAACAGTAAGGTTACGTAAAAAATTGGTCTCCATGAGTTCCTCCACTTTTCTGTAGATTTCAATAGATGAAGTACTAAAATCTGTCGCCCAAAACGTGCATCCTGAATGATAATTACTTTTTATGTCTGTTATTTTTAAAAAAAGTTTTAATTATTTCATAGTTTTGTTAGTTTCTATCAAACAAAACCGTTATTTTCTTCATAAGAAAATACGTAATATTTTTTAAATTAAAAAAAAATGAACTAAAGAATCAAGAAAATGTATTGTAAGAAAATGTATTTAACACAAGAAAGATAAAGATAAAATACAAATTCAGCTGGCACATGTACTTCACAAAATTTACCATGTACTTGAAAAGAGCAGATGTTTGCATCATCTGGCTGAAGTGCATTTATGAAATCCTCCAGAAGGAACACTGTCCCCTCCTACGATTCTGAAACCTCCAGGTATGGTGAACCCTTTTGTAAAATTTTCTACATATCCACCGTCTACTGGGAACAAGCTTTTTGCCTCATAGCGTTTATGTGAATTTTTGAGACGGACTTTAGATACAAGAAAATCTTCGACAGCAAATATATTCGAAAGTTATGGGGACTCCCTTTCAGGGATTCTAAAACTTTCGTTACTCTTCAGAAGTTGCCGAAAATACGATTTCTTAGTCACTGTCTTGGATAGAATAATTTTAGTTCAAATCTTCAGATGATGATCTTGAAAATAATTTCTTTCGGAAAAACAAAGTTTCGCGATATATCTTAAACCTGATGTCACAAGAAATTAGTTGTTTTTCACGATGCACTTGTTAAGCTTTAGTACGGCGTATTGTTATATAGACATATTCCTCATTAAATAACGATGCACCTAGTTTTAGAATACGAAAATTTCTGTACTTAACAAGCAAAGTTCTGAAAATGGATATTTGAGGTTGAACTTGTTGTCTTCTTCATAAGCCTGGAATCGTGTGAACATGCCAAAATTCAATCTCTCAACTCTGGTAACTAAATTTATCCAAGCACACATCTAACGGGAATTTATTGGCATGACCGGCAAGTTTTTTTAATAATTATGACCAGTAAAATTAAGGCAACAGTCATCCAATATATCACATTCTGTAATTGCAATAATTAATACAATAAAAATAAATATGCTTAGTTCAACTTTTAATTAAACTGATAAATAAAACTAAGAATTACACTGTCTATTTCATTTTATAGTGCTTCTAAAGATGATGATTTTGAAAGAGTTCTTCAGTTGAATTAGTTTTCTCGCTTTACAAATTACTGAAATTGAAATGTTAAAATGAAAAATTCAAACTTAAGTAGAAAATTGAAATATTTTATCTTAAGCAATGGCAACAAATTAAGCAGTTGAAGATCAAAAGCGAATTTTAATGTATGAATAGCATTTGTAAGTAAATTTTTGAAATGGTTAGAAAATGTATGACACTTCTAATGGAAATTAACTGCTAATTAAATGTTTTTAATCTTAGTATTCTCAAAAAATACTTTCTAATTAGCTTCTTTTCATAAAATTTGTTACTTTAAAGGACATAATAAAGCACTAGTAAAGCCATATTATGCAGTTGTTACTTGTGAAATACTTTATTTTTTTCTAAAAAAATAGATTTATCCTTTTAACTGGGCGTACATAACCTATTACCTTTATTTTTCATACAAAAGTAGAACGTCATCTGTGGAATATTGATCCAAAAGCTTCAACTTTTTATTCTAATCGTGACAGAAAAGTGCTTTGTCATATCATAATAATAAATTTAAAAATATGTTTATTTTTTTTTTGGATTTGTTGTTCTTAAGATTACTTTAGAGAAATATTGTAGCAATAAAGATAAATTCATTATGTAGAAACAGCATTGCTTTTTAATTTTGCTGGGAAATATTCAATTCCTGAAAATGTAATTGAAAACGTTTTTTTTTTTTTTTTTTAGAAATACTACATTGAATTGATGGGAAATCATTACGGCTTTTTTTGCTTCTGTAGCTTTTGTTTTTAATTTATTGTAAATAAACTGTTTTATTATGCATTGGATAAAAAAATGACTGGTTTTTCAAAGCATTGTAATATTCCTAACAAACAGTGATTGTGAAAAAAAAAATTCCCCATTTCTCTCCAACACGTGGGCACTTGCCTATTAGGCATTGTCCACTACAACTGCCTGAAGGTATTGTGGATATTGCATTATGTGGGTATGTGGGCAACCAGTGGGGGCCACTGTTACCTTCTATGAAGGGACGGACAAGTTAACACCCATGCCGAAGTTGGAATTCGAACCCGGACCCAAGGCGTGATAGAATAGTTCTTGCTACTACACTACCTAGGTTGCGATTGTAAAAATAAGCATTAATTAAAAAATTAATAATAATAACGTTATCGCATATTTATATATGACTTATTGAATGCATGGAAAACTTTTTCAGTTTTATTTTTAAAGAATTTCAGATGAAAATCACAAAACATACGATTTATGTTTTGATGGAATAATCTCTAAATATTTTATTTCAAATATGCCACTACGTTTTATTCCCTTTGATAGCATTCAGTTTAAATATCATCAGGATAGATATCCGCCGCATTATAAAATAGTTAACTCTTTCTTTTCTTCGAAAACATATACTGTCTGTTTAGTGCTTGCGACGGTTCATCGAATTTTCCCGCTTTCATATTACGCTTCATACACTTTCTCTGTTATCAGCCTACAACACACTCACTGTAAAATGTGCTGCGATTTCGTTAATGAGATTAAAGAAGTTAGTTGTAATTCCTCTGCTGTATTATCACTTCCTGTCAAGAATGACTCTACTAATGTATCAGTTTAACTTAAAACTGGTTGAAAAGATAAGCGAGAAATTGTTTTTTTTGTAAAGTTATACTTTAATATCAGCCAGCTCTGATAACAGGTCCGATTAAAGCAATACTCCTGAGTGACCTCAGTATCAAATAATTTTCACGAAAATGTGCTTGATATAACAAAACTGAAGAATTAATTTATTTCACTAAGTTTATATGACCTTATAAATAAAAACATAAATACGTTTGTGTATATGTTTGTTTAATTGCTGACATATACAGTTCTGCACGTTGCACCCATAGGCTGGAAAAAAACGTAAAACGAATACAGTCGAACCCGGTTAGTGGAATATCGGTTAAAGTCTATCTCGTTAATTGTAATGAATTTTCAATGTACCAAACTGCAATAATTAGTCAATGTGAGCCAGAATAAAGGATTAACCCGTTTATCTGAATAAATTTTAGAGGCAAGTTGGCTATTCCATTAAGCAGGTGCGATTGTATACAAGGAAAATACTTTCAACTTTGAAGATCCCAAAATTTTCACGACTTTTGCAATTTTGATGTACATAAATTTACTTCGATAAAGAAGAAAATTGAAAATACATGTAAAATTTCTTCCTTTTGTTCATTTTTTATCATTAAAATTTTGACGTCAGGATTTTAAAATTTCGCAAGATTGTTGATTTAAAATCCTCTCATGTACGTATAAGAAGTGACGTAGAAACGATTCTTGTAAGAAAGGATCGACGTACCTGGCAGAATGTGCTGTTGCTTTAATACAAGTGTCTCTCTTGTTGTCACAATTTTTAAGCAGTAGAACATCGTATTATAGTTTGAGTAAAAAATATTTGGTATGGGTATTTTCCCGTTTTTAACTCTCTGAATCATATTGGAGTTTAAAATGTCCTTCCAGAAATCAACAGAAGAGTCCAGCAGTTTCCTAGTTGCTATGCTTCGTTCCCGTAAGATCATGGAAGTGAAGCAGCAGCGAATTGGTCAGTGCTTGGGGAGGGGGGGGGACTCCTCTCTCGTGTGGACTGCTGTGGTCCTCCGTATGCTAATGGGAACGGTGCACAAAAAATCTGTTCCTGGCTCCAATGCCTCCGTGTTCAAATATATCTCTGGGGGTTACGATTTCAGGTGCTAGGTCTCTCATATGGAATGGGCTCAAAATTAGGAGATCATTCACAGTGGGCAACACTGGTCTACCTGATGGGCTCCCCTATAATGGAGCAACCAACATCTGCGGCTCTCGTTGTGGTCAAGCCTCAAGAAGGCAGCTGATTCAGCCATTAGAAACAAAAAAGAAAATAACAAAAGAGCAAAATTCATGTTAAACTGCTGCAGAAATGTTTGAAAATATCGGCTACATATTCAATTTCTCACATCGCAGCTGTACTTTTTCAAAAGTTCCAAAAACGCGATAAACGCATTGAATCTGACAGACTGGGTCACAAGTGTGGCATCCATGCTCAGCCTGTATTTTGTAGAACTGTAGTTTAAGACTGTTTCGAATATTCAGCATAATCGAAGTAGAGTAGCAAGTTTAAGAGTCTAGAGTCTAGTTCGCTGGAAATAGGAATAGTTCTTTCGATTATTCTTTTACTTTTCCCAAAATTAAACTAAATCGACTGTTTTCTTGTGCGCCAACCACATCTATTAAAATTACAAACATGAATTATGACAGCAGGATTCAAATCACCATTTACAAGATTTTGTTGGTTTCATATTCATGTATTTTTTGTTCATGAATGTAAGATCTCTAGAAACTATATCAATTTCGTTTGAATGTTTTGTTCAGCAAGTTTAGCGATGGCTATTGTTTTTGTGGTTATACTATGATAAGTTAGGTGTGAAAAATTAGATAGGGAATTTTTACTCTTTTTAAATATAAAAAATAGTATTATTATTGTTATTATTATTGAAGTAGCTACAAATAAAAGTTTACAAATGATAATTATTCTGTCGGTGAAAAGTTTGTCTTGACGCCGGTAAAATTCGAAATTAATGCAACATGAATAAACAATCTGCGCCGCAGACTAGGAAGGAGAAATAAGAAGAAAAAGAAAAGCCTTAACTCATAAAATTCCTTCTGCTGTCGGACTAAATCTGTATTTATATTGCGATACATATGTTTATATTATTAAATAATAAATTTGTTACAGTTGTATTATAGCCAAATCCCTGTTATTCTTACAATATGCATTTGGTATTAATAGTTAAATTTTATATTATATGACCAAAAATGACATCACGAGCAGTTTATTTCCGCTAATCTTGAGAATCAGATTAGCTGGAAATAACTAATAAGAAATTGTTTCGCTTAATATTAAGCAATATGATGGAAATTGCATGTTAAATTTGCATTCCGAGTTTAGAATTTTTAATCTTTGAAAACTCCTTTCACACAATTATAACGTTTGATTTAAAGTTATAAAATAATGACATAAATAAGTTTCATACAAACTACGCTATTTTGATTTTCGTCTGTTTTAAATATTTAAAAAAAACTTTGCCTCTAATTATGTACAACCCTTCTTTTTATTTAAATGCATAATTAAAAATATTAACTATTTAATTCGGAACTTCAAATTTTATATGTGTGTGTGTGTTGAAACAATACCCTGTCCTTTACGAAGAACGGATTAGCTCGAAATACAATAAATCCGTAAATGAAAATGCATACTGTGAGAGAGAGAGTGGGACTAGACTATCTTTAAAATTTATTAAATAGCACAATCTCAACAAATAGGTCTAATTATAGCCGAATTTCTTTTCACAATATTGTGCCTGACTTCAAGAACTAGTGGATCCACGTATTTTTCTCTCTCTCAAAAAGGTAAAGCGATATTTTTTGCTTACACACTATGAAATAATTGTTATTATTTTTATTTCTTTTTTCAAAATTATCTCATTACTCATATCTCTAGGTAGTTGGAGTTCTTTCTGTATACACATTTTAAAGATAATGGCATTTATTTAAACTAGAACTTAAATATATTAGTATAAAATTTGAAAATTAATTTGGACTTGAATATTTCAGAACTAAACACTCTAGAATGTCACATATTCACAAGATTATTTCAGAAGTCATCCATATTGAACTCAATGAGTTCTTACAAGTTTACATGCAACATAAAACGCTTATCTGATTAAAAACCTCACAGCTCTCATGGACGAATCTTTAGAAAAGTATCTTGGCATATCTGATAAAGAATAAACTCTCTCTCTCGATGAGTATCAGGTCTTCAACAGAAAAATACCTAATGTATGGTAATTCGAAAAATCGAACGATTTTCGGGAACTTCCACAAAATCCACAGAGATCAGTAAAGGTTGATTTATTTTATTATCCGACATTCTACGAAGAAAAGTAAACTGGAAGGTCTCCTGGAAAAAAGAGGTAATTCCAACTGTTCAAGTTTGCGTAAAAAAGTTCTGAGATTCAGTACAAACTAACGAGACAGGCAGCTGTATCTTTTAAGTAGCAGAAGAACTTACGATTGGAACTACATCCTTTTGGTACGAACACAGAGATTTTAAGATTATTATTATTATTATTATTTATTGTAAGATATAACATGCAACTCCAAATACCTTTAGATAGAATTACCTATTTTTGCAGCAAACCCCCAATTCACTTGCATGAATTTTGCATATTCACTTGCTCTTACATTTTAATATTTTCAATTTGTATTTTCGTTACTAGATCATATTTTTTCTTTAAGCAATAAACAAAGTTTTTGATATTAGCTTCTTTTCTTCCATTTAGCCGGACTTCTTGCTTGCACTGTACATTAAATTTTATAGTGTACTTTCAAATATACAGACTATATATAAAAAGTTAAAATCGTACAATCATCCTATGACGAAAAAGTTCTAATTTGCAGTTTTTAAGAGTGCAGTTTTCGGAGTGTTCCGGCATATAAATAAAGATCGATAAAACGTTGTAACAATTTCTTTTTTTGCTGCTAGTTATATTAGCAAATTATTTTAAATGCTAACAACACTATTCTTTGAGAACCGATACAAATGGAAAAGGATTGCATTAGGCTAATTGCTCCTCCCTGGCCAAATGATAATTTAGCACAGATCAATGCGCAAGTAATGAGAGGTTAGAAAAGTGAATTAATGTTCCACTTCCTAGAAAGATAGTACTTCACTTCTGAAAGGTCAGAGTTTTAATCTGAAAATATCAGTTTCTCATGCGTATTATTACACTTAAACAAAATTATGGATTTTTTTTCAGTATTCTCTAAATTATGTGACTGAAATAGATCGGAAGGCAAACGTTAAAAAGGTGTTAATTCCTAGAGAGAGATACTGTATTTATGCAGTTTTGTAGCAGTATTATCTTTATTAAGAAATTATGGATATCAATGTCCTAAGATTGCAAGGATCCCTTCTGTGGAGAATTAAAATTTACCAGCATTTCTTCACTTGCATTGCTAATACAAAGCTAAGAAGCTATAGATTTTTTTAAACTAAAATTTGAATTAAATATGAACTGACATGGAAATGGCGCGACCCAAGAATTACCGAATTAACAAAAATGTTGTGAAAATGTATCGCACAAGTTGTGTAGTCATTCATGTAAATTATAAGACACAGTATACAGACATTCTCAAAGAAAAACACGTGCTAAATGCATAAATCAGTTTACACAATTTATGGCAATGTGTTACATTAAAATCTCTCGAAAATGCTAGAATTGTGGGTGAAGTTGCTTGCTTTTCTACTGCATCAAATAACAGGTTCAAACCTCACGTCTCTCATTCTTATTCATTAATGCATTTAATGACATATTTACTTTAATCGCTGCATGAAATTGGTTCTAATGTTTATATCATTTCATGCAATCTTCTGCATAACGATTCTTCTACAAATTGCCCTTAGATTACTTTCTGTTTACTTAAATATCTAACATGCAAATTGTAAGTTTAAAAAATATGTTATATGTGTTTGGTTGCAGAAACTTTATAAAAATTACTGACAGCTTCATTTCTAAATTTTTCCTCACTATAATTACTGATGTCTGTGCTCTCTGATCGTATCATACCAAATAATTATTTTCGATGAGGGGGGAAAATATATGAATGGTGGTCATATATCACCAATTTTTGAGATTTTTTGCTGAAGCACCATTCAAAAAATTTCCAATTCGCTGGAAAATGAGATTTATGAAGTTTCGGCTTATTTTTATAATTTCAGCTTCTTTCTCATTTAGGTCTAACTTTGGAAAAAAACATATTTTACACAAAAAATACAGGTATTTCGTCATGAAATGGACACAATTTAACCGAGAAACATGATATCAATGATCTGCTTATAGTTGTGGTTTGGACCAATATTTTTGGAAAATATTATTGCACACATATATTTATATTCCAGCTTGCGAGAGTGGATTTTTGTTTTCGTTATATAAGATTCTCTTGAAAATTTTCTCAGAAATAAATCAATGTTTTGCATAACGTAAAGATACTATTCTCAACTATGTGATCAGACAAACTTGTGCTCATAATAATCTAATTCGATGCGTTCACTATTAATCAATTCTTCGGGTTAAACACAAAAGAAAAGAAATCATTCACGAAAAAGCCCAAATTCACGTGTTCTAATCTAATCGAAAAATATAAAATCATTAACCAAATAATTTATAATTCATTATTGTTGTTTGCGGTAAGTAAAAATAATAAGATAATTCTTAATTGAATGTCCGTTGAAATAGTCATAGATTTCAGCCGATCTCGTGGTTTTCTTAGCGAATTCCTTTCGTTATTATCGTAACAATGCAGCTTTGTAAATTCATTCTAATTAAGTGTTACTAATTATGAACACAATCAATTATTTCTATTTAATTATTTTGAGATCCCTGTGAGCAAGAACGTAACATCTTGGAATGATGCTTTGATTTTAAAAAGAATTACAAAGTGTCTCTGGAATTCATTAAGAGAAAACATTGATTTTAGTTGATTTAATTAGGGACTGAATTTTGGACAATTAAGAAAAATGGTATCAATCGTCACTGCTAAGTTTGTTAATGGTACGGCAGTTTAAACAAAATTTATCCAGTTTACGACAGTTTAAACAGAATCTACACACACACACACACATATATATGTGTGTGTGTGTGTGTAGGGTGTTCTCAAAATGCGGTAACACTTTTTAATTCTTTATCTAATTCTAATTAGTGGACAATGGAATTCGAAACAGACTACATTAAGTAAAAATTACTTACGCGTATTTTCAAACAGTTACAATTTTGAAATTTGCGTAGACACCACCCCCTTACAAAAAAATTCCCAATTAGTAAAATGGGCGTCATAGACTAATGAGATGGTGTAAAAAATTTCAGATTTTCAGTACAAACGTCTCAGAGATAACTTTAAAAATATGATATTGGACTATACATGAAATTTAATCTGAAAATTTAATGCTAAATTGCAATAAATGATTTTTTTTAGTAGGGTGAAGTAGGGTAAGATCATACGCAAGCACTGAATCACTTATTCTTTGCACTATGTAACCTAGGTAATCTGAAGGCCTTTTTGGTATTTGTCTTTACTATCTATGAATTGGTATTTGTCTTTGTATATTGGTATTTGTGTTTACTATCTATGAATTCACGAGTTATCAAAGCTGACCTCATCTTACTGGACTGGACTAGTGCAGCTTGTCAAAACGATGCTATAGTTTTCACGTACTACGACCAGCGACTAGCTGCAACGAAGTCAGTGACACTGCTAGTTCTCAGAAATGTTCCACCTTCATCATCTTTATGATCTACAGCTTTTTTAAAAATTGCTTAGAGGCCCTAAAGTCTATCTAATGAACAACCTTTCTGTACTTATTTGCTTTTTTTTGTTTCTACCCTAACCAATGCTGCCCTAACCCCTAACTTCCTCCTTAATGTTATGCTGGGCGCATGCGTAGAAACTTCCCCTATTTACTACCATTAATTCTTACTACTGTTTATCTGCATTATTTATTGAAAAGGAGCATGTCAATAAAGAAAAATAATAACTTAAAATTCCATAGGGAAGGGAGAGTTCTTAGAAAATAATAAGAGTTTCACAGCAAATAAATAAATTTAATCTACATTTGAAATCTTTTTATTTACTAAACCTAAGGTGAGGTTAAAACAAGCATCCTTACTGACTACATTGGTGTATTTAGAAGCAAGAAAATAAAATACTTTTGACATAAATGAGCAGGAAAAACATCAACAAGGCGAAATTATTTAGCGGCCACCGCTAATCCACCATTTTGGATGGAAGCAGACATCGAAAATTTTGGGACTTTTCAGTATCCATTCTATACATGTCCAGGAGCTAATCCTGAAAATTTCAGCTCATTATGAATTTGTGGACTATCGAGCCACTTTTTCATCTAAATTTACTGGTCTTAGCTTAGAGGCGGATTAGTTGCATGGCCACCGCGACCTCCGACTTTACTCCCCTGGATTTCTACCTGCTGTAATACATAAAGTCCATTGTGCGCAAGGTGACCGTAACATAGCACGAGGATCTTGTCGACAGTATCGTGGAAGCTGCCGCACGTGTCTGTGACACGGCTGCACATCTTGAACGGATCCGTGCGTCCACGTCGTGAAGCATAGAAAGGATTTTGACCGTCTGCGATTTAACCATGCCCTTTTATGAAAGTAATATTGATAATAAGTCATTATTAGTAAATATGTTATTAATAAATATGTTAACTCTCTTAACATCATTTTCCCTCCCCATCTACGCATGTGTATTCCCTTTTACTGGTATCCGTTCACATTTTCGGACACAAGTTGGAATGAAAGTTTTTGTTTTTTTGCGATGACAGGCCAGGATGTTAAGTTTATCAAATGCCTTGTACCCCTGTATATGCGTACGTGCAATATTAAGCGATAAAAGGGGGACAATGTGGCTCATCTAAGATCAAAAAGCAACACTTCATAGTTAAGATTAACACAATTATGAATGTTCAAAATGAGAAGCATAGTACTACTATCTGACGTTGACGAAACTTAAGTCATGCATGTATCCTCCTGCATCCTTCAAGATGTCATCAGTTTTTATAAGCCTACAAATTTAGGAATGTTGATTTATGTACAGCTTGCATTATCATTTAATTGCAAAAATTAAACTTAGTTTATAATATTCCAGCTAATATTATTAATGTGACCGTTTGCGTGATTTTCACTTTACTACTTTCAAACGGTAGGGCGGATTTATGTGAAATTTCGAATGGAGATACCTTACCCTAAATTAACTAGTAACCGACTTTAAAACTCTGAAAAATCCACTTGTTCTCTGATTGTTAGTGATTTTTCATAATTTTCAGTCCCGAAAGCTACTCTAATACCCCATTTGAGAAAATTAGTTAACACAGCCAGCATGGTGAGATTTATGCTTTTGCTTTCAACAATTCAGATTAGATATTGTAATGGATAGGATTTATGGTACACTTCCCATTCAAAGGTGATTCGTAAGAATTATATTTCGGAAAACTTATATAGAATTAAACTTAGATAATAAATTTCTCGACAGCAATAAAATTTATTTACTCAATCTAAAATATTTTGTTTTGACGTGATTAGGACACATTTGTCAAATACTTCGTTTACCGTATGTGAATTTCTAAACTTACACTCACCTCAGTCAATTTTAGGGAAATAAAAATATATTTCAGTTTTGATAAATAAAACTTTTGAATTAAAATCTCGTTCTTAAAGGTTTTTTTTAGATGTATCAGTATGTTATTAGCATCATTGTAAAAGAAGTTACAGTTCATTCTTGAATAGGAATTCAAAATTTTTCTTTAAAACAACCCGTATCAAAATCAATACCTTAGCTTTATTCTTCCATTTTTCTACCGAATTCCGTAAAAATATTACAAATTTCATTTGTTTAAAAGCTTAAATTTGGAAAATTTCCTATGAGAATACTTTTCCTTATTTCTTGGAATATATTGGAAAACTTTTTGCTTTTCTCTTGAATTTCTCCGGGATCTTGGGATATTTCCGTTATAGATTTTAAATAAATATTTGATTATTGTTTATATTACTTTCTCTGCTAGCCTTTTAAATAAAGGCACTGCAGATGCATTTTCTTATTCTAATGCTAAAACTTTAATGAAAGTACAGGATCTGTTCTTTTACAGCACATTGCGTATTTATTATACGATAGCTTTATAATAAATTTAAAGCTACGAAATTATATTTGACGGTAACTTTTACTTGTCATTTATAATATACCCTACATTTGAAATGTGAAATATTTTGCCTATTTTTTTAAATTATTTTATTTGTGATAACCAACTCTTTGATAGTTCCTCACGATTCAGATGAAGTGCATCGAAAATATATGTAATAAATAGATGTAGAAATAAGTCAAGCAATGTACACATAAGATTTTCCCACCATAACCATGCAAGTGCATCAGTTATTTGTTCAGATAAAATATTTGTTTTGCTAATAACAATTAGGACTTAAAATTACATATGCCTTAAGTTTTATCGAAGCATTATCGTGGGGGCCTTAGTAACACATTAGTTAAGACGTTGGACGCCTTACTGGAAGTTTGCTGGTTCCACCTCCACATTCTACTAAAAATCACTGTCTCCGTGCAGTGTACGTGCAGGTTAAATACATGGTTCCGAAAACCCTCTCGCAGGGTTGAAAGGAGTTTCTGAGGGGTACCAATATTCAAAAGTCCCGTTTTTCCGATGAGGACCCCAAACTGTGGCGGGAAACTACAGGATAAACGCATGAAGCTCTTATATTATATTCGATCATGTTAGATATTTAAACAATAAAAATAAACCTGCTTGCATCTATAATTTTCTGTTTATTTCTAAAAACAAAACATTTTATATCAGATGCAATTCATTTTACTCAAAATAAAATATTACCTTCAGTAGTATCTAGGTTAAAGTAGTCCAAAAGATGGGAATATTTTTTTTTATTTTATCATATACATTAAAAACCGTACGAAACAAACATTTAATAACCTACAAAATGAATAAAGAGGTTGTTAGAGTGATATATAACCGCAGTCTGCGGCTTCTTCTGATAAGAACACAGAGCAGCAGTACATAACAAATGGCAACATTAGCTTGACTTTTTTGTGAACATGAATTACCAGTTACTTCTGTCATTGCAAGATAAAAGAAATGCTATCGCATTGTTGATAGTGAAGTTCCCTGACTCATGAGTTTTTCTTTTTTCTTTCTTTTCGTTTTGATTCAAGGTATTTTTATTCATTAAAGGAGGAAGTATCATCACAGTTCTTTTGTGAGCATTACGAGTTATAAATAATCTCAAAACAGTCCAAGAATCTGGAGCACAAACTAAGTGAAATATATTTGAGAGAATATTTCAGTGCTTTTAAAAATAATTTCTGCTCGTTTTAACTACTGTGTAGTGCAGCTGTCATGGACTGCTTGGATAATGTATATTTATTTACTATGCAAACGTATGCATATTTCGAGCTTGTCACGAATTTAAAAGAATGATAAATTCTTTTTAAGTAAATTTACATCTATATATAGTTTATGTTTTTTCACACTACATCCGTTCGGAGTCAAAACTTATTTTTGATTTATTAAAATTTCATTTCTATTGAGGGTTTATCAAGATGCTAAATTTAAAAATGATTTCTGGCGTTTCAATCTTTAACCCGTAAGAAGGCGCGCTGGGGTAAATCTCACCCCAGCGACATTTTTTCTTCGTAAAATGGGAGAAATTTTTTGAGAACAAGTTTGTCCCGTCTTTTACCTTTCAAGGTCGAGGTCTAGTTGGGGTGGGTGAAGGAATTTCGTTTCTTTGTTATCCGGAAGGGAAGAAAATTCCACCTTGGGATTTAATACTCCCGCGCGACTAACAACGTTTCATTACTTGGTTAACGTAAACTAAGTATAAACTAAATGCAAAATAACCATAAATTGACGTTACACTACTGGTATGTATTGACAAAAGGCTATTAAATGAAATTAATATCATAAAGTAATTAATGTTTTTAGGTATAAAGCATATCATATGAAATTTTCTTCTCAGAAAGCATGATATTTAAAGGAACTGCTAGAAAATCTCTAAATAAAAATGAAAAGCATGATTTCTTCCCATGAAACGCAATAGAACTGATGTATTTTACGTTATAATTCCGCAAAATTGTTTTTCAAACGTTTTTAGTCAAAAGTATAAAGAAGACAAAATGGGGTAAGATTTACCCCATGCGAGTGCTTAAGTTACAAAAGTAGACGCGCGTGCTGACGGGTTAAGAATTTAAATAATATTTCTTCAACATCAAGTAGTTTATAACTGTGCATGGAACACTAATAAGACCCTTCCCGGTTTTACATGGGCAATGCTCGAGGAGTTAGTACCTACCATTCTGATCCCAAGTGCAACTAGGGCAGCCATAAAATTTTTATTTTAATAACTGACAATTTTCAAAAGTTTTGAATGTCCTTTTTAATCGTTTTGAAGATTTTTGACAGCACTTGCCAATAGCTTGGCAGCTTTATACAGCATTTCATATGAGTGTCAGGAATGGAATTAAAGATCAAATGAAAGTGCACTTTTGCGTTGCACGTTACGTGCTATGTTTTTCAAGCCAGAACATTTTCTTTGCAACGTTAAAAACTTAAAAATTACAAATAAATATCAACCAAATAAAATAATCCAGACAGTTTATTTTTACATTTTTCTTCTAAAGTACAGAAAAAAAAATAAAACTGTATTTATTTGTTTCATTTAGATGTAAATCACTTTTCCAAATATGATTTAGTATCCAAATTTTCAAAAAATTGTATGTAAGCCTTATTATTTCATAACCAAAATTAAATTCAACATAAAAAATACAATTCTAATACGAACTTTGGTAAATGTGCCAAAGAGTACATCACAAACTTAGTTTAAGTCGTTTTTCAGTATGAAATCACCTTCTATCTAAGGTTAGAATCAGACTAACTGAGGACCATGACTCAGCGGCATGCCTTGAAATTGACAACAAAACAACTTGATTTGAAAATGAAGCTTGAAGCAAAATCTTCAAACTAATGACAATGCTAGTTTAGTGCAAATATATGTACTAAATGATTTAATACATTTGGGACACTTATATTGCATAAACGTCGTTTTCTATCGCTGTGTACTTTGTTTATTATTTATGACAAATACAAATTATATAGACTATAGGAACTATGCATGAAATCATGAAGTATTGACACGCAGAAAAAAATTGCACTACAATCTACATAACTATTGATACTTTGCTAAAATCATATTTGCTAAATCTGATCTAGAGGGAACCGACCCATATGGATTTACTGTTAATCAGACTTCCATAGGAGAGCGAGCTTAAAGGTCAGTATATCAATTTTTTTTTCAATAAATTGCTTGGAAAGATCGCAATTTTAGTGCGAAGCAATTCGATTTGGATAAAGATAATTAATATCGTTTATAAAGAGAAAGCATGGCCATGAAATTACAGATTAGACTGAATGCAGCTCATAAGAAAGTAAATCTCTATCGAAAATCCTAAGATTCAATATACAGCCATTCCCAAAAAAGTCATGTTCTACAGAATTTAACACGGCTGAGGTTGTATACGCAAGTATTTGAGCTATCAAAATTTGGAGACTTAATGTGTCAGTGCTGTAAAAGGATATGACAGATTCGGAGTGAACTAATAGTCTTTTCTCTTTTGCTCATTTAAAGAGTGTCGCTTTGAATATTTAAAATTTTATGATTTTTAAATGGGTACTATATGTTTTTTCTTTTTTTAAGAGCATGACATTTTTGATTGAAATATTATAAAGATGGCGAATTGTATATGTAATTTGTTTAAAGAAAATAATAAATGAAAAGAGCATCTTATTTCATTGAAGTTCGGAGAAATTTTGTGTAAAGTAATATTAATCGATTGAGAGAAAAAAAAATAATAATGGAAACCAATCTTGCAAACTATTAAATTTATGTTTACGAAGCATTTTTAAAAATAAAAATCCTGCAATTTTTTCAATATTAATTTTCAAAAGTTAAAGTGAATAAAATTTAAAATAAGAAAGGTAAAAGCACCAGAAAAGCTATTTTATTATAGTGAATATACACTCATATGCCCCATGGTGAAACACACATTAGTTTAAATATATTTTTTATTATAAATGAAAAATGTAAGTACTCTACTTGATGTGAAATTGAATATTTTATTTTAGAATATTATATACATTATATGATTATTGTGGTATAAAATGATGCGAGGAATTCAGCAAGCATCTATGCAAAAATTTTCCTTTATTCCATCAACAGAAATCCGCATAGAAAGTCATTATCTCAACTACTGGATGTATTAATCTCGATTAACCTAAAATATGTCTCATATTATCTTTTAATGCTTCAATTTCCGAATATTATATTATCAAGAAAGCAGAATCAGTAGCTGTCAGGTTGCGACAAACGAACTGAGATTTGATAAATAGGGTGTATCGACTGGCTTTGCGATAAGTTGCCGAGCTAACAATAAATAATGACGAACAATATAGGACTGGCTTCAGGAGAATATATCTCCGTGGAGATATTCCATGAATTTTGTTTAATTTCCTTGATTTATATCTTTATAAATTTCGGTACTCGTGGCTCCGCACAGAAGATTATTAATATGAGACGTGTTGTGATAAAGAATGATTTTTTTTTAACTTAATATTTATTTGAATGCGAAACATTTTTAATCTATTGACTATTAAGACTCTCTGTTTGTACAAGATCATACGATCGATTTCAAAATGAGAAACTGTGTTACATAAATATCACAGTAGCATTATTTGCCTTGGTATATGAAATTCTTTAATGCTCATCTAAATTTTATTATTTTTAACGATTCCCTTGTGCTGCCTATTTTTTAAATCCTCCCCCAAATAAATTTCGAAGCATTTAGAGTAGGGTAGGGCTGAGAGAAACGGATAGGCATTTTTTTATCATCATGATTATAAATAAACTATTTTTAATGAGATTTCTAACCTATATTTTCAGACATTAGTTCGCAAGATTTATACTCATTTAAAAGCTTATTTGCAGCGTATTGAAACATAACATTAATTTAGTCTCCTTTTCGAATTTTTGTTCTCTTCATGGGTCTCCAAAAACATTCAAGATTCTAAACATTCTTGAAAATGTGAGTTCTGTTATCCTTTTTAGTATGGAAAACGTCTAAACAGCTTATTATCCGAAAAAAGAAACTTAAAATGTTTTATTTCCATTTATGTTTGTGTGGTGGGGGGTACAATTTACATAAAATCAGGATTTGTTATTATTGCATTTCCAAATGCTTCTAATGAATATTTTGTGAGTGTGAATATTGCCTATGTCTGAAAAGTATAGGCAAAATTGAAAAAAATAAAGAAGAAACCTTCAAAATTAATTTTTTTAACGTTTTTGGTAAAAAAGAAATATCAACTCATTTTACCCACCTCATTCTGCAACGATAACATGCCGGAGAACAATGCTTACACAAAACATCAGACCAAAACCCCTGACCATAATATTTTTTAATTTGAATAACTTGTAAGTCCTGAAAGGAAATAAATAAAATTTGATAAAACGCAGAGTTTTTCTGGCATTCTTTAAACTATTAGTCTTTTTGCCCAGACTTTATTTAAAAAAAGTTATAAATAAACATTAATATTTTTGTATTTAAAACTAATATAACTACACCTATCTATCTATCTATATTTATATTTTTTGCAGGTGTGAAGAGCATGAATGCATTGCATAAAGTAAGACAAGAGGATATTGGAGACACGAACAAATTTTAAGTACACCCTCCCCCATTAGCGTACATGATTCCACAGCAGCTCAGCCGAGAGAGGCTTTCAACTCCCCCCAAGCTTTGGCGAAGACAGTGCTGCTTCACTTTCCGTGTTCTTATGGGAAGAGAGCTTAGTGACTAGGCCACTGTCGGACAAGTTTAACATTATAATTAACAAGGTGAAGCACATGAATGCAAAAATATCCGTATGTATACCCATTTTACAACACCATACCTTACAAGCTTTGGCGAAGACAGTGCTGCTTCACTTTCCGTGTTCTTATGGGAAGAGAGCTTAGTGACTAGGCCACTGTCGGACAAGTTTAACATTATAATTAACAAGGTGAAGCACATGAATGCAAAAATATCCGTATGTATACCCATTTTACAACACCATACCTTACAAGCTTTGGCGAAGAGAGTGCTGCTTCACTTTCCGTGTTCTTATGGGAAGAGAGCTTAGTGACTAGGCCACTGTCGGACAACTTTAACATTATAATTAACAAGAAGAAGCACATGAATGCAAAAATGTCCGCATTTATACCTATTTTACGACACCATACCTTACATGAATTTACATTCTCTTCCAGTTGTGGCATTTATATTGCAGCCAATCTCTATACATTTATAAATTCTGTTATTTTTTAAAAATAAAATGTACGTTTTCTTAAAAACAACTTAATTGATGAGTAATTCAGTTTCGAGACGACAGCTATGTGTTATGATTTAAGTAAACAATTTGCAAAATCATCTTGAATTTTGATAGTTTATATGTACACATTTTTTTTTTTTTCAATTGAGTCAAACAATGAATAATGCAGCTTTCCTCGGAATTAAATGGAACAACGCATCTTACACTGAATCTAGAAATTGAGTTTCCTGAACCGCTTTACCACAGGCTTATACAGTTCCAAATGTATGGCTGTCACTACAAGGCTTGGATTTTAATTCATCCGTTTGGTGAAATGGTCATAAAAAGAAAACTGGGGATTTTAAGCTCTACTCGATCGAGGGGCTGTAAGTAATGGAAAATGCAGACATACATCTTAGCATTTTTTTTTTCAACGCATGGCAGATTTTAAAGAATCTTCTGCCCAATGTCAGCGCTCAGCAGCAGCATATTTTCGGCATTTTCTTGGAATCTGTAACAAAAATAATAAGAAATTAACTGTTAAAAAATACTTAATTTCACTAACTTAACTGACTTCATATGGCAATCTCTCCATTTTTACGGGTGAGATGGCCAATGGTTGAAGTTGTAAACAGCATACCGAACCCCAAATTTAAGATTACATTAAACACAGAAATATTATTGTTTTCGTAAAAAAAACAGATAAGTAACAGGGAATATAGTGTGTTTTCGGGTGATATATAAACAAATTATAAAATTCTAGCGATACAAAAATAAAATGGAAGCATATTTGCTTGCTTTTTATTAAAAGCTAGCTGGTTTACGTCTGTATTTTGCTCCCTCGATCGACTAGAACTAACCACGACATAGCCTTGTCTAGTGAATGTATCTAAAAATAATTCGACTGGCCATCTGTAATGAATTTACCCCGTACACAATCATGAAGCAGTGAAGTACAGGATATTGTCAACTTTAGTATGAGTTTCTTTCGTCGTTTGAAAGTTCTGTTTCCATCTACATCGAAAAATTATTTACAAGTCCCAAAATCAGAACGTGTTTCGATTCCGTACATTAATGTATATTTCACCTTCTTCATTCCATGATTTGAAATTCGTTACTTTTGGTTTATATCTTCCAGAATAAAAGTAAACCGCCCACATTTGTTTGATACACATGTATCTCTCTCATTAAATTTAGATCTCAAATTTCACGTTAACTATTCTTTCAAAATTATTTGATTACTCTAACCAGTAAAGCAGATTTCTTCTGTGACACAGACTAAGGCAACTATTTTTGCTCTTAGTTATATCGACTTTAAGAATTGTCACAGCAGAGATATAATGTTTTCTAGCTCGGAGAAGTGTCACTGGAACTCAAACACTTTATCGTTTTCAGTCTAATGTTTTTAATTCTCTTTCTGAATATTCTGAAATTACTTACTTGGTGTTATGTGGTATTTTTCTCCATACATCTTAAAATTTTTAAATGAAATTAATTTATTTATGTGCATTGCAAATAGCAAAACTGTTTTCAGGAAGAAGTAGAAATGTGAATGTGAGAAACCGGAGTTATTTACATGCTACATCTTTCGCAATCATAGAACTGCAGAAACCTTTTAGATTTTAATATTTTTTTTCTGATATCATTTCTACAGAATTCAGAGAAAACTTTTCAAAGCCATACAAGAGCAACTTTTATTTCCTGTCAAAAGATTTATGAAGTGTCCTTGAATAAATCGCAAATTTTGGGCCAACTTAATTCTCTCTTTTATATTCATTTCATCAAAACTTAACATTCATATATGTACATAGAAAAATGCTTTCCGTAATCAAAACCACAAAAGTTTTAAAATTGATTTTTTTTCAACTTTTTTTTTTTTTGAATTGCCGGTTTATTACTTACTTTCTTGAATTTTGAAAGTATTTATCATACAATAATGTTTAGTATTCCGATAATTTGATCAACAAGTTCAGGCGAAGAATTTTTCATAATAAAATAGCAATCACTTTAAGATCATCGGTAATCATCCGTTTAAACTTTCCATAACAATTATTTCGGTTCATGTTTTGATTCTTTGTTTTTTTCCATATCAACTTCAAAACTCATTGGAATGAATTAACGCAAGTTTTTGCTTTGAAGAATGCTTATCTTTGCCCAATCAAACTTCTGTGTTTTAGAAAGTGTTTTTATTTCAAATTTTTCGTGGTCTCTTTTTTAGGAATGGTATGGTGAATTTAGTTTCGAAAGACGACTTGTTCCAGTTTAATATTTAACGCCACGTAGTACAGTCACCTGCATGAATTTGCACTTCGCACTTGGAAAAAAAAATTAAGCCCTAATGTGGAATCAAGGCGTGCGCTGCTCAGCCACGCGTTTGTGACCATGTACTGCGCTGTGCTCTGCCTGGTCCTTGGGCAGATAATCTTGTTTGAAGGAGAGTCGTTAGGGTATATTTGCCAAGCAAACTTCGTTCTAAGAGTTTCGATCTACTCAAGGGATAAAAGGATCAGTTAGCCTCCTCCACCATCGAATCGAATCCAGGGCATGATAACACAATGAGCTAACTATTATACCACTGGGATTCACGCAATAGAGAAAATTAAATCATGCGATCAATGTATGAAAAATAAAAACAACGCAAATATAGAATAAAACATGTTGAATAATTAAAATAGATGATCCGTTACTATAAAAAAATTAAAGTAATCTCTGAAACATTTTTAATAACCTTAAGAAGTATTAACAAAATACATTTATTATATTTTTTTTCATATGGAAACATTGTTCAAGAACTTTAGTATTTGCTGGTCATTTATACCAGAAACTTTTGGAACTAAAGTACAAAAGCAACAAACAGTATATTACATAAGAAGCATTTTTTGATATTTATTGATTCTCTAATGTTTGAAATAAAATAGCTAAAATAAAATTCTAATATTGGTTGCCCTAAACATCTAAAATTGTGTGTCAAAGGAGAGAACTGTGCGTATTTATTAATATTTTCACTAGGAAATCTCCTACATAAAAGGAATAATGTATTTTTTTTTTACAATTTAAACACATTTATAGTCATTGCAGTGTGGTCAACTAACAGAAAAAAAGATCTCATGACATGTAAGAGTCATGATTTAGTCTATCGTCTATTCAACAATAACCCTCGTGATAAATATTCCTTGTGTTAATTTTTCACGAGCTAATATAACTGTATAATATAATATATTGTTAGCTCTAACGTATTTAACCAAAGTTACATTTTAACATATTCTTTTGTATCTCTCACGGTTTCGGTGTCAGTATTTACTAGTGTCTTGATCCATCCGCCTTTATATATTAAACGTAAAGATATAATAAAATATATCATAAAGCATCGGCATGTATTATAAATTATCTCAATCTGCTGCTTCTTGACATGTCAGATTTATCCCACCGTATTATGATTTATTGCCAGCGTCATGAGTTTTGCAGATTAAAAAAAAATTGTCATTGAAGAAATAGAAAAAAAATATTCACTCCATTACTCCTGTTTTACTGAAGCTCGTTTAATGTTTTTCATCCTCATGGAAGAAGACGTTTTCCCAATAATATACTATCCTTGTTTGTAAGTGTGTGCACTTTTTACAAGATTTCTCGCTTTCATTTCTTCAGTACTTCTCAAAAATAATAGAAAGGTGATTTTGTTTCTCTAAGTTACTACGTTAGCATTTTAAGGAATTTTATTCTACTCATACATTCGTGACTTCTAGAAAGTTCAGTTTCGCTTAGTATATGTCGTAGAAACAATTTTAAACAAAGTTTCTCAGGAGTTATTGTTATATCACCGATCCAAGTTTGAAAGTTCAGTCATGTCTAAAAAAAAAACCCATTCTGTCATGTTGGTTGTTAACACATAAGAGTACAAATCTCATTTTCCAGAGCAAACGATGGAAATTATTTGGGATTCTCATATTATAACATTAAAAAGAAGGAAATCATGATTTTGAGGAAATCACCAAAGAATGATTTTGATGATATCATCAAAGAAAAGATTTAAGCAGTCAACCATGGCATTGAAATTCCGCTACATTTCATTATTCCTTCAAAATCATAACTCAGTGCTACGTCTATATAAGCATGGATTCACTATCGCAGTATTTCTCAAGTTTTCAATCATCCCCCCCCCCCAAAAAAAAGGCTTGCAGCACAAGTAATAAAAATTTGAAAATGACATTGCCCGAAGCTCTAATACTGCACTTTAACCCTTTATAAGGCGAGTTTATGTGCAGTGAGTCGAAAGTACTTGGGTTTTTTCTGGCCCTTTTTTTAGGATTAATTCATATATTTTCCCTCTGCTGTAATATGCCACGTGAAAATTAAAGAAACAAGTATTAAACAAACATAGGAATTTTGCAGGAGAAAACATTAATTATTCATAAAATAAATGTCGAAAGACTACCTGCTGCTTATACGCGGAATTAAACGCAACGATATATAATTCAAAGGGATGATTCTTAATTTTCGTGTATTATTCAAGCCTTCTTTAAAATTACGAATGAAAGAAAAGTTCATAAGCCAAATATAATTTAGAATCTAGATGTATGGAAAAAATATAGTACATCCAATATAACTGAACAAAAATCAGAAAATACACTAATGATAATTGATTTTTGTATTTAATAGACCGTAGGTGGTAAGTATTCTTACCACGGCCTTATAAAGGTTAAAACAAAACAAAAACTGTCTTGTTATGGCCAACGATAGAGGATATACGTACTTTTAAATAATACAAGAGCACTTCTTGCTATTAAGTTAACTTTTCACCCCTCCAAAAAAAGTCATGTGGGACAAGTTATAAGAATCTCAAAATGTCATGACGAGAAGTTCTTATACTGTACCTGAAAACAAAAGAAATATTATCTTGTTATTCCAAAGGACAGAGGACAAAAGTGTTTTGTGATACACAACATATGTACATATTACCGACAAAATCTCCTGAAAATAAAAAATGGTGCGACGCAACCCATGTGTTGATGTAACATGGAATGACTCATATATTAAGGTTACAAAATCAATCTTGTTCACAACCATAGAAGATTTTTTTCAAAACCATCTTTATTACTTGGATCTTTATTTTTCCCTGATACAATTTTTCTATTCTGCAAACGCCAAATCTCATATCGTTTCACTTTTTGTATACGCATGAGCTAAACAAAAACTCCTCTAAAAAGCATTGTAGTTATTAGTTAACATCAGAAAAGACACATTCATTTGTTTTAAATAATGTATAAAATTTTAAATGAGTAATTTAATCTCAAATTTTGCTTTATTAATAATTTATGATAGATAAATACCACCATCCTCTCTCTCACACACTATCACTAAAACCCAAGGGGAAAACTTCCCTCACCGTATTTTACAAATTTTCCTCGGCAGATTTTAACCGGCTACGGGGCATTTATAAATATTAATATTCAAATGATTATCATAATGCGCTCGCTAATTAAAACTCCGATGCTTCCACTGCAATTTTAATTGCAAATTGCAAAGAATATGAGACGTTCTTTAAGATATGGCTCGCAAGAATTTTCTTGAGGCAGATCTGATATTAGCAAGTAGGTCATTCAACTGAAATGGTACAATATTAATCGTACCCAAAAGAACGAAGCTGTGTATTCCAGTTGTGGACACTAATAAATCATTCATGACGCACGCGAACAAGGAATGATTGCTCGGGAAAATGTCCACGCGTGGATATTCGTGCTTTGTAATTTCATTGAGATTCCTTTGTGAATCGAAGATTATTCTCGGGAGACCACCGGGGATCGAGAGCAGTTTTGTTAATCGTTATAATTATTTAATAATATACTAGTCGCAAGTCAGGAATGCGTATTTTTTTAACTAATCTAAAATTTAAGGTATTGAAATTGGAACTGTATCGACTGTTTAAGAAAAAAGCAATTGACAAATAATTTATTTTAACCCGTAAGCACGCGCGTCTACTTTTGTAACGTAAGCAGTCGGATGGGGTAAATCTTACCCCATTTTGTCTTCTTTATATTTTTGACTAAAAACGTTTTAAAAACAAATTTGTGGACTTATAACATAAAATACATCAGTTCTGTTACGTTTCATGGGTAGAAACCGTGCTTTTTATATTTATTTAGAGATTTTCTGGTAGTTTCTTTAAATACCATGCTTTCTGAGAAGAAAATCGCATATGATATGCTTTATACCTAAAAACACTAATTACTTTATTAATATGATATTAATTTCATTTAATAGCCTTTTCTCAATACATACCAGTAGTGTAACGTCAATATATAGTTAATTTACATTTAGTTTATAATTAGTTTACGTTAACAACGTAATGAAACGTTGTTAGTCGCACGGGAGTATTTAATCCCAAAGTGGAATTTTCTTCCCTTTCGGATAACAAAGAAATGAAATTCCTTCACCCACCCCAACTAGACCTTGACTTTGAAAGGTAGAAGACGGGACAAACTTGTTCTCAAAAAATGTCTCCCATTTTACGAATAAAAAAAGTCGCTGGTGTGAGATTTACCCCAGCGCGACTGCTTACGGGTTAAGGCGAAGTGAGTCGAAGATTAAATTGAATATCCTCCATTATCTGTATAATGAGGCACTCGTGGAGAACTTGAAAAAATTATAGTCACAAAATCTTCCAGCTCGAGTCCTATTTTATTAAATATATTTGATCTTAAATCTACTGTGTGATTCAATAATGTTATTTTTTTTTGTTATTCTTAAGTTTCGCGAGTTGTATGGGTTAAGTGTAAATCAGAGATGCCAAGTCTCCAGCTTTTTTCGGTAGATTTCCCACCACTAATTTTTACTTACAAACTTTTTGCTCAAGTCCAAATATTTAATGGCAAATAATACTGTTTAAAAATTGTGGTGGGAAATCTCCCGAAAAAAGCGGGAGACTTGGCATCTCTGGTAAATGCATTAAACAATTTTCTTCTAAGAATACAGTAGTTCTGAATACACCACTAAATATCAATTATTCATTCAAGTCTTTGATACCAATTATCCAAAAAACTTTTCTTGAGTATTGGTGGCTAATTCTGAAACGATGCCACATTAATATGTACATATTGTTGTTATATTTCATTCTGATATACATAGTAAAAATAATATATATATATTGATATAGATATAAAATATTGATTGTTTAAATTCTAAATGAGCGTATATTTTTAACATTTTAGTAAATAGGAAACATGATTAAATAACAGGATTTTAAATAGAATAATGTCAACAGCTTAGAGTATAAAATTTACAAAAGAAACCTAAGATTGATGATATTGATCCTTGTAAAAATAGATTATTAAATTATACATTCTACTCTCTTTCAATACAAAATATAATGAGCTTCAAAACATACTCGAAATATAACCCCCATGATTCTGTTTATTCCACCTTCGTTCCACTGTCTGATACAATGTATGTATTAGTTATTACATTTAATCAGTTAGGTTTCCTTTTATGTGAATAATTTTGCTTTATGTGCAAATATATTTAAAAACGGGCATTTCTTTGACCGAATATTTGAAAACAAGATGTGTTAGGGTTATAATTAGATTAGAAATCATTTTTTTAGATATTTGAAATATAAGAAACTTGAGGATATGCTTTAACATATGCATTTACATGTAACTCTTTTAGGTTTGACTTAATATCGAAAAAAATAGGTAAAAAGTAACTGAATAAATAAAAATAAAAGCAAAATCAACAACCTTAAAATAAATATATAAATTTTGCCTTAAAATAACTTCGAGTAACCTAAACTATTATTATAGTATTTCAATGTTGTAAAATAGCACGTAAGAATTAGATCAAGTCCAATACTAGTTTAAAAGGTTGGGTGAGCGAAATTTCCGATATAAATTTTATTATCTTAATTTTCCTACCAAATTTCAGCAATTTCTAAAAGCTTCTAGTTATCGCCATAATTTTAATATAATCACCAGATATATCTAGCTCACAACGAGAATCAACTTAATTAGTTTAAACATACTTATTTAAACTAAATTATATTTCCATACATTCTGAATACAAATATATAAATAATTCACATTGGAATAATATCGCTTTACTTTACGAAATTTACAGTATTCTGAAATTAGTATTTGTTATATTATCGTAATTTTGCACACAAATTTTAATAACTAAGACTTACTGAATTTTGAAATTGCTGGTATTTAACTCTTTTGCTGTAATTACCGCATAACGTTTTGAGTTAAAACATTTATATTTAAAACTTTACTACCATATCTGCACATTCTTAACACAAATATCTATATAATTAGCATTCATAGAATATCAGTATTTTTTATGTAAACTATTACTTTACCTTTATAGCCACTCATTAGCTATAAACAACTGCATCTGAAATCAGTTGTAACCTAAACTGCACAGTTCAGGGCAAGAATATTAATAACACGTGATTACTTTCCAAAATATTCAGAATGCAAATGTTTGCACTGTTTTGAATTACAATAATGAGAGATTAAATATTTTATACAAACTATGCACGGATCAAAAGTTTTAAATTAACAGTGGTCGTTATCTGTTTTATAATAGAAAGTACTCCCAGTTTATTATAATTCGACTTTGATATTGAACAGCCGATTCTAAACAGAGAACTGTAATGTGATAAAGAGAAGCTTTGAGAAAACATTAGCATTAAGTAAGTTGTTTGGTAGCATGTTTATGTTTCAACTGTCACTAGCTTACACAAAAATGTTTAGAACTTAATTGTAGTTCATATAAAATCAAGCGTATTCGTCGAGGGAATTCCTTTTCAAGTGTTGTGCAGTTTTTGAAATGGTTCTAGACCTTAGTATTTTTAACAGCAAATTTTATTCCGTCTTGATATGATTATCACTGAGATGTCACTCCTTCATATTTTCACATTAAGAAAAATTTTATTTATTTCCTTTTTTTAAAATAAGGAAAAAAGCGTATACTGTACGTTCGCAAGCTACGTGCAAAGTGACTAAAATTTCCAACATTCAAATCAAAACCTGAGGCGTTTGCTTGAAATCAAATTTAGCCAAGGCAGTTCTTTGAAAATTTCCAAAAGTTTATGGTTTACTTAACTTAAGGGAGAGAGTGAAACATACAGGTAGCAAGACAAAATTTGTGAAAAAAAATACCAATTCATCTCCGGTCTAGAATTGTATTTGGTCAGTCATGCACCTTCAACATTCCAAGCTCTACCACACATTGGGCAGTATTTAAAATGACATACGTCTCACATTGCTTTGATTATAGGCATATATGATTTAGGGCATATATGATGGGAAGCCATGGTGATATGCTTATTCTGTCTTTACTTCGTTATCATGGTGAAAATCTTGGATAAGTTTCCAGGCAGATTTTTCTAACCAAACAGAATTTGATAATTAGTTTTGTTTCATCAATGCTTGTTTTTCACCTTGGTGACAGCACAATTTTTCTTATGGAATATCACAGAATTTAAAACTAAGTTTTTAAGAGACTGAATTTTAAAATGTTTATGAGGAATAAAACGCTATGTATCTGAAAATACTTGAAAAAATGAACACACATAATTTACTGATTGTAATTTAATTACATGGGGTCATATAATGGTCACTAACTTTACAGTATTATTATTATTATTATTTAACAAAACAGCTAAACTATTCCTAGTCATCCTTCTACATTCGATTTTCTAATATAAGCCCAAAACAATGGAACTATGAGGGGAAAAGAGGAAGAAAAAAAACTTTTTACACTCTATAAAAACATCTTCAAAAAAGATTGTCCCTGAAAATCATGATTTTTTCTAAGTATTCATGCCAGTGAACATTTTTTATAAAAACAGTTTTGTTTGCTCTGTTTTTTTCTTGCAGATGGTCTAAGCTTTTCAGTCGTGCATATAATTTTTCTTCATTATTTATAAAATTAATTTTAAAGAATGCTGATTCATCCATATTTTACTGGGGTAATTCTTGGTCAGTGATATTTTACTGATATTTTAGGTGTATTTTTTATTTATTTTTTGTATAAATAATATTATTATATACTGTAATTGCTATACTTTACTGTAAAATTACATTATATTCGCGATAAGAACTTTCTAATGACATTTAAAATAAGACTAAAGAAGCTGCAATAAGAAGAGTTTTAAAAAATTCCTCCTTGGGAGATTTTAAGGTGCTACAAGGAATCCATACTGTACGTGAAAAGAAGAAATATTTTACTGTGCATTTTAATAAAGCTGACCAATCGTCCCTAATTTTCGGGGACATTCTCTAGGTTGAGAACTTTTTTTCGGTTTGTCCCCCAAAATGTAAGTCAACAGTAGTTGACAGAATTTTAATTAAAGCAGTTATTTCATCCCAATTTAAAAAGAAATCAATCATGTTTCCCTTATTTTATGAATTTTAATTATGCTCTAGTTCCATAAATAGAAGCTATTTTGAGAAGAGCATTGAATTTAAAAAACGAGCCCAATTTTTGTTCCAGAATTGGAGTCACAATGCTGATTTGTTCTCAATTCTTTCTTTAAAATAATGTTATTATTTAATTGTTTTCTTAAATGCAACAGATTAGGTAACCAAAAATATCTGTTTGTGTGCTAAATAAGAATAATTTAGAATATTATTTACTTTTGATATGCATTACTATAAAAAGGGGATGACTCACATTTACTTCATATCAGACCCATAATTACTCAACTCAGTAAATTAAATAAAATTAATAATAATTCAACTTGAGGTAAAGTGATTATTTGAATAATTTTAAAATTATTTAAACTTATTTCATGCCAAATTAAATCATTTTATCTTTCATACTTTAGAAAATATCAAGATGTTCATATTTTTTGAACCCGAATTCCCCCATATGACCCTATATGTAATGTTCCGAATTGATATCAATAATGTAATTTCATCAACTCTAGTAATAATATACAACCACTTTATTCAATGGCTAAAAATATGCATTTTAATTCATTGATCCAGATTCATTTAAATTTGATAAAATGTTGCGTTTGAATGATATATAATATTTATAAAAATAATGTTCACAAATGTTTATGTAGTAATTAAATGCATATGTATATTGGTGGTGTATTATTAAAATTTACATATACCCATTGTTTTATATTCAAAAAGGCCTTTTTCAAAGTGGGTAAACCATTTATCGAAAAATATATTTTATTCATTAAATCCAATCCACTTCATCCTTATAATAAGTATTAAATCGTTGCAAAATAAGATCTTTTTTATGGACAAATTTAAAATAATTAATTGCAATTCATATTTACATTGTAATTCTGTAAGTGTAACTAATTTTAATTCGACGCACGATTAAAAAAATTTCCCCTAGATAAACATAAATCCCATTTCTAAAACGATACTAATACGAGTGCAGATTTTTTTTTCCTTATGCGAAAGATAAACGCAAATTATCCACGCTTCATTAAACATTAAAAAATGGAATGAAGTGAAGTCATAGAACGTGTTAAGGACGATATTTCATAGCGCGGAATGCTACATTCCTCGGTTAGCATTAGGTATTGACTTAAATGCCGTAACAAAAATGAAAGACGTGATCTGAATGCCATTTTTTTAATTTCTCATCCTTATGCTGAATTACTCCATGCAACAAAACTTTTAACCTAATTTCGATAACCATGTTTGGAAAACACACGCAGGTTTTAACTCAATTTACTTGAAATAGAATAAAATTGCTGTGGAAACGGAATGGAATAAGAAACATGAAGTTACTGTTTGTAGTTTTTTTAATCAAATTTTTAACAATCTGGTTGCGCTAGTTGAAATAAAATATTTATTATATTAGTTTTCCTTTTTTTCTTGAGATTACTTCATGATTATGAATTGTTTTTGTTTCAGATTACAGAAAAAAATATGCATTGTTTGCATTAGAGCCCCTTCTGATAGCCATAACGAATGTTTCCGTTTACTGAGATGGTACATATAATAATAATTTAAAATAATCAATATATTTTAGTATAATTGTGATATGGATATCTTGTATATTTTATTATATTAAATGTTATATATTTTATATTATATATTTTATTATTATTATATATATATATATATATATATATATATTATAATATGATGCATAGTATAATATTATATATTTTATTAACCATTTGGCGTTAAGCTTTGGCCATTACTGATTACGGAGTCACTTGTCACATTATTATAGAAGGCCCAGCTTTGCCTCCTGTGAATTAAAAGTCGAAATGATACCCAAGTCCATGCTGGGACTCTAACTTGGACCCATGGTGAGGAAGAATGGTTGTTTAACCACTACACAAACTTGGGGGAGATGAAGCATAAAACCGTGATTAATAAATTATAGCCAGCTTTACGACATTGATTTAAAATTTATAGGGTTTCTAGTATAAAGTAAAAATTTCTGATTGAACAGATAAATTGCTCTACGGCAGCACATGAGCATTGAAACCTTACCTCCAGTTTTTAAAGATGTGATCATCTGGATCCTTTTCTCTCCACCCTCTCTCCTTAATAATAAATAACTAATTATAAAACAAATTAATATTTGTGCTTAAATTTAGAGGGATTTTGTTTCTTTTTCTTATAATAACTTTTCATACTAAAAAAATTAATATCTGTGTCACGAGGCTTGTTTTTAATAGGTTGATACTTAACTATTTTTTTTTGCATAGCTACAGTTCGTAAGTCCGTAGAAGACTACAGTATAAGTTAAATGCAATTCTTCATTCATTGTTTTTAAAATTTCAGTCTAACGGGCGACAAATGCAAGTGCTCTATAAAATGTTACTAACAATTTTACTTATTTGCATCACTTAAATTTTGTAGAATGCTTTGAAGCTTACTTCTTTAATAAAAGAAGCATATCCTGAAGTTAAAGCTTAAGGAAATGCCATTCATTTACCGTCTTTCTTCGTAATTGTTAAATGTACAAAAGTAAAATTTATGGATATGTTGATTTCACTATTTTCAATAAAGGAACACTTGTAAACTTTTAGATAATGTATTGACTATCGATTGAATTTTATAGTCCGTGTGTAACATACATTAATATCACAATCACCGCTTTAATGGAAATATGTTATAACGCTTAAATAATTCCAGTAACAAATTGTAAAAATCCAAAAATTAAAGTATCTGGAAACAAAAACTGGATGCAAGTATTTTTAAAGGAAAGGTATTAAAGAAGAAACTAACTATTAGCTTATTTAATTAACAAGTTTTAAAAGAGTTAAAGACTATGTTTGAGGAAATAGTGAAAAACAGAATGACGTACGTGGTGTGTCATTCTAATATTTATAACTGAGCCATTTTTCAAAAAGAATTGTTAAGACCATTTTATATTATGAGGATATAGTATTTAAAGATTTATGTTTGAATGGTAAGCATCAGTATATAACGCAAATTTATATTCACAAAATGATGAACATTTTGAAGAAGTTTTTGGGGAACTCAGCAATTTACAAAAGAATGAAAGTTAATAGATGCTGATACGTTACGCCCACAAAAAAAAGTTTTTGCTAAACTGAAACTTATTATTTTATTTCTGTTCATTTATTGAGGTTTAAAAGTCACGGTCAACCTTAAAGACTCAGGTTTTAAGGTTTAAAACCTGAGTCTTCCTTGTGAATTTTGCTAGCCTGATACTCAAATCCAGAATAATGGTTTGCTATACTTGGCGAGACGAGGAAGATGTTCTTAATCGGTAATTAAGATTTTCTTACCATCAGCACCTAATAACTTCATTTTCTATTTTCGAGAATTAATGTCGCATCTTTGTCTAATAATTACATTTTTTTATCTATCTGATTTCTGATGGTTACAAAAATTCTTGTTGCATCGTGGAAGTTTTTAGCTTTTATCCTCAATCTCTAAAAAAGATAGAATATATTAAGCAAAACGGTGTCGTTTCACAAAAATCTTAAATTTACAACCAACCGTCGGTGCCAAAAGATATCAGATAGGGATAATATTTTACACTGCAGCTGCTCGACCTACGATTGCCTCCAGTGGATATGGAGCATTGGATTTACATAAAATTGCTTTTAAAATATCTGATAATGATCTGCACTATAATCCTTGTTTAAAAAAAAACTATTTTATGCGTTATCAAATTATAATCCAAAATGTAATCAATTGCAAATTAACAAAAAATACGGTGAATATTTCTGTAAAAATTACCAAACTTTGTTATCATTTACTACATTATTTTAAAGTGAATATCTTATCATCTATTTAAGTACAATGGGATTTCATTTAAAAAATCTTTATAACTGGAATCTTTTCCTCAAAGAAAAAAGTGTAAAATATAGATACTGAATGTCTAAACGAAATGTTACAGATTTTATTCCATTTGATCATTTAAAATTATTTTTAAATAACAAACCATTGGAGGATAAAAAACATGTTTTGCACATGCTCCATCTCAGGCCTTTCAAAAGGTAAATGAAGATTTCATAAATTCCATTCAAGTTATAACTCACGGGAACTCGTATACTGACACTTTAAAACTCAAAGTCCATAATTAATACTCGGACGCGCATTTAAGACGGGCTGCGTGATCCCTTACATTAGACGCTCTTGCATTTATTTTCAACTATTTCCGTGGGACATGAGCCAACACAATGCTCCCCTTCCAAAGAAAACTCGCGTTTAATATAACGCCTACACTCCGAACCCGAAAGTATAATCTAAATCTCGTTTGGGTACATTTAGTAGGTGAGAGAATACAGCAGATGTCTCGGAGGTGCTGAAATGTCCACTGCAAATTTGGTACCTTGTGTTATAGCACGTCGAGTTACGCACGAGAGGTGTGCATAACTGTTAATTATCCGGGGAGAGACGAGAGGAACTCTTGGCTGTAGCTTACAACACATGCATACATACATACGGATACACATACTGGCGCCTTTCAAATTAAACGATTCGTAGCTGTACAAACCAGTATTCGAGAATATATTAGACAATATAAATTGGAAGCATTAGCTTCCGGAAAGGAATTTATTTATGTTATGAGGTCATCCAATAACGTTAATCCTTTTGGGGTTATTGATTTTGTTATTGTTTCATTTTATTTATTTGTTTACTAGATGAAGTACTCATTCTACGTACGAGAAAATGGTGATTGTTTTAGCACATATATAAAAAAATAATAAAAGCAACGTTAAGAGGTCTCCAATGCTGAAACTACCACAGAATGTATATTACTCGTTTACTTAGTTGTTAGGCATCTGCTAAAAAATGATGCCTATAACGAACACTTTCAATTTGATAGTCACAAAATATTCATTAAAACGATATGTTCAGATAAACCGTTTCTTATTTGTATCGGACGTGATTTAGCAGAAGAAAATAATTTTTCTATTTGAATCTCGTGCAAAATGTCCAACTGTACAATACTGAGGAGTTAGAATTGCACAAATTACTATTTTATTTAGATATATGATGCAAATTTCATGCCAGAGTTTATGAATTTCGTGCAAGTTTTAATTTATAGCTTTACAGTTTTTACTGCCTTAAAAGAAACACTCGATTGTCTAGTTGCTTCACTTTGATAGCTCATACAGTTAGTTTTCTAACGATGCAATATTGAAGCTTAGGAAGCTGAAAAAAAAATTTTTTTTACAAAGGATTTTAATGGTGGAACTTAATCCTACGTTACAAACAAAACAAAATATTTATATATATATATATATATATATATATATATGTATATATATATGTACTTTTTTCCTTTTTATGTGAGTCTGTAACCAATGAAGCCAAACAGAGTACTGTTCTAACTAAACATTTTACAATTATATTAGCATAAATAGCAATAATAAATGAATATAATTATTATCAATATCATTATTGTTAATATTATTGCTACAGTTTTTCTCCATTTCCACAACCTCAACTAAGTACTTCTTAGCTACTGCAGCTAGTACTACGTAAAACATAGGCTAGATATACTAGTGTAATATTTATTTTATTATTTATTCATTTAATTATTACCAGTTTTATTTTTTTTATTTATTCATTTAATTATTACTTTTTTTATTTATTTATTCTTTTCCTTTCCATACTTCCAAAGTATTATTAATATATCATTTTTTATTCACACTCCATGGCATTACTTGTCTATTGATTGCAGTAAGCCTTCTCTGATGGCAACATGCACTAATACTGCCTCCATTACTGAGCTTTGATCTTCGTGTCGGTCCACTTCCTCGTTGTTTTTTTCTAATAGCTACGGTCGCGCCCCCAGGTTACAAAATGACCCTATTTTTGGTCAGGTAACTTGCAGAAACCTAGCTATTATTGTTTTTTCGATTAAATTGAAATGTGTGTGCGGTGGCGCCTGACGATAGAGCACACCATTTCAATTTTCCATTCCATATCCGAATCATGTGGATACATGTGGTTAGGCCTAAAGCCCACCTGGTCTCATTTGGCGCATTATATCCAAAAATTTTCCAAACTTTCATTGGCTTTGAAGGCTCTATTTAAACACTTTTTTCGGTCTTAGCTTGTTAATTGGCAACTTATGCTATCTGTTTTTTTTTCCAATTTATCAATGGATTATCTTGGGATTGGGATTTCACTTCACGTAAGTAAGCTATTATATATTATATATATATATATATATATATATATATATATTTAATATTTTTTTTTCGTGTATGTGCAAATTTACAAGAGATTGGTAGCACTAGTGCTGATACTTTCTTGTATAAAATGGATTAATAACCATGAAATTTATATTTTCCGATTATAAAAATCTGCAAAGATTTTGTGTTATTCATTTTTTTTTTTGTTTATTTGAGAAAAATTTCAAACTTCTTTGTATAAATGTGTGAATTTTAAAAATTCTAAATATTTGATAATATAAAAGTACATTGTTATTCACATTTTCGCATTTCGATAAAATTGAATTCAAGCAGTATTAGCGGGATATTCCCAGCCAATCAGAATCTCAAGGTTTACAAAAATATCTTGGAGGCGATGACCAAGCGAGAGTAAATTTCAAATATTAAAATTAGATTCATTGCAATTAACAAACGAGCTCTTGGCCAACGTTTTGAGAAATCATCTATCAGATTTTTCTCGTTCATTGCCTCTTTGGTGCTTATCAAAAGAAACGGCAGTAATCTGCGAAGTTGAATACGTGATCCATATGTTCAAGTATCTCTGGAACAATCTACCATCAACGGCTCTTAAAAAGTCATCCGATCAGGGTACCGACCCCATCCCTGACAAATAGCCTTGTCGTGGTTTTCCGGTAACGCAGCGCACACATTGAAAATAAATATTTACCTATATTACCTAGGAAAAATATTTTCCTAGTGCGTAAACGCAAAGCCAACACGTGATGTAAAGACTGTGCCAATTTCTTGTACAAGGCTCTACGTGATTGGCTCATCAACGTCATTGCACCATTTCCTGAGTGGATTTACAACACACAGTGCTGCACTTCAAAGCTGTAGTATTTGTGCAGTCTTATTTTACAGCAATATGTGTGGTAGAATAATAGGTGAAGCCCGGTGGTGCAACGGTTAGTGCGCTGCGCTGCAGTACCTTAGAACCGGAGTTCGATTTTCGCATTTGGGCAAGGTTCACTCAGCCTTTCACCCCTTCAGTGATTCGATAAAAGGAGTATGAAGCTTGCTTGGGAGTTGCTTGGAGGCACTGGGGGGCTTTACGTCAGGCTGACCACCTGGCAGAGGCATATGCTTCCAAAGCCCATGGTCGCGAAGGCGTGGTTGGATAGAGCAGTCCTTGGATCGCAATCAGGATGTTACGCCAATGTTTAAAATAACAGATATTTCATACAGTGCACACTAACATCATTTTTTTTCATCTATTGATTTCAGTAGAGCAATTTATTTATTAAAGAAATTTTTATTTATTTATTGTTAAGATTCGAAATATTAAAAGCTGAACAAATGCATATAGCTGATGTTCCTTTCATTGAAGAGCTAAAATGATGTTTTAATGATTGAAATTGTATTAAAAAAAGCCTGTGTAAAGCAAAATATTTTTGCGAGTTTTGGCATCACCCTTTCAAAAGAACGGAGGCTGTGTCAGCTCCTAATTCAAGCCATTTTTTATTTAAAGCCATTTTAAGTGCATGATGTGAAGAAGACATTGATTACACTCGCGGTTTAGCCATTTTTCTAGTAACGGTGCTAAGAAGCACCATAAAAAATAAAATTGCTTTTACAAAATGTCATTAATTCATGGGAACCATTTCTATCAAAAATCACTAGCAAATGCTTCATTTAATCGGCTTGTATCACGTCTGCATGTTCTGTTATAGTGATAATCTTTTGAAAGGATATCGAGCCAACGAAAAAATAAAATATCAGCATTAGTGAATTTACAGACGTTGGTTTTATGATTAAAGGATTACGTTTTTGAATAGTGCGTCGTTTCAAAGTATTATTAGGTTGGTGCATAATTATCTGGCGTCCCCCCCCCCTTTCCCCATTTGGCATATCAATCCCAGCTTAAGTCCCCTTCCACGGCTGCCAAAAGTGCCTGGTCGTCGAAATCCGATGGTCGACCTCATGGACTATCTTCCAAGCTAATGTTGCCAGATTTGAAACGTTCAAACCATTCCCTGTATCGAAAGCTGGGATTGTTTCGAAAAATGGGTAAACGCCTGATAATTATGCACCAACGTAATACTAATTCGTTTTTGCTTTTGTTACTATTTTCTGAAAGAAATATAGCTAATTAATTTTGCCACTCTCTTTAGACGTATAGCTAATATTTATTATTGTTTCTTTTTCTCAATTTTCTTTTATATTACATTAATGAGCATTGATCTTTTTGTCAAACTGAAATAGGAGAAATGAAACAGTTTCAAGTTGATATTCTTGTCAATTCTTAATTTGGCAGATTAAGGTTTAAGGAATACTTGTAGAATAAAATAACTGAAAACCCCAGTGAAACAATCTTGAATTAAATTGTACGGGTGTATATGTTGCAGAAGAAAAAAAAAACGTATTTTAATTTGAGGCCATACAGCAGGATATTCCAACAAATCAGAATACCATATACAATACCACTTTTCCTGTTAGTATCTATCTATCTATCTATCTATCTATATATATATATATATATATATATATATATATATATATATATATATATATATATATATATATATATATATTGTTCTGTGGCGCAGGTTTTTTAATAATTTTACATTAATGTCTAATTTAAGAACCGACAAAACGAATGCGGGTACAAATGTGGTCTAACCATTCTAAAGTCTATATATGGAACTGTGGCAGAACAGTGGCGAAGGCGTTGGAATGGTAACCGGAAGGTAGCGAGTTCGATCCCGACACACCACAAAGACATCGTATGCATGCCGTGTATGTGCATTGAATATGCGGTTTCGAAAGTCCCCGTGGACGATCGGTTGAGTTTCAGAGAAGCTCCAACATTTAGAAGTCTCCTCTCCTTCTTATGAGGCTCCAAATGAATGCGGGAAAAATCCGGAAATAAGGCAAGTAGCACGGACCATTTGACGATGTACAACACTTAAATGTTCCATGGCTCTCATCTCCTGCCCAAGTAAAATAAAAGAAAACCAGTGTAACCTGAATAAATGTCTTTAAAAATCCTCATTTACCTTAGGCATTAGTTGCTGCAAATTTAAGCCTCATACCTGTGCTATCTAATTAGTTGGAAAGACTAGATTATCTCACACCGATTTTTTTAAGCATGTATGCCTTACCTCTTACAAGGCATCCGTGCAAAGATAGGCTACGCTGCTAATATGGATGCATGCATGCATTTGAGATTAAAGTTTTCATATCGAATGTTCTTACAAAATTTTAAAGAACTTCTAATTAAGAAAAAAATTCAACTTTTAGCTGGATATTTACACATAACGTAACAGACGTTATTGTTTACTTTTCCTTTTTTTTCAGCTGTATTCATTCTTCATTACGAACTTCATACATAAATTGTAATATTGTACAATTAAAGCTATTTTGATATTACTGTGTGCAATTTTATAAGATCATAGAATATCAGAGATAAATGTTTAAACTTATTGTAAGCTTCTGAAATGCCTCTATTGTAGTTTGCAATGTTTGCTTAACAGAATTGTACTGAATAAATTGATGTAACTATTTAAAATTCGGGGATATTTCGGGCTCTAATAAAATCTACAGTGGGCTCAGGATAAAATCTACAGTGTTGGACGTAGTAGCCATGTTCCTAGTATTAAATGAAAGAAAAAAAAGTAGAAAATATATGATTTAGAAAATAATATATTTTCTAAAATTTATTTTCTGTATATTTTCCCGAATATTTTATCGATTTATTCAAAATTTTATTTCGAACAAATACATGAAATGCCTTCACAGAAAACCTCAAGTTGGCGACAACAAACACTTTGTAACCAAACAAGCGCCAAATGCTGAACTACATACTATAAATTTAATCCAATTACGGTGAAGAAGTAGGCAGTGGCCGGATCATTATAAAATCAGGTTCATAGAATAAAGATCTAATTCTAAAAGCGAGCCAAAATAATAGTCAAATTCGGAGATTCTGAACGAAATGCAAAATACTTTTAAGATTCAGATCGAAAAAGGAGTATCAATTTTTTGAAGAATTTTTTTTTCTCCTCAAGGCTATTGCTTGCGAAAATGAGAATACTCATTTTCAAAGCTAAAGTAGGGAAATAAGGGAAAACAGAAACTGAAAGTTAAAATGTTTAATTCTAAACAGATTAAATTTAAAAACTGGAAAAACAAATTAAGATGAATATTAAGTACGTGATCTACATGACAAAGACTCATTCATTTCTCACTTACTTTTAATTTCTATAATTTTTTTAAACAGTTGGTCTTTTTTTTTTTCTTTTTGCACTTTCTTCTCTAATTCAAAAATTTCCCCTTTCATCTTTTAAAACATTCATCCGTCGAAATAAAAAAGGAAATATCTTCTAGTAATATTTACCCTCCAAAAACATCCCGAATATTTTTTTCGAAATAATCCTAATTTAAAATTCATCAGAGGAACAAATATACATTCTTTTTTTTTCCCTTAAAGAAGAAATTAATTTTCGACTTATTTTTTGTCTTTCTTTCAGTCCTCAATTGTAAGCATCAAGGTTAATTTTAGCAAATTATATTTCGAGAATAAAAATACACTCTTAATACAGTTCACCTGCTTAAGGTCTCAGAAATCACAGGCGTGGAAGGCATTAATGCTGATTTCGCGTGTTCCTCAGAAGAAAACCTTTTGTGAAGACTAGATATAAAAAAACAGCAAGAAATCATAATAAAGTCCGTCTCTGAAGTGCGTTCTTTCTTTCTTACTTTTTTTTACCATTTGTTACTTCGTGCAAAATTAAATCTAATTTGTAAAAATAAAAATTGATTACTATTTTTTTTCTCATAATTTTACTTATCGTTTTCAGAGAACGTAAAAAAGTTACTAAAATGGGCAATGCAGTTACATTGAAAAAAGTAATGAACGGTAAAAGCTACGCAATTTTTAAACCCACTCGTTTGATTAAGCAAAATCATAATTTTTTTAGAATTTTTTATTAGCTGGCATTTTTTTAACTTTAAAGCATTAAATAGCTCCTTGAAAGGAGCAAGGAAGCATTACATTATTATTACATTTTAGTATATTTATAATAAATCCAAAACAAAATGCCTTTAATAACAGAACCACTCTGAAAAGCAACATTATGTTTTTTTTCTTTCTAATGTCCGGGGCAGCAGCCTACTGGAGGCTTGACCAAAACGAGGGCAAGAGATGTTGGCCATTTAATGATGGGGTGCCTGTTAGTTAACCAACGTTGAGTGATCTTCTAAAATTGAACCGATTCCACATGATAAATCTAGCACGTGAATCAGCACCCCCAGAGGTATCGTTTGTACACGAAGTACGTTTTAGCCAGGAACAGATGTTACGTGCACCAGCTCCCGTTAGCGTACACGGCCCCACAGCAGTCCAGCCGAGAGAGGAGTTCACAGTCCCAACCACTGGCCAAGTCAGTGCTGCTTCAGTTCCGTTGCTTCCTACGGGAACGTAGATTATCGACTAGGACACTATGAGACAAGAAAAGAAACATCTAATAATAAATAAACGAATAAATAGAATAACACTATTATTTAACTCAGATTGTCGAAGGAATTTCTGTAAGTTTAAACGAAGGCTTAAGTTACTTTTTATTCAAAAATCTTTTAACAATATGCATTTATTGCATGTTTTTTACTCTTTCATGCCGGGCGGTACATTTTTCAATCAAGCCACAGAGCATCTGAAAGGACGGGCATGGTTCATATTTCGGCCTAGTAATGCTTTCTCACTATATTACTGTTCACCTTTACCAGACGGTCTAAAAAGAGATGCAAGCATTGAACAATCATTCTAGTTGCATTCCAGTTTCAGAAAAGGGAAATATATAGGTAAGCGGAATCCCCTTGTTCAAGAAGCTAATTTACTTCGTGAGTGGGAAAGAGTAATCTGTCAACTATTGATGCACAAAGAACAGTTCATCTGAAGAATCACAGAAAGGGGGAAAGAATGCTGGAAATATTCCGTTCGTTTTATAAAGCAACGAGGTCAGCATACACTCTATAACAAAAAAATCCACGCCCCAAGAAGGAGTCGACCGATTGTAAAGAATTTCGTACGCAAACACATTCGGACCAAACATGCAAATAATTGAAATCTGAAGTCCAATGAATAAATAGCGGAACTGCGCATTAATCAAGTACATAAAAGGAGCAATTCTCAATATGATGGTTAAAATTTCTGTTGAATTTCGACTGCGGTATCTGATGAGCTGATGTCGGAGTTTGAAAGACGTCATGCGATGGGACTTAAAGAGACTGGTTGGACGAATCAAAGAATCGCTCGACATCTGCGTCGAAGCAATGTGGCTATAAGATGATGGTAGCAAGAGTTGGTCAACAACGGTTGATATCAGCATCAAAATGGTAGCGGTCAACCGAGGGCCACAACAGAAAGGGAGGATAGAGTGATTGTCAGAGCAGCTGTCACAGCAGCGGATTCGTCGCTATCAACTGTCCACCGTGTGGCCCGCATATATGTATCCAATATGACCCTCCACAGACGATTGAGAGAGCGGAATTTTCGCTAGTGCAGACCTATACGCCGTTTGCCTCTCACGCCTGTACACCGTCAAGTCCGATTACTGTTGTTTCGGGCTCGATCAATGTGGAAATGCAGTGACTGGGCACGTATAGTCTATCGTGATGAGCTCCGTTTCCAACTGTGTCCTGACGAGAACCGCAGATGTGTCTCGAGACTCCAGAGCAGAGGGGGGATATTGCCCTGACTATCGCAAGCCACACAGACCCACAACAGGGTGCTATGGTCTGGGATGCCATCTATTTTAATATCTGGACCCCTTGTGCAATCATTTCTGGCACATTGACAGCGGTACGTTGACGAAATCCTACGGCTGTTTCTCTCCTGATCTCTCTCCCATAAGTCCTATTAATTTTTATATCTATTACAAGAACACCATTTATAAAAATAATCATGCCAAATATTGCAAGAAAACAATACTAACATTTGGGTTGAGAAGAATTTATTTCAAGAATTATAGATCAAACGGGTAATAAAAAAAAGGAGAAAACAGATTAATTTTAAGATTTTTAAACTAGCCTGTGTTTATTTACATTAATCATCATATTTATATTTATTTAAAATTCATTCATCTCGTAGATTAGAAGTGCTAAGCATACATTTGGGTCAACCCCAAAAAATTTTTGACAACCTAATTCTCTTTATGTATACACATTCATTTTACATTTTCTTTTGCTCTAAATTCTTACAAGGTTTTTAAAAACTTAATTAAAATAGAAATGCATTAAAATTCATTACATATACTTTCAGATCAGTGTTGCTTAAATGCTTTCTGAGTTTACATAATAGCAGTTTTTTCTCCATACTAAACCTCAATGATGCGTATAAACCTAAACCTTACGTCTAGAAAAAAGTGCAGAAAGCATATTTAAACCTATTTCTCATATATTCTTTTAAAAATGAGGCTTAACAGCTCGAAGGGGGCGGAAAAGCTCATTTCAACTATTTTGTATATATTTTTATATTCAAAGTAATTAAAAAAATTTCTTAAAACTATTTTCATATAAAATTAGGGGAAAATAATTTCCACCTATTGCATTTTGCTGAACGAGAGTCAAAAAGCAGAATGTTGTACTTTCCCGTTACTTATGTAATTGGCAATTCTTTTAGTAACTAAAAACTCTTTTTTTTATAAAGAAACATATTTAACAATTAAGGTACCCGCATAGCATTTTAACATTTTTTTTTCTTCTTAACTGTTTTACTTTTTTATTCTGTTCTTACACGTACTCTTTATTCCACTTACTAGTAGCGTAAAATAATTAATTATAATGCTTCTTTGAGGAAGATGAACAAATTACTTAGAGAAAATTTTTTTAGAAGAATACGGAAGCGTAGTATAACAAAATTAATAAGAATTAACACTTTCGAGCTTTGAATTGATAAAAGTATTATTCATTCTCGTGAAAATTACTTATATATTATATACGTTATAATTTTTTTTTCAAACAAAATTATGAAAATGTTAGTACTACAATGCATCATTGACCTAATTTTATTCCAATTTTATGAATTTTATAATGCCTTATGAAACACATTTTTAACACAACAGTTAACTTAATAAGTGAATACATTATTACCACTTAAATTGTTAATTTGAACTGTCCAAACAAAGCTGAAGTAAATTTTATAGAAAGTAATATGCGGAAGAAAAATCACAAATATGAAACAAATGGAACCTTAACTTACTGGTGCTTTAAAAAATTTGGTATTTTAAATAACATTCTATTTACTTTTCATCTTATTTTTTTGCATTCTCAACCAAGCTTCAACCTCACTGCATAAGACAACCAATACACTGCGTAAAAAAAGTAGAAGGACATTTAGATTTTTTTTTAAAAACTAAGGAACCTTTTACTTTTACTGAATTATCTTTTTGTAAGCAACATTTTACAGATCATTTAATAAGAAAATATCAATATCATAAACACGATATTCAAAAATAAAACATTACTGACAACAGAAATAATTTCTACCATTTGAAACGCTGTAAAAAAAAGGTAGAAGGACAGTAACCCAATGAATAAAATACAAGCGATGTTAGTAAGGAATACTCTTCCGATTAGATTTTATAATTTCGAATATTCTATTTGGCAATGAATCATACAAAGATTGGATGTCTGTTTGGCTAAAATGATCCTATGAGCTATTCAATGCTTCTCAAAGCGTGATGGATTCAAACTGTTTTCCACCAGCATATACACGACGAACAAGCATTGTCCAGATGTTTTCTACTATTTCAAGATCAGGGCTTTTAGCTGGCAAGGGTAAAACCTGCACATTATTTGAAACGAACCAGTTTTTAACTCCATTAGCGGTGTGAATGGAGGCTCTGTCTTGTTGAAAAATCCACTCTTGTCTTCCTAATTCGGAGCCATAAGGAAGAAGCTCAGAATTTAGCAGCTGAATATAGTCTGTATCCACTCAGAAAGACCAGACTTGTTCTTCCTCCATATCCAACTGCTATCCAGACCATCAAACTTCCTCCCCCTATTTGTCGAGTTGAATAAAATTGTTCTTCATTCTTCAGACAATGCCAGTAGTACTGATAACCATCTGGAACATCTAAATTGAATTTCTTCTCATCTGAAAATAGCACAGAAGTCCATTCTGTAGTCCATGACATGTGTTCCTTAACCCAAGATAAACGGTTATCAATATGTGTTTGTTTGCACTTTGGATGATGCTTCCTCTTTTTGAAAATGAATTATTTGGATCTTTTAATGTAGTTGTAAGCTGTTTCCCTTGACACATAAGTAATTCCTGCTTGAATTCGAGCCTTTGCAATACTTCCATTGCACAAGCTCGTGAGCAACTGTTCTTTTATCGCGAGGCGTTAACTTTTTAGGTCTGCCAGTCTTCTTTCTCTTTCCGTTTCTGTGTGGATTTCTGATAAAGTTAGAAACTGTATTGGGGCATAAATGCAATATACGAGCAATCTCTCTAACACCCTTACTATCATTTTTATATGCAAAAATTTGGCCTTTTTGAAAATCATTTAAGGATATTCCTCTTAGCATTCTGGAGAGAAAACAAATAAGGAAAATCTTGTCACGTGTAAAGCAAGAAAAAACACAGAAATTACACTAAACGGAGTTTATTGCTGGAAAACTATAATAATCCTGTCTTCAAAACATAGGTGAATAATAACTAAAATTCTTAATGATGCCATTCAGTTAAAATATAAAAGAATAATGCAGTAATTATTAGAAAGCAGACGATTTCATTAAAATTCGTTTGTTAAATACTACACTTACTTGAATGGTAGTGTACCTTGGACCAGTCCGAGGTACGCCCGAAATATTTTTGCCAAACAGACATCCAATCTTTGTATGATTCACTGCCAAATAGAATATTCGACATTATAAAATCTAATGAGAAGAGTATTCCTTACAAACATCGCTTATATTTTATTCATTGGGTTACTGTCCTTCTACATTTTTTACAGAGTTTCAAAGGGTAGAAATGATTTCTGTTGTCATTAATGTTTTATTTTTGAATATCATGGTTATTATATTGATATTTTCTCATTAAATGATCTATAAAATGCTGCTTACAAAAAAAAAAAAAAAAAAAAAAAAAAAAAAAAAAAATAGTAAAAATAAAAGGTTCCTTAAATCCCTAAATGTCCTTATATATATATATATATATATATTTTTTTTTTTTACGCAATGTATACAATACTATAATGTACATTGATATTTACGTTCGTTAATCTAATCATTTTTTAAGGTAAATCATAAAATAACAAGCAAATATATTTCCAGTTAATAGCTTTACAGGTATGCAAACCATTTTCTGAATTTGCTGTTTTCTGTACAAGACAGCAAAAGAATGAATTTGTCTGCTACATGCGAGAAAACAAAACAAAGACCGATAAATGGAAACTGCATTGAATGTTCTTGTAACTGCAGGTTTGGAATATGCACTGACGCTAGTACATCTGTATTAAACATCAAGCATGAGCTATACCGGTTCATTCAAAATAGACTTCAACAGGATTATTTTTGAAACCGTAAGTTATCGAAACATAGTTTTAATTAGAAAATTTCTACAAGAAATTTTTATCAAAATCGAATTTAGATTGAAAATAGTTTTAATTAGAAAAGAAAAGGTAGCTTTGAGATTTGGTACTTTTCTTACTAGGGTCTGAATACATAATGAAATATGAAATTTGATTTTTATACGGTCCCTCCTTTCCTGTCATTTATATTTAAAAAGTAAAGTTGGTATGCGTTTAAGAAAATTTTACAAATCCCATGTCTCTGAGTGAAATAGAGGAATACTTCAATTTGAAAATTTTGGCGTTTGTCGACAAATACTAAGTGTCTCAAAAGTGAGAAAAATGTAACTACTTTTCAACTGACGTCATTTTATGTTAGTGGTTATTCGACAGCTACATTTGACTTACAGAAATTCTAATTTACCTAGAATTTTCCCAAAATACATGTTGGCGATTTCTAGAGAAAATTAACTCACATCAATGTCTATGTCATTCTTCATCCCTTTGGAATTCTACAGGGTGATCAGAAAAGTAGTAAACATTTAAAAAAATTAATAATTCCCAAAATAATGTGGGTAGAGAGGTAAAGATTGGCACACATGCTTGGAATAACCTATGGTTCTATTGAAAAGACAAAAAATGTTCACAATAAAAGCCGACAGATGGCGCTTCATGTGATAAGAAGAGTAATAATTAGCATAAAAATTATGACAAAGTAAAGCCGATGTTCTTCAGAACAAATTCTCAACACGTTTACCATCATTCCTCAACAACAGCTGTAGTCGAGGCACATTACTAAGAACATCATTGTACAGCAATCACCATTTCTTCCTGAAATGTCTGAGCAGCTGAACCTGTCATAGGACCTTTACAAATTCGAATACGCTTCTTATGGTAATAGGATCGTAAAGCTGCATTAGAAGATTCTCCTTTCTGCTAGCACAGCTTTACTAATTATGCATTTTCTGGCAACATCAGAATGCTGCGATTGCTAGTGCATCTGATTCCCTATCTCATGACAGCTGCTTTTATACACGATTCTCGCGCGGCGTCACTGACGCTTTGCGTCCAGCGCCATCTGTTGGTCTTTTTTTTATTTTTTTTATTTTTCGAGGTTGCAAAAAAACTCCATTCCAAGCATGTGTGTCAATTTTTACCTCTGTACCTACATTATTCCGTGAAATATTAGTTTTTCAAATGCATACTCATTTTCTGATCACCCTGCATTTCTGAAACCGTAACGTCATGATGGGTCTTAAAAGACTTAGCTTTATAGATGATTTCATAATGCAGCACCTATCAGTTCAGGTAAAATTAATTTGCTAATTTCGAGAGTTTGATTGCATTCTATTGCAAATTTTCAACAAAAGGGTCGTTATTTAACTTTTATCAAATTGTGGTTAGTCCCTTAACGTAAATAATTTTTTTTGACTAAAAACGGACGCTATCAAAGCAAGTAAAGAGGTGTAAGTCGTCATTTTTAACATTTAGTATCTAGCTAACTGTTTCACATGAAACTTTAAAAAAAATTCTTAATTAATTCATAAAAGTGGATTCTAAATAAAATTTACGGGAAATGACTGATTGCATAAAAATTAATTTTTGTATTATATTATGTATACAGCCCCTCGTAAAATATTACCATATTTAAAAGCTATTCTTTGTTTGAAGAATTTTTCTTATTGAAAGTATGTTTTGATGACTTACAGTATAAAAGGAACTCGCTTTACCGTCTATTTTGAATTGGCCGTTATAACCTGTTATTTTATAACAGTGAAACCCATGCATAACCCTACTACAGATGTAAAACGAACATGGTACGAATAGTATTGCAGACAGATTGAACTTTTCGTTTTATTTGAGCACTGAAGGTGTTTTCTTATTATACTATAAAGATACAACATATCGTGCAGAATAAAACTTCCGTCCTCACTGGTCGCAACTTTTTTATTGACTTGAAGAAGTTCGAGTGTTGAATCTATTTCATAAAAGTGGATATGCGTAATGTGCTGTTTTCTTTTCATTTTAAGTTAAATATATTGCGATTTACTATATACACAATTCTATAAGGTGGAAGTTTTCGATTCAAATTTTGGTAACATTCTACATAAAAGCATATATAAAAGGTGCATGTGAAAATATTATTGTATTTCAGCATTAAAAAAAAAAAAGAAAAAAAACACCTTTCTTCGAATGACACTTTTTTAAACCACACCAACACATATGAAAGGCTTTAGCGGATCAAAAACTTGGATAATCAATACGCTGTATGACTGAAAGGATTTACTAATTTTTTCCATACCAGTGCGGTAGTATTTTATTATTATACCATCTGGGCTATAGGTAGTGCTGCCTGGATTGACGTGATATACTTCCGTTCTGTTGTCACTCCCACTCCCCCACCCTGAAAGAAAACCAGGAAATCTTTGTACACGTAATATAAAAAAGATTTTATAACATTAAAATTTATTGCTATGCAGGTGCGTGCATAAAAAGATCAATTCGCTATAGGCAGGTTCAAAATATATTGAGTAAAGGGGAATTTTGATGGTTCAAGAGAAAATATCTTTATAGGCAGTTTTATCGTTAAAGACAGTTTCGTTATACACCGATTTCACTATATTCTAGAATGATTGCAAGATTTAGAAGGTTATAGGCTACTTCGACACACTATGGTTAATGCATTTCTTCTTTTTTTTTTAATTTTCATTACGGACATTAGATTTTAGCGTGATAAATATCTAGATTTGAAACTATTTATAAATGTGGCTGATTCATCCAAATAAGGGAGATGCGCTATTGATTCGAAAGGACAGGAAAAACGCATTAGCATAGAAATCGCATAAGTTACAAGCGTGACTAAACTCACTTTCTGCTAAATTGTGCGACGAAATGTTCAAGAGTAAGCAGTTACTTTTAGGAAACTAATCTAGCGTTTTAATATTTATTGTGTAAAATTTATTATTTTCAGCTCAAAGATTCTCTAGAGAAAAATTGTACAGGAGTGGATCACGTTTAAATATAATTAGAAATATGCATACATTTCTATTAAATTTTCATGCTCAATTTAGTTTAATATAAATTTTCTTTTGTATGCTATTTCCAGTTTTATAGTCGTAAACAATAAATAGTTCGCAATGCAATTCGGTTTACAAGTTTTATTCATTTACACTTGCAAATTGTTTCTGCTCTTATTGAGAATTTTTGACTACAATCTCGAAGATTGTCTTATACCCCTGAATATCTATTTAACATTTATTTTATTCCAAATAACTTTTATTAATAAACAGGGCACTAATGGGACAAGCACAAACATCCACGTCCAAGCCAGGATTCGAACCCGGACCCAGAGGCTTGGTAGTAGGGCGCGTTAGCCACTACACTGCCTGGGCGGCTTGCAAATTGTTTGTTCTGTGGTACGTGTGTTTTTAAACATTTGCATTTCTTTTCAAATGGCCGATTATAGTCTATACTTTAGGAACTATTGAGCTATTTGGTTCTTTTTATTCTTAATAATAATTTGAGAACCAATTTTTTTAATTATATCTTTATTATGATGCTATTTAGATCTTTAACTCTTCACATGAGGATTATGTACACAAAATTCTCCAGTGAAATGTTTACAAAAACATCTGGGTACTTTAGGATCAATCTGTACAATTCAGAACCATGCAGTATAGTCTGAGGAATCCGTTTAAGTGCTAATATAATCAACGTGAAAATAGCGTAGAAGTTATAATCAACATTCTGATTATAATTTAGTAAAGACAAATTCATCTTTTATTTATGAGCTATGATTTTGGTGTCCCATGATACCCTAACTGCACTGATCTTACATCACTCAAAAGTTTGAAACCTGGGTGCTGAGTGCTGGAGACAATCTGTATATAATCACTATCTTTTATGCTTTCTTGTTATTCTTTTAGTAAAATTTTAGGTATAAGTGTAAAAAAAATCAAAATATAGTCAGGTATAACGTAGCACTGACAATATTATCTTCCACGTATGCTTTATGCTCTTTAAAAGCAGCATGAATTGAATGATTTTGTCGAGTTTCAAAATATTGCGTTCGGGAATATAACTTTCCAAAATTGCTCGTCTATTCAACACACAAAATGTTAAAAAATTGACTTACATTACTGTAATCATCACAATTAACTGTGCAGAAACAACTAGTATAAAATTTCTTAACTTTTTCCAGTATATTATATTGGATAGTTATCCTTTATTATTACTAATGCTGAAATCGAGCCCTTCCAATACAATCCGTTGTGTCAATAGATTTAACTTGGATTTATGTAGGAGGCTTATCCAATTATGTGGGATTGGAGAATCCCAATCTCTAAAATACAACGCCCCAACTAATACCTCCACATACTGGGTCGTTTCATATCCGTTTATTTTAGGGGCGTATTTCACATTTGGAAATTCCAATTACCATTACGTGACTCTTCAAAATCAGTCAAAAACTATACTTGGGGTCATTCCTCGTCAAATCTATCACAAAATTGGAAAAAGTTCGCCACACCATCTCAGATTTTCCTCAAATTTTGTGTAAATGATTTATAGAATAGTATAATTCCAAACCTCAATTTTGAAGTTTCTACGATAGTTAATTACCGAGAAATTAAGTATGCATATTTTAAAGTTTTCTGCAAGATAAGCCATTTTCCCTTGAATTTCTTAAATAACACCTCAACTGTAGAGAAATTACTGAAGTAAAAATTTTTTAAGGGTAACCTTTTAAGCTGATTCCAAAAATGTTATCAAAATTTGCGTATCTTCTATAGTTTTTGCATGCACATTGCATTTGCTAAAGAACTTCGTGAATTTTTCCGCATGTTTGATCAGAAACACGTTTTAAATTTTTATATGTGGTTAAGATAGTATAGCACTACATTCTAAAAAAATTCATCTTGGCTTTCTGCACAGGATCTGAGCAAAAATATTAAAAAATTTTCATGTGACTTGTCGTACCTTTGTCTAGCAGTAAGGTTTAACCTTCTCACATCGGCGGTACAACAGTTGTACCAAAAAAGTAAATCTGACTGAAGAACGGCGCTGGTACAAATGCCTTACCAAGGACTTCTTTCCCCTCTTTTGACAGGAAATCCATTCACCCTTTATGGAAGATGGATAAGAGATTCCCGCCTCTAGAAATTCTTTTTCTTATGCTGTGGGAGAGTCAGGCGTGTTAGTAGATAATTGACTACTGAGAAAGTGGTAGTCAATTGACCGGCATTGAGAGAGCATACAGATTTGTATTTTGTTTGCGGAATTTGGTGGTCATTGATATTTGCCCCCACCTACCAAACAAAAGGCAAGGCGTGCTCTTCAGCTGGGAAGTAGGGGAATGAAATCTTATAGATTCCGCTGCTTTCTGGGACAAAAATCCTCATGTGTGAGCCGGAACGAAAAGGTTAAAGTAAAAATTACTATATATACAAGGAGTGTCCCAAAGTTGCTGCTATCGACATATATACATTTCTTCAAGTACCCACTTCCTTATACATCCATGCATTTTTCTGTACCGCTTTCCATGGACAATGTCTATGGAAGACTATGAATTAAACTTCGCTAAAAGCCTTTTTTTCGCGGCTATTTGGATCACGTTCACAGCTCTAAAACGGAATTCGGTACTTACGTATTATCACGGCGGCCCGGTCATAACGAGCGATTTTCCACCAAGAAAAATGCCGAACACATGAAATTATTGATGGTTCAAAATATGATTGGCAACAGCTTGCCAGTGACGGAAAAATAGTTTGGCGCGAATGACCGCGGGCTAATACGTAAGTGCCCGGAATTCTACCCCAGTAATCTTTTATTCTCTGAAACCAAAAGAAGTCTGCCTAAATTTGTCTGGACTATAAGGGGCGGTGAAAGTGTCGTAAAATTGATTGGCCTGAGAAACTGCAACACTTCCACAGCAGTCCTACGCTGAAGCAATCTGGAGATGCTGCAAACTGGACCGAAATACTGCAGCAATCTGGACAAGCTCTAGCTTTTCTAGGCAATTTTTAAAAGATTTCCACCGCCTAGGAACGTGAGAATGGAACGTAGTAGCATATCCCCAAAATTCCAGAATCAATTTACGATAGCGATATGATGTTATTTTTCACCCAACACGTGACTCTTGCAAGATTTAATACGTCAAATATAGGAATAGCCTTTGCTTCACTTTTTCTTCAATCTGGCTCACACAAAAGTGTATTTTCCATCGTATTTGACGTAATTATTATCTAATCCATATCACCTTTTAGTACTTTCTTTCAATTTAGCTTACCGAGCTCAGGACAGAGTGATCTTGGATTCATTCATGAATGATCTTATAATCTTTCATTCTGCACCTAATACATCTGGTTTGCATGCGCCACCACTTGAATATTTCTCGAACCATTCGTATTGGTTTTGGAGCATACGTTGTATTGTTGAAATTTATAAAAGTATTCTGAAAGAATTCTTCGAAAAGTTTACATGCAAAAAATGATTTTACAGTAACTGACTAAACGACGATCGAAACCTGATAATCTAAGGTGCCCCGATGGGATCTAGTACTGCGGTTTCCAGTCACTGGGTCACCCCCCTCATGGAGGGGGGGGGCGAAGCGCGTTTGCAAAATAGGCAAAGAGCAAGTGATAATGCTTGTTTAAAAAAAAATCATTTATTCTTATTTTTACTACAAAAATATATATTTAAGCTTAAATTGTTTACTCAAACTTTACCTAAAACATTATTTTGTAAAAAAAGGTGATTAAAAGTTCATTGTCAAAAAAAACTACATGTATGCTGAGGAATATAAGGGAATTGCCATCGTAGGTTTTCCTTTGTTGGGGAGGAGAGATGCTCAATGTTAAAGGTTTTGGAACCGCTGATCTCTTAAACGTCCTCACACGTAAATAATTAGCGTTAAGCAGCAGTACCTAACCAATTCATGTTTAAAATAATCATCCATTATCAGGACTTCCGGTGTATTCTACCTATTACGTTAAATAATTATTATGTATCATGTTCGATCTCTTTCAAAATAATGCAGTAAATGTTAACAGAAACCTTAAATAAAATAAAAAACCCAAGGAAAAAGGTAGCATGCACCTAATTCCTCTCCTGCCGCTTTCAAAGAAATCACCGAATATCGTGGAGTAAATCAAACGACGTTTTTCTGTACCACATTTTTTTAAAAGATAGACGAGTAATCCCAGGAAATATAGCTAGATATAAATCGTTTCGAAATGAGTGAAAAATGGCAAGGTACAATGCGTTTCATGTTTAAAAGATACTTTCTATTGCAGAAGAAAAATTCGGCAGCTTCTGGGGACATTTTATGGTCCTAAAAATATGTAGGTATTGAAAAGAGATACAAAAGGGAAGCTTTAAAGTAGAAGCTGTCTTACAAGGATGTCTTTTCTGTGTAAGTCTGATGGATGATACTGGATGATGATGATTAAGCCTACAAAGAAATATGTCCGGGAGTGATGACATTTCAAGTAAAGTTGTTAAATTTTTTAAGTTTATGTATATACACTATACATAATTATTTAAAAGGATAGGCAAATATCTAGGTAAAATAATATTCTGAACGAAGACGGTTCAGAATAACATATCAATGTAAGGTCGAAAACGTCGTCCTTATGCATTCGTTAACTAAGAAAAAGTGTTGAACTATCGAAAGATGGTTTGTCAAAAACTAATGCAGCTTTTGCACTAAGTGCTTCAGTAAAATTGGTAGTTTACAAATTCTATTTCATTACAATGATGATATCTTACTGATGATATTGATAATCTGAGAAAAAGCCAATTGTTTAAGGAATTCGGTTAAAAATTATACAAATGTTTCAAGGTTTTTCGAAAATTATTTTGTACAGGTTCATGAAGACAGCGCTTCCAACCAAATATTGTAGTATGATTCTAAGCTGTCTAAGTATATATCGCCCTTCCGAGAATTGTGTGCCTCTAACTTGCAACCACTCTGTATCCATATATATATGTAATGTAGTATGCTTGCGAGAATAAATGTGTAACCGGTCTGGCGGAACGCTCGCTTTGAGATCTAAGCTAGGATCGCGATTAAATTCGTGAAGTCGTGGCACGTCGAAATATGACCAACCTCTGTTCGTTCGTTAGTGTGGTTATCTTGATAATCCACGGAGGGACACAGGCGTAGCCCTGATCCTCGTGGCTGTAGCTGTCGACGTAAATTACTAAATACGCCTATCTTCTAATATATTTTTGTTTGAACAATTTTTTGCATAATTTATGTGGCTACAGAGGCCACGAAAAAAATCCGCTCTCTCAACTGTGTTTGAATTTTTATTACTTAGGTTCACGCGATTTATAAGCTAGTCACAACTTTTTTTTTAAGTGCATTTATTGGCAATTAAAATGAACGCGTCTCGTAGTCCAGGGAAATTCTTAAGAGAAGGAGGTTAGAGATATCAAATGCCTTTTTATTAAATCTAAATCCCGAGACAAAACTTTTGTTTGAAAACGAGCGCTGATACGTCCCTATAGAAGTTTGATGGAAGCTATATTAATGACTATGTCACTAATATAGCTTCCTTCAATTAAGAAAATAAAGTATATATAACATATATATATATATACTTTATTTTCAAAACTAGCGTTTTAATTTTGTACAAAATCTAAAAAAAGCAAATGAATGCAATGAATGCACCAATAATGCAATGTTACACAGAAGAGACCTTAACTCTTTAGAACCCGTACCGGCTCAGACGGCCGGCCGAAGTGTGTCCCCATAACGGCCTGGGCGTCCAAGCGAGAGTTCTTTTCCGCCCGACATAGGAGTTATTGACGTTACACCCCCTGAGGCTTGAGTGAGAACTTGAGGAAGAGGGGAAACGGATAATCCGTGTATTCGTGGTCTGCATTATGTATCAGTGTGCAATGGGTTGTCAAAAGCAATTACAATCGATATTCTTTGGATTAGCACAATAGGAAGCATCTGCTACTCAAGAAGGGAGGTTCCAAACTGTCACAAATCAGTGATAAAGAGCACCAACTTTCCTTGAACGGGGGAAGACATTTTTCGGCCGTTTCGCCGGGAATAAACGGATATGAGATTTTCGTCGAGCTGGGAACTAAAGAGTTAAAGTTATCCCCCTCAAAAAAGGGGAAAATGCAATTTTTAAAAATGTTAAAGTTTACTGAATTTTTTAAAAAAATTCCGGCATTTATTTTTTCAGTCGATGCTGACCATGTTACAAAATGCCATTCTATTCTCTAAAGCTGTCTTTTGAGGGAGATGAGATAACAGACATTTGCACGATACAAAATCTCAAACTCTATGAAATATTTTTTAAAAAATCTTATCTGTAGTTTAAACTAACTTGCTACCAAAAATAATTCTAATATTCATTCTATCCCTGTTTCATTTTTCAAGAATGGAACGAACATTTACACAATTTTCATAAAATCTCCAAATTTATAAAAATTTTAAAGTCCTTCGAGGTTTCTAGTTTTTGTGAGCACCTATGATGACGGTTAATTTATTTCATTCTCTTGAATGGTTTATACTTGATAAATAGAAATATTTACACATTTTGTGAATAAATATTCACAAAATCTAAATATCCAATCCAAATTTAAAATGAATCCGACCCCTAGAATTTAAACGACTATCTATCATGTCACCAGATTTCATTTCATTTGCTTCAGTCATTTTTACGTGATGAGCGAAAAAATTAAGAGTCACAGACAGAATGACAGTGAAACTTTTGTTAACGGTCGTACTGAGTTTCCGGGTGCTTGAAACGGCTAGAATTCGAGAAACATTTCAATTTCAAGTAATGTACTGGCAGGCGTATAAAATTATATAGGTTTCTTCCGATTTCTTCGTAAAATGTTTATTCTGATAACGAATGTTTTAGCACGAAAATCAATTATATATCTGTTTTCTAACGAATTTTCATCGGTGTATCTAATCAGACGAGTTCAAGTTTTAAAACACTTGCTGACGCTCCACTATGTTTGATTGTCCACATAGTTGCTTTTGAAGATTGTCGAAAAACTGGCAGAAATTATTATGACCCTTTTGAAATATCCTCACTATTTGAAAGACAGTATGCCCCTGCATATTCTATAGGTCAAATTGGAGACATTTTTTTATTACGGATTTTGGTAAATTATCTATATATATATATATAAATTCTTAACTGTTATAGGTAATTCTATCAAAAGTAGAGCAATTTGAAAATTCTGACGAAATATCTTTATTTTTTAAAACGTAAGTAAAATCTACATTCTTGCAGCATACTTATAATTAATTCTTGGATTATTTTTTTTTTCATGAATAGTAGAAAAGGTTTTTTTTTTTTAAACAACTTTAAAATATTCTCTAAAATGTACTATTTTTACTGGTAGATTAAATTTTGGATAATTTCCAACATTGATTTGAAAAAAAAAATAGTTTATATGAATAATTCCGCGTCAAACGAATAGTAAATTTTCACGTTTTCAGTTGAAATAATAAAAAAGAAAAATGAAATTAACATTTTTGAGATATTTCTCAGTCTCAAAGTTAAAATTTCTAATACAAGTCTCTCGAGCATATCTAATGAATGCATGTTCTTGATAGTATAAATGTATAAGTACTTCAATGCACACAGACTCTCAGGATTTCGATTTTGTATATTAAGATATATAAACATATGAAATAACTAAAAATGAAAGGCGTTTTAATGTTTCAATTAAAGAGAAAAAAAAAAGATTCTAAAAACTAAATGTAATGAATACTTTCATGAAACTATACATATTTTTATGATAGTTTATGCTTTATAAAAAAAACTGTAAATTGAAGATGGCAACATTTTTACATATTGGATAAGTGAAAACCATTAAGTTTCCAAACATTCAAATTAAAATTTTTGATTAGGTATACAAGAAGAACATACAACACCGTGATTAATCAAAGAAAATCTGAAATTTAAAGGCTTTAAATTATTTATTGCAATCAATTTTAATAGAAAATGCCTACTTCGCTTATATTAATTTCTAGCAGTGTTTACATTTAATTTGCGCGTATAACAGCTTTATTCTACATATATTTGCATTTATCCCTCCTAAAAAAGCACACTTTTTATAATAAGTCAATATAAAATTTCAAGGTAAAATAACTTTCAGAATTACTAATATGATCTTTGATGTTTTGAAACGTTGTAACGTGAATTTACGGTAATTTGATCTTTGTTATCTTGAAATTCTTTATACTGTATTTTTACAGTAATTTTTTTTCCGTTTTTTGAAATTCGTTGTATTGAGATGTCACTATTAAAAAAAATAAATTTGCATATATATAAACAATTTAATTATATATTTTTTCCATCGTTCTTTAACATATAAGCATGTTCAAAAAGTTGAAAATATCCTCATATTTTGACGATGTATAAAGAAATAATCACTTTAACTACAGTATGTTAATACCTCAAGCCATAGTAATTTTTTTAAATTCTACAAGAACTGAAAAGAAGAAGCAAAATACTTCAAAAATAATACCCAACTAAATTACATTTTTCAGATTTTGATTAAAATTTAATTATAAAAGATGCTAAATACTTATTGCATGTAACAATTTAATTGTTGCCAAATAGTTTCATTTTTGTATTTAAGTATAAATTACCCAAATAAACTGCAATAAAAATATTTTTAAAAAAACACATTTTTCAATAGAAATGCGTGAAATATGCATTTTTCAGATATATTTCTATATTTAATTAATTGCAATTCTCTAAGGAAAAAAAACATTCACGAAAATGCATCTGCTAAGATTCATGCAGCTGCTGGATAAACTTCATCTCCAATAAAACAAATTCTGCTCATTCATTCAAAACTAATACTTTCGGAAGAATATTTAATACAGTTCTGTAAGATTTATTTTTCTTTTCGTAAACAAATATATACTCTTGAAAAATTCAGGTGACTTAATTCTTCGAAAGGAAGGGGAAAAAAGATATTTTGAAACACCTTGTTCAAACCTTGGTCTCGTATATCTGTATAAATTTGAATTATAAATTGGAACACAAGGCACAATTTAGTCTTTCGCACAATGTCTTCTCTCATCAATCATGTGATATATCGAAACGAGATTATGTTTTCACAAAAGAATGTCAAAGTATAAGCGGTATTTCGTATGTATGGTTTATGTAAATGCTTGTGACGGAGTTCGAAAATGTTTGCATGCTCTCTTAGGGAGGTGAAAATCGCAGTATTTCAGGAGATTAGTTTATTTTGAAAATCGCATGACTTGATCGAAAAAAAAAATTGTGCCATGTCAAATTTATAACTGAATAAATGAAAGGGATGAGCACGCATCTTAAAATTTCAACGAAATATTCAACGAATAACTTTGAAATGTCTAAAGTATTGAGTAATGTTAAAAGTCTAAGTTCTAAATATTTCTTTCGTGATATGTACTCAAAAGAAATCGGTCAATTAGTAAGAAAGTAGGAATGAAGGATTCCCTGAATTTAGTATTATTACTAAATAAAGTCAAGTATATGAATAGAAATGTACTCGACTATACTTAACTTCCTTAAAATGAGTAAGAAAATACATGGAGCTCTTTTTCCCTAGATATTTCTTAGTAATGATGGATTTTTTTAGAGTGTAGTTATTGTCTATGAGCATTATATTGGTATAGGTGCCTGAAAATCGTACTTACATTTTGCTGAAAAAAATAGTTTAACTGACACATCTCGGTTCCTGCCTCATCATCACAGTGCATGTTAATATTTCCTTTAAACCTTATTCTCATTACAAATATGAAACTTATTGAACTAATGGTAATATTTCTTGTAGTAAATACAACAATATGGTAAAGATGCCAAAGTCAAAAGCGTATATACCATCGTTTGTGTGGAAATTGTAAAAGAACGCTACGACAGCTTTATGAAGAATATGTCTCATGTTTGCAATATCCATGTGAAATAACACACTCATGGAAAGTACCTTGCACAGTAAATGCTGTATCATTTAAAACAAGTTTATATCTGAACGGGCGTTCACTTTTAAAGAAGGTATTTGTGGATTCTATAATCATTGCTACCTAATCAATAAAGAGATTCAGTAGGATTTAACCATTTGACGATGCGGAGATTTCGGCCATGTTGCTTTAAAATGACGATAATATCACCAGCATGCTTTTCCCCTTTCATCTGTTCTTCTGGTGAAACTGCTCTTTGTACAACCATTGTTGACGAATTACTCTTAACCTCCCCTAAGTAAAATGAAAGACTTGGACAAAGTGCGTATTTTCATCTTTTGAAACTGGGGTGCGACTAGAATGACGGATGGATGTTGACACCTCTCCACACATAACAGAGGGGAGAAACATTACTTCGTAGAAATCTGTACTATGCTCGTCCTTTAGATATTCTGTTCCTTCATAAAAAACCCTACCTCCCGTCTCCAAAGGGTTAAATTAAAATTGGAAAAAATTTGCAGTACCGTTCAAGCAATTAATAAAAATACTGTTGAACTTGCAAAGAAGTAAAAGTTAAAAGAAGTATGCTCTTCATATGTTAGATTAAACAAACTACAAACTATCCATTTTTAAGGTTAATGTTACGCCTTGCGATAGCTTAATTTTGTAGTACTTATAACACGTGACGGAAAATGTTTTGGTGTGTGATAATTGCAAAGGAAAACAATCACCTATAAAAATAAATTATCTTTGGCACAAGTACTAATACTTTTAAACAAATTCCCTCTTTTGTAAAAGAACCGGAGTACAAAGGCTAAGTTCAAAGCAAACGACCAGGATTACTGCCAGACCGATTTTAGAAAATCAATGTCTGTCTCTAAAAATGAGATAGTATCCTACATGTGCGTGTGTATACCATGATGAATGAAATACATGTGCTCGAGTTTACTGGATCGCTATTTATAACTGAATAAAAATGCAGGAACTTTTATGTCTACTTGTTCTGTTACAGCATATCAAACATTGAAACGATATTTTGTAAGAATATGTAACGAGTAAGCTATTATTTTTAGTTAAAAATACATAGAATATTAAGGTCTGAAAACTTTCGCATCAAACGACTTGATGTATTCCGATTTTCAATATTTTTCAGCACTTCAGCAATTTAACATTCGACATATGGAACAATCTTTAAACTATTTATTATCCTGTACATCGACACAAACCCCTTTAAACTTGCTGAACTAAATCAAAATTCCATACGTTCTCCTCAAACGTTGCTATTATAAGTCAATTACATTTGCATAAACACCTCTCAAGCATTCCAGTTCGCGCAATCTCTGGAGAGTGTGGGATGAGAGATTACAGGCCTCGAAACAAAGTTTTAAAATTTTAAACCGAAATTATTGAAACTCTGGTAATACTTATACAACGTTCCAAGAAAAGAGTTTGAGCTTTAATGGCTGAGGACAGCGACATTTTCGGAGTGTGGTGTATATATTATGTAACTTCAAGTTATTTTCTTCCAACTTTCAAAAGTTGGTAATACCACGTAATATCGTCTTTAGCATTCCTAAAGGATATTTTTTTCTTTTATATGTGTGAAGAGTAAATAAACATTTTAAAATGATATGCTGCAGAGAAAATATTTTTGTCTTTCTGAATAGTTTTGATAGTTAATAAAACAGGTTTGTTGGGAAAAAGAATTTTGGGGCTACTAAGTAATTTCCAAATCCATAATAGATAGTTAATTAAATGAAACTGAATAAAATATAATCGTTCTACTTTTTCCTGGAAAGTTTTTAATTGTGTTACATTCAACGGAATTTTAAGATATTCATGTTGTAGTTTATATGAATAAATTGTAGAAATGTATTTTGATTTTATTTTTTTCCTTTTGTCGCCATGCATATTAAATGTATTTCGGATGATACAGTTGCATTCTAGCAATTACTATTTCAAATTTGCCATTAAAATGTGTCATAGTCGACTAACACATAGGAATTGCATAAGAGACGCAGAGCCCTTGCTCTTCATAATACTTATTTACTCAAAATTAAAATATACCTATATGTTTAGAATATGTATGCTAAATAAAAAGAAAGTGATTTTTCTCTGTGAATTAAAAATAGAATAAATCATTTTAATGATTTTTTGCGTTTTATGTTTAAAAGTATATAGTTATATCACTTTATAACAAAACTTTCAAAGTATGAAAATCTGTATTTTGTATAATTGCAAACATGTTTTATACTTTTAATCTGTATATGGAGGTATACAAATTGGAATACTGTTTGTTCCGCTGCAAAATAATATGACTATTTGAATTTTGATTTCGAATATTTCAGTTGGGTTTTCTTTAAAAGAAACTTTGTAGGTCATTTTATTATTTATTTTTCATGTGCATTTAATTCCTGAGCTTGTATTAAGTTTTTCTATTTAAATACACCGGCACACACACAAAAAAGTGTTGTTTGTACATCGGACGCCACCTATCTACTGGCATGTATTTTGACCCTCTGAATCCAAATTTCAAGTCAGTTTAAGCCGTGCACCCTCGAGTATCGAGGAAACTGAAAAATAGCGTAAATTGGATAAATGGTAATTAAAAAAAAATATATGAGTCTAAACTAAGCATAACTCTTCGTATTTCGATCCGCTGAGTACAAATTTAAAGTTTATGTAGACAATAAACCGTTCTAAATCTCTAAAAATTAAAAAAAAAACTTGAAAAAGGTTAAAAAAGCAAAAAAAAATGTTAAAAGTAGCAAAAAATCGTCATTATATTAATGGGAAAAAAATTGTTGACCCAAATCAAAGTGAATTTTTATGTAATTTGATTTGCTTAATCCGAATCTAAAATATATTTGGCGTAAAATCCCTCAAAATCGCAAAAAATCCGATAAAATAGTAAAAGTTACAGTTTAAAAAATTGAAAAAAAATCTATAAAGCATGATTAAATACTTTTCTTGTATTTTTTATGCGTAAAATATAAGTACGAAATCTGAAAATGCAAAAAATTGTAATATCTCTAAAAAAATGATGTATAAAATACAAGAAACGTATTTAATCATGTTTTATAGATTTTTTTTCAATTTTTTTAACTGTAACTTTTGCTATTTTATCGGGTTTTTGAGAGTTTGAGGGATTTTAAGCCAACTATATTTTAGATTCGGATTAAGCAAATCAAATTACATAAATATCCTCTTTCATTTGGGTCAACTGAATTTTTTTCATTAATACAATTTTTCAGATATACAATTCAGATTATTATATACAATTCAGATGATTCTTTGCTATTTTAACATTTTTTTTGCTATTTTTAACATTTCTCAAGGTTTATTTTTTTCAATTTTTTGAGATTTAGAACGGTTTATAATCTAAATACACTTTAAATTTTTACTCAGCGGATCGCAATACGAAGAATTATGCTTGGTTTAGATTCATAAATTTTTTAATTACCATTTATCCAATTTACGCTATTTTTTCAATTTACTCGATACTCGAGGGTGCACGGCTTAAACTGACTTGAAATTCGGATTCAGCGGGTCGAAATACATGCCGGTAGATAGGTGGCGTCCGATGTACAAACAACTTTTTATTTTTTGTGTGCCGGTGATATTAGTGTAACAAATTCTTTTCATTAGACACCATTCCTGTAAAATCTTCGATCATTAGACGAAGCAAAGTAAAAAAAAAAAATGCCACGCATTTTTTACAGATATTTTTCACTCCCATTTTTTTTGCGTTAAGTGATTTAATGATGACACCGTTGTCTGTTATTTTTAAATGTCTGTGAATTATGCTTCAGCATCCTGCAGATGATCTCTATTTCTTGCACCCTTGCAGTACAAAATTACACTATAGTTTCTTTTGAGTTCTGTTTTCAATCTTAAATTATTATTCATTTTCTGAAATTTTCTTTTACGAAAGATTGTGGCTCATTATTTGCCGATTGCTACGTAGTAAGGTGAATCCTTTTATTGATGCATGCAATCTTTGTTCTTACAAAAATATTAGAAAGACTGCCTAACAAATTATCACCCTTTGCAGTCAGCATTTGAAAGTAAATAAATAAAGCCGCGCATTGATATTAAATAAATAGGTAGTTAAATGGTAGGGGTTTCTTTTTTTCATTTTTTTTTACAAACTGTTCTAAGTTATCACTTAAGCTTCTGCAATATATAAAGAAAAACATCAGAACTTTTTCTTTAAATTTAGTGGCAAGTATGTTTTATCGTACAAATGTAACGTCCAATAAATTATTATGAATTTTGTTGTAATGTTGAACGAATCGTTTATTCACTTAGGTTATTTTACCATTATGAAATAGCTTTTAAATACTTTTTAAATTTTCTGATAAAAAAAAAGTGAAAAAATTATTTAGTTTCGAATAAAATATTTATCTTTTTTCAAATTCCATATAACCTTTAAAAAAAAAACAAATTTTGTATAAATGTCTTGTAGCATATTTTTGTGATAGGATTGTGTTCTTAAAGTGTTTTTAATAGCAACACACTTTAAAAAACTACTGATTTTGAATACGGTATAGAGTAAAATATAACTTAATTATTTAAGATAATGTTTTAATGAAAGTTTAAGTCAGCGAGTTTAATCAGTAGTTAAAGTTTAAATCAGTGATCTTATTACCGTGAATTGTCTCTTTCATTAAAATATAAATCATCGCATTTTGTACAACTGATTAAATTACAGTACTAGCGTTCCTAGAAATAATTTTAAAAACTTACGGGATCTTAGAACATTAATTCAATTTTATAAATATCATCCCTTAATAATTATCACATTCAGAAAACACTTACACACCACGCAATAGTTTAGAGACGATTTCGACGCCACACGAGATTAAACGCATCTTAAGTCTTTAACATGTTTAACACATGTACGGAACTAGATCTGACACTTGGAACGTTTAGTATGTGGGTGTAATAAAGAGTTCCTTGCATGCCGAGGTACTTTACGTGCACAGAATGAAACCGCCAGCCTTGTAATTACCAGATGTTCCTTTCATTTCGTGAGTATGGAACGAGATAATCACTCAGAGGGCGTGTGTATTTTCAAATAGCTTAGCATGGGCTTTAAGGAATTGAGAAAATCCAGCAGAAACTGAATATTACACGCTTCTATAAGTATTTTGAAGAGACTTTCTTTTGAAGTTCTTTAAGTTTTTATTTCTAAATATTCAGTAAACGGTACATACTTATAATCATTTTTAATAATAAAATTAAATATCCAGATTAGTTCAGCCATAGCTTTAAAGGCCTGTGAGAGCCTGGATGGATTTACTTTAATCTGTTTCCCAAACGCAGCCGAAAATATAAGCACATTTTCAATCACATTTCACACATTTTCAATCCTGCATGTATATATATATGTAAGAATATAACAATAAATAATGTTCATTTATTCGATAAATACGGCATGCACATTATGACTTATTTATTCAGTACACAGGTTATCAACACAAAAATGTAATTTTTGTAGGTAAGCAAAAATGGCAATAAATATTTTTTATATATTTGGCAAATACGACAGGCGAATTATGATTTATTTTATGAGTTCGCGATCTCTCCATTATTTTCAATAATATAATAAAAGCCAGTTAGTGCAAAGCATTTCTTCCAAAAGCTCGTCTGACTTAGGCTGACAAACAGCCTAAGTCAGACGAGCTTACTTACGACTTGAGAGTGATTGTAACATCACTCTCAAATGCATGATCATTTGCTGGTATTTATTTCATTTATTTGTAAACCACATTCATCAGGAGATTCTATAATTTAAAATTCGACTAAAACTGACCTAAGCCCATATTTGTTTGTCTTAATCTAATTCCATTCGCTTAATTCATTAGGTTAATGGGATAAGGTTTTGTGCTCCGGGGTTTTCCGTCATATCTCTAGAAAATATTTTGCCTTTCCTACAGAAAATTCATAATGAAATTCCTTTTTTTCAATCATTTTTCTTTCTGAATATATTAAAAAAAGAGGTTCGCATTTTTTAAAATTTTGGTCATGTACAATTTTCACACATGGACTCACTTTTCCCTTGCATCTAACATGAAGGTGAAAAATATATATGCTTCTTAAACGTATATTTTAAAAAAAAGATGCGTTTTAACTTTGCAATACATTTCACAACTTGACTACATTGTTTCTAAGAATTCTAATGATATTGTATACAAATTCAGAAGATACAAAATTGTATTTGAAGAGCTTCAAAGGCTTTACCATGTTTTCATTACAATAAATTTGTACCAAAGTACTATCCTGTGCATAAGTTTTATAGCAATATTATTGGAATTTTCGAAAAAAAAGTGACAGCAAAAAAGAAACATTATAAATGTTTATGAGGTTAAAATAATTGGAAACCTATTGAAAAAATAATTTTTAAAATATTGCACATAATTGCAATAATGATTTTATTAATATATCGGAAATGTTAATATTTATACTAGATAATATAGTGATATTTACTAAGGTATTGTAAAGAAAGTTATAAAATAAGAATCGCAAATTTAATCACAAACCTCGCTTTTTTCTTAACTGAATTCTAAATACTTTCTATTACTGTTCGTATTAAACTCGATAATTACAATAGTAGCTCAATGAATTTACAAAAATACGTTTACATGCTCTAAATTACTCATTTAAAGTAATTCGAAATTTATATTTCTCAATAATGAAATAATCTAAAAATAAATCACATTTCAAACAGCACTGCATAAAAAATTCGAATAGCGTCTTACAGAATATATTTTTATGTAATATATTAAAATCGGGCGTTAATATTTTACGAATGTTAGCTAAAAAGCATAAGATATATTTCATTTCCTTTTACAAAATGTTGGTTGCAGCATTTGATTTTCAGAATATTCAAATTATCCTGGAAATGCTGAGCAACTTTTGTAAAATATTCCTTTTAAATACATAAATCTGGAATTAAATGTGGATCAAAGTGCTGTTAAACAATGCATTGCGTGCTAAACTTTGTAAAGGAGCAGCAATATTGCTCTGGACTTTGAAACCTTTCCAGATGTTTATGTCACTCAAGTAATATAGAGGGGCTGTGACAATCCAGGATCTGCATGTTATATTAAGCCAGTTAAATAAACAAATTTAATATCCTTCTTAGCACTCGAATGTATGAATGATAAAATTATTAACTTGAACTTCGAAATACACTATGCAATATGAAACGAAAACAATAGCATGTTGGTTTAAAACCTTAAAATAAAGAGTGGAATAAAAACATTTATAAAACATGACACAAATTACCTAAATGTTGTTAGAAAGGGAATAATGATATTAGATTCCTATGTAAAAATATATTCCTGATGTATTGTGATTATTGACTTCGTACAAGTAAAGATTTTCTCTTGCACACGATGAATTATAAAGATATGTACCTAGGTAAGATTTTTATAAATAGACACCTAATGTAAATATAATGCTAAATAGCAATAAGCAATAAAAAATGAAAATAATGATAGTCTGATTTCAAAGAAAAACATATTTTTATTCTTAAGATTAGAGTCACTGCACCTATTTTCGCAAATGAATAAAACTTATTGACAACTTCATAAACGGATAAAATTTACTCGTTATCAATATTTTCCTGTTTTTGTAATTGATATTTCACATTTTCACTGCTTTAAGCAATCGTAAACTGAGATTTCCTCTTATCTACAAGAATTTTTGAAAATTCATTAAAATATGTTTTTCAGATTGCACATGGTGTAATTTTCTTACTAAGAAATCTCATATTCGACAATAGAATTAACTAATGATAGACAAATTTATATTTAACAATGAATTTAATTTTTAAATTACTCTATACTGAAAGTAAAAATATTTCGCATTAATAATATCTCTGTTTTTCCACGCATTGGGCAATTGATTATTTAACCTTTTCGCGACGGGAAGCGCAAACGCGCGCTTATCGGTGAGGCCGGACAGTCTCTTTCGCAAATGTCTGTCCAGGGCCGGAGAGTTTTTCGCGATTAAGCCTAAATCCATGAACAGAACAATCAGAATATATTATAGTGTCACTATCACTAGTATCCGAATCTGCTTCAGAATCAATATCTCATAATTTCAAATAATTTGCGCCATTTCTGCTATTTCAAGCTCTAACACTTTCGAAGCTTCGACATTCTAACTGTAAAATGAGAAAAAATCCACGTCTACTAGATCTAATTATCCACTAAAAACTGGACTGCAAACCGTAATACCCAACGCTGTAGCGAAAATAAAACTCACTGCTTACTATAAAGAAATACCACGTACGAATTTATAGAGCCGTCATAAAGTATACCATTCAGAAACATTCCTTTCAACTTACGTTTATATTATCAAAAACCACGTGTATGTGAGTCATGCTACTCCCATTCTCAGTAGAAGGTCAAATCTACATGTATCTGTAACCGCATGGACATACAATGCCATCTTGTGCCAAAAGTTATAGTTTTTAAAACGTTCCAGGACACTGGCACAACTGTGTGACGGCCGGGGTGAACGAGGAAACGCTCTGGCACGCCAGCGTGTCGGCCGGGAACTGAGTGCATTTCTTACTGGCACGTATACGTGACAGTCGGCGCGAAAAGGTTAAATATTCTTTTTAAAATGTTTCAAGTTTTTTTTAAGTATTTAAATGTTCAACAATACATAGAGTTATTGAATAGTATTTTGTTACCCTTTTATATCCCCTGGCCCAGACCACCTAGACCAAGTCCACAAGATCATCTTGCTAAAGGAAATTTGAGCGACATTCTTTAAAATATGCTATAACACAAAAATTTACTTAAAGCGATTATTTTACCGAAATAGCATTTTCTTATCTCATTCTTTCAGATGAAATTTGATTATTTTTCCACACTAACAGCTTACTTTTTTAGCATTTAAAATTAAATAAAGATATAAAATTTTCAAAAAAAATGAAATCAAAACATACTGCAGTGCAGGCTATTGGATGAGCATTTTCATGCCGTAAAAATTAAGTATATATTTTTCAAAACCATATAAGCAAGTATTTATTTCGTTCATAAAGATTTGGAATACTTTTGGGAAATCACTACCAATGTTACAGAAATTATGCTGAGTGTATACAAAAAGACGTAAACTGATACATATTTAAAATAACTCATGATACAAGATACATGTGAGCTTTGATATAAAATTTTAACAAGCTTAAAACAACACCGTGTAACATTTTTATGCCATGAAAAATTTCCTCGTTCCTTTAAAAAAATGAAGAAGTTGTCGATGTTGCTTAAATTTCTGTTATTTCCGAAGGGTAAAAGATAATGCCCTCATATATTAATGAAGAAAAATAAATATCATCAAGATAGAGACAATTTTATTGTGCCTTAAAAATTAGATAGTCCCTGAGAGAATTTTATCACATTTTCACTAATCATGGTTTTCAATTTTGTCTTGTAATGGCTCCCATGCGTTTTAAATGATAAAAATACTTTCATTAAGTGAGAGGCAAAATTCTGTTTTTCTCGATCTAATGAGTTAAAATTACATAAACAAGTATGAGATATGCATTTCTTTATGTTTTTTGATTACTTAATATTTATGAAGCTTATAGATGCTTTAATAAGTTCAAGAAATATCGTACAAGTTGGAAGAAATTAAATATTAATCTTAATAACGTAATTTTTCTGGAAAGTGCTTTACTTGCAGTAATCGTTATTGCTTGTTTTCAAGATTCATATATTAACTTTCTGTGGTAGCATAATTTTATTATTTATTTAAATATGTTTTTGAATTAAAGTTACTTTTGTTATAAAATAATTTTAGATCATAAAATATACGCATTTTTACTGAATGTTCATACTGATACACATGCTTAATAACTCTTTAATAAGGAATTAATGAATGCACAAGTATCGTAAGAAGAGTGTTGTGTCATGTCATGTTGTGTCAAGGTCATGTTGTGTCAAGGTCATGTTGTGTTAAAATTGCATGAGAAACGAAGACATTTGGAGTATGAAAATTGTATTAATGAAAATTGATTGAGAAAAACTGGACCACATTCAAGTAAAATCCGTTAAGATACAGCGTTAATAGAACATTCAGCTCGCTGACACTGGGTCCTACTAATGCTTAAAGACAATTAACAGAGATTAATAACAAAATACCGGAAGTGTTAGATCAATAAAACAAAACAAACTTACCCCATATAACGTTAGTTTCGCATTTGTAAACTATTTGCATAAGACTGTATATGCACATACACATATATAAAAATGAATGAATCTCAGATAATGAGGGTGAGATGGTTAATAATTCTTAAATTTAAAGAGACTCAATTTTTTTAAATACGGAAATACAGAAAAATTACTGTTGAATTATGCATTATGTAAATAACAGAAAACTTATATTCAAATTAATATTTACAAATCCTTTTTCAATTTAAATTTTAATAAATGCGTATTTTCTAGAAGCCTACGAGCATTTTCCATTAAATGTAGAGAATATCCGTTTGACTTACCCATACATAACGAATGTTTTAATTTATACATTGATTTTTCTTTTAATAATGTATCCTAAAAGAATACAGATTTTATTAATTACGAAGTGGTGTCTGATTAGTTATAAATTACTTTTATAGAACACTTTTAATTTTGTTGTATACTTTATTTAAGATAATATTATGACAGTAGAATATTACCACAAAGAAAGGCTAAGATTTCTTTTTAATAAATTTGGCAATGTTGAAATGTTATTTTTGTATGAAGTCCCTTATATAGCTTAGAACGCTTTCATCTTTTCCTTTAAAACTTGATTGACCTTTTTAATCTGCAACTGATGTTCGCAGAAGCATTTTTAGCTTTATTTGAGATTATATTTGAAACATACAACTTTCCTTAATTTTGCAGGTTAGTAGACCTATTGACTAAATCAAACCGTTGCTCAATCTGTCTTGAGAAAACTAATCATTACAAGTCTCGTAAAATAACAGTCATTTTTTTTTTTTTTTTTTTGCAAAGCCTACCATACAAAAAGATATATTTTTAATTGTGTTATAAGTAAAAATTCTCATGAGGGAATTATATACAATAAACTATAAAACGTAAATAAACTTCTGAAAAATTCGACTAATTAGTTATTATATAAAATACAAATATTTAAAATATAACATCCTAATTATTTACAATTTACATGATCATCATGTGCTTACTAAGAACTATTTTCTTATAATGTCACTTACGTAAATAATTCAAAGTAGAAGAAAAAGAATTGCATACAATCGTTATGTGAAAACGATTAATATTCACGACAGTGTATTTTGAATATTTATAGAAGAAAGTTGGACAAATATGGGACTCAGAACCTTTTGACCGATCTAATGCTGTAGTGAAGTTATACAAAAACCACATGAAAATAGTTATATATGAACAGAAAACATTGAAAAGAAAATAGTGTTTTAAATATTAAATAATTAAAACTTTCTAAAATAGCACACATAAATTTTACTTATCAGATCATATACTCTTGTTTCGGTCAAAAAAATTTTGATCGTCTTCAGTAGCAATAGGAGTACAAACACAGACTGGAACGAATGACTGAAAAAAAAGGACTGATTTTTTTTCAGTCCCCAGTCCCACTCTCTGCATGGACATACTGCTATTGAAGAGGATCGAAATTTTTTCAATCGAATCCCGTGTATCGTCTGATAAGTACAATTTAGGTGTGTTATTTTAGAACAGTTTTAATTATTTTACTGTTTATTATTGAAAGTTGAATGTGAAATTAGTTCGAAACTCTTCATTTTTCAAAGGCAATGCTTTAATAATTCGATGGAAGTTTTTCAATTTTTGCTCTTCGTATTACTAGAACTTTTGAATTTATTGGAAATTTATTAAAGTGAAAAAAGGAAAATAAAATTAAAATGTTATTATTAACACCATTATTTGCTACCATTTTAATTTATTAAACTGTATTTTGCATCTTGTCAGACGTGTGTGTTTATCTGTAAAATGACAAAACCGAAGGCTTTGGTAATCGAATTAGAAAGATTGCATTTTCGGACAACCCTTTGTTTACACTATGTAAAATGAAAATAGTTCACCATTTATAACATATCCTGTAAAAACAATCAAAGGTTGTTTTTACTTCGTTGATACTAAACTTTAAGAACGCTAAAGATATTCCTGTTATTCTGGATAGTTCTCCGGCAGAAATATTTGAAGTTTGTAATGATGACTGAATAAATGACTGAAAGGATATTTAATAATTTTTTTTTCCACTCTTGCATACCACTGTAGAGAAAAATGTTTTTTAAATGTATCATACTGTGCTTAAAACATAAATTTTCTGAATTAAATTCGTTTTCTTTAAGTTCCAAATAATCAATTAAAAGTTACTTACATTCCATTATTTTTTAAACTCATATCTAATATTTCGCATAGTAGATTCACAAGGTCGTGTAAAACCGAGTACTTGCGTACTTCCTAAAAATAATGAACTAACACTCCTAAATATAGTTCTTTTGCATTAAAAATAAGTTAATCATAGAACGTTAGGTAAATGTTTAGGGGGATAACGGCAATTTTTGGACCCGGTTTTGTTTGTTTTATTCTTAGTCCACGTAAGCAAACAAATTTCTAAAAACTGCTTTAAAATGTTTTGTAATTATTTAGGAGCAACGGTAGTCAAGTTAGTTATTTTTGCAGTTTCGTTATTTATACAAATTTATTTATTACATTCATACGACAAAATGTATGTAAGTACAGCTGACAAAAATTGAACCTGCTGAACCTAGAATCTTTTAAAATATTAAAACTTGCAATGTATTTATTCCATCGTTCAAAATTAACTCTGAATTTAAAAATGCTATAATAATTTATTCATATTTTACTATGTTAGATAGTGTTCATGGACGGTTTAGTTTAATAGAGAACTGCGTGCATATTAAAGCATCATAACTATGTACATAATGATCGTTACCTCACTGCATGCGCTGCATGCATAATATACATTTACTGCTGAGCAGTACTGCCTAGACATATCATTATATGTTCCTGCCAAAATACTTACTTGATGACAAGACCAATCATAATCCTTATTTCAGAGTATCACACTGTTATTTCGATAAGTGTGCATCCCCTACCAATGAGGAACTGAAAAAAGAATCTTTGATCACCATTGACTGCTTGAAGAATTTCGGTTGATAATCAAATAGAAATGGTACAAAATGATATTTTACTTATTGTTACAAGGAATTAATAATCATATCTGAAGCTGTTATTTGATGTAGATAATCGATTCCATAAAAACTGCCAAAAATTCAGGATGATCATAAATAAGCTGTACCGATATATAGACCTCTAGCGGTCCTTTTGCTCAGTCGATGGAGATGAAATTCCAAAAATTCGTATTCAGAGTTATTGAAAACCGCAACTATTACACGGTCCCTAGCAGTTTCTTCCTAAATTTGCGATGAGTCCCCGCTGTTTGGTCTGACTGGCCCCTTTAAATCAAAACACTCGTTCGGTCCAGATATGGGTCCGGCCAATCATTGCAGGGTGCAAGTTCAGATTTAATAAAAATGCTGAAGCATGTGGGGAAACAGATTATTGCGTGGCCTCTATTGCCTGCTCAATCTGTAAGAATCGTCGATAAAAAAAAATTATGTAAACCCGCAATATTTCCTTTCTGGGACCGGTTTGATATATATATATATATATATATATATATATATGCATTTATACAGGGTGATTCAAAATTAGAGGGACAAACTTCTATGAGGGGTAGGTTTAAACAAGATATTTCAGAATCACGTAGCAATGTGGGGTTAGAACCATCGTTTTCATGCTTAGAAGAAGTACCCAAGTAGTAGTGAACATTCCGATCACGGTTTTTCATAAACTGATGAATCTTCCCCACATTGCACTTGGTAAAAATTTTCAGCTTAGATTTTATTTTTTTCATTAAGTTGATGAAGTTATCGGAGAAGAACCCATTTAGTGTGAAACTTGGTTAAGAAATTAGACGCACACTCAACACTTATTCCAAAATGATTCTTAACAGGTACATAGAATCGACGTTCCCGACCCCACGTTGCCATGTGATTCTTAGACGTCTTGGCGTATCCTACCCCTCCTAAAAGTTTGTCCCTATAATTTTGAATCACGCTGTATAGATTGAACAATGCTTCTTAAATGTTTTTCAAAAATAAATCTAATTTGCCTGGTAGAAACAAACTATGCATCCGGAGCACACGAATAAGTACTTCCAATTTGCATACAACGAGCATGCGAATTTGCGATTTCAACCTAAACCGCATTCCGTCACATCAAAATGCTCTGTAGCGGAAGGTCGGCCGCCAGTATTGTACAGGCAGCAAAATGCAGACCCTGCAGAAGCTTCTGCTGCACAATCTGCGGTATCAGCTACAACACACACACTGAAGATGCGAAATGTGTCTTCAGTATCTGTAGCTAGGGCATGCACGGGGCGGTATGGAATAGTAAACGCATTCAAAGAGTCGTAGTTGAAGAGTCGGTAGCTGCGAAGTTCGTAGAATGTCCAGCTCTCCATTACCTTCTGTCATTGCTTGTGTGTACGATTTTGAGCTCGATTCTCACTAACCCCTTGAAGTTTGTTTGTGCGAATACTGTACTGTAAAATTTCCATTTTTCTCGTAGAATAAAATATACGTTTGAGTATTCCGGGATGTAACCATTTCTAGGACTGTTGCTATAAACCTCGACAAACTGTTTCAATAGCAATAAAAAGATTTTCAAATTAGCTTCAGATGAGACTAAAGAAGATTAATTGGGAAATTGTTTTTTCTGACTTTCACATCAAAGTAACCACTCTCCATAATTTAAACAAATTCTCAGTAATAACGGCTTCTCCTGATCGTACGACCTGTTTACAAGAGCGAGATTCAAGTGAAACGCGCGCGATCGCGAGTTCGAATCGAACGTTTTCCAGTTCCCGGTTCCCAGTTCAGTGCCCAGAATGCTTCCAATAAACAAACCTATCGCGCTGTCACATTATCAAATCACGATTGGTTTGTTTCAGTTGAATAAGAAACATTGATATATTTCGAAGTTTCACCTGTTCGACGCGGAAAACGTTCGAATTGTGTTTCACTTGAATCTCGCCCCAAATATAACTTATTAGGTGGAGTCGAGCACATAGTTGTCTAAAATGCGTGAGTTAACGAGCCTGCGAGTTCCACGCTGCAAAGAACAAACAAGTATAATTCACGATGCAAGAGACGTATTTGCACCCTTCCTGTCTGCAGATTCTGCGTTCCCCATAACTTACCATGGAATACAAGAGTAATACGGATTTCAAGCAGCAAATGCATATTTCATTTGTGGCCAACCTAAATATATCAACTGAGAATTTTTATGCATTTTTGGTATTTTGAAAGAACTTTGGGACGTGAAAACTTTAACAGTAATTCTGGAGTTTGAACCGATTTTGTGTAGCATTGGCTGTTCATATTACCAACTTCATTCCATGATTACAAAATATCCACAATGCTCCTTTTCGGTTATTCCATTCACTTGTAAAAATTTTCTCAAAAGCAGCGAAATATGCAAGTAAATGGACTGCTCATTTTTAAATGTATTTTACATTTTTAAATATATATATATATATTATTTAACTTATTTATATTTGATTCACCCACGCATTTACAGAATTATAAAATGACAGTTACAGTTTCAATTTGTAAAAAGAAAGAAAAAAAAATTCTCCAAGAGAACACTAAAACGAATTCAGTAAAACGGCAGTTGTAACTGAACTTTTGGATACATTATAGTATTGAAGACAATCTAAAACCCAAATTCTAAATCCCTTGAAATTTACTTGTAAGTTCCGAACAATAAGTAAACTCAAAGGATTTCGGAGAGGCCCTCGAAGGATATCTATCGAACACATCGAGAAAATTGAATTTCTTTTTTAAGATCAGAACGTATTTTATCAGATTTTTCTAAATTGTACACCACAAACATCAAATTCTAAAGTCAATCTCTTTTTTATTTTATTGCCTTAAAATAAAAGGAGATCGGCTTCTATTGAAAGATAAACCTAGACAAAAGATAAATAAAGTAAGAAAAATCGTAAGTCTTAAAATGTTTAGTACTTTTCAGATGAAGTAAAGTATTTTTAACAAGAAATATATGCACCGATTCTTTAAGAATTATTCTCTAACTGGTTGAGTTCCAAGTTGAAGAAATAGCTGGAGAAAAGCTTGCTCAGCAGAATAAGAATAAAAAGAAGAAAAATTTCAAAAAAGTAATACTGTGTTTTACTAGAATAATAATAGTAATAATAATAATAATAAGAAGAATGCACTTGCATAGTTTTGATTTGTTTAATAACAAATGAATTATTATTTATAGTTTAGTATTTGTATAAAATTCCCTTGCGAAAATATTTTGAAACAACTAAAACAACTAAAAGTGAAGCATATGCTCTGATATCTTTCTTATTTGTATCACATTCGTATTCCAAGTGCCTAGGAAAGTGCTTTATTATACACACGAAGTATTTTTCAACGGCGTCTTTTGATTATTTCGCACCAGTATAAAAATATTTATCTGACAACGGACACTAAATTCTCGGGAATGTGATGCTAGTACTCCTTATCCTTAATTATTTTTTTAAAAACTAAAAGACACAACTCAAAAAAAGAGTAAACCTCTGATGTCCAGCCGTACCTTCAGAAAAATGGTGGGTCTGTGCAAAAGCATATGCCTCTGCGAGATGATCCGCCTTACGCAAGTCCCCCGGCGGTCAGTTCAGGAAGAAAGCTTGTTCCCAATTTATCGAGCCACTCTAGGAATAACAGTGTGGACGAAAAGTCTGAACGACAGATGTGATGTTTGATTCCTACGAAGTGTCTCTTTTGTGTTCGAGTAGAGACAGAGAGATTATCAAGCGACTGTTCCGAAATACAGGTGAATTGCCAGTGTGTAGGCTAACATACTTATGCTAAAATGTAAGGTGGGGGGGGGGGGCAGAGCGGGATCATTTTTTTTTTTTTTTTGCTGTAATGCATTCTAATCTTTAAAAGCATTCTCTAACAAAAACAGTTTACTATTGAAAGTTAACCAAAAGCGGGAAATTCCCTCTCCATCTTAAAACATTTCATTTTCCATTTCCAATTCAATATCAGACGTTAAAAGCGACAGTACATTTTGCCACAAATGGCCTTTTGTCTTTTTGCCATAAGTGGGATTAATTATGTTTGCTTTACTTAAAAATATTTCTATAACCGTAATTACGATCAGTTATGGTTGATTTACTTAATAAACATTTAACGTTTGTATAAAATACTAGTTTCTAGTTTTGTATTAAGTTGTATTGTTCGACAAAGGGAAACATCGGTTTTAGCGAACTTTGGATGTAGTGAACGAAATTTGCCGGTCCCCAGAGGCTCACGATAACCGGAGTTGACTGTATTTATATAATTTTCAAGCATATAAAGATTTGTAAAGTTTGAAAGTTCTTCATCCCATTCTATTTTCTTTTCGCAGATGTATCAACATTTTCTTTTCATAAAGTAATATTCAAGATTCGTTTTTGTATGTCTATCACATGAAATTATCTATTTATTTCCTTATTTTACATGAAATCATTCTTTAACTTTTGCAATTGCTCAATAACTGTCATGATTGCATTGGTCAGGAGAGAAGAGAACAGCCTCTTTTCCTAGGCGATGTTTCTGGAAACATTTCACTCGTCTAAGAAGCTTTCAAAATACTCATAAAAACAATTTCAAAATAAGTTATAGAATGTTCATATGCATGCATGAATGTTTTACACAAAACGTAAACCTATTTAGATAAAGACCATATGTCTTATTACTTAAAGATCGACAGTGTCATAATTAATTTAAACTACATTAGGATGAAAAATCTTGATATATCAATAAAAAGTTTAAATACTCATTGGTTTATTAGTACAGCATAGTGACAGGTGTAAGGTCTGCGGAGGATTGGATGCCGATCCAAACAGGCTTACAGCATTGCTTGCCAGTCTCCAACTGTAAAACAAGTATAAGGCGAAACCACGTTCAGGGATCAGGCCCAGCATCTCTGCGGGCCACAGACCCCCTTTTTGATTTCTAAGTACAGAAGATTTAAATATTTTTGACAATTCACAAATTGCAGTTCAAGCTTTCGCTTCCTGAGCAGTTACAAGTATATATTACAATGTGAAGTTACTAGTTTTTACAACTGTTATTTTTTCAATCTTTTGTTGTTGTTGTTGTTGTAACATTACTTATGAACACCTTGGTTAAAAAAATAACAACGTATATAAATATTTTGTAATACGATTAATCATAATAATCATATACATTATAAGCTGTGAAAGTAGTACAGTATAGTAACAATATTACATTCTGAAATATTATATGCAATAAATTTAATACTGATTTTATAATATTGCAAGTTTAAAATCGAATTGATTAGAACACCGCCAGATAAAGTATAATTGGAAAAGTTATTTAATTGTTAATGAACCATAAGTAACATATTTTCTAATTCCAATTAAAATGAATCTAAAATGTGAAATTAATATTTTCAGTTCTTGTAATTAAAAACTAATGCAAATTTTCAGAATCATTGATTTAAACATTAAAGCTCTCAAATAATAAAAATTGTCTCAAACGTACGTGTAAATTGAAAAATTTTAATAAGCAATAATCTATTATTGTTTTGATAATTCAAATTTTATATTGCCGATTCGAAACAAGTAGGAAAAACAAAAACATTATTTTTGCATTATTTTTCAATATTTTGAAAAATAAAACTTCATACTAGGAGTATTATTTGTAAATAATATGTATTTTTACTCCCTAGAACGAAGTTGATATCATACAAAAAATTTAGAACCTTCATTTTTTGTCCACAGTTTGCAGATAACTCCTTCAATTCACGTGATAGAGAAAAATACAATATCTCCGAAAATTATTACAGACAGTTTGTGGAAATTTATATTTAGATAATTTGAAGGCTTATTTTTTTTTTAATAAAGTTGAAATTGTCTGTCGTTATTTGAAAAAATGAAGTTGATGTATAATTAAATAGACGGAAGCCTCCTTATGCAAACTTTAAGAATAACAGATTATAGTATATATCTTTTGTAAACGAATGGTTCAAATTATTTTGCTGTACGACAAATGATGGCCAGATAAAGAGCAAGTGGGCCGTTTATTTTTCGCAGCTGTGCTTTCTCATTTTTGAGACTCACATTGTACTGGCAATGCGTTTTTATTTTTCCTTCAGTTAGTTCCAAGAATTAACTGCCATAAGGTATAGTGGTGAACATTTTTTTTCTCTTCATGCTATATAATTGTACCTTTAAATTTATCTCACTCAAATATCTATTTCAAAAAAGTTGATTTTTGAAGTAGAAACTCATCTTACAATCGGTTTACTTTTGAAGTGTGAAAGAATTAGAAATCACATAGTCATGCCACTAAAGTAGCTGAAAATATAAATCATGGATAATTGGTTGCAAAAGAAAAAAAATAATGAATATTATTAACAAACGTCTGAATCAGAGCTAGCCTCAATATTTCAAAAATATACTAAATTTTAAGCGCCAGTAATGATCCACTTGCTATTAAAATTTTAAATTTTAGAAAAAAAGCACATAATTCAGCCCTGAAAACAGCCAAAACTAAATATATATTTTTTCTTTTTGTCTTTACTTGACATATTTTACTTCTAAAACTGACTCTAATTGTGACACATGATTTTTTTTTTTAAGTGAGAGGTCCATTACTTGTTTATGGTATATTACTAGGTCTTTTAACTTGCACTTCTAAAATTCTAATTAAATAGAACCATTGCATGAAAATGATTTTATCTTAGTAAATCCATTTTTGCTATTAACACTTTCGAAAGTCACATGTGAAATTGGCAAATTGCAAATCCAATACAATTAACACTTTGAGGTGTAGCCCAACCGCTTCTCGGGTTGCCATTTTGGGAAACGCGAACTAAGCCCGAGAGTCTCTCGGGGTCAAATTTACCAGTCTGAGCTGTAAAAATGCCTACTGTATACATTGGTTGGCTATTCAAATACCATCTACGAACCGTTTACTTGGAAAAATATGTATAGATGACTGCCTCAAACATAATTACGTATACTGAAAGATCTAGAATTAGAGTTACTTTTTGAGCATTCGGCAACCATAGTTTGGTAGCTAAAGCAAATTTTACTAAATGCTTATTTAAACAAAAAAAAACCTATATTTTGGTATTGTACAACAATAGGGTTTATTGGTTTTCATTGAGTGAGTCTATAATATTTTATGTTAAATTGGTATTTCCTTATGTTCGTGGTTTTCTATTTTTTTTCTTCTTCCAAACATGCTTTCTTCAATAATTTCTCATTATCAATACTTAGTATATTTAAGTAGTTAATTCATTATCAATGAGAACAATTTGATGTTTATATTTAAAAATGTAGTAAAATATCTACCAAGTATTATTTAAAATATCATGAAAAATAGCAAAAACCCGTAGTCCATAGTGGGACATGCTGTTCGAAATAGCTACTGAGTGAGAGTGTCAATTTCTTTAAATTTCGACTTTTTTATGCATTTAAACATATAAACTATACATTAATAAATTTATAAAAGATAAAAACAAGAATTTATCACTCAAGATATTTTTTTCCTGGAAAAGCAATACAGCTCCACCACCCAAAACACCCATCTATTTCAGCTCAAACTCCGAGCTTTTCAGCCTTAAAAAAAACTGCTGAAAATATTTCTTGCGCCCCTAATCATAAACTTATGGCATCGACCCGTCAGCAATCTAATTGCAACCCCGTTGTAGCGCCATCAATAATTCGCCATTAATCATTAGCAATAACCCATTATTCTTCTTTCCTTTAGCTTTGTTTTCCGCTCAAATACATTTATTAAGGGGTTTAGTGATAGAGAAAATAACCGGGGATAAAAATCATTTCCTGGTTGGTGAATGGTTCCTTCGAAAAGTCTTGAAAACAATCATATTTAATAGCCCTCTAAAAATGCTATTAGTTCATTGATAGATAAAAGTTGCAGCTTAATGCAATTTAATGTGGTCTTAATTTTATAAGAGTCTCAGAAAAAAGGCAATTGAAAGCAATGTATTAAAACTTTGTTTCACAAACTCATTATATTTATGTGATATAAGATAAGCTTTTCATGATTGTGTTTTTGAGAGTTTAACTAACCATATTATTTTCATCATTGTGTCATAACACCAATATAGAAAGAAAAGTCGCAAATTAATTTACCTTTCAAAATTAAACGATTTCTTCAGCAACCCTCATTTTTTAAATACATTTTTAGCGTGATTTTGAATTGTTAAATCAATTGTTACAATAAGTGGCGCAAAAGTCAGTTCAATAAATAAGCATATCTATGCGTTTCAAGAAGGGTAGAATTAAAAAGCAGATTCCACAAGCGAGCAGTTGTGAACCAATCTGCCGGCAATGCTGCTTGGAAGCCTTTTAGGAAACCTACAGCTTGTTGGTAAACAGTTGTTGATACAAACTATGTATCGGAGGAATAGTTAGTAGACAGTTTAGCTCCTTTCCCAGGTTCCATCGATTTACATGGTGACAGATTTTTGTGTATTTTCCTGATACCATATGCTCCTTGATGCATTAATATACCATTCATTTGAATGCAATAATACGTGATGTTGGTTGAGAATTTGTTTGCTATTGCAACGAACCACGTAACGAGATCAATTTACAAAGAGATTCAACCTGTAAGGCAAGATCACTAAGCACAGTTTGAGGGGAAGTGCGCAACGAATGAAATACACGATTTAGTAGCAAAATTTTATGCTCGAGAATAAATCTGATGATAACTGTTTTTGATATAAGCAGTTTCTGAGGTTCTATTTTTTAAAAATTATTCATAAATTATATTATTGGCAGTTTGTTTATTATTGATAGCATCATCCTACTTGTCGACACTTGTTTAAAATACTGAATCGTCCGACTGCAATTTTGTTATCAAAAGGGCTATACTCGAGTTTCATGATCACATCCTATTTTCCTTTTTATCCGTTCAATAACAATGGATGAATCCTTACAATGAATCAAATTACCAACAAACATCTAAGATCGCTACAAACACAGATAACAAAGATTTCGTAAATATTGCTTAGAATTACAAATTACAATGAGTTGCTCAGTGCTAAGTATTTGCAGCCCAAAAAAAAAAGAGATCTTGAAGCCATCGATTTCAGAACTCAGAATGAATTACTAGCCGTAGCGAAAAGGTATAGTCTATCAACAATGTAATTCATCAATATAAAGCTGTCAACTATTTGACTAAGTTCATAAATTCGTTTGATTTGTTAGGCATGCCGCTGCCACAAAATTGGTTGGAGATTTAATTCTTCAAAGAAATATTACCCCACCGAGATTTTTCAAAGCCACCAGTGATTCAATCAAAAGGTTAAAAAAAATGTATCATTGGAACTACAGTTGGGAAAGATGTATTAGGTTGTAACGAAAGTTTTCCGCCACTCCAAGTACTGCCTACACAAGCAGTTCGCGTTGGTGCCTTTGCCAATATTTTGTAAAACGATTTTTGTTATTTGAAAGAAAAGACTTGTTTACACACAGCTTAAGGTACAGCTTAAGGTACTACTGTTGTATCCTACGACACTGTGAAGATTTGGTACCGAAAGTTCAAAAACGAGGACTAGGATATTAAAGAAGCAGAGCGCTCTGGTCATCCTACTAATGCTGATGAGGCCCGCCTACCAGAATTTGTAGAAGAAGATAAAATATTCATCCCCTCGAGAGCTAGCTAAAAGAGTCAGACTTTAGTGCCATGTCCATTAGTCCCGCTAAGCATTGCATAAACTTGGCATATAAGGTCAATAGCTGGGTACCACGTGAGCTGACTCAAGCAAATCTGGCGGAAAACTTTCGTTACAACCTGATACTTTTCCATGCATCTTAATGATTTTGAGGGATGGGCATTTAGAGTTCAAATGTTAATAGCAGTCTCTGATGCCACTCGCATTTGCAGAAATTGCAAGAAGGTATACGGACAATCGCTTCAAATGCGTGGGCCAAATTTAGAAAATCCATACTTTTGACGTGAACAGATGCATCTTGCTAACCAGGTGCATAATATTTTCTACATTTTAAAGAGGTTTTTCAAATTCTTGTGTAAAGATATATAAACGTTTATACTATCAAATTTTTACGGATATCAAGTCTCGTACAAAAGTATATATATATTGCGTATTCTGTTTACATGAGTTGTACTTATAGTATAATATTTTACAAAATTTAACTCGTTCCGATGTTGCAACTAGTCTGTCGATCCTCCAGCAAACTGGCTCCCGAGCTGGATGACGTGTGAGAAGGCGCTGTCATCAAATGAGAGATTCTTTTAGCCTCGTCATGAGAATACTTAAATTTAAAAAAATGTTATCAGAGAGTTGTAAATAAAAAAAGTAAATATACTTAAACAAAAAAATTATTCAAATTTGATTTACTGAATTTAATTCAGTAGCACTGGAAAAAAAGGACAAAAATTTAAAAAAAAATTGTATAGGCATTGTATAAATACAGGAAATGCTGCAAATCAAATTTGAATTTACTTTACGTAAGCTCAGATATTCTTTTAGATATTCTTTAGATTAGTATTCTTTCTCAGATATTCTTTAGATTAGTAGATTACAACACCTTAACTCGATTTCATTGTTTTGTGGAACCAGATCCGGAAAAGTGCAAAATGATAGCCCGTTAAATAGGTATATTATAGACATAAACGTTTATACTATCAAATTTTTACGGATATCAAGTCTCGTACAAAAGTATATATATATTGCGTATTCTATTTACATAAGTTGTACTTATAGTATAATATTTTTACAAAAATCAACTCGTTCCTTCTATCAGCGAATAAAAAATACTCCAAACTTGTTCAAACCTTTACAGACTTCATAAGGCTGTAAATTCTTACTTTATCCACATCTAGAGAGTTGCATAAGATATAATTTATTCATATTCTGATACGAATAAATCTTTAGAATTACATCTGAATATTTCAAATGAAGTACATTTTTTCGAAACTTTCAAGACTTTCAAACGAGAACTTCCATATTTATTTTTATCGGAGGTGTTGTATTCTTCGAAGTTAACTAATACGAAGTCTCCGAAGCAGGACATATCTTATAAAAATGAATATTTTCACAGAAAGGGGAAAAGGAGGAAAACATATACATCTTAAAAGAATAGATTTTATTTATTATACATCAGACATACATCGTAATATATATATATACATGCATAAAATTCCATTTTAAATATATTTCGATGGATTTCCTGATGTATCCTTCCGATGTTTTCTTCAAAATCCTATTAAAAAAAGAATTTATTTATTTTAGATGTCACTCTTAGTATATATATATATATATATATATATATCCTATCCTAACAGTTCTCCTAAAAACAGTAAACCGACCATAATGATAATGCAACTAGTCTGTCGATCCTCCAGAAAACTGGCTCCCGAGTTGGATGAAATCTGAGAATACGTTGTCGTCAAATAATGGCCGTTTTTTCAGCCTCGTCTTGAGAATTCTAAAATTTTAAAAAGAGGGATCAGTTGTAAATTAAAAAATAAGTAAATATATTTATGCAACAAATTTATTCAAATTTGATTTACAGTATTTAGTTCAGTAGCACTGGAAAAAAAGACAATTTTTTTTTACAATATTGTATAGGCATTGCATAAATACAGGAAATGCTGCATATCAAATTTGAATTTACTTTACTTAAGCGCAGATATTCTTAAGCTGAGGCGAAAAACCAGAGATCAGTAGATTACATAAATTTAACTCGACTTCATTGTTTTTTGGAACCAGATCCGGAAAAGTGCAAAAGGAGAGCCCGATAAACTAGGTACATTATAGCCATTAAACCATATCGTATAGTATGAAAATTTGAATTAAATATGTTGTGACTGCATGTAAGAACTTTTAGACTTACATCTCTGTAGTAAAAATCAAATGTAGGAATTTCAGTTTAATTATTTCTTTAACTATTGCACTTGTGACCATATTGCGCATTATTTTTTTTATGATCGTTTGGTTAGACCTGCCAATCTTTACTGAAGAAAATTACTAATCTTATTTATAACGAGGCTTGGTTTAAGTAGGTTCTATCTAATACGCATAGTAGTGAAATTAAATGAAAAGCTGGCACCACTGTTTTCCCATGGTCATTCTCATATTAAAAATAGAAATTCAGAAGCCTTCCTTTCTCTTTCACCTTACGGTATGAATATTTTGAACAATTCTATCACACCTTGTGTCAGGGATTATTACCAGCTTCGGCTTGGGTGTTAGCTTGCTCGTCCTTTGTTAGGAGGTAACAATGGCTGAACAATGATGGGATTCCCCAGAGTAAAACTTCCAAACCCTGGGTCCTTATAGTTGCCAAATGACTGACTGTCAAATATTCGCCCCTAAGCAAAACAAACAAAAAAAAATCGATAAAATTCTGGCTTTTTAGCACAAAAGGTGTATTGGAAAAAAAATGTACAAATGAACTAATGATCACAGGTATCATCTAAATATAATTTTTTTTTTTTTTTCAGTTCCCTGTGTTGCTTGCAACGAAGGGCTTGGACTGACGAAGGCCAAAACAATTTTTGGTTGAAACGTGCGTATCCTCTTACCTATAATATCTTATGTGTGTTTTTTACAAAGTTTTTTATTTACGTTATAAATGCTCTTCTTTTAATTAGTATAATCTCTGAAATATCTCTAGGCATATAATAGATAGCTATTTAAGCAGTTAGATGTATTCTTTTAAAATATCTTAACCTAATATATATCATGCCAATATTTCTTCTTCTTCTTCTTAATAATTTTTGATTTAACCTATTTTTTTTAATTTACTGTATTTTTTTATTATTATTTTACTAACTCTTACTTTTTACTTATTGTTCAACTTTTCTCCAATTTTTTTCTGGCAACGTATAATTTTCCCTCTTCAATTGGCAACAGCTCCATGGTTGAACCATGTTTTCAGGCTTAATCCTTAGGTCTCTTCATCTCCATTTTCTCTTCATATTTACTTTTTTTCTGGGTATGTCTTTACTATTACTTTTTACTTCATAACAGTATAGCCTCCTGTAGTTACATATTTAGCTTTCTTTGTGCTAAGTAACTGCATTGAAATTCTGTTATTTCGTTTTTTATCTTGGTAGTAAGTATTCGGTTCGTGGGGCCTGAAGAGTTTAGCCGATGCTTGCTACCCAATATTTTTACTCCATCCAATTCCGTTTTCTTTTTCTGATTTACCATTGTTTGGATTTTTATCTGCTGGATGTGTCTGCTTATTCATGTTTTTACTTAAGATTTTGAGTTCATTGTTTTGCTCATCTATCATTCCATGGATTTTAGAATTTTGTATTTGCCAAGTGGATGCTACGTTGATTCGTAAGTTATGCCTTTTACTATATATATATATATATATACGGTTCAGCATCACATAGCAATGCGGGGTCGTTAACGTCGTCTTCATACACCTGTCTATAATCACTTTGGAAGAAGAGTTGAAGTGTTCTACTAATTTCTTGACAAAGTTTCATAAACTATGGACTTTCTCAGTCAATTTCATTAATGTAATGAAAGAAAAAATTCTGAAATAACAATTTTTATTAAGTGCAGTCGGTGAAAGAGGGATTAGTTTTTGAAAAACTATGGTCGCAAAGTTTACTGTCACTTGAGCACTTCTTCTAAAGTGATTTTTAACAGGCACATGAAGAAGACGTTTCCCACCTCGCATTCCCATGTGATTCTGAGCCGTCTCTATAACACCTACACCCCCTGCAAGTTTTCCAATCTGTTAGTGAATCGCCCTGTATATATATATATATCTATATAAATAAAATTAGACTTTTGTCTGTACATTTCTTGGAATTCAAAAATTTTGCGATTTCTATCCGTTTCAAGCACCCGGGAATCCGATGCGACCCTCAAAAAAAAGTTTGTCTGTCTGTCATTCTGTCATTCTGTCATTCTGTCCGTGACGCTTTTTTTGTTTAAGCATCACGTAAAAACGACTGAAGCGAATGATATGAAATTGGGTGTCATGATAGGTGGTCACTCAACTTAAAACATAGGCGTCGAATTTTTAAAAAATCTTGATTAGATTTTTCAGATTTTGCGAAAATCGTTTCAAACTGCGTAAATTTGTGTTCAAGCATCACGCAAAAACGACTGAAGCGAATGATATGAAATTTGGTGTCATGATAGGTGGTCACTCAACTTAAAACATAGGCGTCCAATTTTTAAAAAATCTTGATTAGATTTTGAGATTTTGCGAAAATCCTTTCAAACTGCGTAAATTTGTGTTCAAGCATCACGCAAAAACGACTAGAGTGAATGATATGAAATTGGGTGTCATGATAGGTGGTCACTCAACTTAAAACATAAGCGTCCAATTTAAAAAAAAATCTGATTGGATTTTGAGATTTTCCGAAAATCCTTTCAAACTGCGTAAATTTGTGTTCAAGCATCACGTAAAAACGACTGAAGCGAATGATATGAAATTGAGTGACATGATAGGTGGTCACTCAACTTAAAACATAGGCGTCGAATTAAAAAGAAATCTTCATTAGATTTTGAAATTTTGCGAAAATCATTTCAAACTGCGTAAATTTGTGTTCAAGCATCACGTAATAACTGCAAAGGTGAAAAAATGATATATGGTGAAATGATAGGTGGTCACTCACCTTAAACTATAAGCATCTAATTAAAAAAAATCCATCAGATTTCGAGATTTTGCGAAAATCGTTTAAAACTGAGTGAATCTTTGTTCCCGTATTACGTAATAACGACTAAAGCGAATGACATGAAATTTGGTCACACGATAGATGGTTGCTCAACATAAACTATAGGAGTCCAATTTTTTAAACATTTTTATTAGATTTTGAGATTTTGTGAAAATTTTCTCAAAATACGTTTATATTTCTTCAAACATCACGTAATAACGACTAATACGAATGATACGAAATTGAGTGATATGATAGGTAGTTGCTAATCTTAATTTATAGGCGTTGAGAGAGAGAGAGAGAATTTTTAAAATATTTTGCTTACATTTTGAGATTTTTCGAAAATCGTTTTAAAATGCTGAAAATTTGTTCCAGCATCACGAAATAAAGACTGCAGGGAATGAAACGAATTTGGGTGACAGGATAGGTTGTCACTCAACTTAAATTCTAGGCTTCCAATTTTTCAAAAATGTTGATTAAATTTTGAGATTTTGCGAAAATTATTTCAATATGCGTAAATATTCGTTCGCGCATCATATAATTACGACTAAAGCGAATGAAATGATATTACTTAGTTACTCTCTAACCTGTAATATTTTAACAATACATGAAAATTATAACTTCGCTTTCTTACTTGGCAACATACTACATCCATTCTGCGTACTCCTACAATGCTGACGAAAGTTCTTGCTTTTTGGAAATTTTCATTCACTAACCCGTCGAGGACGGGTACTTCAGCTAGTATATATATATATATAATGTGGATGCTACGTTGATTAGTAAGTTATGCCTTTTAATATATATATATATATATATATATATATACAGGGTGTCCAGCCTTAATGTGACCCAATAGCTAATTCCCAAACCGTTCGGTTTAGATATGCACTTCCAATTTAAAAAATGTTTTAAAAAGGGTAAAGAATGTTTTTACGTGCTTTTCAAACCAAAAAACCCATTTAGAAAATAATTACAAAAATTAAATTTTTATACGGTCCCCAGGTCCTATCACTTATAGTTAGGAAAAGATGCAGTACACAAAAACAAAGTAAACACAAAAAGTTTCATTTTATTACGATAAAAACTGATGAACTTATGGAAGTTTGAAAATCATACATTTCATCCATTTTCTCGGCCAATTTCAAGAAGCTAGTAAGGGACCGTCTCCAAAGTGAAATTAATTGGAACTCTGCCAGGAAACTTTCGCTCTTGCACGTCACTCTTATGTAAATCGTTTTTAAATTTAAAAGTACATACATTACGTTAATATTACAATAATTGAGTACTTAAGAAACAAAATTTATTCTGTGTACATGTAAAACATAGATAAAATAAAATATTTTGGACGAAGAAAACTTTTCAAAAGCATTTCCAAAAAAATAGACTTATTTGCCTGCGGCTTCAGACTGATTTGCTGCGATACTGATCATGGCGAACGTTAAAAATCTGTTGTGTAGTCGCTTGCAATTGCATACAGCCGTATTCTACTTTTACGAATTCTAGTATGGGAGAACGAGATGCATACAACTGGTCTCCAGGCATTAGCTCCTGCGCCATGACTGGACGATAAGGAAATGCACCGTACGTATGTAATATGTTCCACACCGTCGATTTTGAGTAGGAACAAGCCTTGCTAATATCCTGGACACTACTTTCAGGATGAGCCAGGGCATATCCTAAAACATCCTCAGCGGGTATCCGCAAGCTTGAAGGTGTGGCACGAGACAAGGGAATACGTCTATGACAACTCCCAGTTCTATACAAGCGTTGAACAGCACGGGCAATTGTACAATAAGATAGATGTCTTCGGCTGGGAAATTTAATGGCATAAAGTCTTGCCCCCTCTCTCTTATTTCGATTACACTGCCCATTTCGCAGTATTCTTCATTTGTATACATCTCGTTCTCCTGTACTAGAATTCGTAATATTAGAATACGACTGTATGCAATTGCAAGCGACTGCACAACAGATTTTTAACGTTTGCTATTATTAGTATCGCAGCAAATCAGTCTGAAGCCACAGATAAATAAGTCTAAGTTTTTGGAACTGCTTTTGAAAAGTTTTCTTCGTCCAAAACATTTTATTTTATCTATGTTTTACACGTACACAGAATAAATTTTGTTTCTTAAGTACTCAGTTATTGTAATATTAACGTAATGTGTGTACTTTTAAATTAAAAAAAAACGATTTACATAAGAGTGACGTGCAAGAGCGAATGTTTCCTGGCAGAGTTCCAATTAATTTCAATTTGGAGACGGTCCCTTACTAGCTTCTTGAAATTGGCCGAGAAAATGGATAAAATGTATGATTTTCAAAGTTCCATAACTTGGTCAGTTTGTATCGTAATAAAATGAAACTTTTTGTGTTTACTTTGTTTTTGTGTACTGCATCTTTTCCTAAATATAAGTGATAGGACCTGTGGACCGTAGTAAAATTTAATTTTTGTAATTTTTTTATAATGGGTTTTTTGGTTCGAAAAGCATGCAAAAACATTCTTTACCTTTTTTAAAACATTTTTCAAATTGGAAGTGCATATCTAAACCGAATGGTTCGGGAATTAGCTATTGGGTCACATTAAGGCTGGACACCCTGTATATATATAATATTTAAGATTCAGGTATCATTTATAAATATTCAGCGATATTATGCACAGTATTATTTATTTATTCATTTTAATTTAGAACATCTGTAAAAGATAATAAGAAGTAATAGTTTACTAGAACAACAACAAGTTAAAATATAGCGAAAGAAAAAAAAAACAGTTTAAAGTTCTAAATTACACAATTTCCTAGTTGCATATTAGTACCTCTGTTCATTGAATTTAAATGTTTAAGAATCATAAAATATAAGAGTACAAGGATGTTCAAAGTTAAAAAAAAATCATTTGAAGTATTTTATTAGGAGCCTTATAATTTTACTTCAACTATATTTATTCAAAATATTTTACCAAGAGATGCACAAAATCTGCAATACACAAAAAGCCAATTGTAAAAATATAACCGAAAGTTTTTCAACAATTTTTCTACAGGAAGAACGACAAATTTCAGATTTCTCAACTTCCGAATACATTTTGCCGCAGGTAATAGGCACGTTATAATAGTATAAGGAATTTTTTCCTCACACAATCTATGGGATTACACAGTATTATAATAGTTAAATTTATTTAAACCAAGTTACGTATTCTTCATTTGATTTTTTCACATTCGAGAGATTTTTTAAAAGAAAAGAAAAATATGGTGGAATATCATTCAATGTATGAGATAAAACGTCAGTCTTTGGCAATTTAGATCATAAAAATAGTAAGGTTTTGGTAAACAGACTCTAATATAATGGACTGTTTGTTCTTGCTGTTTTCGACAACCACTAGGAATGTCTCAACATATTTTTCCGAATGTATAATAACTATATATATATATATATATATATATATATATGAAGGTAACATGCTTTAATTCTTTATTTATTCGGGATAAGTTGGCAATGTAAATTGAAAAAAAAAAGTATAAAATAAGGTGAGAAAAAAAAAGGGTTATGTTAAGGAAAAATTAGTTTTGTTGATATTCAAACAGTGAGCTTGTTTAAAAATTTGTATACGGGCCCTTATAAAAAATTCCCATGCAGTAAATTGTGTCTTATACACTAAAGGGGAGAAGACCAAATTTTGAGAATTATATTCTAAAAAGTGTTAGAGATATGAAGATAAATATAATGCTGATTTTAACCACAATGGCCTCGAAGGGCAAAAACCACATCGGATGGTTATGTTTCATGGGCCATATAAAAATTACGAAAGAAAGTATTGTATTGCATTATAATAATAAATGTTTGCATTCAAATTGATGTATATTGAATTACTATCTTCCCTTAAAGCTATCTCTGAGTCGTTTTAGCATCACCATGGAACAGTGGTTATATCACTGAAAATGGTAGACTGCCGAATTGTGTAGGTCCAGGTTCTATAGCGCGGCCGTCGATCTAACGGTCTAAAGTTTTGGTAGGTTTTCTCTAGATATAACGTGAAAACGCGTTAGAACCCCTAAGAAGTCCTTCTACTAAGGCACCCACCCATCCTTGGCAGATCGCCCTACCGCAGCGATGCCGTAATCATACAAGCAAACAATCAAACAAACTGAGTCGTTTTATTATGAAAGGCTGAATAATTGTACATCATTTTACTAATTAGGCAGTCTTTTGTATGGGGTACATATACAAATTCTAAACCAAAAAACATTTTTCTTAATGTTGTTATTTTTGTACCAACATTTTTACAATTTACATTGCCCTCTTATCTCTGTCGTTAAATAATTAAAATGCTTTACAATCTTTTTTGGGACACTTCGCATGTATACATACGTAATTTTATCTAAACATAAGGGAAAGTCTCTAGGATTTACCACACTTTTGATTTTTACCTTGACATCTTTCCTTCAACGAAGAATATGGATTATGCTTTTGAAACCTGGATCTGAGTTTTCAAAAATCTGATGGAAAAATTCACGTAATCTTGGCAAGCCAACCCTTCTTACTCAAATGAGTTTACCTTTAAAACAAGCGCCATGGAGTCTTTCAGCATCCAAAAATTTTGTGAGTTTGAATTCTAACCTTGCTTTGTTTTCAAACATAAGCCCACAATACATTCGCAATGCACACCTTGAAGATTGCTTCTTTATACACACCACATATTTCCTTTCAAGCTCCAAGTTTGCAATGTCAAGGTCAACATCCGGGTCACTAAAAGAAGTTTATAGTTCTATATTTTATTTTGTTTATTGGCAATTTTACATTTTGGATGCACTAACAATCGAAAGTAAAACATCGCACTGAGACAATGTTTCAATCTTAACAACTGTTTTAAAACTTATAATTTTATTTAACTTCCTTAAGCAATTCTCATTATTTTTATTTCCTAAAACAATACATTTCATTACTAATTCAGTAAGTTTTGATTTCTTTTAAGTTAACAGAAGTTTTAATCTGTATGGGATACTAAACCTTCATGATATAGTGAAAAAACGGTCTAAATGGAAGGTGTTAGTTAGTTACAGACTCACTGACATATTTTCGACATATTTTCGCATGTATAATCTGCTTTTCCACACTTGTTGTATGAAATAGTTATATGTTCATTAATAACTGCGGATTTCCTTTCAAATTTATCTCAAAAATGTATTATTTATTTTCTTTTTTTTACTAGCTTAAATATTTAAAAATTTGTGAACAAAATACAAATTTAATAATCAACTGCATCTTACAATAACATCTTTTCAAATGTAGAACGTTAGCTTTATTTTATCATTCATTCCGTAAGTAGTACATATAAATTCGTTTTCCTAGATACTTTTATAAGCAGGAATGTTTTCTTTTTCCGTTCCGCTTTCCAACCTGCATGTTTAAAATATCGGGGCCACAACACTTATTTTTATCTTTTGAAATATTGCAAGCCACTTTTGACTTTCATTCTCCGTGTCTTGGGGTGATATTAAAGAGCAGTGCTTATTCAGCCCTAGGGTAAAAGAAGCTTAGGTATATAGGAGTCAGATAAAGTAAATAACGTACAGTTCGTATTTTTTTTAACCATTTCCATGCTCTTTTTGCAGCATTTTATTTCTCAGCGGTTCCGCCGAGTAAAATAAAATATCGCAGCTTTCGCGATTTCTATCTTTTCCTTTTATAACGTTGCAAATACTGTTCAGCAATTAAATTCTTCGAATATTTAATATAGAGAACATGTGCTTGCATGAAGTCTTAGTTTTTCATTAATACGTGTTTAGAAAGAAATTTTTTTGCTAATGTAATTGCCGGTGAATCTTTAAATAAGATTTAATATTTTAAATTACCAAGGCAGTTACAGTTAGATCATTTTATATCACCAACGTAGTTACATTTCAATTTTAATAAATTGCACATTGTGCTAAGCATTATTTTTAAAGAACGGATTAGGCAAAGTAAAGTCCATTTAATTAGACAGAACTATTAATATTAAAGTTACTCAGTCTTATAGTCTTGTTTCTTGTGGGTAATGGAATTGGGTGCTTATAATGCGATAATATTTAAAATGTTGCTTTTTTTCTCCAACATATTGTATAAATTTATATGTTTTGTAATTATTGTCCTTCAAAATTGACGTGAAATTTATTAGCGATTTCTTTGCTTCAAATAAATTTAAAAGTAAAATAAGTTTTCAAATAAGTTTGTTCTTCAAATAAGTTTTATTTGAAGTAAATTAGAATTTTTCGAAGAAAACTTCATACAATTTTTAACCTCCAGAAAAAGCAGAAAAGAACCAATGCCTACATAAAAAAGGTTAAGTAATATAATATTTTTAGTTACGTAATAAATTATATAAACTAAGTAGCATGAATGTATTGAAATAATAAGTAAAAATATACTGGTAAAGATTCAAAATTCAAATCTGTTGCCAACAAACTAATGCATGACATAAGAAAATATGAAATTGAAACCACATTTTTATTTACAATCACCGTGGCTCTCAATAGGCGTCATACACAATATTTTTAAAGTAAAATTTCAGTAATGTTTTTTTTTAGAAATAGTGCTGATATATTCAGAAGGATGTGTTATTCCACTAAAAAAATATGACCAGTCAAACGTTGATATACACAGAGAGAAACAGAAAAAGAGCAAACAAAGCTCTGCGTTTTGCTCAGTTTTGCTTCGCGTAAATGACAATATCAAATTATAAAGTTTCAACAAATGTCCGTTAATTAATGGGTTTTCATCGCTTTCGAAATTATTTGAACTACATATGAATGCGTTTTCATTAGATTTTATTCTTATCTAATTTTTACATCTTTACGATACTCAACTATGTATTGTATTCAAAAGAATTCAATCAGCAAAATATTTATACAGGTTAAGCAATGCAAAGCAGCATTTAAATACAAACAGTCTCATAACATTCAGATAAAATAAGATGATTGCAGAATGCCATTTCACAACTCATCACACATTCCAAAGTTATTCCGTATTTCAATTACAATTTTTATGGCCAGTCATTTAGACCCTGAAACATTATGCTTTATAACGAAAAAGTCAATATTTTTAAATATTTCAGTTCATCTTATTTCTAACTTCCTTTTCTAAAGCGTGCGTAGAACATGCAGAGTAATGTGCATCGTACAATAATATTTTTGCAGCTCTCAGGTACAGGAAATTAGAGCCCAAAGCAAACAATCAAGGAATAATAAGATTTTCTTCGCCATTTCTTTTTTTCGCTCGCCGAACTCTTTATTTCCCTTAGGTATACTGACAAGGAAAAGAAGCTTGTAAATATTTTTGGCGGGGAAATGCTTTTCCAAACTTTATTATGACGAGTTTATTTTTTCGATCTCAAATGTCTGAAATACTGAGAGCTGTTTATTTTTACTGTGCGGCTATAAAGGTTACAGAATGCAGTTTACACGCGTTTTGTAACAGTTTACATATTTTTGTATGCAGTTGAATAATAATGTAACAATGACAAACATATGGCGTATTCTATCAGTACAGTAAATAACTTGAATGACGTGATGCATAATATTTTAAAGCAGTTGTATAGTTTCCATTCTTTTTTCAGTTCAAGGTTAAAAAATGTCACTTTTTCTAAGTGAATTAACATTTAATCTTTGAACTAAAAAAACAGTATTCGAGCTTTTATAAAATAATGCTGTACCAATTTTGTAAAATTTTGCGTAATTTGCTATGAAGCAGTCATTTGTTCGTCAGTTTTGAAAAATACGGAGTATAAAATGTGCAAATTTATATACTATTTAGCATAAAACATTTTCTCTGATATGCAGTATTAGCGTGCTTATACAGGCAGTGCACTGAAGTGAAATAACTTTAAAGAGTTATTAATGTTCTAACTCTTCGTAAATTCCTGATTAATATTTTCTTTTCAGTGAACATTGATATATCTGATAAGAAATTTCGCAGTATGCAATTGCATAAAAAATAATTCTCTTTAAGTATCATAAAATAACAATTGATGAAATAAAAGGCGTAATTTTAGCGAATATTTTTCAATAGAAACAGATTTCGAGTGATGTATTAATGTCGTGTTTATTGACCGATCAGTTTCTGGAACTTGTCAGTCATCAAAGAATATGTCCTAAGAGGAATGCAAACAGTTGGACATAAATTAGAGTTATAAACATTGTTTAGTACAAATGAGTAAATGAATAGTAGTAATAAATAAAATAAATTAATGCGATTAGCAATATCGGAGAGCATTTTGTGTACAGGAGAGCTCTACAATTCTATCGTTGTATAGTACTATTGTTAATGTACATGATGTCGCGAAAATGTGTTAAGACGCTTTAGTTCTTTATCTATCAGAGAAATCGAAAAAATACTCAAAAAAGAGTAGGAAAACAAATTCATAAAAGGGCAGGAAAAAAGCGTTCATAATATTATACGAAAAAATGTTCAAAATAGGGTAGGAAAAATGCTGCATTAAGAAATAATTTCTCTCGTTCATTAACAAGAAGTTACACTTTTTAAAATTGTATACAGTCACAATACAAAAAAGAAAAATTCCCGATTAGTAAAATGTTCTCCATGCACTCTTGGGGTGATATACAAAATTACAGCCCTCGGAGATATCATTAAGAAATTATGATCAAGAACTGTACATGAGTTTGAATATGAAAGTACTACAGTGTAAGAAATGATTTTCTGTCATAATATCTGCACGACACCAGAAACGCGATCATTCGACGTGATAGTTTCCCTTCCGGAGCCATTAAAAAAGAATGGTTTAAGTCAGCAAATATTTATCATTATATTTTTGTGATTTTTTTTAATGAAAAGCTATATTTTTATGGTTGTATGGGGCACATTTTATTAATTGAGAAATTTTTGTACGGGTACACAAATTTAAAAAATGTAACTTTTTGAAAATTTAGGAGTAATTATTTTTTAACCCATTTGTGCCCATATATTTTTGCGACTTTCTTCGATTTTTGCTAATACTAGCAATAACAGATAAATTTCTGGTGTCAGCTTCCTGAGAAAGGGGTGAGGCTCTTTTAAAATCATTATGCATAAAAACTGAATTGTCAACATCCTGCTTGGTTATGTTTAAATTTTTGTGGAGTTGAGGCTCAATACTCGTGAAAGAAAGGCTAGGAGAGCAAAAAAGTTATTAAACCCAAAAATGTGAGCTGTTCTTGGAAGTTTATCCTGTTTTCTGGCCTGGATCAACGCCAATCATGCATTGCGGAGAAACAGAAGAGCAGAAATGCAAATAGAAAATTCCATGACTAAAATGATATATGTGGATAAAATTAAAAGTTAGGAGATGTAACTTCCGTTAAATTATGGTAAGTATTAAAATTGACAAAATCGCATAATTCTTAATTTAAAAAAAAGGCTGATCATAGAAGCGTTTCATCGCCGTACGCCACTGGTTATTAGGATGATGACGGAGAAATGTTGAATACGAGGTGGAGTGGGAATGGTAAATGCATGAAATTGTTGTATTTTTCAACTTCACATGCTGGTGAAAACTTTAATAAAGTATTTAATGTGTCACATCATCTGAAAGGTAATTTAAATCTGATAAAGCATAAATGCATTTTTACATTTTGGTGCACTCAGGATGAGTGAAAAGTACATGAAAACTTCAACAATTAACTAAAAATGAAGAAACGATAAAATTACTCCCATTTTCCCCCAAAAAATTAATAAAAAATCTCCTTTTTTTTAAACCTGAAAATTGTTTCGTTTTATGTATGTCAGTATCACCTATCGGGAACTTTGTTGAGCACAACTTTTCGTCCTAAAATTTAAAAAATCCAATCTCTCTATCACCTTATTCGAAATACCTCGAGTTTTTACTATAATTTACTTTCTTTCCAATGCAATTTTATTATTTCTACGTACTTTAAGCGCAATGGACATATGGTTTTCATGGAAAAAATATCCGATAATATTTTCGATAACGCATTGCTATCTGAATAATTTTCTTAAAGATATTATTTAAAATACTTAATATTTTTAGGTACTATAAACGATATGACAGGGGAGAAATAAGTGTAAATTATATAAAACAAACTACAGATCACATACTTTCATATTCTCAAATTTATATTTTTTGTAACAGAAACAAATAACTAAATTACTTCACATCCAATGGCAGCTTCAATTGGTAGTTTTTCATATTTTTAAAGGTAATGTTTTATAGTAAAAAAAAAATATTTTCAAACTTTTACGGTAACCATAGTAGCTTCCGTTTCTACTCTGCACGTTGAACATTCAGTGTAATGTGCATTGCACAATATTATTTTTGCAGCTCTCAGGTACAGGAAATTAGAGCCCAGAGCAAACAATGATGAAATAATAAGATTTTCTTCGTCATTTCTTCTTTTCAGAGCCAAAGATCTTTATTTCCCTTAGGTATGCCGACATGTAAAAGGAAGCCTGTATATGTTTTGGTAGCTACAAACTTTATTACTACAAGTTTCAATTTTCCATTTTCCAAATTTATAAAATTGTAAGACTTTTTTTATTTTTAATGCATATCAAGAAGGCACAATGTGTTTTCGCTTAAGGTGGTTTTATAATGAGTCGGAACATAAAGTTAGCATATTCTTGATCTTTATATAGTCAGTATTTAAATATGAAACACTTTTAATATAATTTATTTAAACTTTATTTCAAGGGTGATTTTAATTTAAAACAACCAATTATGCATACTGTTATAGTTGTTATACTGCAGACAATATTATAGTTGTTATACTGCTTTTAATCACTCTAAATTTCCTAACAACATTGGAAGAATAATATTTATTTAAAATTATTACAAATATTGTAATTATTAATTATGTAAAAAGTCTGCAGTCTTGTGTACTTAAAGAGCTTAAACTTCTTTGAATTTCCTTATCTTGAATATTCGCTCCACCCCCGAAACCAAATCATGGATATGTCCTTGGTCTTGATTGCTAATACCTTTTCTTCATACCGTTTAATCCATGCCAAACTATCGAGTTCATTCAATGTAGACTCCAGGTTTCTTTTCTTTTTTCAAATTACATGCTTGTACTAATCTCTAGACATTTGTATCATCTTAATCATTCTTGGTATTTCGAATGAAATTTTCTCCCTTCTTCCTCATGTATATTTCCTTTAAAAATTTAAGACTTCGTTAAAGTTATTTTTCTAGTTCTGATTATTATACCGTTCTGAATATCCATGTACATACTGACAAATACCTTTTCTTTACTTGTGCTATGAATAATTATATAAATACCTATCTCCCCAAGACTGAGCAAAGTGGGAACATTGTAGACCTTTACAAGTATCTGTCTAATTCTGTTAGGACCGTACGTTCATTTTTCATGCACAATCCAAAATAAAGATTCTTACTGTTCTGTACAGTTAATAGAAGTACAGTAAACTCCCGACAATCTGACTCGCAACTAGCCGGCCCTCCGTACTACCCACCATAGTTGAATAAATGGTAATATTATTGGAGACTGTCTGCTAAGTACCGTAAACTCAAATTTCGCACATGCAATACACGTAGTCACTGAAATGAGAATTTCTCGCATGGAATATGTTTTTTCATGAATGCAAAATCCAATTAGACCTGGGTTTTGCTTATTGTGAAACAGTATGTACTGTGTATACAAAATCTACTTTATTAAAATATGTGCACGTCAGTCTGCCAGCTTAAAATAGCATAAAATTTCGCCGCTATTTTACCTTTAAATATGTAATATTTGTTTTTAATATAGCAGGGAGACAGGAGCAGAAAGTTAGAAAATATTTATATAACTCCGGTTTATCCGGCTTTTTCCTTACCCTTCCTCCATATTAGGCCGGATAGACTGGAGTTAACTGAAGTTCAACATTTCACTAAAAATGGTGCTAAATTAGCTGCATACTTTCTATGGAGAAACAGTGCACCAGGATTTCGTGTTTTAACTCAACAATGTAGCCAAAGCATGGTGAAGCCTTTCTTCATAGAAAGGCTGCAGCTAATTTAGCACCATTTTTGGTGAAAAGTTGAACTACATCTGTTGACAGTTTTTCATTTAATCACGTTCACCTGTTTTTAATAAATTACATTTTAAGAATTTTGTAAACGATGCTTGTCTTTTTAAAAATCTCCAAATGGGGTTTCTGTTCGTTTTCAACAAAACAAACAAAAAAAGCGCATTCCGGTCGCAAATCATATTTCTTTATACAGAATAATCTGGCCATGAAATTTTCTTGTACCCTGAAGAATATCCTTCATACCACTGATTGCTCAGATTCTTTAGTGTAAATATTTGAAGCCAAAAAGCACAATAAGCTATACACACAATAAGCTATTTTTACTCTTCGAATTTAACACACAATTTGACTACTACAAAATATTTACATTTTAGCTCCTTTAGGAACTTACTAATATCCTCGAATATGAAATATATTGTCACATAATTTTTAAAATTTCGCTACAATTTCTGAAACTTTACAAACTTGCATTGCACAAAATTTTATCAAAAAAATTATTAGACTTTCACAATTTGAATTCTGATTTTGCATCCTATGACAAAACGCATTTTTCAAAATAATGAAAAACATTTTATTTTCTCTTCTCCTGTACTTTTTCCTGAAAATACCATCAACCATACGCCGGATAATAGAATTTTTCTTATTCATACTTACACGTTCACTCGACTTATATTTCCCTCAGGTATGTGTGTGGAAAATGAAACATCCAGATGTCTTTTTTTAGAATGAAAAACATATATTTGTTGCAAGAAATTTTTATAGGATACTCACTTTCTCTTGCATGGTATACAAGAGAAGAAAAAAAATTGCTATTGGCTAAATTTTTAAATCGTTCGCATTTATAATGTATAACCGGACAAAATACTTTGAAAATTTCATCAATTAAATTGGACTCAGAATCTGTAAACTGTTTGAGGAAAACTATTCTACTGATCATATTTCAAAGTCATATTAAGTTTGCTTAAATACTGAAATATTATAGATTGATGAGCGTGAAGAGAGATTGCGGTTGTCAGAAATTCGAACTAAATATCCGAAAGTTTGGCCAAAAATCAAGATACATCAAACATATCCATGTATATACAAGATTGAATCTCTAGAGAAATGTTAAGTCTGCGGAGTGTTTGTTCTCATTAGAAGGGATGTTTGGTAGATAGAAAAACAGAATTCCTTTAATGTAATAATAGAAAATTTATCAAAAACTAACCCGTAAGTTCTGGAGGACACCAAATTTAAAACTATTTTCTTCAAAACAATTCAGCAGAGTTAAACAAAATTCACAAGTTAAACATAAATATGCGTAAATGAACTGTAAGGTAGAGATATTTTATTAAATTGTTTATAAAACTTATTTACTTGCTGTTTCCGTAATTTTTCTAATTTAGTTCGATACTGAAATTCATCATTCATTTTAGATAACTTGTGTTTTGCTTAATATGAGATAAAATCGATAGGTTTTAACCAAATTAAAGTTTTAAAAAATACTGGATATAACTGTAGTAGAAAAAAAAATATGTTACTTAATAAACACAGCATTGAAATTAGAATCATTTGTTAAAAGATATTTTGTATTGACCAAGGCTGTCAGCAGAGAGTTTTCTCATTTATATAACTTTATGGCAGTTCAAAATATATAATTTTAAATTATTAGAATATAAACTTAACTCTATATTTTTGTGCACAGTTTAACTGGGCAGATTATGATCCAGAAAAATATACTCCTGAAAACATCTACGTCAGAAATAGTTTTGTATAAGGGTGACAAATTTTAAGAAGCATGTAAAACTAATTACATGATACAAGTACTTCTGTCTTATCTATAAAATATGTATTAACCAAACTCAAGCAAACGCATGTCGAATAAATGCAAAACATGAGTAAATAAAACTTAAAAGAATCACAGAACTTTGCTATTGAATAGAGGGGGAAAACTCACAAGCAAGCAATTTACAGTGAGAAAAGAAAAAAATATAAATAGCAGGATGAGGTGATGATTTAAAAAGCAAAATATGAAAATAGCAAACATCTAAGAGTAAATAATGAAAAAAAAATTATAAAAATTCCAAAGAGGGAAAGCCAAAGTCCGCATAATTTCTATCTGCTTATGTAAAGAAAGGCTGTATATTTTCGTCTAAAATTTAAAGAAATTATTTTAATATTTAAATTTAAAAGAAAAAAACATTTCACGCTTCCAATAACTTCGCACATTTATGGTAGAACTATTAAAAAGAAACATAGTTCGCTCTACAAAAATTTTATTTTTTTAAAGTTTGTTTGCAAAGGAGGAGGTAAAAAAGGAAGAATTTGAGTCCCGCATTTCTATGCCAATGATTATATCAAAGATATCACGATTACTCTTGCCAGTCTATTTCTTTCGAGAGCAAAAAGAACCTTGATCTTAACATCAAAAGTCCAAGAAAAAACCAGCTCCTCTTACGCATCCCGGGATATTCATTTAAAACTGCGAAATTGGTAGCAGCTGCTTTTTCATTTGCTAATATCGGTAGCTTTTAGGTCAGTTGATTCTTCCGAAGGTTAGAGTTTAGATAATGGAGTTGCTTGAACCAACCTACCTCAGCATATTGACAAACATCCTTGTCAAACTCTTCTTTACCTTCAGTGGTGATATCCATTTGGGATGACTCCACTTTTTGTTCGAATACGGAAGTCAGGAAGCAATTTTTCATCCTGTTTACAAACAGAACGCAGTAAGATATTTGTATCTCACAAGCAGTATTAAGGGAATATAATATTTTGCATTGATGTTGGCAAAATCAGGTTCAGGAATCCACCTTACTGTGCTGTTCAGGTTTCTTCCTTTCTATAGTGACATTTAAAAAATTCGTTGATTTATTGGTTTAAAAAGCCAAAAGCAGATACTTGTGTAGGTGAAAGAAATGTAAGTATCTTTCCTAGTTGGTTGGTTTGGTTTCGTTTCAGGTTCGCAATTCTTGTGTTTAAAGGAATTATTATAACACATGCATATTTGATAGCAATTTGGTTGCCAAAGATAGTTGCAGCAACCCTTTCTGCCAAGTCGATGAGCCCAGATGTGCATGCAGGGTTGTCATACTAAACATACTCGGTGATGTGATTATATTTTCAGTGGATGCTCACAAACGCCACAGATTCACCGAATTAATTGTAACATAGAAATGGGAAACGCTACGATTGACTGGCGTTCCAACAACTGGCAACATTTTCGCCACTGAACGAAAAAGTCGTGGTTGGCCGTTCTCTAGGCAACCGAGGGAAATTTCCAGAAACGAGGTTGCCGCGGTTAGTTGCAGCGACCAAATTGCTAGAAATTATGCCCGTGTATTAAAGCCCTCAGATGATTTGTTTCTGCACTTTTTATTTAAAGGGCCACCCAATGTTGCTAGAGAGTATCTTTTTGCTTTTCCAAACAGACGTACTTCATTTCATTATCCTCTGTTTCACCTAGGTGTTTGAAGTGATTTGCTTTCTTTCTGCTTAAGTGTTTTATCTTATTAACACTAGAACCGCGGTGTTTCAAATATACCTAAAACCGCGGGCTGGGTCAAATTGACCCAACACATAGAATTCACGTGGCAATGCAACAATAATGTTATATTTAAACGGTAATGATATTAGTTCAATCTTAACCGTATGAAGTTTAATATTACATTAGATACTGGTTTAATTAATTTATATTAGTTTATATTAGTTTTATATTAGTTTAATATTACATTAACAGTACAAAAAATATTGTTGCTATAATTCTTATTTGAACCGCGTCGCTTGAGATAGGTATACCTAAAACCGCGGTATGGGTCAAATTGACCCGACTTGTAAAATCCACTTTGCAATGAAAATGACATAATGGTAAGCTATTATACAATTTATTATGTCATTACCGTTCATTTTATGAATGATAATGACATTTATTTAATTTGAACTTCGGATACCAGACTCGTGCTAAGTTTTGGGTCAAAATAATCCATTCCGCGATATCAGGTTTAAACACAAAAAACAGATAAAAGTTACGAGCTTAAATTTTTTACAGATAATTAATAACATAAAGTAGGAAAAGTCACGATTTTTTAAAAATTTCAATTCGTAACATTTTGAAAAAAACGGAATCAAATCTGGTTTTGGGTCAAAATTGCCCATCCCGCAGTTCTAGTGTTAAAAAAAAGTTTATTGTGTGACTTGCAATGTATTTCATTGATATAATGTTGCTCAATTTTTTCAGAAATGTGAACCTCTGCCATTTTTATGCAATTTTATCAAATAAAGAAGAATATTGTTGAAACTGTAATGAAAAAGACGTAACAAATGGCCATGCGTTTAGGGCTTACTTTCTATTCTAATGCTTTGTTATTCATTGTTGAGTCTCTATATTTAAAGTTTTCTTTAATTAGGTATCCGAGTTTAATACGAATATTCGTATTGTAAAATAAAAGCTCAATGTATATTTCTTTTATTATAAGCTGATTAAAATTATAAAGATCCTTACAATAAATTCATAAATCGGTTCATTGGAAAAAGAATTAAATTCCAATTTACAGAAAAAACGACATTTACCGGTAATACACTTTCACAAATTGTTCAATAGATTTACAATATTGCATTCATGAAACGTCAAAAGCAGAAAGCTTCGAACGGAAGACATTTTTTCCTTCCACGTCGCATATACATGTACCGAAAAATTATATTCTTTCGATTGTGTCTTCGCATTGCGCTATATTCATATCCATCTTTTGAACTTCTTCAAAAGAGACACAACAAACAAAATTGCATGAAAGAAGCTCAAAATAGTTTTATGAAAGGAAGTATTATTCTTTAAGAAAGTTTTGTCAACAAACAGCAAAAACTATTTCAAAAGAAGCATTTAAACAGTTTTATAAAACACATCTCTTCATAACAGCGGGCTCTGCCTTAAAACTTTAAGCCTTAATATTCCTAGATTTTGCGAAAAAAATAAAAAAAGAAAGTGTGTTTTTATTTCGAATTGTTTTCAGTCTCTTTTATATTACTAGAGAAATGAATCTCTTGTTACGGATACAAAAAGAAGATTAATACCAAATACTTTATGTGCGTAAGTCACATTACCCGAAAACTTTAATTTCTTTATACTTAAGATAAAGGACTAGCCAATGTATTCATATTATTTCAATGTGAGATTTTAAACAGCAAAACAATATTAAATTAAAACTGAATGTTTCCGTAATTACACCGGTCAACACGATTTTTGGGTCTGACTTCTACATGTTAAATTTTACTTTCTCCTACCACAAAACTAATGAATATATATATATATATATATATATATATATATATATATAAAAGACGAATATGAATAAAAAGACTTATATCCAGCAAAAACTTTTCTGATCATAATTTAGAGTGGAATTATAAAAAAATATAAAAATCAGTGATTTTTGCTAAAAAATTGGAAACTTGCTTTAATTTCTACAAAAGCAAACTTTCATAATAATATATGTATATATATATAAAAATATAAAAATCACTGATTTTTATATTTTTTTATAATTCCACTCTAAATTATGATCAGAAAAGTTTTTGCTGGATATAAGTCTTTTTTATTCATATATTAATAATCAGAGTTACAAATAATAATACAGTTTACTTTCGGGTTAATCAAAGTGCTGCCATCTTTCGTTTATGAAATAAATTAAAATATACTTATCGACGTAAATACAACAATACGACAAAAGCAAACTTTAAGAACTAAAAATGAAAATTTAAGTGTTTTTTAACGTCTAGAATCAGAATTTAAGCATGAGAACAGAACCCCCCCCCAATTTTTTGTTGTTGTCATTGACTGGTGTTATTCATATGTGCAAAATTGATAAAAAGTTTACATATTTAAATTTTAACGTAAGGCTTAATTTTTTGCCTTATCTCAAACACATCTATATTGATATACCTAAAAGCTAACAAATGTTAATATCAGATTAATCCTGTGAGTACGGTTTTGTACGCATAAAACTGAAAACAACTATTCGTAAAGAAAAAGAGCCGATGAGTGTATTCAAAAGCAAACAGATAAATCAGATTGAGACCGTAGGTATTATTAGTTCGTGTAAGATACACAAAATTGAAAGAAATTCGATCCAAATATTTAATTGTTTGCATATGTGTTGAGAGGGGATCAAGAAAATGAATGTAGCCCCATAGTCTGTTTTTTCCCAGTTTCCTAGTACGAAGTAAAATACTCGCTTTCTTTAACAAAATACTTCTTCACGAAGCAAAATACTTCTTTTAATCTCACTTTACTTCAGTCTACTTGGTATAAGGAAGTAAAAAGCAAGAATAGTGAAGGAAAAAAGAAATCGGTTTACTGATTTTGATAAAAAAATCGATTTTGACTATCACTAATTTACTTTGAAAACTTTTCAGGACACGGCCATTTTGACTAGTTTTTTTTTTTTTGACGTTTGTACGTACATACGCATGTATGTAGGTAACTTTCATTTCTCAAAAACGATTAGTCATAGAATGTTGACATTTTATATTTAGGATTGCTGTAACATTTAGTTGTGCACATCACTTTTCGTTTTGAATCTGCTGGATAATTTGTTTTTAGTGTCATCCAAAAGAATTTGGATGCATTAATTTCAATTGAGATCTTCTATATATTATTTCTATTGTCAGTCATTATTCGGTCCATGCCCAAGCTTTTCGAACTGTCATCGATCTTGGCGAGTTTTGAATTTTTTTTTTTTTCCAAATTTAATTAAACACTGCAAAAAAAGTGTTTTATTTTTCTTACGACAGATTTTTTGTCCATAAAAAAGTTTTTTTTTTCTCCATAGAGCTACTCATTAAAGCATGATAAAAAGCGACCTTTACAAGAAGACTGATAGAATATACTACTTAACTCTGAAGTCTCTATCCGAATATGGGATTTTCCAGCAGGATTTGTCTCCTTACCATAATTAAAGTAAAGGAAGGAACGCTTTACCGAAAACAACGTGGCTGTTTAGATTGGGCAGGAACCTCCCCGGACCTAAATCCCAAAATAATGTACGCTATCTGTAAACAATGAGTATCAAAAGGGATTGCAACATGCAAAATTACTTCATTTGCTCACAGATTCAAGTATGGTATAGGGCTGAACAAATTGTCAACGATTAAAAAAGCCCAGAAGAGTTTATGCCACTGCGCGTGAAAATAGTTGTGGTAGCGAAGAGAAGGACACATCCAGTACTGATTATGATTGAAATACATAATGTTTTTCTACTAAACTTTTTCTACCAAATATGCGCTTGGTTCAATTCATACGAACGATACTGTATTACTGTGATTTATTTTAAAAGAAGAGCACTTTTATTTAAAATTTTCTCAAATTTTATGTACCTAAAAACATAGATACTCCTAGTTAATTAAAAAAATATTTAACAGTAATCAATCTTGAAATGAAATAACAATTGTGTAACTCATATAGAACATAGGTATAAGATTCCATTTCTAATTAACAAAATACCTTTTGATCAATATGTCTTTGATCCAAAGGTATTTTTAAAGTATTTTAAGTGTGTTAAAAGTGTTTTATGAATGAACTTTTGGCTTTAATGTTTCTTATTAAATGAGAATTCAGATACGACTAGCTAAAATAATAAACATGCATTCTTTCAAAAAAATAAGTAGCTAAGCATCCGTATTCAGTGAAGCTCTTTGCGAATACTACATACAATTATCATTTTACGCAATATAAGAATTTATTTAAGGTTTCCAACAAATATATAAATACATTTTATTCCTTTAATATGACTTTATTTCTAGGAAATAACCCATCTATATTAAGATTCATCGGAATGATTATTTAGTAAATTTTCCATTTAAGCTATTGCCAGTTTCGAACATTTTTACAATCTATTTTACACTTCTTTAGGCAATAGTTTTAGTATTTCTTTACCCTTATTTTGCATTAGTAAAACACAAGTAAACTTATATTTTCCTTAATACTCTGTAATCAAATTATTAGTTATTAGGAAGTATTATTCATTTGCTGCGGTTTGTTATTTCTGTCGGTCTCTTACGTAACTCACTCTCAACTTTTAAAATTCTTGCTTTGTTTTTATTTTTCCAAATATGAATCTTTACTTTTCAATAATCTCTTGAAAGCCTCGTATCGTTTTCATTCTAGCCCATTCGTGAGTGCGATACATTGATAATCACGCCATACCCCTATCAAAAATCATGTGAAGAAAGGTCGAGCCGGTGAAGTCTGTATTTCCGTGACGATTTACTCTCGTCAAAAATCATGTTTCTAAGTTTAAAACCCTTTGTCCCAATTTCATTGTCGCTTGGAATTGATAATGTACAATTCGCGTGATCCGACATGTGTATCAATAGTCCATACAGATATGAAACGTCTGTTTTATTAAAGGAAAAATATCAATAGAGTTATTAAAATTCGGAATATTCTGTTTTACAAGGAAACTTCCAAGTAAGGGCAGTGTGAAAAAAAAAATGTAAATTATTGGTTTGAATTTTCTTTTTTGTTGTTATCTAGCAACTTGAAGATGCAAGATGATAGTATATTCTTGAAAACGAAAATAGGAATCCAGTTATCACAAGAAGACGTTTCTGTAAATGTTAATACAGCACTTGACACAACTTTGAACGATTTAATTTCTTTTCGCTCGGGTGAAGGTAATATATTTGGTGCTAATGTGTTTTTTAAGAGACTAACGATTTATTTGCATGTCGAATTTGAAAATACTTATGGTTAAGAATTCAGACGTATTTGCATAATTACTTTAATGTTCTATTAAAATTCCATATAAGAAGGGTTTTTTATGGACACGTTTATAAATCAACTCATTTTTATTCTTTTAAAGGAATACCGTGTAGTTCTCATTTACCAGTGGTTTGCAAGTAAAAAAAAAAAGACTTAATAATTTTATGGAACAGAGATTTAGATTCTAGGATAGCCATACTCAAACGGAATTTCAATTCTTAGGAAGGTATTAGCCTAACATTATGAAACTGGCGTATTAATTGAAGAAAAATTTGCAAACATTTCTCTTATGTTTCGTTACTGGAGTGAGGTAACTTACTTTTGAACCTGGCATACGGCACTTAAATGGACAACATTGACATTTTAACATTAAGGTTTATGTTAACATCAAATACTTTGTTAGTATAGGGTTAAAATTCATAGTAATTTATTTTTTTTTCTTTATGGTGTACCTTAAGAAAATATTTTTATTCACCTAATGGTAGGCAATATTTTGTAAACATTCAGTTTAACCTGTCCGTTTTCCAGATATCCACATATGTAGACCTTTTTGTTTCCACTGCTAAAATGATTCTTTGAGATTCTTTTCGGTCTGAACTTATGTACATATGCGTCAATTCTTTAATTTTAAATAAATGATTTTAACTGATGTGAATGTCTACACTGACACACATATTTTATTTTTTGTTTGGCGTTATTTTTGTTTGCTTGCCGTTGCACAAAAGAATATTTGAATGTTATTGGAATTTCCTAAGTTAAATTCGTGAATATATATCAATATATATATTTCAAAATTCATATAACTGAAAAGAACTTGCAGGTCATCATTTACCTTTAAAAGGGTCGTAACAGTCTTCGTGTATGGGTGATGACAACATTGTACTATGAAAGAGAGCTTGAACATTACGCTTTTAGTCGGAAAGTTATTTAAAAATCCTCTTTCTACTTGCCGTTTCTAAGTGTAATAGATATTTTAAAAACAATTATAAGATTTCTCTTTACCCAGCAAACACACACAGGTTCTCTAAACGTCTATTAACGTTCAGAAAACGTCTTCTGAATGTTAATAGACGTTCAGAGAACCTGTGTGCGTTTGCTGGGTAATTAGAGTTCTGAGATCTTTGTCGGGTGTGAAAGGGTTATATCTTTGCCGGTTTTTAACCTTTTCACATATTTCAGATCTCTTACAAAATCACAATTCTTCTTTTTTGTCATATTTCTTTTTCTCTCAATTATAATAATATATTCCATAATTCTAGTTAAGTGGAATAATAGAAACTTAGAATACACAGTTTACCTGCTGTAGGTTGTGCTTGCTTCAGTCTCAAACCCCTATTTCACAGAATACTATGATTTAGTTAATTAACACTACATAATTTCAAATCATTTGTGATAATTATTGTTAATTTAATTTAGTATCAGAATTATATAAAGGTTATTAGGTTACTAGGGGTGTAATACTGACACATGTAATTCCAGTATTTCATCCTCACGCATATATCAACTTAGTTTCTCAGTTGTCCTGTTATTGAAGTCGCTGGACAAAAATTGCTTTCTAATTTTCATAAGAAATTCAAGTTGTTTCATTAAAAAACGTATAAAATAAGCAAATGTTTCAAAATAATGACTTTTTTGGGGGTAACATGCAAAATCTATTGTTTATAGTTAAAAAAGGGATAAGATTTATTCTTTTCAAGATCATTAATATAATTTTCAATGTATAACCCATCGCATGATGTAAGAGGGTTTTGAAGTGTTTATGTAACATGCAGTATTGTTATATACACGATCATTAAACTAAAACACTATACAAATGATCCATAAACGTGATAAATAATAAAATACAATTGTTTCACTGCACATCAAATTTTGCTTAATATTTATGTAATAAAACTAGGGATGGACGCGAGACGAAAAATAAGCGTCTCGCGTCTCGCAAAATAGCCTAAAAGCTTGTCTCGTCTCGCAAAAATCCCTATATCGTAATGTTAAAAATGTGTGTCTCGTCTCGCAAAAATACTGTAAATCTCTGTGTCGTCGCGCAAAAAGTCGTCTCGCGTCCATCCCTAAATAAAACAATGCTTCTATAATATGCAGAGTTATTCTATACATGATCGTTAAAGTAAGAATTTATCCAAGTAATGAATAAATACGATATTTATTAAAATACAACTGTTTCACTGCACATCCAATTTTGCTTAGTATTTATGTAATAAAACATGTATAACTTTATTATCTTGAGTTAACTCAATTCTGCATGCCCAATAAAACCATTATATTGTTTTAAAAATGAGCCAAATGCCTCATAACAAATTTAAACGTAAATAATTATAGCTCATTCTGAAATTTATGCACCGTAATGCACCTTTTGTATGATAACACTCAATGCAAATTACAGAGAACATTTTATTCTTTTATCCCATTAATTTGCAGTGAATTCACTAGTTCTGATATTTATTATTACCTAAAACTTTCCGAAAATACTTCACCGACTGTTCTAAAGTAGCAAGCGATAAATGCTGCTATCGAATTTACTGCTGCAGAAAATGATACCAGGCTAATTTTGACACATTTGCGTATAATTAAGGAAAATCAATTGATTTTATTGAGTTTTAAGCGTGATTAATGCTTTGGTGTAATGGAATAAATCATAGTAATGGTTGAGTTGTGAGGTTTTTTTTTTTTTTACATTCGTGGAAATTTGCACATATTTTTACAACAATGTTTCTTTTAAGTAACATGAAAAAAGGAGCTACAAATGAAACATTTTGAGCTCCAGCTTATGAATCATTTTTTTAAGATAGATTAGACGAACATAAAACCTTAAAAACGCTCATGATATTAACCAATCATTACACATGTATAGAATATCAAGTAAAATAATGCAGATCAGTTTTTTTTAAAAAAAAACAGACTTTTTACTGTATCGCTATTTATTTCTAAATTTTGCGCACTTAATATTTTTTATCTACAAATAAAAATAAATTTATACTCTTTAATTTAAAATAAAAAGTTGTGACAGTACTTAAATGTAGCCTGTAATAATAAGAGACAATGTAACACACAATAAAACAGCAAAAATTAAAACATTGTGCAAAATTAGCTAATTACAGAAATAAGCCCACAAACTATTTTTTAAAACCTTATTTGGAAAAGTTTAACTTTACGGCGATATGCTTAGCTATTGCAGGTTCAGGTTTAACTATCCTTTTACGTGAGTCAGCGTAACAAGTTTATTAATAAATAGAATCGTGAGATTGAATACAGTAAAATAAATAAAAACTTTGTGTAAAAGCATACATAAAATGATACTTATAACAAGATACGATCGTTTCGACTGAAAATTTATTCAGTCTTCGTCAGTCAAAACACTTCGTCTCACTGAACTGAAAAAGATAAACACATAAAAGCATGTTGCCATTTGGAAAAAAAGCGAGAAACCAGAGATTAAAGGAAAGGGGTGGATTAAAAAAGAAAGTTGAAAAGAAAAAAAAATATGGACGAACAAAAATATATAATTAAATAAATGAAAAGCAAAAGTGGACACACCAACACAAACACAAACACACACACACACACACACACAAAGAAAACTGAACAAACAAAAGAACAAAACACAAAATAACATAAAAACACAAATAATAGTATATTTTTTTGGTAACGCATACAGGACAATACTTATTTTTTATATAATTATAAAAATATAGTAATAAGCATAAAGGGAAAATAGAAGAAACATTCAGAAAAATAAAAAAAGAAAATAAAGAAAGAAAATAAAAACAAAATAATTAATTAAAAATGTGAAGAAAGAAAGAAGGAAAAGAAAACTAGCAGCAGAAGAAGAGAGGGATGGGAAGTAGAGAAAGAAAGTAAATAGATCCTTACAACAGGTTCCAAGCAGAATGAACAAAAGGAACGGAGGAACCATCCTTTACAATACGTCCCAGGTGCTGGGTAATGGAAAAACCTACCAAAAAAATCAAGATGGGGCAAAGAGTGATTAGTGAAGAAAATCTTCTATTGCCTCACATTGTTTGAGTTCTAATCATCTCTTCCCCCTTTTCTTCTGCTGATAGTTTTCTTTTTCTTCTTTCTTTCTTTTTTTTTTCATTATTTTATTTATTTTTTATTTATGTCTTTTTATTTACTTTTTTGTTTTTGTGTATATTTTCCCTGTCTTTCCTTTATGTTTATTATTATCTTTTTAAAATTATATTAAAAAAATAAGTGTTGTTCTGTATGTGTTCGAAAAAAAAATAATTACACTAGCTTTGTAAATACGAGAACGTCGTTTTTTTTTTCTCCCTGATTTTTTTCCCCCTACACTATTATTTGTGTTTTTATGTTAGTTTATTTCTGTGCTGAATAAAATGCAGACGATCCGCAAAGATGTTAATCTTCTCATGGATAATCAACTGTTTACTGCATTACATTGGTAATCTTTAGACTGCCGTTCTGAATACAATCTTTGATTTTTTTATTTAATTTCTGAATTTTTTATGTTCAATCAGGTTATAAAATAATATAGCCTCAGTATTACGAGGACCGACGCTTAAAGTATCATTCGCCTTCCAATATATTCATATAATGCATAAGAAACGGTATATTATAACCCCTAACACACCAAAGAGGGTTGTCGGAGGACCCCAGACAAGTAAGCAATACTTGATAATCAGTGTTGGCGAAGTAGGCTTGGTATGTTAAGAGTTAATCAATATATTAAAAACAATTATACTAAAATATTACTCATAATAATATATATCACACAATAATATTATTAACAAACTCTTAATCTCATTTTAATTATTTTTGCAATAAGTGGACACAATCTTACTTTTTTATATTACAAAATATTTGATATTTATGTTCATTGGCGAGCTATCTTTTATTTTTGTATTTCCTAATTCCAACCTCTGTTTAAAAAATAACGAAAAGAATATGTATTACAGTAATGAAATGCATTTTTAAGCAATTTAGGAAGCTAAAAATAAAAACATTCCCGATGAATAATTGTTTTTATTGTACTTTATTTAATCAAGGAGCATTGACTAACAGAATAGCTTATATGCTTGTCTTTACAATACTTTTGAACACAGCGAGCAAATTGATCGCATTTTATATAAAGTATCTGGTTCCTACTCTAACACTTTATCATACATAATATGATACTGTATTAATGACATTACAATAGTTCAAACATTCGTGATCTAGAATCATTAATTTTCACGCAATAGGATCTAATAATAGATCTTTGAAATGATTCTTGATGTCTTTAACAGTCCAAGACTTACACAGCAGATAATTGTGGAAAACATACTGCTGTAGGCTGTTCCTTTAATTGTATTCACTTTCTGCAGAAAGAGTAACCATTGATAAAAATTGTCATAAAGTAAAAACTTGACACACAAACATAGTTATTTTAAGGTTAATAGACTATTTAAAGTGAAAATTGCAGTACAAACGTTAAAAGTATTATTTAAAGAAAATAGATGGTTAAAATTATTTCAACTTTAGATTTAAATATAGTCATTAATATGTGTAATTATAGAAATATTATTTTTTGGAAATAATGCTAGCGTTTTATATGTAATTAAAATAATTAGCTACTGAAAGTACTAAACATATACTTTATAATTATCGAGTATAGAGCGATGAAAATATTCTATATGATTATTGAGGAATACGTTTCCGTAAATGTCGATAGAAGTGTTTTTTATCGAATTCTTAATAAATAACGCAGTAATGTTTTATAATTTTAACTTTTGAATTCAAACATAACTCGATTATTATTTTAAGAATATTAAATAAAAATTTTATAAATTATCAACAAGACATCCCTGTAGTAGCTACAGAAAGGTGATATTTTTTTTTTACTCTCTCGGGACGTGTAAGCGATTTTTTAATAGTTTTGCTCTTTATGCCTTAAAACTTGCAATAGTTAAAAAAAAATATTACCCTTAAAGCTATGTTACCTCTTTCAAAGCGTTTCAATTGCTATCAAGCAAATTTATGTCTATTAATGGGTGTGTTCTAAATACTTTATTGCATTTTAGTAATCTATTCACATGTATATAAGGGCGAAGTCATTATTCCGTGATTCACACTCTTTAATTATCACGCAATAGCGTACATCGGTATGATACATAACAGGTACCATTACGTTATGGAATGTGAGGCGTGCGTGACTCTTTTGGGATAGCAAAAGTATCATCCGACAGGGAGAAAAAAAAGAACGACGTTCTCGTATTTACAAAGCTATTGTAAAATGATTTGCTTATTTGTGAAAATGCTTATTTTGAGTAGAAATAATCTAAATGATAATGTTTCAATTGTTTCTATTGTTTCGTTTTTCATCATTTGACATGTATGCTGTTATGTAATAGAAGTGGGCGTTATGGTGCATGCAGTGCATAGTAAAACCTTGAGCTATGCAGAATTTAGTAAAACTGAATGCGATAATATGTTTTCGAGAAATAATACTATGAAACAAAAACAAAAGAGCAATTGCTACGTATTTCTGAATACATAATTTACAGCATTGTAGAATAAACGAAATCGAGAATTAAAACTGTTTAGGATGAATTATTTTGATATATTTGTTGAAATAATGGAATGTTTTATCATTAACGGAGAGTGTATTTTGATCTTTTGAAATGTTTATACACCGATCCACCCACACATGCAATATATAATTTATTTATTAGTGGGATGAATACAGTTTGATTTCTAAAAAATCCATTGAAATAAATTAAATCGTTGCAGTACTTTCGAAAACAGTATTTTTTTAGCGGTAAATTTAGCTTTCTGTTGACAATTATCGCAAGCTTTAAACTATACTGAGCATAAAATTTGTCATGAAAAAACAAATTTATAATTAGTGAATAATAAGTATGAAAAAAAGTGTTTGTGATAACATTAATCCATTTCATGCAAGACTTAATCTATTTTACTGCAAATCCATGTAAATTTGTATCTCAGTAGAATGAAACGGGAGTACAATTTACCCATCTAAGGCAACGGGCAAGTGTGTTTTCAAGCAATAACGAGGTAAGAAAGGCTTACTTTATTACCGAAACTCTTAAGGAACTCTATTTAAAAATTTCATTTGATCTCCTTCGAAAGTGCATACGAATTTAGAACACACAAAACACCATTGCTTGATTTCAGGCTCTTGCTGAAAGCATTCACAACCACCTCTGGTGAAACGGAAATGCAATAATAAATATAACGTGACGGTAATATTGAATAGCGTTGTTAACTTATAATGGAAAATCCAGCTGGATATGAATTCATGAAAAATACAGCAAAAAAAAAGCTACAGTTTGTAGATATGAAACTATAAGAATGTTATATTTTTGTAAATTTCAAAGAAGTCCATATGCTATAACAAACATTAAAGAGAAGACCAGCATTAGTGCTTCGAAAATTCCAACGGTAATCTCTTTTTTTTTAAATTTTTGATCTATTAACGAATGATAAAACTCTTTAAAATGATGCCTCTCAAGTATCTTCAAAGATCATTGTTTCATAGATTTGAGTGTTTCAATTATTTCAGCTGTAATGTTTTTACTAGAAGTTGTATTAATTAACTTTGAAATTCTACGTCCTAGTTTAAATTATACCTCGTCTTACTGGCATTTTGATAAATCCATTGAAAATTGAGTTTTGCTAAGGAGAAGCATGATAGAGTTATCTGCCAATGGAAGAATGTCTCGGGCGATAGACTTTTTAGGGATTCTAACGTGTATTTACATTACATTTGGAGAAAAACACCCAAAACGCCAAGCAGAAATTTATACAACCAGCTAAGAATCATAGACCTTCTCATTTCCGTCAGTTACAAATTTTCAGTTTCTTATCCACCGGGCCATGGGTTTGGTAATGAAAGTCGAAGTTAAAGGATTATAACTGACCGAAATATTCTGAAAATGTGAACCTGATTCTTAATTTTTGATGATTAAATTTATTTTATAAATTTACCAATTCAATGTTTAAAAGGACATGTTTATCAGGCAATAAAAAATAATCCTACATATCCAAATCATGCACTGAGGGAGATCGGGAATGCCTTTTATATATTCAATTCAGAATTTCCAAGCAAAGTTAATTTCGGATTTTTCACTATCAAACTTCAATTTTTTAAAACTGTGCCTATTACTGGAAGGCCCTTGTGTAGGAAATTATGCATGATTGTATTAGGGATATCACGTGATTAACTATACATTATACGAAGTATAATGTAGTTAAGCATCCTCTTTTGATTTTAAAGTTAATTATGTCTTCTGAAGAAAAATTAAGATGTTTAGTTTGCATCTATTAGTTCTTATATGTATGATTCTCGCAGAAAAACACTAGATAATTATTTGCAGTTTACCATAATATGAGAATTTGTGGATTCGAAAGTTTCTGCAGACGTACTCGCAAAAAAAAACCCAACCGCTTAATAAAAGCCAATTTATTCGTGCTAAAATTTAGGGAACGGACGCATTAAGATTTTTAAAATAGCTCAGAATTTTTTATATGTTCTTTACATAATTATCGAAAATTTCAAACAGATCGCACGAACGGTTTTGGATTTTATTACGTTTACCGAGAATAATATTTTCAAATTTTGTAGAGTATTGGCGTTAAAAGCTTTGTTTTGGAGTAGGAGAAATGGAATTGTGACACATTTAGTGAATCAGTGAGTCAGCGAGCCATTACTTAGCGTAAATCTATATTAAGATAATAATTACACTCAGCTTTGCCCTTTAGATAGATATAGTTCCCAGTTTATATCCATATCTCAGGAGTATTTAATTTTCATTCAGTTCGCTTTGTGATATTCAATGAGATCCTCGTTATCTAAACATTCCCATACGCTAAATTGTATATACCCCACAACTGCAACTGATTAATGCATGAACACTCAAACTGGCTTGGATGCCTTATCTAATTAAATTAAATAGTCCAGTGCCTTAGATGATCTAAATTCTAACGAACTTGTAATTGAAATCCACCCTAAACGCACAATATTAAGTTCAAGTAAATATTAAAGGTCTTCGGTGGAACATGAAAGCCTACACACATGTGCTACAAATTTATTATTCATAGGAGTAGAGTGATGAAGCACTGACCAATAATTCGCGTGAACACAGAGTTTATACGCAACAATGCTGCTAACTCACATCAGATTACGTACGGTTATACTATAAATTAAGAAGCAGCTACGATTTATATGCACATACTGAAAACTGAAGCTATTCTACAAATGTTAACGTCCCTTTTTCCATTTGTCACCACTAAGCTTTCCAAACTCAAAAGTGGAAACTATTAGATGTATGGAAAAGTAACGTTAGTACAAAACTACTGTAGCTTTTAATACTAAATTTTGCACATGTGTGAGTTTTTTAACGTAGGTTAAAAATCCGTAACTTATAAGGGATAAGGGGCTAAAAAGGTTTTTTTAACATATCCTGCGTTACCTAAAGAAGAAAAGAAATATCCATAAAATTCTTGCTGTAAAATACAACATACACGAATACCTAAGAATATATATCAGAGCATTTCATTTTTCTTCGATTTTTTTAGTTTTACAAATTTCCTGTGATTTTGTGAAAATTTATTTAAAATGTGCAAATATTTGTTGACGCATCACACAATAACGACTTAAATTAATAAAACGAAATTTAGTTACATGATAAGTGTTCACACAACTTTAACAGTATCCTTCTGTTTTTTTTTATTTATTTATTTTATATTTTTATGAAAATTCGTATTAGATTTTTAGTTTGCAAAATTTGTTCAAAGTATGTAAATATTTGTATGTTTAAGCCGCTGAAGTGTAATAGAATGAAAATTGATTACATCTTAAGTGGGAAGTTAATTTAAACTCTAGATGCCAAAATTTTTTTATATTTTTCATGTATTTTGAGATTTTTTGAAATGTTTTTTCTCGCATTCTTCAAAAATGGCTTAAGAGAATAGAATGAAATTTAGTAACATGATCAGCAACGACTAAAACAATAAATGTCGCATTTTTGTGAAACATTGAATAAATTTTAAAACTTTGCAAAACTGCATTTTTTTGGGGGGGGGCACTTTAAGGTTTCTTGAAGGTAACACATTAATTGGCTATTCAAATTAAGCAAATTTCTTCGATTTTTTAAGTATTTATATGTTTTTCTTAGATTTTACGAAAATTGTACAGAGTTTTCTGGAGGCAAAATATTAAAATAGCTTTAAAGAAAATTTAATTAATGGCCAGGAATAACATATTGTGACTTGTGTGAAAAGTTCATTCCATTAAAATAAAGCATTAATTTTTAAAATAAAATTTTCCATATTGGCAGTTTCACTTAGCACTTAGTTACTATCTAACCTTTAATCTTTTAACAATGCACATAAATTATACCTTAGTTTTCTATACATTTTAATTCCATTCATTGGACTCCTAAAGTTTTGACGTAATTTCAGGCTTTTTGGGAAGGTGCGTTAGATGGCAACCCGTCAATGACGGATATTTCACCAAGTATAAAATATAAGCCTATATACGTATAGTGATTGAAATGTAACAGCAAATTTTAAAAAAGAGAGAGAGAGAGAGGGAAGAGGTACTATTTGAATACTTAAAAATGAAAGAGGTGTGAGAAGTGTTTCAAAAGTTATTATTGAATTGGCAACCAGAGGGCAGAAGTAAAAGGGGACACATCAAAAAGAAGAAAGAAAACCTTAGGTAAGGATTTGAGCGATACGGTCCGAGTAAGATAGAAGCAAAAAACCGAGAAAGTCGAAAAAACGGAGCAAGGAGACTTTAGGTTGAAGAAAACCTCAGTGTGAAATATCCTAAATAAGGAAAAGAAGTAGAATTAAAAATTGAACGGGTTCATATGAACAAATTGGGTGACTAAAAATAATATTTTTGAGTCCACATTTAATATGCAGAATTTTTTTTATTCCTTTCGTTTTTTTAGGCATGCAACATTCTTTTTCGTATAACTATTATCAGAATACAATTATTATTTTAACAAACAAATAAATCAAAATAAATGTGCTTTTTTCAATTTATATTTTTTTCTGAAATCGTATCTTTTTTGTTGTTGTTGTCGTGTCCATGGATAGAAAGACACTACCCATGGAAAGTTAGGTGCCAGTACCCCCGAGGGGGTTGGACTTCTACTTGTTGGTCCCTAATTTTGATCCGATTCCAGATGAGGGACCAACCATCACCTGAAATCGGAACCCCCAGAGGTATCGTATAACAACTTGGAGGAATTGGAGCCACGACGGATTTTACGTGCACCAGCTCCCGTTAGCGTAAACGATTCCACAGCAGTCGAGCCGAGAGGGAAGATGATCCTCCCAAGCACTGGTCATGCCGGATGCTGCTTCACTTGCCGTGTTCTTATGGGAACGGAGTTTAGCACCCACACCACAGCGGGACAATAAGCTCATATTCATATCAAATTGAGTACTGGCGTTGATTTAAAGTAATGGTTTAAAAATTAAACTCTGTGGACAACAAAGGAGCAACATGCTTTCGAAGCTCACCATAAAAGAATGACATGAACAGTCCAATTTATAGTTTATCTTATAAATAAAAATGAAATTCTGTTTGTTTGTTTGTTTGTGGATTTGATTCGTATACAAATCCACAAAAATGGACCTATCGCCCTGAAATTTAGCACAGATATGTAAAATAATATAGAATAAATCATAGTCCACTTTAAAACTTTGAAAGTCCGCCCGTTCCCGGAATTTAAGAGATTTTTTATGCTCTTCACGCAAAAAGCTTTCCGTAATTGTAAGCCCTGTAGTGAAAAAAGTGTGAAATAAGGATCGTGGTTGCCATGTGTGGCGATTTTGCCGAATAAATTTTTTTAAATTATCAAAGTAAGAATAAAAGAATAATAATGATTTTTTTTTGTTAGTTTATATTCGTAAGGTTATTTTTTTTTAATTATAATATAGTGTGCATGGGAAATCAGAGCAGGAATGAAATGCTTTACACGCAAAACAATAAGAATTGAAGATTTCCGAGGTTAATGTGTAAATTTTTTTAGTTTGGCGAAAAAATAAAATGGCTGAAATATGGATTTTGAGTAAGTGAGTTCTAGCGGTTTGCACAGTTTTCGGCTTGGCGCAATTTATTGAGAGCTTAAGGAAATCGATTTTTGAAAACAAGTGCAAAAGTTTTATTAGAATACAGCGTTAAATTTTAATGATCCGTGAAGAAATAATGCTGTTATTAAGGGATTTCAAGCGATCTAACTTCAGAATTCTCGCCAATTGAGTACATTGATTTAAGTTGGGGGAATTCCGCCAAATTTCAGGAAATTGAAATCTTCTCATTTAGTACATCGGGTAACGATGAATAAAACACATTATAGTTCTTAATTTAAAAAAAAATCGACTTTATTAAGGGATTCCAATTTTCAAATAAATGCGCGCTACTCTTTGGCGGTCGAACCATTTCCCATATTGATTGCTGCTAAGTCAATGCTTCGAATGATTCCCTGAAAAAACTCTTGCAAAATAGCGTATGTTGGCACTTTGGCGAGGCTTAGATTTGAAACTGGATTTTATTTGAGACTGGTATATATAATAACACTGGTTATAAATAAAAATGAATGTTGGTATGTGTTTATGAGGTTGAAAAACTCCAGCACCGTTGAGCACCGTTGCACGATGAAATTTGGTTCACCTAAGTCTTTTATGATGGAGAAGGTTTTAATGCTATCCGTTTTCCTTAACTTGCCACTTGGTGCCGCAGCACAACGTTGAATTCTATTCCGTTTAGCCGTTTGCTAAGCGAATATCGTCCAACCGATTTCGATGAAATTTGGTACACGCGAATATTAGAACACGGAGAATATTTTTCACTATCCATTTTTCTGTAACTTGCCGCTAAATGGCGCTGCAAAGCGTCAACTTCTATACCGTTCGACCGATCGGCATAAAATTTTTTATACTTACACATTTGAGCACGAAGAATATATTCTAACTGCGTTCCTTTTGATGTTACTCACCACTTGATGACACTGCAATGCATTATTATTTTAACTCGCCACTAGATGACGCTGCAGCAGGCCAAATTCTTGACCATTCAAACGGTCGCTATGAAAATCAGTATACATAGCTATTTGAATAATGAGAATATTTTGGCGTTATCCATTTTGCTATAACTCGCCACTTGACGGCGCTGTAGCAAATCATTACTTTAATTAACTACTAGATCGCCCTGCAGAGTATCACTTCTTGACTGCGCAAATGACCGTTATGAAAATTGGTATGCATAGATAGTTGAACACGGTCGCTATGAAACTCAGTATACATAGCTATTTGAACAATGAGAATATTTTGGCGTTATCCATTTTGCTATAACTTGCCACTTGACGGCGCTGTAGCAAATCATTACTTTATTGAACCACTAGATGGCTCTGCAGTGTATCACTTCTTGACTGTGCAAATAATCGCTATGAAAATAGGTATACATAATTTTTGAACACGGGGAAGAGTTTGGCGCTATCCATTTTCCTATAACTTGCCGCTAGATGTCGCGTCAACATATGAACTTCAGGACTGCCCAGCCGATAGTCATGAAAATTCGTATACATCGATATCTGAATGCGAAAAATATTTTCGACGTATCCGTTTTGCTAAAACTCGCCACTAGATTGCGCTACGCCGCATGGCCTTCTGCACCGTACAAACGATTGCCTTGCAATTCGGTATGGATGATTATTGGACACAATAAAACGCGATATCCACTTTGCTATATCTGTTTATTACAATGAATAGTAATCACCACAAATCGTAATATCAAAAAGTCCATTCATTCCCGTGCGAAGAACGGGTACTTCAGCTAGTTTAAATGATAAAAATGAACTTTATGCAAATTCATGCAAAAATAATAACTACCACTTTTTTATAGAAAAGAAAAGGCATATATGAGTGAGAGAAAAGTATGCGAATATCAGGTTTCCGTAATTACGCGTGTAACTTTTGCTGATTTACAACTTTTGTTAGCAGATTCGTTGTCAATAGGCAGTAGGGATGGCCACAATGTCTGAGAGAAGCCGTTTTCCCCATTCGTTGAGATGGTGGGCGGTCGGATGGATGAAAGTGGGGTTGTCAGAGGCTGATGCTGCTAGGTGTCTCAATCTGTCTCGCAGTGTGGTCCACCGTCTCTGCAATTAATATCAAACCGAAGCTTCTGTGTCTAGAAGACATGTTCCAGGACGACCACGAGCTACAACACTTACAGAAGACCGCTTCATAGCTCTTTCTGCCCGAAGAAGAAGAAGCATTTCTGTGCCGCAACTTGTTGCAGACCACTCTGTAGCATCAGAGAGACGAATATCCGCTGGTACGGTGCGAATGCATCTTCCCAATGCAGGTCTTTGTACAAGGTGACCAGTTGTGTGTGTCCCCCATCAACGGACGACAGAGAGGGTTCAAGTTATCTTGATCAAGAAACCACGTTTCTTGGACCAGACAGCAATGGGCTTCTGTACGTTTTTCAGACGAGTCCAGATTCCCACTGGAGAGCGATTCAGGACGTCTGTTGATCTGGAGGGAACAAAGCACCAGATACCATCAATTCAAATATGCAAAGACACAATTACCGAGGTGCCGGAATATTGGTTTGGGCAGGGATACCACTCGATGGTCACACTGACCTGCGTGTGTTCCAGGGAGGAACTATGACTGGTGTGAGATATCGAGACGAGATTCTTGATGCCAATGTTCGGCCATATGCTGCTGCTATTGGCAATGATTTCATTCTAATGGATGATAATGCCCGACCTCACCGAGCTGTGCTTGTTGAGGATTATCTTGAGATTCAAGGTTTGGAGCGGATGGAATGGCCAGCTCAATCTCCAGACCTCAATCCGATCGAACATGTTTGGGACTACCTCGGCAGACAAGTGGATGCTTCAAATCCTCCTCCAAGATCGTTGCATGAGCTGGAACGAGGACTAATCCGAGCGTGGTCTTCGCTCCCTATTGAGGTGTCTGACAACTTAATTAGCAGCATGGAGAATCGATGCCGCCAGTGCATTGCAGTTAGGGGTGGGCACATTTCTTATTAGTAACAATGCACCAGATTTTGCACTCATTTTTGCAATGTTTATACAAAACGCTTTCATAAACAGTTTTCTCCAAAAGTGGACTTTCTACCAAATTTATTAGGTATTTAAAATAATTTCTACCATGCTTTTACACCATGTTTGTTTTGAAATTATGTAAATTTCTATGTCGTACTCAATAAAGAACTATTTAGTTCTCCGTTAGTCCAAATTTTTTGCTTCTATGTTCATTCGTTTCCATATTATTCACAGAAAACAGGTTGTACCTTAACTTTTGGAGGGCAGTGTATTAAAGGATATTATAACATAGAACTTCGGGAAAAAGATGCTAACACCCGGAAAATATTAGCTTATTAAGCAAAGCATGCAAATGTAGGAATAAGAATCTATTAAGAGATTTAACGGCTTCAATAAAAATTCTATTAATTTAATATCGGGTGGTAAGGTTTGCAATGCAAGTAAAATGCTTAGATTAGTAAGAAATAAAGAAAAAAGCTTGTTTAACTCTTTGTCTGCATGTTCATACACCACAATTTCTGCTGTCAAATCAAATGCAGCTAAACTTTCTTTTTCTGTAATTTCCATCGAAAAATTTACCCTATTAAAGATCACATCCCTCTTTTATTCAAATAGTGAAAGAAATTAAATGTATATTTTTATAAAAGAAAATAAAATAATAATTTTTTTCTATTTTTCCCCAACAGTTGAGCATTTAGAGGATTAACCACTTAGATGGGTGTTGTTTACAAACAAACATAATATTATAAATTTCAAAAACCGAAATATACGTACCGTCATCAAAAATAATAAAGAATATTTTAAAGGGTGATTTTCAGCAATCTCCAAAAATTCTAAAAGCAGACTATGTTAAGGATTTTATTTGTATGTTTCGTAATTGGAATCTTATAAAATTAGCTAAATGCAATAAAAAAATACTTTTATACGTTTTTATTGAACGTTTAGAACTCACTAACATTTAATTTCTTTTCATTATGCTTATTTATGTATTTTTCCATGTTGACTGTTCTGATTTGTTTCTATCCTGAATAAGTCCTCTTTGGGATAACTGCAAAACAAATAAAGCTGAAGAATTGAGGTAATCCGAAGTATTTTCACAAATATTATTTGACGATACTAATCACCAGGAAATCTCTGACGCACGTTTTTAGTACGGGATTAAAGCAATTATTTGTGTATTTAAAGTACAAAGGAATAAATAAGAACATCAATTATTTTAAATAACGTTTTTCCTTAAAAGTATGCATTTTACGTATGCTATGTTTTACGGAAATTTTCTAGATTTTTTGCATATATTTTCCTATGAAGAATTTCTTGCTTTTTTGATTCTCCTTTACCAGTCATATTGAGCCCATATTTGAAACTTAACAGTGTCTCTAACTCTTTTCAGTGGGAAAAATAAACTATGAATGTGCATAGAAATGTGCTTATAATTGCAATAAAATTATCCTTATTTTTTTGTTCGATAAGTATTAAAGTAAATTTGCATAGATACTTATTATATGCAAATTTTAGATTATTTTTATTGTGTCACTGAAAATATGAGTAAAACGTTGTGCATGTTTAGGTAACTAATCCACCTAAATATTCTTTTTACAAAACTGCTCTACCTAAGATATTGCGGTATTACTCTTATTACTAATCTTGTAAGTTGCGTGAATGTAAAATTAATCCCTTTATGTATGTCGTACATCAAAACACCCTTTTTTGAAAGCTGACAACTTAAATCACGATAATATATCGTGGTATTTAAGTATGAGTAATGATTCCTCTAAGCAGAAAGCTTTACTTCGAAAATTTTGTAAGATTATTATTACTTAAAAATTATAATTTTACTGCACGTAGAAATGAATAACTTTAATACAACCTAGACAAGTAAATTCAAACTTTATGTTTTACTATAAAATATTATGTATACCTATAACATCACAATTTTATTTTGGAAACGGAAAGTGATGCTGCTTTAATATTTAATAAATAAAATTAACTTTTATTTGGAATAGCTATCACATTGTTATATTGTACTTCAATATGTAATTAAAATCATCACACTTTTCCATCACTCAGATTAAAATAATCACACTTTTTTTAATAAACTGAATTGCACACGGTCCAGAAAAGAAAATATGCTATACTTATAAGTAAAGTGATTATAATTTATTATTTTTTGACTTAATGTTTTAATTATTAAAATATCACATGTTAATTTTGCATAATTACGTATACTTGAAGCGAAATACAATGTTAATAATATTTTCTTTAAAGAAGTCAAACACTCAAAATCCTTTGTATTTATTATTCGCCAGTTTTCGAAAGGTTATCACCCTGCCATCTGGGGAATGGAAAACGTGTAATGACAAAAAGTGTAAAGAAAACGTGTAAAGACAAAAGCCCAAGATACTCTATCAATTTGTTAATAGTAGAAACTGGTATGCATTATAGTGTTGAATCTAAAAGACTTTAATCACCTTGATAGTTAAATTATTCTTATTTAGAGCAATAATCATTTACCCTTTTGCAATCACAGCAACTTTTTTACGGAGAAAGAAATTTAATCCCCAAGAAAACTGTTAATATTGGCATTTTATCATTTTGGCTTTTAACTTTATTCATAAAATGAAGTAATTTTCCTTTTTTATTCCTCATTATTGTGAATTTCAGTAAATTTATTTAGTAAATTATATTTCATTAGCAATATATATTATAAATTGTTTAGTAAATGCATTTCTATTAAGATGAATTTTTCGTAAAATTCTTCGCAATTAAATTAGGAATTTCTGCAATTTTAATTTTAAAATCTGTTTGTTTCTTGCAAAAATATAGAATCTACAGAACAATTACTGTTTAAAAACGGTTTCTTCACAAATTATAGCAACAGATGTACTTGAAAAAGTTTTATTATGTCTCTTTTATTAAAAAAAGTAACAAATTAGTTTCAGCCTGGTTTTTTCTTTTCCATACACAATCTACAATGTCCTGATATTTCTTCCCCCTCTCTTCCTCCCCATCGAAAAAAAAATCCTGCATAGTATTCTTGAAAACAAGAATTGGCATTTAAATTATATTCATCAAATGGAAAAGAAAATTCAAATCCTTTTTGAATTATTGTTTCCGATTAAAGTATACGAAAGAAAACGTATATATAAGAAACAATAGAAGATGTACTTTGATTTATTCCTAAAATGAAATGTTAAGCTTTTTACGATAAAATTTCGGCAGCGAACAGGAAAAAGCGAAAAAGTTTCCTTAAAAAATGATGCACCCGCTTCTTTGTAGAAAAATGTACGAGCAAGCTTCCGGCAAAAACAACTTGAATAGCAGTTTTGTTTTCCAATAAGACAAGCTGTCACAATAACTCGGATAAAAAGATTTCGCAAATCTGTTTTCAATTTTTATTGGTGATTTTATTCAAGGAAGGGCTTAGGCTTGTATTCCTTCAATTCCAATAACTTTATGAGAGTCTATAGACACTGAGATAGTTATCTCGTGTATATACCATAACACAATATATCATTGACATGGAAAAGAAAAAAGCTAAGTACATTTTATATTTTCCCTACTCATTCAGATAAAAATTGCTTTCGACTGTTTAAAATTAATAATATGTGACCTAAGACAATGATTTTGTGGACATTTTCCATAGTACTGCATTCATAATGTACAGCTTTGTGCTTTAAATAAATTTATCTACCGCAATTTTTAGTTAGTTGAAAGAACGCAGAAAAAAATATTTCACACTTCGATAAAATATAATAAAGAAAACATACGTTTTCTTTTATTTCTTTATTTTTCAGGAGAGGACAGCTCGAATTACTCAATATGCCATTCAAAGCTTTTCTTACGAGTCCTAGATACTCATCTGCAGTTTGGCAGCTCCTTGAATTTTAATCTGTTAGAAATTACCCCCAAGAGATATTTCAGAACAACGGAATTACACGCGTACACATAACACAGTCCACAGATAACATATGCGAGACTGATTTCAACTTTAGTTCAGGAGCGATTTCCCAAATCTCACGCTAGGACTCCGATGTATAAACTTTTACAACAAAATTATAAGTAGATGTACGCATAATCAACGCTGCTATTTGAGAAAGGGTAAGATGGGGTAAAAGGGACAGCTTTTTAGGCTAATTATACTTTAACATACCACTAAACAACAGTTGCTTTTCTGAATATGATGACAATTGCCGACAGTCAAAAGTTCCAGATTGTGGGATTAAAATGTCGCCTGTATACCTAAAAATAGCCGAAATCGATGCGCGACGATTCTACTCTGCATATTCACATTTCGGAAAAGTATCCGTACGCAACTGCAGACTGTGACGTTGTACTGTTCTGTAATAAATTAGTCGAGTGTGGGGGTAGTATTAAATAGCCTTCACAATGGTTGTACACCTCACTCCGTTGGATTTACTCCTGTGGCGTTACATAAAAGATCCGGCTTACGGAACTCCACATACAAGGAGCCTGAATCAAAGTCGTCGTATTACAGATGCTTGCAATAGTGTGACACCTTCCGAAAAATGTGCGTTTAGAATTACTATCCCGATTAAGAATGTATCGTGAGTAATTCCGCACTTTTTGAACATACTCAACATTAACATGTGATCGCTGTGTAACTCTACGAGGTACTTATTCAGTTAGTATGCGGAGGTTGTTCTGAGGAATGGAAGGCCCATGTGCTCTGAACATGCTTTCAACCGTCCTCCACAGTTAATCCTCCCAAGTTGATTGGGGCAGAGCAGACAAACGACGGCCTGTCATATACCACACACGCTCAATGGGCGACACATGTGGTGACTTTGCAGGACAATGAAGCAATTTTACAGGTCTGTCTGTTCCACTTCCTAAATCCAATCACCCTGCCTCAACCTGTTTAAAATTTCGAAATAAACGGAAAATCTCGCCTAATAGTAAGAGTGCTAAAGCAGGATTATTAATATTCCTATTCGCAATTATAATGTGTACTGTAATAACAGTGCTTGGACAGCTGTTTTGTTTTTGAAGTGATGAAAATCAATGATGTGAACATGTAAAGTCTGTGAATGTCCTAAAAATGCACTTTTCGCTTTCTTGAAGTCCTATTAGCGTAATTTCTTATGAATCATATGTTCTTGTTTTCATATACTTGGTTTACAAACTACCCTTTTTATCTCTTGTATATAATTTATAACATTATAAACATATAAAAATATTTTAAATATTCCAGAAAATAATTGCAAAGTTTTAAGCTTTGATAATGTGTTATTAACTTCAGTCAGTGTGTGTATATTTTTCGAAAATAATCTTTGAGTGCTTTCCTTTAATAAAACGTCCTGTCACTCAGAGTGTGAATAACATATTGAAACGTCACACAAAATGAAATGCTCATTTCAAAGCTTCATTGCAATCTCCACTTGTCAACGTCGGGCGCATCTGTTGATGTCTATTTACATGTAGGTTATACACACTAGTTCTTACTATCCTGTGTGATTTATTGCGAGGAATTTCTATCTGCTACATTTTCCTAAAATGTGTTATAGCACCAGATATGGATACGTTGAATTCAATTCAAAATTTAAAAAAAGAGCCAGTGCTGCGTTAGAAAATACTTAAAGTTTGTTTCAAGTATCTTACCAAACTGTGAAACGAAATATTAATAATGATATTGAAAATGAAAATAAATAACTTGAAAATTAATATTAAACAGGGCTTTTGGAAGTCCTAAGTATGTTGCATTTTGTTCATGTGCAATTTCCTGTGATAATAATAAAAACTAGTGTGAATTTTAATGCTTTGCTGCTTTTTAATGCTTATGAACCATGTTGTTTTACTTTCTTTCATTGCTAGTGTTATGACGGATAAAATGTACAGTAACTAAAAGGAAATTTTAAAACATTATTAAAATTTTGTAAACTGTTTTCTGTAGAAAATACGTGTGAACAGAATTTTCATTCGAATATGCACCAAAACACCACTTTTGATAAATTAGGGCTTATAGGTGTATAAATTGCTTGAGATATCCAGATATAATTCAAACAAAATAGAATAAATATATTTCATTGACTTTCGAAAGAGAAAGATTTTCACCAGAACTGATCAGAAATATTATTTATGTCTATTGTAGAGGAAAAGTTCTGCATTACTTGTTATTCCACTTTGTGATATGAAAATACGTTTTGGCAATCCATGTGTAATGCTAAAATTAAATACAAGTTATACTACACAGCGAAAAATTTTAAAACATGGTAAAAATATAAGAAGTAACATCACTCGAACCTGTTCAAATTATGCAAGGAATTCCATAAGTTGCTTTCATGAGAATTGGTACCCTTAATAAAATGTTTTTGTCCTTAAAGACAGTTTTTTTTTAAATATTAGTGGACACGATTAAAAGTAAAATGTAAGGTAAAGTGAGTTATGTTATACCTATATGCGCAATACCAAATTCATTTTCTTAGTAGCAAAGCTGAATGTTTATGCAATGGCAGTCATCAGAATACAGAGATCGTCACCCCAATGCCACAGGAAAGCAGTGAAATATCATAAGTGTATTTCATTTGCAAACAAAATGACAGTGCAAATATAAAATAATGTTTTGTACAGTGAGTTTAAACATTTCATGAAAACAATGAGTGTTTTGGACGGTCCCATAAAAGTAAACGTATTCCGAAATTTTAAACCATGAAAAATAGGCTTACCAAAACCTTTGAGTCAAAATTTCTCTCAGATGCGAATGATTTTTATTTTTGATGCTGGAGGGTATTGAACAATTTTACAAAAGTAAATAAATTAATATATATTAGTGCAATTTGAAAAAAAATAATCTGCTATACTTCCTTATTTATCCAATTTATTTGTGAAGCACCAATACTGGTGCACTCCTATTTTATTAGCAGTATCCTTTCAATCTTATAAATATCAACTTTATTAAATATGCTAACTGTGACGACTTACTTACAGTGCACTGAAAGATTTCACTCGCCCCTTAGAGAAATCCATTCTTCATCCGTAATAACTTCTTATCTTACTCAGAACCATTTATTTCTTGTGTACAACTCCCAGTTGTCTCCTGACAGCATTATACAGATTGCTCACTGATTGTATTGCAGCAATCTATCTGAGGAGTGTCCTAACAGATCATCTTCAGTCCTGTCCAAGTGATTTGCAGCTCCGCGTGGTTTTATGGCCCAAACAGTTTTTTATAACTCTTTATGAAATATAGAGTGCAAGGTGCGTGTGTGTGTGTGTGTGTGTGTTTGTGTCTTTCCCTTTGATCACTTAATGCAGTTATTGAATGGTAAATAGAAAAACAAATTTTGCAAAATTTAATTGCCTCCGCATTTTTGAGTAAATTTACGCGCTAAATTGTGTGCATTTTTACATTTCGAAAATGTACCATGTAAGATTTGATTTCATTTGGGGAATACGTCCGATTATCTACACGAATGAGGCCGGGAGGGGGGGGAGGGGTTGGCCTCCGTGAGAGTCGTAATCCGTGTTTACCAGGAGAAACTGCAAGCGGATGAGTCGACGGACGCGACCTGGGTTTGAGCAAAGCACCTTCCGTATCCTAGTTGAGAGCACTATGCCCTAGGCCAATGGTTGAGCTGTACCATGTAAGGAATGTATTTTAATCATGAAAAAAAATATGCTTTGAGATTTTAATGTATTTACACGTTTCGAGATCCTCTGAATTCATTTATGTTATTTTTACGATGATGCACACCCTCCAAAAAATGTATTTGAGTAAGAGATAAACTTCATACTTTGGTTTCATATATTAAAAATTATTTCTCATAGAATATGAATTAAGCTATGTATAAATATGACTTTCCGTATTTCTGTCAAGTTGTACGTTTCACAAAAACTCAATTATTATTCGCAAACCTAAAATAGGAAATTTGTCTCTTACTTGAATAATTTTTTGGACGGTATATGTGTGTGTGTATGGGCAGGATAGGTCCCAAACTATTCATGCGATTAAGCTGAAATTGGATATATATATATTATAGACGATCCTCACATTACCGGTTCTTTGTATTTTATTAATCAGTATTGACTGATTACATGTAATCAATCGGTCGTGATTGATTTATAGTATTGATTTTGGTGTGCATAGGACTTACAGAGTTTTTTTTTTATTTCACAGGGCTACAAAAAAGAATTGTTCTACATTATGGCCTTTGGAAGGAAATTCTTGAAAGAAAGTTAATGTCTAAACGGAGTATTCAATTGAGATCAAATAAGATACGCATATTATATGTCAATACTGTACAGATTTTGGTGTGTATAAGGCTTACAGATTTTTACAGAAGCCAAGTGGCATCATTCCGGATTTTTATCTGTAAGTATACTGCACAACATTTACTTTAACTAACTCAGGTGGAACTGTAAACATTTTTTGAAAGATGGCTATAGAAACCACTTGCTGCAAGTGTATCTTTCCTTTTATTTCTCGGAAGGATTACGTTCCTTCATAACAGACCTATGTAAAGAATATTATTTCTTCAATTTCGTCGTAAAGTATAATACCACTTCGTTAGAAAACTATGAGAACTAACTAACTGAGGTAGCCTTTACGACAGCTTAAACGTGGAGTCTTAAACTAAAAAATTAAGCGCGATTTATAAACTGTACTAACGCGAGACTGATAAACTCTGTCACGTCAGGTCAAGGCAAAAGATACTTGAAGTCTGCATCAGTTCGAAGAAAATCTACAGTTTGCATGATTCTAAACAGATCCTCCAGATTATGCAGTTTGACACTATTCACGATATTAAAAAAAAGACTATTTTCATCTGCTAAACCATACAAAATTTCAGCACTTAAATTGAACATTTTTCATTGCACATGAATTTATTTTCTTTTGTTTAGCTGTGTATCATTTAATTCTTTATTTATGCAATGGAAACAATAATGGATAGATTTTAAAAGTAGAAAAATTGTTAAGATAATATGGATCATCGCACAATACATCATGTTAATAAATATTTCGTGTGCATGGAAAAGTAAAGAATTTGTATAGCATTTTCACTAGGCGTCTTATAAATAACTAAAGTAAAAGAAAACTTACATTAATACATACTCCGATAGTTTCAACAAAAGAGATTAACAAAATTTTTTTAAAGATTTCTTTAGACGTCTTATTTAACAAAAGTTATAATTAAAATTTTATTAATTTAAAAGTAAAAAGAAATATAACCAAAAAAGTAAATTACAATAAGCAACTGACTAGAGCAGATCTTATTTACAAGAATAAAGACAATTAATTGTCCTTATTTTCCTTTTAACATTTTTTTTCTTTTCCTTACAAATCAGGAATGTTGCTTTCATCAAAAGTAATTCCGAATATTTATATGAGAATGTTATTTGAGTTTGCATTTCTTATGTTTCTTTGGTGAAACAAAAAAGCTAATTTAAACTAAAAATTTTTTCAGTAAAATTCTTTAGGGAAAAAATAAAAGCAGTACATGTCATTTCAAAATCATTCTTGAACATATGCAAACCTACTAAGACACTTTGATTTTAAAATTTTAGATACTGACATATATTTTTCTTTTTAAATAAAGTCAGTCGTGAAAGGCTTTGGTAAGAAGCCTCATATATATATATATATATGAGTCGCTCCAATCAATAAGAGAGAAGCAAAATCACTTTACTCGATAGATTTTAAATATTTCCCATAATACGATGCATAGGAGTTACTTCCGAGGGGAGAATTGGGAAAATACATATGTTTATGCTCTTTCTGTTCCAACTTTATTCTGAATAGTCAGTTTTCGAATGAAGAGTGTTAGATTTTGAAAGTTGTGGTTCAATCGTGAGTATTCAGTGTTAGAAATAACAGCAGTTTGCCTGCCTAGAGCGGATATGTCCAACCCCTATTACATACAGACGGACAGAGGTTTTGACATCATCACTATACCTGCATGAGCAGGTATTATTTTCACAAAGTAAAACTGCTTAAAATTTCTGGTGATTTACTTACGCACAACAGCAATTAAATAATTTCAGATAGAAATTTTATCTTACAATAAATGGAAATTTTTAAACGCCACTAATTATACAATATCATAAGGAAATAGATCATAATGAATTATTTTATTTCGGAAAAGTATTTTAAGTATCTTTAAGATAGTTTCTAATATTTATAGCATTCTTTAGAAATTTTAAACTGTTTTATCTTGTGAAATTAAATTTTAATACTTAGGCTAAATGACGACGTCACAGCTTGGTGACGTGACAGTTCTTTAACTGTCTATATTAACGTCCTCAAGTGAGTCGATCAGAGCAAAATGCGTCCTTCCTGTAGTTTCCCGCTACAATTTAGATCCTTATCAGAAGTGTGATGGGATTTCTGAGTGTTCTCCACCTTCGAATCTCTAGCGACCACCAAATCTCTAGCGACCGCCAATATTACTTTCGGAACTGCAGGTTTATCATGCACGTACACCGCATGCCCATGGTGGTCTTCAGTGCTATGTCGAAATCGAACCAGCAACCTTCCGGTTACTGGTCCAAAGCCTTAACCGCTGGGCTACCCTTAAAGAAAGCCTTACCACTGAAACTTTGATGACATCACAGTTTTACTTTCACAAAGTATACAAAGTATACAAGATTTTAAATTAGTATTGAATTTTTTCACTCATAAAACTTTATAATTATTTAAGATAACAGAATTAATTTTATGAGAAATGACAATTTTTGATAATCACTGATTTTGTAATATGATAGAGAAGTAGATCACAGTGAATTATTTTGTATCAGAAATATATTTTAATTTTTATCTTTAATTTAAGATATTTTCTAATATTCTAGCATCCACCAGAAATTTAAAATAGTTTCACTTTTTGAAGATCCAACTGTGATGACGTCATTTAAGAAGGGCCGGTGATGACGTCAAGTCTTCAGTTGCTAGGCCTTCTACATCTAGAAGGTATTGACCATGGGCCAAACAAAAGCACTTAGGGTGGACATGTTGCAGTAAAATTCCCTTACGTCATGATAAATTAAGGATAGACGACAATTATTTATTTTTTTTTTTTTTTTGCTTCACACTAATGCGAATGAATCTCACAAAATGTCCTAAACTTAAGAAAATACGATGACTTTCTCCTCTCTCCTCTGACAAGACAGTTATAATTGGCTTTCAATTCATTTTCCGAGAGTCAGACTCAATTTTGTGGAAGGTTAAAATCAACAGCTATTTTATTCTGGTAGTAAAAAAAAGACCAGACCGAATGAAAACTGGATTTTTATTTTCTATAAAGGATAAGCGTTTATTCTCGAAAAACTGCCTTTATCGAATGGTGACGATAATTTTAAGTACTTGGTCCAGGCGAATCCCCTGATAGAAGATGAGCTGTCAGATGAACTCCAACAAGAATAGAACTTCCATTCTAAGAAACCTCATGAAAATATTCTGCAATTTCATTACTTCAGTTCAGTGCATCGGTTCTTGAATATGCGTGCGTAACTGCCGCTCATGAGATATAATAAGACAAGTCTTGGTGTCTACACAGTAGGGTGGATCCAATTTTTTATTTTTTTCTAAATATTTGCCTCCTGAGGTCTCAGAAGTTTTATATTGATTTAAATAATACTTAAATAAAAATTGAATTGTCTACGACAACGTCAAGGGGCTACACATCTAGTTGGTAATCTATATTAAAAAAAAAGAAAAAAAAAACGTATATTTTTCTAAAAATTAAAAAATAAACTTTACTGAATTATAAGGCTCTCCAGATTTTACTTTGCATATTGTTATGAATAAGTTGTATGCAAAATTTAAAGGGTTATGACAACATCTAGGTGTTTTAATCGAGCTTAATTTATATAAACATTTGAAAGTTGTGTCATTTTGGAGAAGAAAAAAAAAGTAGTTGCAACTATGAAGACAAAATACTTTCTTTCATCACTGGGTACAGTTAGCACATTAGGCAACTATAAGGTTTTTTTTTAATAAATTATAAAATTTTATGTGTAAAGCTTGTCACGCATCTCATTAATTACTAACAAATCTGCTAAAGATTTTATTATTCCATTCCGATATAAACATAATTAAAACGTAAACTGCCCGCCACTGTTATGTGAAACCAAATGATTAATTAAGTACGAAGCTGACACATCGATTTCCGATGTTGAAGCTCCAGATAATCTACAATATAGTGTAAATAGAATATGTTCCTCTAATTGACACACTATCATATGCTCGTAATAGGCATCTTCATTTTAGATGATTTGCTTTGCTCAAATGGTATTGACTTCGCGTTTTGAAATTACTGCAGAGCATAATCGCGTAGAAGTCAGTTCATTAGTTAGGTCGCTTTGTGTGATTTTCTATTACGGTTTCGTCTGATTCCGTAATATTCAATGCGATTTCCTAGATTCCTTAATCACTTTTTTTCATGCATTCATATGTTTGTACTTTCCAGCTTATTTTCTCACCCAGAAAGTATTAGGCATTCATAAAAAAGTAATTTATTATAAAGCTTATTTTATTTTTATTACAACTTTTGTACTATAATTTAAAATTTAAATGTTAGTTATGATAATTTAGTTTTTTTTTCTTATTTACATGTTGATTCATCGATCCCTATTTGCATTATCTAATATTTCATCAAATGCTTGAAGTTTTAGCGCTGTCTCCTAATCTGTAATTGTTTTTGACGTATATATATTTGTATATATATATATATGTGTGTGTGTGTGTGTGTGTGTGTGTGTGTGTGTGTGTGTGTGTGTGTGTGTGTGTGTGTGTGTGTGTGTGTGTGTGTGTGTGTGTGTGTGTGTGTGTGTAATAGTAAAATGGCTAAACTTACGAATCAAGAAATCATTCTACAGCAGTTTTGTAGTCCAAATATACAATGAACACAAAATCGTATCCAAAACAGGAATGAGTAGATATATCCAGTAAACAGAAATCCAAACAAAGGTAAAAATGAAAATTAAAATGGTATTGGATGGAGGAAAACAATGGGTAGCAAGCATCGGCTATACTCGTCAGGCCCCACGAACCGAATACTTGCTACAAGATAAAAAACAAAATAACAGAATTTTCATGTAGTTACTTAGCACAAAGAAAGCTAAATGTGTAACTACAGGGGGGGATATCCTGTTAAAAAGTAATCATGAAGACATACCCTGTTAAAAATCAATTATGAAGACAAAAATGGAGACGAAGAGACCAAGAGCATTAAGCTTGAAAACATGGCTCAACCATGCAGCTGTTGCCAATTGAGGAGGAAAAAATAAGTTGCCATAATAATTGGAGAAAAGTTGAACAATAAGTAAAAAGTAAGAGTTAAAAAAATAATAAATAAATAAAAAAATAAATAATAATAATAATAATAATAATTCTGTGTGCTCTTACAATGCTGAAGAAAGTTGTTGCTTTTTGGAAATTTGCATTCACTACTAACCCGTCAACGACGGGTACTTCAGCTAGTTTTAAATATTATTCTAATTCCCTTCTAAAAATTCAAGTGTTTTTTTTTTACACGTTCGTATATTAATCCAGTGTCTAGCTTAAAGTTAATGTAACTAACTTCTCGATATGATATACCTTTGACCACTCTAAACTGACCTAAATCCTTTTGGAAGTCAAAATGCTAGCTATATTATAAAATTCATGTATCAAATATGTCAAATATAATGTAATTCATTGAATAGTAAAAAAGAATTGTACAACCGCTTAGCATTAATGCCTCTTAATCGTCTACCATGGAAAAGAATTATTGACGAAAATGGTCAACGGTATGATTCGCTAGTACCCCTTTTTAGATAATAACATAACTTGCCCGTCTCCACTTACTCAGCATACATATTTGGAACAAAATCTTTGAAATCATCACAAACCCGCACGTTGAAGTTGTTGAATTGATAAGTACGTTGATTGTTCTCAATACGGAATCCATTTTCAAATCAAAATGAAGTGATAATATCATCCATAAGTAACCTTTGTTGGATAATAACATAACATTCCTATCCCCACTTATTCAACATACACTTGGAACAAAATCACAAACTTGCCAATTGAAGTTGCTGAATTTGTATGGACGTTAATTCATTCTGATTCCGTACGGACTTCATTCCCCAATTAAAATGAAGAGATAATATCAATCATAGTATTTCCGAAGTGAATCTTTAGGTTGTTCATAATACAACTTAGCTACACTTTTAAAGAATAAAAAATACATAAATAATGTACACTCTTTGTGTATATATACGCCACAAATATCTTATGACAATCGTAAAATCTAACATGCTTTCAATTTCGGTAACTTCCGAACGTCAATCATGAATTGACAGCCCGCTTTACAAGAATAGCAGTAAAAGGAAAGCGGATGGCGAATTCAACGAAACACATACCAACTTTTTCTCCCTACAAAAATTTTGTTTTCGAAGAAAGCCATAGTAAATATATAAAAGAGACATTTAAATTGCCTATGTCGTTTTCTTATAACTCAATCTGTCACATTTTAGACGATAAAAACTCTTTCCAGATATGTTTTCGATCACTTCTGACTAAAGGAAAGAGAAGGTTCAAAATATTTTAGTTTGAACATACATAAGAAACTACTTAAATGTTAACGCCACGGTAGTAACAAGTTGTCACTGAATAAACAGACGTCGAAATAATAAGTTATGGAAAAGTTTTAAAAAGCATTGTCCATGTACTCTACGGAGACTTTTTTTTCAAAGAACAACAATGCACGATTCTCTTTGTCATGTGTGGACTAAAAGCACCACAGAAGTTATATAAAAGCATGTTAACATTATTTAATTTTTATTGTTATTTTATCTAATTAAGAGTCGGTTATTAAATGATAGTACTTTTTATTGTTAGCATATTTTTTTTTCGCAATATGCAATGATACATTTATTATTTAACTTAAAATAAATGTAGTACGCTACGTCGGGTAAAATGAGGTTAAGACGAACAACTTAAGTTTTAAATAATATTTCTGAATTTTAAGTTGTTTAAAAACCCAAAATTTCCAGAAATACATTTTGAAACTTTGAGTTTCAGAAACAAATGTTAAAAAAATTATATCTCTCTTTTGAAAGATGGCGAAATAATGCAAAGTAAAGTTCTTTTGTCATTTTACATTGTGGTTACCACCGTACAGTAAAAAACAATTTCACGCATCACGCATACTGAAACAAATACTTTATTTGATATAAAAATTAAGAAAAACAATAGGCTACGAAGTTCGTAAACAGAAATCGCATTTTCAGGGTATGTCCTGCAGTTTATTATGATCCCAGACGATCTTGTTCAGAAGATTAGTACCTGATTTATTCTTCGTTGCTTTCTTTCGTCATCTTACACCACACCACCATTTTCGATATAAATGTATCAAACAATACCCAAACTTACCGTATATAAGCCTAAAACGCAGGATTTTAAATTTAAGAGTTGTATTTTAAAAATATTTTATGCAGGAGAATCGTGCAATCCCAAAGTCTAAATCGGATGTAAAGTCCAAAATTTACAAACACAGATTAAAGAAATGAATTCGACACGCCTCTACTCACACAGCCATTTTAAATGACATTAATTACTTGTAGTGGATTTCATAACTCAATAGGGTCTTAGGCAATGCCTTGACATTAGATGCTATTTGTGCCAAAGCCTTGATAGGAGATGCTATTTGTGATAGCGAAGGTGAAATTCGAGATCGTCATCTTACCCTGATTTCCCCTTAATATCTGTGAAATTTTGTTCGCACATTTGTTTATTTTTTACTGCATAAAAATATACACTGAATGGATAATCAACAGGAATTTCACACGGGTGTGTGAAACGATTTAAAGAATATCTGTAGATGATTTTAAAGTTCGGACAATTTGCCATTTTTTCATTTGCACCGATTTTTCGAAATTTCCAGCTCCAGAAATCTACGCTATAAGATAGTGTAGACAAATGAATACTATGTGCTTTAATGAATTTCCTTTAATACTGCATGAAATGTCAAGTTAAAAGATGTCATCTCTGACTCAAAAATTACTTCACGAGCAAAATTATTTCGTACTTTTTAAGATATCCGTTATCTTAGATTAGCTTTCCGAGATTACCAAGATTTTTCGAGAGGCGAAAATAAACATTATTTTGATGACTTTTCTGCGTAAAACATGAATAGACACAGGATACTGAATTGCTGTATCCAGTATTTTAATTGGTTATAGAAGCAAAAATTCACTTTATTTCACAGCCTTAAGTCGTGGCTTTAAATTGGATGTAGGTTATTGATTTAGAATTCATGGGACGTTAACGGAGAGCTAGCATAGAACGCACCTTCATTTAGCTTTATAGGATAAATATTTGTTTTAGAACATTCTGAAGTGCTAGTAAAATTTTGTTCTTCTAAATTAGTTATTTCTTCTAAATTAAATCGTTTGGGGGAAACAGTTATTGGTGAAAACGGTCGATTGTGTAATAGGTGAATAAAGCAAATAGTTTTCACTGCAGTTCGTGATAGAAACAACACCAGCAATATTAGGGTCTGCTGTGAATCGAAAGATTTGGCAGTTTTTAAATATCTGCTTTTATCGAATCAACTTCAAATGCGTGAGTTAAAAAATGTCATCTCTTAAAAATATTTTTCTATGGAAGACTGAAACTGTGAACATGATAAAGAACTCTCTGTTTTTAATAGAGAAAAAATAAAATAAAATATTTGATGGAAAAAATATTGATTGATTGATTGATTGATTTTAAATAAACACTTACACAGTTGGCGGCTGTCTGTAATGGTTAAAGTTTCGTGTCTTTGGAATTTTATGCATGCGTTACATACTTCAGGTAGTTTAAAGAAGTAGATTTAATCGATTTTTCATGTATGACTCTTCAAGTTCAATGATCACTATATTAAAATTCATTGTATGAAAAATGCCAGAATAAAAGTTTTGTTTTGTTTTTGTTTTTAACTTTTCCGGCAAGCAAAACTCAGTTTATTTATTTAAAAATCCCATTACGTGTAAAATAAAACACAGTTTGAAAAGAATATAATTAAACAAAATTCAGACAAAACCTGAACAACAATAGCCAATGAAAACAAAAAAAAAATGTAGATTTATGTGAGATTTCTTTTATTAAAACTTATTTACCTCATATTATATTCTTTTAGATTAAACGCTGTTTGCGAAGTACAATTGCAGGTAGAAAAAAGACATACATTGAGCTTCATTTTTTTCAGACACTCAAAATATTTATTTGTTGTTACTTAATGATCACGAAAACATTTAGCTCTAAAAATTCATGAAGTCAACCGAATATACAAATTGATTCAAATTAAAGTTGACAAACTTCAGAAAGGAGTAGGTTACTCAAAGAGAAATCACAATCCCATAACAATGTGTCAAACGTCGTGTCCCGCAGTTGTCTGGGTGCCAAACTCCGTTTCCATAAGCAAGTGAAGCAGCATCCGGCTTGGCCAGTGCTTGGGAGGGTTAACTCCCTCTCGTCTCGACGACTGTGGGACCGTGTTCCGTAATGGGAGCTAGTGAACTTAAAGTCCGTCGTGGCTCCAATGCCCTCCAAGTTGTTAAACGATACCTCTGCGGAAGCCGATTTCAGAGGGTTGGTCCCTCCTCTGAAATTGGTTTAAAATTAGGGGACCACAGGGCTAAAGTCGAAATTCTCTCCCGCTGGGGTCCACTAAAAATGGAAGACGCCCACCTCTGCCCATCGCCTCCCTATCCGGTGGGATCTGGCACCACATGCGGTTGTCAGAGCGCATAAGAAACAACAACAACAACAATCAAACGTCGTATTCATGCACCTGGCAACAATCACTTTGGAAAGAGTTTTGAAGGAATTGTAAATTTTCCGACCATGGTTCGGGAGGATTATTTAACTTTTCGCAGAAAACATTTGACTAAAATTCATTGTTTAGAAGTGAATTCCAAGAAATTATTCGTCTATTCAAAGCTCGATCTATATTATTATATTCCGATATATATATATACATGTAACATATATATTTATAGACAGGGTGTCCTTGATACGAAAAGTCCTTGACGCATTTAAAAAAATCATAGAAAAGCAGGAAATTTTTGTACGAATATGCAGTTTGCACAATAGTACTCCACAGGCTCACTAATTTTTATTGACATCTAAAAAGAAATTACTTCCAGATTGTGTTCAGAGGTGGCGCTGTACCCTCACAGTAAAAAAAACCAACCATAATGTAAGGTGTTTAATCATTTTATTAATCAGAATGCAATACCTATCATTACCAGAGTTTAATGTGTGCACCTTTTGTTGCTCGAGCTACATCTCAACAACGGTACTCAAGTTCATTCCATGTTCGAGCCAGCATGGATTGAGGTTTTCCTTAAACATGTTGCGAAAGTTTCTCTAAACTGTAATTATGGATTTTGATTCTGAATACCAGCCTACGCAATGCGCTTTCTCATTGCAGTCGCCGTAGCTGCCATGAATATTACCGCAACGTCAGTGCTGTTTGAAACTCACGAAAATTCCTATTGGCTCTCATTGCTGAAAATTGGAGATACAGCGCCCTCTATGGACAGATTTTGGAAGTAATTTTTTTTTTAAGATGGATAATTTTTTGATTCCCTGAAGCATTATTGTGCAAACCGCATATTCATACAATTTGTTGCTTTTCTGTGAATTTTTGAAATGCTTGAAGGAATTTTCGGACACCCTGTATGTATATTAGAGATGAGTTCGAGCTCATTTTTTGAAGCCCGAGGACTTTTAATCCGAGCACGCCCGTGCCCGAGCAATATTATTTAAGTCGGAGCCCGAGCCCGCCCGAGCCCGAAATTTCAGCTAAGATAAAAAAAAAATCCAATTACTTCATGGATAGAATACAATGAATTTTGCCGTTTGTGCAAATCAAAGACAAATATAGTTGCGAACTCTCACACAATGCACTTTCTAATTCTTCATATATCCATGTTTATCAAATAATGTCGGATCTCATGACTAGCTAATGAATATAAGCCGCCGCCGTTCTGAAATATCCGAAGAGCTTCACGCACCTTCTAGGCGCCAGTGCCGCTATTTTTTTTTTATGTGCAGTCAACTCCGGTTATAGTGAACCCGGATAGAGTGAACCATCGGGTATAGTGAACGCGAACCATGAGTCCTGATTCACATACAGTATCTCTATCCATCATGAAGACACTTGGGTTTTAGGGAACTTCGGATAGAGTGGACGAAATTGGAGGGTCCCCGGAGGTCCACTATAACCGGAGTTGACTCTACTTTTATTTTCCTCGTGAATCACTGTTTAAAATATGTTTCAAGGAATATGTTCAATAAAGGAGAAATTTTTCACGAGCCCGAGCCCGCCCGAGCTCGAACTCAATTGCAAATTACAGATCCCGAGCCCGGTTCGGGCCCGGGCTCGGGCTTTCGGGCTCGGGCTGAGCCCGTCTCATCTCTAATGTATATATATATATATATATATATATATATATACACACATACAACAGTTCCTGCGTAGAGGCGCTGCGTTTTAATGCATGCATCCTGCAACCACGGAAATTTTCAGAATATATCCTCCTGCGGTAAAATATTCTTTCAGCAGGGATGCAAATACAAACAAGATCGAGTAACATCAAGCTTCCACTGCCCGGGGATAAGTCAAGAGAAGAGCGGAAAAAGGAGACGGAACATGGCAACGGAAATATTTCTGCCGAATGAAAGAGTGCCGCACACATAAATGATACAATGCATATCCATTACTGGTTATACTTTTCGTTCTTCAGCACAAACAATTTGTATAATAGCCGCAAAATATACCCGGAATGCGAAGTTCGGGGAAGTCTTTTATGTGAAGTGTATAACTGTGTATTTTACTGGAATAATATTTGCAATTTTTTCTTATTATTGAAATGTATGGGGGGAAATAATGATCGCGTGATTGGCTTAAGATGCATGTATAATGACGCAGAAAATAAATAAGCGAAGCGTGCAAATTTCTTGTTGATAATTCTTAAGATTTCGGATGTATATATAACAATATTTTTTATTAGAATACATTCACTAATGTGCTAATTTTTTTTGTTGTTTTCCATAGAGATGTTTGTGGAGGTTATTACAACAGGAAAGAAAATATCTATGACAAAAAATATCTGCAATCAATATATTTAATTTTTGTCTTCTTAATAAAAATCTTCTTAAAATTCTTAATATTCTATTTTTATTATCACAGTTGCCGAAGTAATATTGTTTCAACTTAAAACAATAAATTAATTCGAAAAATTAATGGTTAAATTAATTAGAAAGTCAAGGTTTCATGGAGAGCAAAATGCAAGTAATTTCGAGGAGCTTTTTCTAACGAACTGTTTTAGAGCAATATTCCGTAGTTAAAAATACCGGGAACGGGTGCTTATTCCAGATTTCTGAAGTAGCGCTTTTTCTATTACATTTTTTTTAGCAATTTGTCCTAGTTCGCAAGACGATCAGTCCAGAGGTTTCATTTTTATTACATTTTTTGAATAAAATTTAACTAATAGCAAAAACTACGAATCATTTTGAATGGACCGTAATTGCAACAGCTTAAACATTTCCTATATCGATTGAGCAATTTCCTGTAGTCAAAAATGGCGTATTATTGATATAAATCAGGGAACGGGTAGATTTTAAGATTTTTTAATTAGAGCAGATATTTTTCTATACTATTCTACTTAATCATGAAAATTTATAAAGCACACTGCACCAACGATTTGGATTTTGTTACGTTTTTTGAATTTTATTTTCAAGCGGTACGACCGAAACTGTGTATCAGTTATATGTTATATCACTAAATCAGATAGTCAGTTATCAGAGCAACTGTATATTCAGTTCAATTTTAAAACTTAAAAAAGTACTTTTCACTTAGCGTTTATGATGCGAATTATGAATAGGAATTTTATATTTAATAATAGCATTAATTTGTCACACAAAGTTTCATTTTATGAGTTCAGATGATAAAAATCGATAGCCATATAAACAATTTAGCTATCTAAAAACCGATCCATGAAAGTTCATGCTGAGAGGCCTTTAAGTTTATAATATAGTCCTGTTACGTTTAAGAGCATTTCATTAATGTCATATTAGTAAATCAATTTTACTGACTTTCTATAAGCTTTCGATTATTCAATGGAATGCACTACTTATTTGCATGTTAGTCACGGCATAAATCTTGTAAGTACTTAATTAGCATTCGCATTTTGTCACTTTCACAAACTTTTCTTTTATTTGTAATAATTCAGATATATTTTCTTTTAAAGATCACAAAACATTCTAAAGGACTTTCTGTGGATCAAAGATACCCGCTTAACGCCGAGAACATTAGTTAGGATGTCTTTCACTGTTTGAGTGCAACACCCTAACAAACGCAGTTTTTAAAAAAATTACCGGTCTTTTTCGAAATTGTATTTTGAAATAGATCTAGTTTCTTTTAGGCTCTACAGACCAACAAGTTTTCGTATCGGTGTTACAGTTGAAGATGGGGTGTACTGTCTTTATCCACGTAACCTGGACACACTTTGGAATGAAATTCAAGCCGTGTGTACAGAAATCCCACAAAACAATTGGGTGCGAAGAAAGAAATCAGACTTGATTAGCATTTAGAATTGTATTAAGATCAACATAATTAACAGTTTCTTCAACGACGGATTTTGATTTTTGAGCATACAGTTTCACCATAAGGCTACGTATTTTTCAAATTAGATCATACCCTTACTTGTCCCAGAAAATTAGCCTTTTAGTTTGAAATATAACTTTTTCTATTACAGTTAATAATGCGCATGCATTTTCCGGATGCACTCTGTATACATGCAGAGAGATTGAGAAACATACGTTTTTCAAACTATAGACATTATTTATTTCTATATATCTAAATTATTAAAAATATGTGCTTGTTTTACTTTTTATTAAGAAAGAAATAAGAAGAAATTAAAGCGTAAATTCCCGAGTTCTTTTCGGTTTCTCACAATTACCTGAGGTAAATAGTTCACATTGAGCGTTGCTACGATACGATACTGATTAACTGCCAGAAAATTCTACTATCTACTAAAGGTATTTTGTATTCATTTTCCATTTTATTATTAAAAGTCGAACCTATTTATTATATAAAACATTTTAATAAAAGCAAACAGTATACATCACAAGTTAATTTTAGTTGCTTGAGTTATATTTAGTTGTAGTTTAAGGATCAAAACTTATTTGTTTAATAAATATTATAGTTTCAATAAACCTGATTCTTTTATAAGGATAATTTCTTCCTCGTGATAGCATATTTTTAACATCTACTCAAAACCATTTATTTCATATGGAGTTAGAGAAGATTATCAATTTGATGCTTGCGATCAGTTGAGTAAATTTGTTTTCGTACTGGTGCATTTTTACATTTTTTGGTTTGACAAAAATATTTCATTGTGGCACAAAAAATTTGTGTTACTTATCACATGTTGTTATCAGTTTTAGTCAACGTCAATCCAATATTTTTATTTAGTCACTTCGAATAAAGATATTCAATTCAATATAAATAGTTTTATATACTTTTCGACGAAGTATTTCGACGTACTTTTATATACGAAAAATCTTTTTAAAAAATGAGAATCCATTTATTGATATTGATAAATCTTACAAATCTTGCACAATGGTATTGCATTTACATATATATATATATATATATATATATATATATAATATATATATATAACTAATAAGTAAAACACAAAACATACTGCAAATAAGACATATCTGGCATAATAATATAACAGCTATTAGCAGAATATATATATATATATATATATATATATATATAACTAGATTATTTCAACTAGATTATTATATATAACTAGATTATTTCAAGTGGTGGCGCCTGATGATTAGAACTTGATTATTCTAGTTTTCTTTTCACCTCCACTTATATTTTGGATTCTTGCAGTTAGGCTAATCTCACCTGGTAAATCATTCCAACCTTTTTAGCTCTGTTTTCTATTGCTGCATAGGTTTGAGTACAATATTTAAGGCCTATGTCTCAATTATTATTCTTGGTTCCGGGTTTTTTTGGTTTTTTATTTAATGCTCTTTTCTGTTTTGTGCATACTGTCGTTCGATGAATTAATGGGATTTAAATATTACGTAAGTTTGGCTGTTTATATATATATATAATTTAAGACTGCATAAACATTCTGTTTGTAACAAGAATGGTATTTCGAGTTTTTATTCTTTATAGATCCCTTAGATTTCATTTTTCGTTGCAATATTAATTAATTTCGCAAATAATTAATTCGATTTGTACAAAAATTTATATTGGTTAAAACGGATATGTGCAATTCCTTTGATTTATACATAAATTTACAATGAGAATATACACTGCTGGCCACCCAAATTGCAACACCAAGAAAAACAAGAGATATCACAACAAAATTTATTGTGTAGATAACATGTTGACCAAGTAACAAATGATTAAATTTACAGCATTCTATGAAGCGTGGTTCCTGCCAAAATCAGTACCCAGAGTAGCCGCCGTTGTTGGAGATCACAGCTGCCACACGCCTCGGCATTGATTCAAAGAGACTTTGAATGTGTTCTTGGGGTACAGCAGACCAAGCAGCTTCCACACGTTGCCAAAGTTGATCTGGTGTGACAGCTGGGGATGAACTCTGGGTCAGTCGTTGAGCAACCATGGACCACATGTTTTCTATCGGCGAAAGATCCGGAGAGCGCGCCGGCCAGGGAAGCAATTCAATCTGGTGATTGACGAAGAACCCTTGTACAATGCGTGCCACGTGTGGCCGTGCATTATCCTGCTGAAATATGGCTGTTGGCAAGCCCTGAAGGTAAGAAAGGACAACTGGCTCCAACACCTCGGAGATGTAGCGCTGGCTGGTTAAAGTACCGGCAATGCGTACTAGAGGAGTGCGAGAGAGATATCCGATACCGCCCCATACCATAATACCCGGTGCAGGACCAGTGTGACGGTGCATAATGCAGCTGTTCAGCATCCTCTCTCCACGGTGTCTCCAGACTCGAATCCGACCGTCGTGGTGTTGCATACAGAAGCGTGACTCGTCAGTAAAGAGAATTTCATTCCATTCTGTCGTCCACATCCTTCTTTCATCGCACCATTGGCGGCGGAGACGTCTGTGGTTCCGCGTCAGAGGTAGACAAAGCAACGGACGTCTTGCGGACAGACCATTCTGCTGTAAACGACGTCGAATGGTACGCGCAGACACTGGATGATGCGTTACAGACTGAATCTGCTGTGATATGGTTCGTGATGTGACTGAGCGGTCCGTCACTGCCATGCGTACAATCTGCCTGTCATCACGTGACGTGGTGCACTGAGGTCGATGCGGTCGATCACGTCTGTCCGTCGTACCCTCCTGCACCCAACGATCACATATCCGCATCACAGTTGTTTGGTTTCGTCCAATACGACGACCGATTTCCCTGAAAGATAACCCACAATCTCGGTATGCCACTATCCTTCCTCTGTCAAACTCGGATACTTGATCAAAAGATGATCGTTGTTTCCTACGAGGCATAATTTATCGTTTTTTTGAAAAAAAAGCAAGAAAAACACAATTGCTGTACTTGAAACCGTCGAAATCTCCAAGCCTTAAATAGCGCTTTGAGGTGGCGCCACAGGCGCGCTTGATGTGCGTCTGCGCTGAAATTCTAATCATTTGCATATCTCACCTCAGCTAATGCATGTTGTAAATTTCATATTATTTGCATGCTTCCTTCAGGGTGTTGCATTTACGATGGCCAGCAGTGTATTTTCCTAGATTACAACATCAATTATAGACCCTCCAAAAAAGTATTCGAGCAAGAGATAAATTTCCTACGTTGGTTTCGTATATTAAAAATTATATATCATAGAATATGAATTAGGCTATGTATAAATATGACTTTCCATATTTCTGTCAAGTTGTGCGTTTTTCATAAACTCAATTATTATTCGCAAATCTAAAATAGGAAATTTCTCTCTTGCTCGAATACTTTTTTTGGTGGGTGTACATGAATTTACATTGAGAACATATTTGCTAGATTACAGCATAACGTATAAGTAAACGTGAACGCCATCACGTTGTAATATAGTGCCAATTTGTTGTACAAGGTGATTTATGATTGGCATATCAGCAACAGTAAGTGATTTCGTGATTGTATTTTCAACACACAGTGTTGTGCTCAAAACCCGCAGCACTTCCCTAATAGCACAACCGTCCCCTGTGACCCTGTGTGAAATGCGATCACACAATAGTGTCACAATAGAGTTACAAACAGTCGCCGCGACTCCGCAGCAGGGTCACCACACAGTCCCTATGTCCACCCGCCGTGACTTCACATTGCGGGACTTCAGAGAAGTCGCTTTGGAACAGTTTTGCGACGGCGAAAAAATTCGGGGGAAATGTTACCGAGAACTTGCACAAGATGGCAGAACCAAACTCTCACGGAATGAAACGCCTCAGTAGCAATATCGAACCCTCGACGCACTCGTTCATAGGACAGCACGTTACGTCAGCGCTGTGATGATCTTGTTCAAAATGCTTTAAAAACTAAACTGACTGCTGCAAAAGTTAGTTCTGGCATGGCTTGTTTTGGAAACTTAAAATCTTCCTGGAGTATTTTATAAATGGAGGGAAAATACCATAATTAATAAATATAAAGACTGTTCTTCGAAAAAAAAGAACTCTGTTTTTAGTCTTGGTACACGAATTGAAATAAACTAATAACACCATGGTCTCCAAAAAATTCCAGAGGGTTCTTCATAAGCTGTTTTACACACTGCGATAAGCGAAAACGCTGTGGCTTTTGTGAAATTTTCAGAAAAAATTCTTAAACATGGATCTGGGCTGCAAGATTTTTCGAAGAGTGACACGCTTTGCGAAAATTTCCGATTTTTAAGAATTTTTTCTTAAAGTTTTGAAACTGATACAGATTGGCCTGTCTTCGCAGTATGTAATACAGCTTGTAAAGAGACAGTTTCAAAATTTTGAAGTGCCTGGCATAATTAGTTTATTTATAATTATGTACCAAAATCACATGATTTTTTCGAATAACATTTAAAAATCTTGGAAATCTTTTTTTTTTTTTTTAACTTAAATTATTTTCAGGTGATAATGTGCTGTTTTATTTAAGTATTCATCCAAAAAAACTAAAAGATTTATTGAAATTTTTTATTCGGTTATGAAATCAATTTGTAATGTGCACGGTTACTCATGTTTACGGTGTTTACGGGGGTCACATCACTCACAAGTCACAATGTGACCAATATCTGACAGTCCTGTGACAATTGTGACCCTCTGTGACATCACAGCGACTCTTTTGTGACCATCTGTGATATTAGGGGTGCTGTATTATTTTACAGAAATATGTGTGGAAAAATTACAGGTATTTCTTACAGTGTAGAAAAATTTAAAATTCTCATAACATTAATATACGAAATTTGTTTATCACTTCAAACTTTAACGAAAGTTAAGGAATGTGATGAGAATAGCTGTGCGCAAATGGATTAATTTTGATATAATTTAATTAAGAAATATTTCTGTAAGGATAATGTATCATTGATTTTGTAATGCTATATATCTGCATGTTTAACGTGTAAAATTTATGGTAGAAAAAAATTATATCTTAAAAAACATATATATATGTCTTGTTAAAAGTTCTCCTTCACTGGCAAAAGTTAGCTTGAAATTATGTTTTCATGTGTTTTTTAATGAATTTGCACAGTATCTGTAAAATTTTTCTTTTCTCACAATTGAAAATATTAATTCATTTAAATTAATGTATCTGTTTATTTATTTTTGTTTATTTTTATTTGTGCACATATTTTCAAAATGAATGTATTTCTAATATATGTTATATTTCATTGTGTATATAAAGATACTTAACAGATGTAAAAGCAATCTTTCCGAAAAAGTGATGCTGGATGTTATATAGCAATTCTGTAATTTTAATTTAAAAACTCAAGAAAACTTTCGGATATTTCTTACAAAGTATCGACGAACTATTTCACTCAAATTTTGAACATATTTGCAGATCCAACTATAAAAGTTTTGAAATTAGTATGCAAATTTCTCATTTCAAAATCAATCTTGCAGATCTACCCTAAATAAAAGTTGAAAACAATATTTAAAATATAGGGGATTATTTAAGAAATGGCGGGCAAAAAATCATATTTATAGAATTTCTTTTAAATTTTGATATAAATTCACTATTTTAGAGCACTTAAAAATAACAAACTATAATTTACTGTGAAAATTAATACAAAATATACCTATAAAATAATGTAACTATAAATAATATCAAAATAATGTAAGCGCAAAAACATTTAAGTAATTTTTATACAAGTAATGGAAAATGCAACGCGTTTGTTGTTGTTCGTATACAGGGAGAAAGTAGAGCTATATCCTCTAAAGTACACCAATTTCACTGTCCAAATAGCAAATACTTTTTAATGACCAGCATCTTCAAAATCTTTAAATTCACTCTCTCAAAAAAGAAAGTTACCGAGACAAAATGTCTTTTTTGATCTCTCAGCTGTAACTTCGGGGAATACTTACGTGTAAGAGGATACCAAAAAATCCAAGTAAAGCTATTCTTATTTTATTTCTATTTTTTTACATGAAAAAGTATCTAAGGAATTCCATTATCTTTTGAAGCCTTACCTTACTTCCCAGCTATTCTACAAGAAGTAATGGGAATCGATTGAGGTTCTTGTATAACATTCTAAGTACCAGCTAATGATGCCATGTCTGTACTTTTTATGTCGTTATTTCCTAATACTTTATGGACTACCAAGGTAATAGTTTTATTAATTTAAAAAGAGGAAAACAGTTTCAATAGTAATTGAGAATTCTTTTTCTAATAGCTGCCCTCTAAAAATTTAAAACACACAAAACTAAAAAGTAAATAAATTGTTAAACGAGATTCTTTCAAATTTTGCATTTCTTCGTATTATTTTCAATTATTTTTATTGCTTAGTTTTAATAAAATATCTATAGAATGCAAACATAATATTGACTTAATATAATAAAATTTCACATATATTTTCATAGGAAGCATTACATTCAATGCTATTTTTATATAAGTACGAATTTTGTATGGATTTTTTACAAACAATTTTTAAAACTTGTACATGTAATATATATAATCATTTAATTTGTCTCTTAACAACACGATTCGTTTATTGAAGGCGTTACTAAATATAACATTACTATTAAAAGAAAAGAAAATCCTTCCGTGATCTCTTTTTTAGTTTAATTTTTTTTTTAAATTTTTTATGTAAATCCCTTTATTTCTCACTAAAAAAAAGTTTCTTAAAATAAGTTTTTATTTTGCTTATTTTTTTTGCTTTATTTATATCTATACAATTTAAAAATAAACGGCTTTTTATATTAAATCTTTTACAATAGTAATTATAACCATAAAACTTTAATAAATGTTTATCTTTTTTTCATTCATTAATTTCTCTTAATTGATCACACTAACACCGTTACTCAATTTCTTTCGAGCTATCACATATACAGTTCAAAACAAACAGAAGTTTATTAATGTTAAAATCTACTTCAAAGCACATTTACTTCATGTTTGAGTGCTTGAATTAACATTTGAAGAAACTTCAATAACATTCTAGTATTATTATCCAGAATATTTTTTCGATTCAAAAAATTAAAAATGGTAACACAAGTTTAGATCGCCTATTTTAATCTTCTGACATGTTTGAACTCACACATGCTGTTTTCCCCTTTAATTCTGTTTAAAAGCTACACTAAGTTAATAAAACTACAAACGCCTATGCTAACAATCTAATTCTGATACTCGTAGATTTCATACGCGAATGAAAGAAAAGGTTAAAAATTATTGTGTCAATTATTTCGTAATGAAGCAAAATAACTATGATATTTTTTTTAAAAAACCTTCATATACTATATTGTTACTTAACGTGTGCTTTAATTTAAATGAAGCAGATAATGCATTTTTGCAATACCATCAAATTTTGAAACTTATTTTAAATTATTATTCCATTATTTTACTTCCTTACCAGGGAGCAATTTAAAATTTTGTTGTTTACTGCCTTATTTACTTAACACGATATTTGATGTTACAGTCAAAAACTTATGCAGCTTATGCATCAAATACCATCAAATTTTGGAACTTATTGGCCTTATTATTTCATTATTTTACTTCCTTACCAGGGAATAAGTTACAATTTTGGTGTTTACCGTCTAATTCACTTAGCACAAACTTTAATGTTACAGGCTAAAACTTTAGATTATTTCATTCCCTGGAACTGTTCATATCATATCATTACAGCAGTTTTAGCTTCCGATGCATATGAAAAACAAATGCGTGTGTGGAATTAATCAAATTATAAAATAAACTGATATGAAATCTGTCTTATTTCACTCCAAAAAATTCATAGTTTATCTCAAGATTTCCATGTGTGTATTCAACCTTCTCTTTCAAAGAAAGTTCAAAATAAAAAGATTTTTACTTTTTTTGAAGGTACTTTTCTTAAGGCACCATGCTTCGCTATGTAATGGAAATCGATTACCCCTTTGTGATACTCATAAGGAATGGACAAGGAAAGCTATAATGAAGTTAAAGTGTAAAGCCCTTTTGTTCACCTCCTCAGGAAAAGGAAAATGGTTTATATTAGAACCTCGGGCCATGTACTTGCATTAAGCTTTTAATTCATTTGTACACGTGAAGGAAGGAAAATAGCTGGGAGTATGGTGAGGGAATTATCAGGCCAGAGAAAAGTATATGGTAATTGATTTTAAAGCAAATGCATTTTTATTCTCTTATCTCTCCTTTTTTTAGAGAAGAGCACTTTTAATTAATAAAACTCACGAAGCTGAAAATATGCTTTTTCGAACACACATTAATTAAAGAATCTTTAAAACATTTATTAATGCTAAAACGCAATTTTATTTCGAGACCTAAACTTATATTTCAACATGCAACGGGTTATTCTTCCCATTGAACAATTTAATGTAACAGGTATTTATCTTTTGTAGGAATTTATAAAGTATTTCCGATTTCTTAGGTTCACACTTTTATTTCTTATAGGATTTCAAGAACGTTTTATTATAATATAGCATTATGTCAATAGTTTCAACACTTGATAAGAGATTTTTTTCCACTTTGAGTACCTGCTTATGTAAAGCTACGAAAATGGACCAGTTTTTCGAAGCAAAAACGCAGTTTCGTGACAAAGGACAAAGTATAGACAAACTGCTGTAATACGTGCGTGGTCAGAAGCAGCTTGTTTACACGCTGACGAGAAGTTCATATTTGAAGTTCTCAAGGTTTCCCGCTGGAGCATACAACTAGGCCTATTTTGTAATCTGGTTTTCAAGTTCAGCGGTTGGCTGCACGTGCATAAAAACAATTATCTGCAGACAATTGCTCTTTCTAATGCAATATTCACTTGTTCTTTATTTTTTTTATGCTAAAATAACTACTCCACGGCAAACTATTTGAGAAGTGAGTTTACTAACTCTGAAACGAAAGAAAATATATTAATTCCTTTACCAGTAATAATTATTTCAAAAACCGTGAAATAGTTATTTCTCGGCACAAACATGTGTACTCAAATTTATGGCTTAATGTATACTTATTCAAAATCTAATGAAAAAGAATATTGCTTTTGAATTCTTTTGCCAATAATTTTAACAATTAAATTCTGTTTATCTCACACATACGTGAAATATTATATTTTTCTCTTAAATGTTCTTGTTGCTGAAACTTGCATTTCTTTATAGCATGTCTTTGCAGGTATAATTTTTATTGCATACATTCTGGGGTTCCAAAATGAAAAGTTTCTACTATTATATTTATTATTTTCGCTAATTTTTTATTTATTACTGCACTCCAAATGACTTATCTTCTACAAGTTTTTATTTAGTTATTTTATTCAAAAGTTGATTCGAAAATTTTCATAGAATTTGTGCATTAAAATTTTCCTAGAATGCAATAAAAAATTCAAGACCTAAATGTAAAGTTCGAGAAAATAAAGGAACATTCGGAATATAAAAGTATCATATCAACTTATAAAAAAAAAAAAAAAAATAGTTTGAGGAAAAATCAAAAGAATTTCAGGTGAGCACTTAACCTTGTCTCCACCTTGTCTTAACCTTGTAACCAGGGGTCAAAGAAAAGTACTTTTATTTTTCTTCTTTTTAAGACGTAGCTCTTATGGGGAACCGTGCTTCCCCACGTAATGGAAATCGATTGCCCCTTTGTGATGCTCATAAGGAGTGGACAAGGGAAGCTGTAATGAAGTTAAAGCACAAAGCTCTTTTGTTTTTCTCCTCTTCATAAAAAAAAAGATGTTAACGTTAAAACATTCAGTTACTTTCTTATATTAAGCCTTAAATTTGTTTGTATACGAGGAAAAGGTGTAACAAATGGTGTTGATTATGATGAAGAATATGCCGAATCGGAGAACTTTTACATAAATTTAGGCTTAAAAATATAAAAATAATAATTAAACACAATATTGAAAAAACCTAAAAATTTCATGGTCCTGAAATATTTTTTCGTAATTCTTTTAATAGAAGGATTATTTACTTATAATTAAAGAAATGAAGAAAAAGGTAAATATTCGTTTTCGTTCTTTAATATTCAATCATGTTTTTAATCTCAGAACGTTTTAATCATACTGGAAAATATTGTCCTTTTTCGTTGGCAAACTTATTCATGCTAATAAAATTTAATATACAGATTTTGCTATTAAAATAGCTACATGTAATATAATTTTTATTTACATTTATTTTAATTATTTCGACGTATTTGCAGCATTTTTGGTTATATAGAATAGTAATATCTGGGGGGGGGGGGAAATGTCATTGACTTTAGAAATTTTTGCCATATTCCTATGTTGTATGTACTTAATTCTTATTTTTACTTATTTTTAGGAAAACATTAAAATTCCACACTCTGCCGACAGTAATTAAATGCAATCAATTTGTTTCAGAATAATATTCATTTTTATTTTACCTATTACCAGTTACCTATATTCTAGATTTCAAGACTTTAAATGAACACCTTTTTTCTTTTTTACTATCCAAATAGAAAAAAAAATCCGGGTATAATATCAGTAGATTTTCAGGTGAGCACTTAACCTTGTCTCACTCGTGGAGTGAAAACAAAAATGGTTTTTATTTTGTTTCTTTTAAAGGCTTAGCTGTTTTAGTGCGCCGTGCTTTGCAGCGTAATAGAAATCGATTGCCCTTTTGTGATGCTCATAAGGAGTGGACAAGGGTATCTATAATGAAGTTAAAGAGTAAAGCTCTTTTGTTCCCATCAGCAAGAGATGGAAAATGGTTTCTGTTAAAACCTCGAAATGCACACCTGAATTATGCTGTAATTCATTTGTTTACATAAAAATGGTAAGAGTAACTGAGAGTATAGTAACGATATTAACTGAAGTCGGATAAAGTGTGCAGTTATTGATTTAGGAAACAAATGCAGTTTTATTTTTCTGATTACTTTCTAAAATTTAAATATCATTTTAAGAGCTTCCGAGAGATATATAGAGCTCAATATTTCTAAATATAAAAGCAAAATGCATTTAGGATTTTAAACAGTATTTATAGTTATTTTTAAGAATGGATATGTTTTATTAATGCTATGATAATTATTTTTTTAATAAAGTAAACAGTTCCTCAAATTTTTATACATTCTTGTAAAAACAAATGTAATTGAAAATGTGATATTTTTTTACGAAAAATCATGAATTTTAATATATCGTTGATATTAGAAATTTTATTTTTCTGGCAAAAATTCCAACTTTACTAACATCTAAAAATATGTATACAGGTTGGCACATAAGCCATCACGATGTCTGAAAATATTTGGTGAAACATTTTTTTTTTCATAATTTCACCAAAATTTTCCTTTATTGTTCTTTAATTCAAAATGTGTACCCTCCCTTTTCCAGAAAGTAATAATAATAATTATAACTTTTTTTTTTAATTCAATCACTACGCAAAAATAATTGATTAATTTGAATTTACTATAAAACAAATTCTACAACTAACCATTTTATCAAACATTTTTTATAATAAAGCATTATTTCAATCAAAGTTATTTTATTTTTATATATTTGTGGATAAATATTTTCAAGTCTGTAATCATTTTATTATAGAATTATTTTAGTAATAAAAATTTCATTTCAATTTTGAAACTTAAGATATTTTCATTATTGCGTTCATTACAGCATTTAAATTTATGTGAATATAAAATTTAAAATTTATTTACGAAGAATAATATTAAAGATAAATAATAGAATTTCTAAATTAAACTTCTTTAAAATTGCAATTTTTGATATTTATAGTAATTTTATAAACACAATTTGAAATATTAAATATACATTTGGTCATTCGTTTTTACATTTATTTTTTTTCACTTGAGGTGATTGTTCATTATTTCTTTAAATATTTCTTTTATATCAATTGTTAGATGCATTCGTTTTTTAAATGATTTCTTTCATTCCCCTAATTTTAAGTATATGATTCATGTCAAAAAATCGTTTAATGTCTATACGTCTAATGGCAAAATTCAGGTGTACACAGTGTCCACTAAATGACTAACCTATTTTGATCGTAAATAATAAAAACACGCTTTTAAAAAGAAAAATGCGTTATTTGCTTCATTGTTATTAGAAAAGTAACATATTTAGAAAAGCACATTGAGCTCAAATAGTTTAATTTAGTCCTTAGGTGGCATTGAAGATTGAAACACTAATTAACAAAGCTTTAAACATAGCCGCTTTTGCAGCAATAATAAGGTGTAGTCTTATTACGATTTCTTTTCCTGGACATCACTAGGGACACTTGAAGAAAAAGGTGTTCCAGCAAAACTCGCAAGCCCTTGCCGACATTGAACTATACGTTTGTAATGCGTGTCAGTAGATTTCCATAAAGACATCGACCAGCGGATGCACAAATATTGCTTTCAAAATACGCCATATTATTGCTGCAAACCGGTTATATTTAAAATATTGTAATATATTTTTAGCCACTAAAGTGTCCCTATTTTTTTAATTATAGCTTTTCTAATAATAGCGCAGCAATACATGGTGTTTTTTTTTTCTCAATCCATGTTCCTATTATTTAATTTTAAATGGCTCACTCATTTAGTGGACACCCTACATACAATGAAACTAAAAATACAATTTACGAACTAAAAATTACTATTTGCAATTTAAATAATTTAATATACTTGATTAAATTTGCAAAAAAAAAAAAAATATTTTTATTTCTACATTGAGAATTTTATCAAGTAAATGTAAGTGTTGTTAAATATATTAAGTAATAAAATTATGGTTTAGAAGTTTATCTATAAAAAGAAGTAACAGTTTTACCTCATTTAAACAATTTACTTTTTTACAAAGCATGAGAAAGAAATTTGCTTACAATTTTCATTTCATTGAATAAGATTTCTTTGCAAACTTACCCAATTTTAAAAGACGCAGTACGAAACTTAATAATAATACTATTTTACTAGGATTAGTTACACACTGTTTTAAATAAATTTTTATCATTTAAATATCTACCAATAATATTTTTTGGAAAACAACCAAAGAACCTTCATAAAACTTAGCAGAAATGAACGACATTCTTTTTCTAAAATTTAACTACATTCAAATAATTCAAGTTTGTAAGGTAGATATCAGGTTATTCTTTTAAAAATTACATGCAAGAAGGAGAAAATTAATTCATTGAAGACTCATTTTAAAATATTTTGTAATAATCATAATAATAAATCTTTTAACTATTTTTAAATTATATATATATATATATATATATATATATATATATAAACTCGGCTGTTCGAGCCTCGTCAGGCCCCTTACCCCCTAATCTTTTAGTTTCATTATTGTCAAATTAAACGAAATTAATTGACTATGTCATTTTATCTCTCATCTTTCGTGTATTTCGCCGCGTAACCCTATGTTGAAATTTTTTGGATTGTAACCTATTTATAGAAAAATACATGTGATGCATATTATTCTACTGCTTACGAAATATTGTAACAATAGGTTAAAGCTGTTGTGAACTAATAGTATTTAAATATATGTAAGGAATGCATTTGATGCATATTCTACAGCTTACGAAATATTGTAAGAATAGATTAAAGCTGTTGTGAACTAATAGTATTTAAATGTATGTAAAATTATGTAGCATTTTTGGGACACATTTTTTAGGCAATTTTCAGTAAAGGGGGTGAGAGATTTAGTCCGATGAGAATAATCCGGTGTGAGTAGTTTTTTTTATTCTTAGCAGGAGGTGTCGGAGAAGTACTGTATCAAAATACAAAATATCTATTAAGCCAGATGTGCTGTTTCTAAACTAAACAGTGTAAATCTGGCAAACAGCAAATGTTAGAGAATAATTTTCAATTTACGCTTTTTATACTTATAATTTACCGTGTATTCTGTTAGTGGAGATCAATTGTACCTTCGACCATACAAAAAATTTAAATCTCATTACTAAGTTTACTTTTTACGAATAGGGTGGGACTTTTTTACAGCTTCTCCTCCCATTCAGAGAGCGTAGATCCTGTATCATGCCTCTCACATTTTTATTTAGGCACAGGAAAATAAATAAAATTCCGCAAAATCATGTTTGCATGGATGCAGTCTCAGGAGGAAATGATACTTCGAATGTTTTGTCTTCTATAAAGCATGTGTATTTCGTACTGATCATGCTCGTTAGATCTGAGTCTGTGCTTTCATTGGATTCATCGGTAAGCTGGAGAGAGGTGCATATTCGGGAAATATCTCTTCTCTGGTGATGCTCTGTTTACAGTCTGGAAAATAGCAAATATTTTCGGTCCCGAATCTTCCTAAGCTGATGCTAATACCACGACGACCTGCCAATGCCAGCCGCATATCTACTAGGTTCCTTGACAAAACTTGAACCCAACAAACTCTTAATCTGTTGGGGAATTCAGTCTACAGTAACTGCGGCCAGGTTTAGACTGATCACTCTCATGAATAAAAAAATGCAGCGGTGAAAATTCTCCTTCTGTGATTAGTTTTGAGCTTTCACAAGTCTTACGTTAAAATTGAGCATTGATACATTTAAACTAGGCAGAAACACTGGTTGCAGAAGTTGAATTTCTGTCGCTATATCTTTTAATGATGAGAAAGAACACGGCAAATATGGGTAATAGCTAAAATTAAAAAAAAAAGATTCTTTTCTCATAAAATATTTGCATGTTATTTGTGTCGCCATCTTGAAACTTTTCTTGATAAATCAATGTGGAAACCTTCTCGCAAAAAAAAAAAAAAAAAATTAATTAAAATATTTTTTTTACTGCTCACTAGCGATACTGGTATAAGGTTTTCTTTGATACAGCCCTCATGCAATTTTTAAGTACAGTTTGTTTGTTTTTCAGTAAGAGACTTTCAATAATATATCTGGGTTTGCAAAGAGTACTAAATTTGAGGGAGGTTATTTTCTTTGCTACATTGTAACTGTGTGTAATTTTAATTTTTCAGTGCGTGAAGCCAGGAAACCTATTGTATTTCTAAACGGCTTGAAAAGTTAAAGAAAATTCAAGATTTCGAAAATTGAATACGAGAAAATAATCTCAATATAATCAGATCATTTTACCGAGCAAATTCCACACTATCTGAAAAATAGAATATTCGTAAGGAGCTGAAGAATTAAAAATGCATTCTAAATTTAAACTGAATAATATTTAAGATTGAAAGAAAATAAACTCTCGAACGTATTTCATGAATAAAGGATTCAGCTTAAAATTGTAAATAGAGTTGGATTAACCTATTATCCGTGTACTTCAAATTTAATTACGTTGTAGCTGTTTAAGTAATTTAATATATTTCTAGTAATGGATATGAGGAATCTTGAGAAACATAAAAAAATATCAATAATACTTTTAAATGTTCTCGTAATTATTAATTACGTTTACTATTCATTATTGATTCAACAAAACAATTTAGTTAAATCAACAAACACTTTTAAATAAACAATTTGCGAAAACTGAAAAACGAATTTTGTTTGCTTATTCGAGTATTTTGAATAAAATTAGTCAAGTGGCATAAACTCACTAACATAAATGAGTAAATTTTTCCAATGGGATGTTTTTTTTTTTGCGCTTCCAATGAAATAATTATAAGTTGTTTAACAAATATATAGGTTAATGATTGTTCCGCTTTTTTATTATTATTGCCGATGCAGGATCTAAAGCATAACGTTTTTGGTTGAAAGTTGGCATAAGCCTTTGCCAATATCAGCACCGTTTTAGCCGACAATTGTCTATAGTCTCCCGCCATGACGGCTAACATTCATCCTAAATGGACATAATTTTGACGCATGCGGTACCACTTACCCAATTTGGGCAGGCATGTCGGTATCTCCATAAAAATTAACCGATAAGGCTTTCTTTGTTGAACGCAATGTAGATTTTTTTTTCTTAATTTAAGATTTCTGGCAAAACTTATACACAATTCAAAACTTTTAAATGTTAGCTTCGTTTAAAATTCGTACAAAATCATCCAATAGATATGTATTTTTTTTGACTTAATGGGGGAAATGGGGGCATTAATTCTCACAAGTCAAATCCGTAAGCTTTATAATGTGACTGAATCGCAAAAATTTACAATTGAACCGTTTAAGTATGCTAAAATTTTAAAATGTCCCTTTTAAATATCTTGCTAAAAGTAGATTTCCTTTGAAAAAAATTCTGCAAACCGGTAAATTATTTTGGGCGTTCTGAACAAACTGTTTTTTCAAAAGGAATATCTCTCACCTCTGTTACTATATAACGATTGTTTTCTTGTAAAAGTTATACTCATAATAAGTCACTCAAAAGCCCATCAACTATTGAATAAATATTTTCAAAGTTGAATTTTTTTAAAATTGCTTAGAGGCAAATATTTTTCTACCAATTCGCCTCATGTTAAAATGTAGAGAAACTTAATAATTTGCAATAAGTTTATTCTTATGAAATAATGCTTGAGTCACAATTTCTAAAGTGTTCTGATAAGTAGTTTAAAATTACGTTTAAATACACATTCGCAGGTTTTCTTTAAGAGTTCTATATGAGGTTCGATTTTTTATCTATCTATGATATATATATATATATATATATATATATATATATATATATATATATATACATATCTATATTTTTTCCGTCTGATCACCAGAAAAATAAGTAAATAATAATAATAATTAATAATTAATAAAAGCATATATTGTGACATAGATCTAATTTGCTAATTTTTTATCAAACAACGCTATCTGGAAGTAACTAAAGAAAATGGGTCTATGTGTGTAAGAACAGATTTCCAACAAAAAATTTGCTTTAACATATCCCTGTCAATCTGTAGTTAAAATGTTACTTTCTGATAACATAAAAAATAACTTTTTGAACGTTTCCTCTCAAATTTAGGAAGAGCAGGTCGCGCACGTCGATCTAGCCGTTCGGAGTTTTCTGTGATTTTATCCGAAACTTGGCGTAAATATGGATAAGGATCTCTTGGAAAGGCCCCAGTGGAGCCCACCCCGAAACTCACCTAGATCTCTCTCGCAGAAAATCGATCATTTGTTAAATCAAATCAATCCAATGTTAGAAAGATATACAAACAAACAGGTGAAAATTTCAAAGGACAAACACGCAAGAATGCTCCTGCACAGGTGCACTGGTTACTAGTGGTCTGTATTTACAGATTGAGGTACTTACTCTTAACACATTACCAACTGCCGCCAAAATATGAAAATATTCAACAATACACATTTAGATTTTTTGTAAATACATTTTATCCTTTGCTCATACGCTCTGTCTCTCTCCAGTATAACATATATATAAAATTACATATCAACTTTACTAATTCCTTCGTAGATATATAGAGGCGAGATGTCAACACTCGTTACTAAAGAAAAGCAAAATTATCGACATTTCAGTCTAACTGTAAATGTAGACAAATAATCATTCATGTGGAAAGGTGACGTCTTTAACATAGGATAGGTATTATATTTTTTTGTTAATATATAAATATGTCAGATCATGTTATATTTTTACAGCATTATATAAATGTATTGATTTTGTGTTTGCAAACTTATTAAACTAATAGAAGAAAATATTACACATATATTTAAGGTACATACACAATTATTTAAGGTACACATAAGCACGCTGTAATGACATTAGTAGCACACAAATGGCAACACAATCTTTCAATCAATAAAATTTAATCTATGGAGCCTGCATTTTAATAGTAACGCCTTCTGAATAATATGATACACAAAGTAAAAATCGATATCATTTTGTATGAATATGAAAACGGGTAAGCTGTTAGAAGTCATTAAGAACTGTATTTGAGTCTAATTAAAAAGTATAGGGATGAAAATTTTACTCTCTTTTACTGTATTCGAAACGTTCGAATCTCAAAATTAATATGAATATTTTATGCGTATTATTTAATTTTTTCTGTTCCATTAAGACAGATGTCTAAAATTTCATGAAGTTCTTACATCGTGAGGTAAACTTGAAATAATTAACCATACGCGTAGCGAACCCAATTTCGCCATTCTTTTTTTAAATTCGGGAATTGAATATAATACGAGAGTAAAACTGGAAGATCTCTTCAGCATTTGATAAGTTTTAAAATGATTGGCATTCGCTTAAAATTGACAGGCAGATACACCTTTATCCGTTACTAAGCCGATGTCAATATAACTTTCTACTTACAATCGCTGAGATGGAATTTGCAAAACATTACAAAATAAAGCGCTGACAAATACTTTATCATTATCAATAACTTATCTCACCAATTTTCACTCTTTATATACTGTACAAATTTACTAATATAAATGCTTATAAGTGAGAGTCTTGGCTTGTTTTATTTCTTCAGTTTCTTTGTACTTCATGGAATATTAATAATTTACTTTATAAAACTTATTGTAACGTTAGTTTTCTTAAAATTTAATTTTCTTAATTTAAATAAAAGTTAAGTTTTCTTAAAATTTAATAGATGGAAAACACCTTCAAAATATTTATTACAACAGATTAAAGCACTAAAATACAGACATCCAGAACTAGAAAATCCAAGAACACAAGAAAATGTTACGTATGTATCATAGCAAGCAAAAATGACTGAATATGAATTTTAAAATTTAGTGTCATCTTTTCAAATAAACTTTTGCTGGGAATCTATCTATTCTAAAAAAAAAGTAACGGCCGCTGTCAAGAGCTTTTTGAACTATCTTCTCCTATACCGTGGGGATTTGAATTTCGAGAAACATGTCCACAGATTCGGAAAATTCCGACGAACCTAATAAGCTGACTTAAATTTCGAAAATCGAATTATTTTAGAGGATATTAATAAAAAACTGAAAAAAATAAATCATAATGTTTGCCAGATTTGGTATAAAATCATTCATTACAAGTACGCAGAATTGCGTGAAATTGACAAACATGAAGTAGAATTACACTCATTTTGCGCCAAATTAAAAATTATATGAAATAAATAACTCAAAGTGTGTAACGCAAAGTTGACAATTTTGAAATAGTAAGTTCGCTTAGACAACACGACTTTAGAATTAGCGATTATTCGTTTTTCCAAAGCAGAATAGTTAATGCTAACTTATTTTAAAAGTGCCATCTTGGCATTAGGTACGATCTGGCAAAATGGTATCTTTCGAAAAAGGGTGAATCTAAACCGCGCGAGTTCAAAAATGTTTGAACCCAATATCTTGAAAATGAAAAATAATTAAAATGCACATTATTTTAAAGCCGTTTCGCTCAAGCTGGAGTATTTGCTATCAGTAGAAATATTTGGCGGCGTTAACTATGCCATTATAGCAGTTATAGCACACTTTGGATATTTGCCAGCGCGGCGAGATGGTATAATTCATGGTGCTAAGTACGCCAATCTGTAAAAGATTATGTATATGAAAATATGGATAACGGTTTTCCGGGAACCTTAAATGATCAGTAATTATAGGTTGTGAGCATTTTAATAATAAGCTATTTTCCTATGTCTGTAACGATTTTTAAGTTAATGTGGCAGATTTTTTTAAATTCAAATGTTGTGCGCAAGACTGTGTACAGGCAAAAATAAAAGTATAATACTTTATATTTAAATATATATATATATATATAGTTTATAGGGTACAATTATTCCAAGAGCTATAAAAGACTTATAAAAGCTTTTTAAGTAACTGGTAAAAATTACAAGTTTTAAAAATTATTATTTTAGGAACAAATACAAATGACGTCATGGTCATTTTTTGTTGATATTTTTTTTATTACTCAAAGGTACCCGACCCTTGTTCATTCATATCACGAAACGTTAAGAAATTGCGTTGGGTTTTTCAAAATTGCAGATAGGCACATTTTCAAAACGGTGTGGTGCTCTCGCACAATGTTTCTCTTAACACACCACCGGGAAAGCAATAGAACTTTTGAAAAATTCCAAATGAGAAACTTTTTAACATGTACGTTACATTCCAGATCTCGATCACCATCTTGAAAAAGTAAAGGAATTTAGGGGACGAAAAAATTTGGTGAGTGACTTAAAGCTTGAGGAAACTGTGCTTTTATTTCTAAAAGAACTTTTGGCGGAGGTGTAAAACAAAATATTGTTTTGTGGTATAAATAAGGGTTCTGATAGGGGTAATATTTGTGGAAAAAAAACTTAATGTGTGTACACGTAAAAATAAAATGTTTCTTACGCAATCTTTAGCCGTTAATTTTTAATTATCGAATAAATACAATTTTCTAGATGTAATTTTGAAATATTTCATAAAAGTTGCACGAAATCAGCGGCCAGAATCACAGATTTGAAACCTTTAGATTAAACTTTAGCCGTACATCCATAAATCTGTAAAACTGTTTCTGGCCAAAAAGCCATCATAAAATTCTTGTGCACGCTGTATCATAAGCCAAGATTGAGATGTGTTCAAAACAATGATTGGCATAAAAACATAATCGAATAATTTTGTACCAATTAAATTTTACAACTTATTATTAATAGTTTTGAAAAACGTCAGAATGATTCTTTCTCGTTATTTCTAAGCTATTCTTTAAGCTGACAATTAATTTATTGATGACCATTTTTTTTGTCATTATTCATGAGTTTCAAATTTCTTCATATTTTACTACACAATTGGAGTTCAAATACATTAAGAAAGATATTAAAATTTTGAAACTCAATGAAGTGACATGGAATTACAGTGTGTAACATTATTCTGACTCAATCCATATTATATAGAGGGAATGAGAGGCAAAAAAAAATAATAATGTAGATAAACAAATTCAAAAGATATTGTGATGAAATTCAAGGTGTGGGTGGATTTTGCATGCTGACATTTTATCTACTTTACAATTCTTATGCTATATTTTTGAAATATTTTTGAAATATTAAAAACTGACAATGTTTAATCATACTCAACCAAATATTTTTGAAATCTCAAGAAGCATGTAGCATTTCTCGTTTTAAATAGTAGAGTAAAACAATTTTCTACACACCGATTTAACGGGCAAATAACAAATTTGCTCTAACTCGCAACAGAGCTCAGTATGACGCACTTTCTTTATTGCTAGAGGAAGGTCTGTCAGTATGAAACTCTCATGGAACAGCTGCCCTGAAAAGTAGTCTGTCGTTTCGTAATGACTGTTTAAATTAAACACGCATCCATCAGCACATTTCTGCTGGAAACTGTCACCAAGAAAGATTGGATCTAATCTGCATGTTTAATTAAATAGTCCGCTTGAAACGGGCCACCATCGTTTCGAATAGCTTACATTATTTAAATTGTCAGTAGTGACAAAACTGAAATTTTGCAGAAATGCGAAGTGAAATTAATTTAGGAGTTTCTTTAAGTGAATTTACAATATCTTTTTTTCATAGCTGAGTTATCCACAATTAAAGAATGAAAGTCTTATCAAGCAGATTAAAAGTGGCATTGTAAAAAAAAAAAACTTTTCCAAATAAAACTGTAATGCATTATGTTTATTTTAAGATCTCATAGCGCAATATAGTTGTACTATTGTAAGTTTAGAATATTATGGAAAGGATTACAATGTTGATTAAAATGAAACTTATTTAAAAGACATTTATTTAAAAAAATAAAATATTTACAGTGACCAAAATAAATTAAATATCATTAATTTTCGATACTTTTATAGGAAATAATAATTTAAAAAAAGTTTTTGTACCGTATACAAAAATATATGTAAACATCTTATCAGATCTGCTCTCATTGAAATAAACATCACAGAAAAGAGCGATTCAAAATTAGAGGTGATGAATTTTCGGAAGGCTTAAAATAACATAGCAATGTGCTGTAGGAAACGTCGTCTTCATGTATTTGCCAATAATCATTTTGGAAGAAGTGTTGAAGTGTGCGTCTAATTTCTTAGCCAAGTTTCACAAACAATGAACTCTCCTCAGTTTCAACGATATACCGAAAAAAAAAACATTTTTTATCAAGTGCAATCTATGAAAGATGCATTTGTTTTTTAAAAAACTCTGGTCGGAAAGGTCACTAAAACGTGAACTCTTTTTCTACAGTGGTTATTAACGGGTACATGAAGGCGACGTTTCTGACCCCACAACGCTATGTGATTCTGAACTGCTGTGATTGTTATGAACTGTCTCTCCTAGAAGTTTGTCCCTCTAATTCTGAATAACCCTGCATATATTTTTCAATTTTTGCAAGTACCTGAGAATGAATTTTATAGCACTGTTATTCTCTAAATCATTGTACCTAAATATATACTTAAATGTTTCATTTTATTTCATTTATATATTCCAGTTGTCTGTCAGTGGTCGAAATTCGATCATGAAGCATTACTTTTTTCTTTCCGAACATGTACCATGTAAGGAAAGTATTGTAATCATAAAAAGATCCGACTTCGAGATTTTGGTGTATTTACACGTTTTGAGATCTTCTGAATTCATTTGTGCTCTTTTTACGAGAATTATGTATGTATTTGTGTGTGCGTGTGTGTATGTGTGTGTGTGTGTGTGTTTGTGTGTATGTGAGTGAACACGATAGCACCTAAACGGGGTATTCGATTGAGCTCAAATGGGGTATGTACGTTATAAACCACCATCGTAAGACCGGTATTGATTTTGATGCGTATAGGACTTATAGTTTTTCTACAGGACTTCGACAAAGATTTCTTTTACATTATCGCATATGGGTAGAAATTCTTGAAAGTGCTCCCGCGTTTAAACGGTGCATTCGATTGAGCTTCAATTTGGTGTATATGTTGTAATTATTCATCGATTAAAATTTATTTAAATGCTTGGTAATGATCTTAATCGTAAGTGTTCGGAAAGTCTAGTGGAGTCACTCCAGATTTTTTTTTTTTCATTTGAGCGAGAATAAAGTTTTTCTGTCAAAGAGTATGTCTCAAGATTTAATATATAGTGTAACCTATTAAAGTGACCACCTTGGCTAAGAGACCACTTGTCTATATGTGATCACTTTCGTACAAATTCACTTTACCAACACCACACTTTTCTGTGAAGACGATGTTTTTCTAAAAATTCTATAATATTTTGCTAAATGTAAAGGAAGCTCCAGCGAGGGAGTCATAGGGGTCATCTTCCTCTACCGACCTTGAATTCCATACGTTCCAGAACGATTTCATACAATCAGTTTGCGTTTTGAACAATTTAGGGTAATCTAAAAAGTCTAGTGGCCCACTCCAAAATTCATCCTAGTGCCGTCCTCGGCTAAAGGTCCGTTGTGTTCGTAGTTATAAAATCTTAAACCGTCGAATGATTGAACTCTAGTTGCTGAGGCGTACCGTTTACCGTGCATAAAAGCTTGCTGCCTCAATGAATTTGTACTTTTAGTGAATGATTATCCTTGATATTTATTTACGGTAGTCGGAAATGCAAGTATATTTGGAAATTGAGTTTTTTTGAAAGGATGGTGAAATTAGTGCCAGAATATTTTATGAGTGGAATTAAAATTATTTTATTGCCTGCAGTTCCGGTTCAAACTTCGCAATCAATAGCTTTACGATATGTAATCTTAATGCGCATCCTTGTTCCATTGAATAATGCTTCCTTTGCATTAAGTTTCTCATTAGTATAACGATGCAATTAACTTTCAGCACTAGCTTATGTAATGGCAAACTATGATATTTTTCAATTAGCCAGGCAACAACTGTATTTTTTTTCTTTCTGGGAAACACTTAAAGACTACTTCTGGAACACTGTCGTATCCCAAAAGAAAGCCGGAAATTTTAATCCGTATACAAAATATAGTATTTATGTACAGAATTCATTATGTACAAAAATATGGTTCTTACATATTATCCCAGCGGTCCGCCAAGACGGGAGATTTTTCGCCAAGATAAATACCGGACACATGAAATTTTTGTTGGTTCTGGATACGATTGGACAATATTTGCCAGCACGTTCGACGAAAAGTAGTTTGATGGGAATGACCGCCGGGATAATACGTAAGTATTAAAAATATCAATATACTAAAAAGATATTTGTATGCTTATTGATTAAATAATGTGGAATTGGGGAAAACGTTGGGAATTAAACTAAAATGCGAAATAAAATTAAACTTCCAAAATATGGAAAGGGATAAGCAACTATGTACTGGAAATTGCTTTAGGTTTGTAAGCATTTGGCGCAGATTCGAATTATTTGGCAATTTTTCACTCACTCATGGCTAGCCGAAAAAAACCCCAAACCACTCATAGTCAAAGAATTCATAAACTCTACTGAATAGTTATTGATTTCTTTCTCTCATAGCAAATTATTTAATCGTAGGTATGGTGATATGTTCTATATTCATCAGATATTCGATTCAGTCAGCATCATTCAGTTCAATCATCATTTTTAGGTTCTATTATAACTGACAGAATATGTTTTCAGAAATATTTCCATACACTTCATTAACAATATTATTTTCATCCCCTATTAATTGCAGAGGTATTCTTCAATACTATTTTAGGAGAAAATTTGCTTTAGCATACTGCGTGACTGGAGATTTTGAAGAAATTGTCGAATTGGCGCTTTTACTTCTCTTGGGTTGCAACCTGCCCTGTTCGGTTCGTTTTTCCATAGCCTTAAAACATGGAATTTACAACTCTTTGCTTACTTATCGACCGTCTAAAAAAAGTCGTCAATTACAGGGCTAAACCACATTTTAGTCATTATAGTTTTACAAAACTGTGGAATAATTTCACTTTTTGCAAATTTTGCTGGAATGCTATAACACTATAGTACCGATGAAACTTTGTGTTGTTATTTCAAAATTGACACGAGACTGGAGCCATCGCCCGACTTGGCTTGAAATACTGCATGCTAAATTACTTCTCAAATTTTTTACGGTGCAATAGCATATTACATAAAAATTTTAACATTCGCACAACCACCTCGATTCGAACTTTAACTGTGCCGAATTTCTCGGCCATCCTTTCGCGCAATGTGCTGAAAAAGGGACACAAAGTTTTTCCTTATAATATTTACATATGCATAGATAATTTTCAGGTAGCATATATTTTGGTTATGAAAAACCATTTAAAAAGAGTTTTAGTATGCAGAACTTAGAAAGTAAATTAGAGTGACATTGAAGGGAATTATATACATTTATATAAATATATATGTTTCCTTTTATCGCATACAAGAACTTTTAACATTATAAAGTACAAAAGTACAAGTTTGCTATAACGACGCTAGTCATACTTTTCTTTTTTTTTCAGTTGAAATGACGTAAAATAGTTAAAAAGTTAGATATCGATATCGTTAACCTGATATTTAAAAAAAATATAGTAATCCCAAACTTTCATTGCTTTTGCGATTTCCGCCGCTTATTATGCAAGGTATGGTGCAAGCTACAACTAAACAAATTAGAAATCCTTTGAAATCCTCCCTTTCTTTTTTGTATATAAACACACTTATTCAAAATAATGGTGATTTTTTTGTAACTTGTGGATTTTTATTTAAATAAATTATCTTGAATTATAAAGAAATAAAAGCAGTAAAGTTTTTAATTTCAAAGTTTTTCTTGCAAATTATGCTTATATGTTATACGGAATTTTAGATTTTAATTGAAAAAGTTATTCTTTGTGTTAGAAAGAAATAACTAATTAAGAAAAAATGTTTCATGTCTCCCTAACTGAATATGCATATCCTTACCGCATTTTCACAAAATGTATCGTTTTCCAGACACAATTTTAACGCACTGAAAATGAAATGCATGAAAATGCTGCACGCAATTTATTCCCTCCTATCATAATTGTATTTAAGAAATAAAAGATTTTTTCTTCCACTGAAGGAATTTTAAGTAATGTTTAAGCTACTCCAGGCATTAAATATCTCATTAGCACGAACTAAAGATAAGCATTTTTTTTCTCTTTCCACATTCTTTAATGAATATTCAAAGTCGCTCATTAAAATTCTGCTTAAAGAACCTTTAGTCTTATCGTTATGCTGATTTGAGAATCTTTGTGTTAAATACCACTCGTGGGATTTTAGGGTAAAAGTAAAACATCAAAGCAATCTAATGAATTGACCTGTAATGATAATCAAAGATAAAATTTAAATAAAATTCTATGCTTTAATAAGATCAGAAATTCTTGTGAATCCTCAAGTATATTCAGTTATGTTCGATGAGATATCAAATGAGGAATTGTTTTCGAGTCAATCGCTTATTTCAAGAATAATTTATCTATCATATATATATAACAATCATTTTGAATTAATTTGATATATTTTTTATGGATAAGGTAATTTTACATCGAATCTTATTCTGTTATTTAGAAACTAAATGACTGAGATTTCGGCAACAGCTAAACCAAAATCTTGCAATCTTATTTCAATCTTAATCAGTGAATAAGTTAATGGGAGCAATTGGAATTAAAAAAAAAATGTTTAAATAAAAATTTAACAGAAATCCAGGTCTGCAATAAAATAATCTAGAAATCTTTTTATGAAACATAATAGAAAAAAATATAAACGGTAGGGTAAAGTTAAAAAAAGCATATCAAAATTACTATTATTATTATCTTTTAAGGGTAATGGCTACTTATGCTTGGAGAATTAGTTTCATTGTTCTTAATATTAAAAAAAATATGTTTTTGAAGAGTGTATGGAAATTGGTCACTACTAAGACTGAGAATGTTGATCACTTTATTATGAAGGCAGCTAAAAGATGGGCAGGACAAAGTTCCTTACCATAAACAAAGAGACATCCAAGTCCATCCTGAGAATCGAACCCGGACTCGTAGTACGGTAGAATGGTTCTTATCGCCACTTCCAGCACTCAGGTGATAGTACGTGCCATTCAGAAAATATTATGTATATATATATTTTATTTTTAATACAATGTATTTTGAAAGGTATTTCGTCAAATAGGAGACGTGTTTGTTTGCGTTTCACGTTTGTTGTTATTTTTGCTGAGGAGAGTTTTTAGAAGATATTCACTATAAAATCAAAAGGATTTTTAAAAGAAAAAGTGGCCATAATTAAAATTCAGAAATCAAAATTTAGAAATTTCAACTTGCATTTTTTCAAAAGTATTTAGCAAGAAGAGTTCAAATTTCGCTAATAACGGTTTAAATAATCATCCATCTCAACGCTAAAAATATGCATTTTGAATTTACTAAAATGAAAAATACAAGAAAATGATTGCCTTTGAAAAATTCTGTATCTTCGTTGCAGTTTCTAGCAGCTTTAGTAAACGTAAAATACTTTTTATAACAACATACCATGCAACATATGTTTCATAACAACAACGTGCAGCAAGTGTGTCCTCTCAACAACTGGATGAACTTGCTCCGTACTCAGTTAAATTAGGTTGAAACTAACCGCACTCAGCTTTGTATACGAATTCTCTAGTTTATAAACTGAATGCACTCAAATTCCTTTAGGAACACCTTAGACGGAAACTCGTTACACGTGTGTAACTCGTTTTGCCTTTACGAATGCAGCCGATAACATGGAGAAGTATGAAATTTATAGTATTACTAGCTGAAGTACCCGTCCTTGACGGGTTAGTGAATGCAAATTTCCAAAAAGCAAGAACTTTCGTCAGCATTGTAGGAGTACACAGAATGGATGTATTATGTTGCCAAAGTAAAGAAAGCGAAGTTATAATTTTTATGTATTGTTAAAATATTACAGGTTAGAGAGTCACTAAGTAATATCATTACATTCGCTTTGGTCGTAATTATGTGATGCGCGAACGAATATTGACGCATATTGAAAAATTTTCGCAAAATCTCAAAATCTAATCAACATTTTTGAAAAATTTTGAAGACTAGAATTTAAGTTGAGTTACAACCTATCCTGTCACCCAATTTCGTTCCATTCCCTGCAGTCTTTATTTCGTGATGCTGGAACAAAATTTCAGCATTTTAAAACGATTTTCGCAAAATCTCAAAATGTAATCAATATATTTTAAAATTTCAACGCCTATAAATTAAGATTAGCAACTACCTATCCTATCACTAAATTTCGTATCATTCCTATTAGTCGTTATTACGTGATGTTTGAAAAAATATAAGCGTATTTTGAGAGAATTTTCACAAAATCTCAAAATCTAATAAAAATGTTTAAAAAATTGGACACCTATAGTTTATGTTGAGCAACCATCTATCATGTGACCAAATTTCATATCATTCGCTTTAGTCATTATTACTTAATGCGGGAACAAAGATTCACTCAGTTTTAAACGATTTTCGCAAAATCTCGAAATCTGATCATTTTTTTTTTAATTAGATGCTTAGTTTAAGGTGAGTGACCACCTATTATTTCACCAAATATCAATTTTCACCTTTGCAGTTATTACGTGATGTGCGAACACAAATTTACGCAGTTTGAAAGGATTTTCGCAAAATCTCAAAATCCAATCAAGATTTTTTAAAAATTCGACGCCTATGTTTTAAGTTGAGTGACCACCTATCATGACACCCAATTTCATATCATTCGCTTCAGTCGTTTTTATGTGATGCTTGAACACAAATTTACGCAGTTTGAAAGGATTTTCGCAAAATCTCAAAATCCAATCAGGATTTTTTAAAAATTGGACGCCTATGTTTTAAGTTGAGTGACCACCTATCATGACACCCAATTTCATATCATTCGCTTCTGTCGTTTTTGCGTGATGCTTGAACACAAATTTACGCAGTTTGAAACGATTTTCGCAAAATCTGAAAATCTAATCAAGATTTTTTAAAAATTCGACGCCTATGTTTTAAGTTGAGTGACCACCTATCATGACACCAAATTTCATATTCGCTTCAGTCGTTTTTACGTGATCCTTAAACAAAAAAAGCGTCACGGACAGAATGACAGACAGACAAACTTTTTTTTGAGGGTCGCATCGGATTCCTGGGTGCTTGAAACGGATAGAAATCGCCAAATTTTTTAATTCCAAGAAATGCACAGACAAAAGTCTAATTTTATTTATATAGATAGATTTTATAATTAATATAAGACATGCTTGAAACTTATACAGGTAATCAAGTTAATTGATCCAGTTTGCATAAATTTTAAAAGAAATCACAAATGCCATTTTGATCGTGCATCTCGAGTAAAATACAGGCTACTCGGGGAGATTGACAACGTCGACAGTACTTAGGAAGGAGCGAACGAAAACAACATATAAAGGTCATGTGATCTATCTCCTCAAACTTCCAAAGGAAAATCTTTGGGGAGTTCAAGTAATACTCTAGTTACTCAGCTTGGAAGCGTGGTAACCTTTCTTACGTCCTCGAGTAGCTCAAGTCGGGCATCATGAACATGTTGAGTTTCTACTGAGTAACTCAAGTTACTCAAAAGTGGCATCGTGAACACACCACAATATATAGAACATTTCAGAGACTTTGGTATAGTATTTAATTATATACAAAAGATGCAGTCTTGGCCGCTTTCCACGCCTCCACAACACATGATCTGTTTAATGCTGAAATTGCTATCTTTCGTTGGTATATTTAAAGGTTTTTAGTATTGGTACTTAAACTGTTTTTGCTTTAAGTTTCCTTTTCTGGTATAATGGTTTATTCTTGTTGACCGAGTTCCAGTTCGAATTCCATTTATAAGGTGTGGAAATAAGAACTACTGTCTTATTTTCTCGACCCTTTTCGGGTTTTTGCACAACCCTTTTTTTACGTAAAAGCTTTATTTCTACTATGTATATTTAACCTTCTGACTCCGGTGGTACAACAGTTATACCAAAAAATAAATGTGACTGAAGAACGGCGCTGGTACAAGTGCCTTACCGAAGATTTTTTAAACCTTTTTTAACAAGAAAACCATTCACCCTTCATAGAAGATCGATAAGAAATTTCTAAAGGCAGGAATTTCTTTTCTTATAGTGTGGGTGTCAGGTGTATTAGGAGATAATTGTCCGGGGGGAAAGTACTAGTCAATTGACCGGGATTTGGCATACAGATTTGCATTTTGTGTGGGGACTTGTTAGTTCAGTGACTAAAATTCTGAAGTGCGAGCCGTTGCGAAAAGTTAAAAAAATATATTTCCATTTGAAAGTAATTTTCACCGTCTCTTTACTTCTTTCCATCAAAGAATTTGCAATTTGCTGTAAAACAAAGAAGCTTTGCCACTTCCAACAACTTAATTTTTCCGGGTTGCAGCATATGTTAAAATATAAACTTTCGGCCGAAGGAATTCGAAAGATAAATTCATCCGTATTCTATGGTTTTCGTACGTCAGGGCAAGCATGACGTCATTCTTTTATTACGTATATGAATTTCCGAGTACCGAAAATCTATATAAATAAAATTAGACTTTTGTCTGTACATTTCTTGGAATTCAAAAATTTTGCGATTTCTATCCGTTTCAAGCACCCGGGAATCCGATGCGACCCTCAAAAAAAAGTTTGTCTGTCTGTCATTCTGTCCTTCTGTCGTTCTGTCCGTGACGCTTTTTCTGTTCAAGCATCACGTAAAAACGACTGAAGCAAATGATATGAAATTGGGTGTCATGATAGGTGATCACTCAAATTAAAACATAGGCGTCGAATTTTTAAAAAATCTTGATTGGATTTTGAGATTTTGCGAAAATCGTTTCAAACTGCGTAAATTTGTGTTCAAGCATCGCGTAAAAACGACTGAAGCGAATGATACGAAATTGGGTGTCATGATAGGTGGTCACTCAACTTAAAACATAGGCGTCCAATTTTTAAAAAATCTTGATTGGATTTTGAGATTTTGCGAAAATCCTGTCAAACTACGTAAATTTGTGTTCGAGCATCACATAAAAACGACTGAAGCGAATGATATGAAATTGGGTGTCAGGATAGGTGGTCACTCAACTTAAAACATAGACGTCGAATTTTTAAAAATTTTCAGATTTTGCGAAAATCGTTTCAAACTGCGTAAATTTGTGTTCGCACATCACGTAATAACTGCAAAAGTGAAAAAATGATATTTGGTGAAATGATAGGTGGTCACTCACCTTAAACTATAAGCATCTAATTTTAAAAAATCGATCCGATTTCGAGATTTTGCGAAAATCGTTTAAAACTGAGTGAATCTTTGTTCCCGCATTAAGTAATAACGACTAAAGCGAATGATATGAAATTTGGTCACATGATAGATGGTTGCTCAACATAAACTATAGGTATCCAATTTTTTAAACATTTTCATTAGAATTTGAGATTTTGTAAAAATTCTCTCAAAATACGTTTATATTTCTTCAAACATCACGTACTAACAACTAATACGAATGATACGAAATTTAGTGATATGATAGGTAGTTGCTAATCTTAATTTATAGGTGTTGAATTTTTAAAATATTTTGATTACATTTGGAGATTTTGCGAAAATCGTTTTAAAATGCTGAAATTTTGTTCCAGCATCACTAAATAAAGACTGCAGGGAATGAAACGAAATTGGGTGACATGATAGGTTGTCACTCAACTTAAATTCTAGGCTTCCAATTTTTCAAAGATGTTGATTAGATTTTGAGATTTTGCGAAAATTATTTCTATATTCGTAAATATTCGTTCGCGCATCACATAATTACGACTAAAGCGAATGAAATGATATTACTTAGTGACTCTCTTAACCTGTAATATTTTAACAATACATAAAAATTATAACTTCGCTTTCTTTACTTTGGCAACATACTCCATCCATTCTGTGTACTCCTACAATGCTGACGAAAGTTCTTGCTTTTTGGAAATTTGCATTCACTAACCCGTCAAGGACGGGTACTTCAGCTAGTGTTTTAAATATATATTCAACTAGCTGGAGGCACCGTTTTTAGCACGAGAATGAGTGTTTTTTTTTCAATACGGTTTGATGTGATTACTATTTATTATAATAAATAAACATAGCAAAATGGATATCGCATAATTATTATCAGTGGAAAAAACACTCAAAATACTGGTGTTAAACGATAATATAAATAAAAGAAATTGTGAAAAAACACGCATAAGATGTTACTTGATACGATCGGTTTGATCAAAATTCTTTCAATCCTCATCAGTCAAAAATCTTCGTTACAGAGAACAGAGGGATTGGTAAGTATACGAATTCTTAAAGTTAATCGGTCAAACGGTTTTGAAGTTGGTGGCTGCATCGGCATCAATGGGCAAGTCGTAGCAAAATGGATAGCGTAAAAGTATTCTCCGTGCTCAAATATATGTTTGTACCAATTTTCATCGAAAGCAGTTGAACGGTATTTTCATAGCAAATGGTTGAACGGTACAGAAGGCGAGTTAGCAAAACGGATGCGACGAAAATATTCTTCGCGTTTAAACATCTATGAACATGAATTTCCATGGCGATCAGTTGAAAGGTCCAGAAATTATTGGTTTGAAGTGACATCTAGCGGCATGTTATAACAAAATAGATAATGTAAAAATATTCTCCATGTTCAAAGATCCATACGTACTAATTTTTGTGAAACTAGGTTGAATGATATTTTTACAGCAAGCGGTTGAATACAATTCGACATTCTGAAGCGCCACCTAGCGGTGAGTTAGAGGAAAATGGATATATTAAAACCTTCTTGATAAAAGACTTAGATGTACCAAATTTCACTGTGATCGGTCAAACGGAGTTTTTCAACGTCACACACACACACACACACACACACCCAAACATTCGTTTACGAATAGAGAGATAAATTACGATTTAGAAAATGAAGAACTCAAATTAGGTATTTCTTTAATATAACAGTGAATTGTAAATGTTGATTTTTCGTAAACTTTAAAAGTGAGAGAAAAGCTGCAAGTTGATAAAACGTTAATATTTTAGCACTCTTTCTGGTTATGTAACAATTATTTATGAATACAAAAGGAAAAATACAATTTTCACATAAAGCTGTGAAAACTTAAAGCTTTCGAAGCATTAGAAGTGTTTGATTTGCTGTTTTCAAAGAAATACAATATTAGGAAAATTTATAAGGCTATTGTATATATAAGAATATTAGAATCTTCTTGCATAGTGTTCTCTCTTATCGGTTGAGGGGTGGGCTTCGTGCTAATTAGGATCTATTTAATAAAGTTATGATTTTCCTCTTTTTATATTTTGGAGATTACATATAGTCTAGGAAGTCTTATTTGATTTTGAATCGTACACTTGACATCAGTGACGTAAATTTAGCAAAATAAATATAGTTTTCACTACATATCTATAGTACGTCTAAAAATGTCAGTATATTGACTGCAAAGGTTACGAATAGTTTTTACAAAGAACAAAAATACAGTGTACCAATTTCCCATGAAGATGGTTTTGCTTTCCATATTTAATGGGTTTGAATGCAGTTCACGATATCATTGTACATTTGTGCATATTTGTTTCACTCCACGTTGAAAAAAATATATATAAAACAACGAAAAATTCCCAAAGACATATTCTTTTGTTTAGAAAAAAAAGCCTTCAAGAATGGCTCTGCTTCATCGCTCTCCTAGAAATAAGACGAAATTGATTTTTGTTTTATGTTTTTAGAATCCGAGTGACCGCTAATGACTCTAAAATTTTCAGTTTGTTAGTCTATTCAACTGAGAAACTCCCTTTCTGTGTTTTCAGTTTAATGGCATTTAGAAGATTTAGAAACCGTTACAAAAAAGGATAAATCATCGAAATATATTTGGTTTTTAAAATATGACATTTGGAATTTATATAAAGGAAACATTAAAATTTTTTGATAAAATAAAATTCTTGCTTTTTATAGTTTCAAAAATTGACATAAGAAATTAAAATATATTTATGTATTTATTTTTATTTTATTTTATTATTTTTAAGACTACCCTTGCATAAAATTTTTAAATAAACATAAAAATTTTAAAAGGAAAACTTATTTTGTGTTTGTTATAATTATGGAGTATATTTATTACAGAATAACGCGATATAATTGGGTAGAAACAAAGTTTTCTAAGAACATGCTTATAGTGTTGTTTAGTTTTCGAATAAAGTGTTTATCCTTTTGCTCTTTTGCTATTATTTGAAACAACTAAGATATCTATACTATTAAAATCTGAGCGCGTCGGTGTGTGTGTGTGTGTGTGTGTGTGTGTAGCATCATCTCCTCCTAAACGGCTGGGAGTTGTGTTTCGAACGAGGTATCCACGAATTCGAAAAATTTCGAGAAAGGATTTCGGAAAATTTAAATTTCGAAATTCGAATTAGTTTAGGAGATATTGATAAAAACCCCCATCAAAAACGCTAATTTTTGCTCTCCGCAATTCCGCGATTTTAACCCCTGTAGTCAAAAAAGTGAGAAATAAGCATCGAGGTTGCCATGTTTAGCTATTTTATTAAATTATTTAGACTCCTGCAGTAAAAATTAAAGAATAATGATTTTTTTCTGTTTAGATTATTTACATTTTTAAATTAAAATATTGCGTTCATGTTAAATCAGAGCTGAAATTCAATGTTTTTTATGTGTAAAAGAATAAGGGATTGAGAGATTTCCGAGACTAATATGTATATTTTTTAAATTGGCCGAAAAAAATGGCTCATTTGGCGATTTTGAGGAAGTAGTAGGTTCTACCGATTTGTACAGTTTTGGGCTTGGCGCAAATTACTGAGAGCGTAACGAAATAGTATTTTTAACAAGTATAAGTTTTACGGCGCTATACTTCGATGTTTCATACAGAAATAATGCAGTTATTAAGACGATTTTTAACGATCTATAGAATTTCCACCAAATTAAGTAAACTGATTTAAGTTAGAGGAATTCCGCCAAATTTCAGAAAATTGAAATTCACGCATTTTGTACATGGTAGTTAACGGTGATTAAAACCCGTTATAGTTAATAATAATTTAAATAACTGCTACTTATCACTAATATGCCTGCATTAAATATTGGCATATAAATGATAGATAACTATTTCCCATTTTGATTGCTGTTAAATCAATGCTTCGAATGATTCCCTGAAAACAAAAAAAATCTCGCAAAATGGTGTATGTTGGCATTTGGCGATCGAAGTACTGTGTAATAAATAATTGATTCTTATTTGTTAAAGAAGAGCTACGGAAGTTTCTTTTACTAGAAGCTGTTAGAAAGGCGTAATTAATACTCTCTAATATATTTTTCGTTTTACGACTTGAAATGTATGTTGATTCCTACTTTAGTACATTTCTTATCAAAATTGGCGAAAAATATTCAAATTTAGTGCAGCTCTGTACGTATTATTAATTCCATTCCACAATTGAGATGAGCCGATGTCACTAGCGTATGCATAGCTATTTTTTTTAATTCCGACAAACAGAGTATTGCGTATTGCCTTTAGTGTCAAGTTTAATTTGTGGTTTGAACTATTGGCCATCGACTGGCGGCGTTAATTTCGCCAATATGGCAGCTCCAGCAAAGTAAACATGAATAACTCATTTCATGTTCTATTTTTAACAATGCTATAATTTCCGTAGCAACGGAATCCAGTGTTGCCACTTAAGTTGCTAAATTTAAAAATTAAGTGAAACCACTCATTTCTACAGCTTTTAAGATTCGAAAAACTGAAAGCGCATCAAACGTGAAATAAATAGAACTAACTGTAACAGACTTGTGCTTTAAAAATAATCGAAGTTTTTATGCAATTCTACATACCTTTAATTTATTTCCTTCGAGTGTGGATGTCATTTTTTTACGTCATTTTTGCTGTTTTGCGGGCAGATTATCCGGAGCAGCACATACCCTCTAATGTATTTACTCCTCCGGAAGCAAGAGCGTATGTCCGGCGCGTATTTGTGTAACCCCATTGTGTTAATCAGAACTTTCTGGTGTCACATTTTTTAGATCATTTTTTTACCGCGGAGATTCCGATCCTAAAGTATATTGATTAAGCAGGAGTAGCCAGAAATTTTTCATGGGAATGTTACGACTACTGCAACTCACATATATGTACACGTGTGTGCGATAAGGGAGTGAAGAATATACATTTTGTACGACAAAAAAACTCCACATGGGGGGTTGTGACCCTCTATCCCCTCCTTGGCTACGCCACTGTACACAAGCATCAGTTGTCACGTCGTGAAAAACCGTCGTAGATGGCAAACTCCGAAGTTGTTCTGAGGGTTATACAAAATTAAAAATTTTACTGTTAGTAAATTTTACTTTTGATACCGTTCGAATATTTGGTTTTAATACATTTCGGCCACCAATTTAAGATGAAATATTACTAAATACGGCAACCCAGAATTTTCTTAACTATTGAAATTGACACTATGCAACTACAGTAGATTCCCTATAACACGATAGATACGTTCCGTGTTATAGGAATCCGTGTTGTACGGGTCCTGCGCTATACTCCACCTGGAGTGCGGACTGCGCGGTATAATCGGGGCAAAACTTATTTGCGCTCCGTAAAAATGCAATGATGTTTGGGGTTGCCATTCAAAAGGAATGTTAATTACAGGAGCTAAGGCGTCATAATATCAGAACATATGTCTCATTTCACCGTGCTGTACGAGTCTCTTTTAACGCGTTACACGAAAACGATCGTAATGTTTTCGTCGTGTTCTAAGAATTAGTGTTGTAGACCCATGTTATAAAGGGGTCAACTGTAATCTGTAAAAAAATGAAAAATGAAATTAGTTATTTATTTTTGCGAACTGACAGTGAGATAAACGTCAGTTTTATGTAACAAGTGTGATACTGCATTAAGAGTTCAATAAGGGTAATAAGCTTTTTCTCAGAAGTTTCAAAGAACTTTTTCATTTACAAAAGCGACATGATTTTCACCGGAGCAGGGTACATTTTTGGCTTTTAAACGTAAATGATGCAACCATTGTTTCATGTAGGTTTTTTAATTTAGTTAAAATTTAATAAAGTCGTGTGTAACATAACTGCGCTAATGCATTGTCCACGCTTAACCAAAAATGCAAGATAAAATTGTTGTCAACATCATGTAATGTTATTTATGTGGTATATACAGAGGCGTAGCCAAGGGGGGGGGGTTAGGGGGGTCATAACCCGCCCCCCGTGAGGAATTTTTTGCCATACAAATTGTATATTCTTCACTAGATTATGACACATACGTATACATATATATGAGTTGCAGTAGTCGTAACCCCCCCCCCCCATGAAAAATTTCTGGCTACGCCCCTGGGTATATACTATATATTAATGCTATAAATTAAACCTCACAAAGAGAATTATATGATGTATAAATCAGGCATTTTTCGAAAGAGAAAAGTTTTGCCTGCATACCATAAAGTTCTTTCTTTTTTGATCGCCAGTCACATTGGCAGTTTTTGTGTCATGTTGCAATTGTCTAAAATTTGCACTCATGACGTCAACTTTTAGTCACGATTCAAGTATTTTTTCACGTTTTGAGATTCCGAATTACTGGGTTGAGTTCGAATTACATATGTTTAAGGAAAATATGCGTTTCCCACCGTGCGGAGAACGGGTACGCAGCTAGTAGGAATATTAATATTACTATATATATAGGGTGTCAATTATAATTTATATATCCGAAAAAAAATCCTTGATAACTTTAAGTTTTGGAGAGATTCAGCTAAAAGTTGTTGAATGCAGGACATGTTCTTTTATTATTTTTTTTTTTTATTTATTTATTTTTTTTAGCATGACCACCCTCTCCAGTGAGCTGTGCAAAATTTTGCTGTTTGTCTGTACCACATTATATCCATCGCATATAAGCCTATCAGGCAGTCAAACAATCCAATTTAGAATTTCTGTAGCTACTTTTAACCATTACATTATATTTTTTTAGTCAGCAGATTTTGAGAAATGCTATTTTTATTTCATAAACATTAATAATCGCCACCTTGCATATATGCATATCTTTATGTGCTTGCTCGCGTGTGTGATTCATCTAATTCGGTTACATTTTCTTAAATATATGTGAAACATTCGCCCATAAAAATATAAGCACAAAGTTACTTTTTTGCCCATAAAGAAATTTTTCGCAATTTCGCAGGAACATTTGATAGCTCATTTCTCATGATTTTTTATTTTGTTTTTGGCATTAAAAAAATGCAATTGCTGGAAAAAAAGCCCCGAGATTTTGGATTGAATAATATTGTTCAATTGTGAAAACTCGTACAAGTTTCTAAACGCATAAACCAAAACGGGCCTTTTTAAAAATTTATTTTACTCATTTTTTAATTATTTATAAATTTTTTTCATTTATGTAATTTTAGAGCTAATTTTTCAGTCATAAATTTTGATATTACACAAAATATCAAGAGAAATATATTGTTCCACTCAAAAATTACAACTTAAATGCATTATCTATGTGATTTTATTAATTAAAGATTTTTATTTTTTCAAATGTAGAAAATTTATTTTCAAATGCAAATTTACATGATACATCTAAAATTAAGAGAGAAAAAAAAGAAGACTTCAAATTTTGATTTCAGGTTTAGAATTCCTTCATAATCAACAATGAGTGGTGTACATGCATATGCAACATATAGATGAGTAAAGTAGTGAAATAATGATGTTACAGAAAAAGTAATAATCTATGAAGCCATCTTATAATATATATATATATATCGATAACACTCTCCTTTTGTTTTATTCAAAAAACAATTTCCAGGGATTGACTTTCTTAAAAAGTAACCTTTTTCGTCCGATCTTCCGGAAAGCAATGCGAATCGATTGAATGTATTGTGCGCAAAGAATCTGAGTGGCCACTAATGAGGCTAAAATTTTCAGGTTTGTTAGTCTCTTCAGCTTTGAAACTCCTATTCTGTGTTTTCACTTTAATGGTTTCTTGAAGACTTAACAATACAGTCTGAGAAAAAAAAGATAAATCTCTGAAATACTTAAAACGGTTACAAGAGCGTTAAGAGAGCTCCGCCGACTGAATATCCTGGAAATTTTCCCGCAATAGAAAAAAGTAAAAAATAGTTCTTATGGGTCTGAGATTAGATAGCCGAAGACCTCAGTGTTTTATTAAATAGAAAGTTGGTCCAACTCTTTCCCTTTCTGTCTGTGTAAATGTACAGGATAATTCAGAACTCTTGTAAAAAACATCAAAGGATGACAGGGGGAGCAAAGAAGATTCAGAATCACTTAGAAATGTGAGAACGGAAACATTGTTTTCATTTATCTGTCATTAATTCTTTTTAAAAATCCATTTAAAAATCAATTCTGCACTGAAAAAAATATATATCCCTATAAATACTAGGTCATAGAACTAGACACTTCTGAACTTATTTATCCAAATTTTAGATCTCTTCTCTATAAGCTGTTGCTTGTACCCAGATGAAAGTATCTTAAAATTGTTGCGTACGCTAGCGGGAAGCCTCGAAAATGATAATTCTAGTGCACCAGAAATCAAAGATAATTTCTCGTTACACGAATTATTCATTCTGCTGTGATTAGCTAGAGTACTACGGACTAGAAATTCTTAACCATTTCGTTTATACCAGTTGTGTGTATCTCCTACACGCATATATCTACGATCTAGTCTTCTATTTTTGGGACTCAGTAAACAATCATCTATCCGCTCTCGATGACAGCGGTAATTTTTTTCGTGTGTAATCAACATATAATCGCTAATTTAATAATCAATCCTGTTAATAATCAGCTTTAGCGAAATGCTCTCTGCGAACAAATCCCATTTCATATACAAATCAGGTTACAAGAATGATTGTCTAAGCCTCAGCAACATTCTCAAACTGTCATTAGCGTTTAATAGCATGCTTCGACTCTCAAAAACTCAAGTGTATGCCCTCCATGTTGACTGCAGATTACCTGACCAAGTTATTAGACCAAAGAAAAAAGAACAAAATATTTTTTCTGTAATCAGAAGTTTAGTGCACCTGAGCTGTTCTAAACTATTATTTTTCAATTAGAATTGTGTTACATTTCATTGCCTTGAAAGTGGGAACATTTTCAAGTTGGCAACACCAGCCAATTATTTGTCAGTCGATGCGAAAAGAACATAATTGTAGATGTGCATTATAACTTAAAATTTCTGCAGAATGCTTATTTTAGACTTAAGTGAATATTTTTCCATAAAAGGTATGTTTCGAATTGTAAGGAATATTGGTAGCATATTAAGTTCGTTATTATTTTAAGTATTTTGACGATACAAAATATTTATTTTTCAGTTAAATTTATTTCAATGTTATACTGTTCAATAAATTTTTTAATTATTTTTTTGTGTATTGTACTCCAAAATATAAATATTATCAAAATATGAAGGACGCGGATATGTTTCTTGATAAAATTCTACATTTATAAGATCGTATACATATAAATAAATAAAGAATTCACCATTGGTCAAATGATTTGCTAGATACTGTACTCTTTTGTCGCTGATTGGATTGGCAGCAAGACCAATAATGGTTTTGATATTGAGGATACGTAGCATCCTTTTCCTAACAAAATTTTAAATTTAAAAGTAGAGAATACTTTTTAAGACAATTTGAATGCGTGTGTGGTGAAGTGAAACAGCAGTAAAATATAATTTTGAGACGGTTCCCATGGGAAGACCACACAAGTGGACCGTAAATTAGAAGAGGCGCCAGGCAATGGACAGTCTGGACACTATAGCACAATGAACTGTCA